>JAMADQ010000002.1:2729880-3329880 GCA_023624055.1 Paecilomyces sp. PK2413
CGACCCCCCCCCCCCCCCCCCCCCCCCCCCCCCCCCCCCCCCCCCCCCCCCCCCCCCCCCCCCCAAGGATCTCAATACCGCTGCGTCGTCTGTACAGAGTACAATTTATACTTCCCCAATCGCCAAGAATAATAATAATACGGAGTAAGCAAGCAAGCAATACAATGTGTATATCCCTCGCGACGCTGCAGCTGCAGCTCTGAATGTCATTTCGATAACTACTATACCGAATGGCTTCAACGGCCCTGCTCGCGGTTGGAATTCTTTCGGGCTTCAGTCTAATCCTAAGGCTGCTCCTGGATTCACGTTCAATCAAGATGGGATCACCAAACAATGTGACGCCGTGGCATCGTCCCTGGGATCATCTAATGGCTATATCTACTGTAGCGTCGACTCGAACTGGTCTGTGGGCGGTAACAGTGATGAGTATGGTCGAATTATTCCTGATACGAGTGTCTTCCCAAATATAACACAGCTGGCGGACCATTTGCACTCCCAAGGACAGAAGCTTGGCATATATGTTGTCCCAGGAGGGTTTCAAGCAGATGTCAATGAGACAATTCTCGGATCCGATCGCATAGTAGCTAGATAGATAGAGAATTCAAGCTTCTTCATATCCAAGTCCCAAGTCCTTGAGAAAGCATTAATAATTGCGACAGCCTAATTTGAAAAAACTTCCTGTTTTTGGTAGACACTGAAATCGCTTAAACAAATAACACAGCCAAGCGGCACGCAGTACTCTATATTATTAATAGTCACTGATGAAAGCTGACATGTTGAATGTACCATTCGGGTGATATCAAGCACCGTAGTATATGTTGGGGCGTTGGGAATAATGTACCCCTTGCGGCGTGGAATCTTCTGCTGACCGAGGGTCGGCTACCTCTGTCTGTACATTGCGACGACGCCCAACCAAACGGCACCAACATCCAACATAATACGTAGATCTCATGTGATATTTTCATCGTCTTCCCTAGTGAGATGATGTCCTTCCTCGAGTTTAATTTGGGTCCCGTCGTCCGACGTGATCCAACAACCAGAGCACACATACACACTCGCATGATCCTGAAATGGCAGACACGAAACCCACGAAAACACCTCACATCACGGAGACGCCTATCACATGGCGAAATTGGTACCAGCATGTTAACTGGCTGAGCGTCTTCTTTATCATAGTTATCCCACTCATGGGCTTCATCGCTGCCTATCATTATCCCTTACAGCGAGCCACGGCTGCCTTTGCCATTCTCTACTACTTTAATACTGGGTTGGGTATTACAGCCGGTGCGTACGTCAAGGTTCTGTGGGCGACGAGGAACAAGACCCTGACGTCTCTCGATAGGATACCATCGCCTCTGGGCGCATTCTTCATACCGAGCTTCAACCCCTCTCAAGATCTATCTGGCGGCGGTTGGTGTTGGCGCCGTCCAGGGCTCGATTCGGTGGTGGTCAAGGGGCCATCGTGCCCATCACCGGTATACTGACACTGCAAAGGACCCCTATTCCGTGCGCAAAGGCTTCTGGTATTCCCACCTTGGCTGGATGGTTATGAAACAAAACCCGAAGAGCATTGGTCGGGCGGATATCACCGACCTAAATAAGGACCCGATTGTGATATGGCAGCACCGTAATTATATCAAGGCTGTTCTATTTATGGGTCTTATCTTCCCTACTCTAGTTTGCGGCATTGGCTGGGGTGATTGGGTGGGTGGCTTTATCTACGCGGGTATTCTACGCGCGACCTTTGTGCAACAAGCTACCTTCTGCGTCAATTCTTTGGCTCACTGGCTGGGAGACCAGCCCTTTGACGATCGAAACTCGCCCCGGGATCATGTTATCACGGCCCTCGTCACATTGGGGGAAGGGTACCATAATTTCCATCATGAGTTCCCGTCGGATTACCGGAATGCAATCGAGTGGTGGCAGTATGACCCAACAAAGTGGGCCATCTGGACGTGGAAGCAACTTGGCCTGGCATATGACCTCAAGCAATTTAAACAGAACGAAATTGAGAAGGGCCGACTACAGCAGGAGCAAAGGAAGCTCGACGTCCGGCGGTCCAAGCTAGACTGGGGCACCCCAATTTCTCAGCTGCCCATCATCACATGGGACGATTTCCAAACCGAGTCGGCAAAAGCCGACGGGAGAGCCCTGGTAGCCATCGCAGGGGTCGTTCATGATGTGACTGACTTCATTGAAGAGCACCCCGGCGGCAAAGCGTTCATCTCCTCGGCCATTGGGAAGGATGCAACAGCCACCTTCAATGGCGGTGTCTACCAGCACTCGAACGCCGCACACAACCTGCTCTCGACAATGCGCGTGGGAGTCATCTACGGAGGTGGAGAGGTGGAAATTTGGAAGCGCGCCTACTCCGAGAAGCCCAACGAGATCAAGAACCAACTTATCCAGCGAGCGGGCAAGCAGACCATCCAAACATCTCCTTAGAACGATGTTACCGTGGTTTGGATGGATATGTACTGGGGTGAAGTGGTTAACTAATCGCCTTATATAGTTATAATTCGTCTCTAAAGTCCTTAGTACATGCAAATACAGATATTATCACCAGTATGTTTCCGGACGTTGCCATTGGAATTTAACATCTTTCCAAGTACTGCTTATTGCGACAGAAAAAGCTGGAGTCCCTCAACGGATTCAGGCAACCCCACTAGCTAAATGGAAATTTCGGTGGCCTGCTTTATGCAATGCATGGATTTGCTTGACCGGCGCAAGCGGCTATTCGCGCGCAGGTCCGCACGCCCCTTCTTACTCGTGCTGGTCGTTGGTCTACGCGAGAGCAACCAGAGGTCTGAGCAAAAAGTTCAGGGACGGCGTCTTAGCAGTCTGAGCATCTGAATTATCTAAGTGGCTCGTGTGACCCAGGGCCCTGGACGGCCCGCCCCGATGGATCCATCACTTGTCCTGAGGTAAAACCTTATTTCGACAAACAGATCGCTAACAGGATACGTCTGCAAGAAGCTGGAAAAATCCCGGCAATCCCGTCGAAGCCGGTGAATATATCGATTACATCCTCACCAGTGAAAGGGCGGGGCCCATGCTCAATCCGCGAACGGATCTTCTGTCGTTCGACTCTACGCCATCATATGCGATCGAGAGGATCTTCGAGGGGTATCGCCGCTAATGAGCTTGATCCTAAGGTCTGGCATCGTTTGTACACGTTCTGACTCCGCGATTAACTACCGAAAGCCCGACCGGGCTCAGTCACAGGTAGTGTTCATTCAAAGTCTACTCCGTAGATAGCGTCGATTCGCTTCGTTTACTCCGAGTTGGCCTGTGCTGGTTCCACGTGATTACATCTCGCAGTGCAGTGCTTCTCCGTGTCGAAAAGACATATTTCCCTCATGGAAGCGAGGCTGTCACTCGCGGGGTGGACTGTGCATTGTACCGTTCTATGGTCTTCAAGAAAATATATCCGGGTTCCGAATCGGCTAGGAAGGTCCATCCCGATAAAGTCACGATTGAATGAAACCCTTCCTTACAGTAACCCGCGTGGGAAAACGATCCCGATGGTGTGACTCGTACGTGGAGAGCCGTGAGACACGGCCAGCAGAGATGTGTTCTAGAGTATATACATCATCGACCCTGCAGCGTCCGTAAGAAGCCCAATTCAAACTCGATTGCCACGACCACCGGCTAGAGACCCTTAAGCAGCTCATGGCCAACTGGTAGATGTACTCACCTCCCAATCGGCATGACCTCTCTTCTGTTCTCCATCACATCCTCAGCAGGAGTGAGCACGCGTGTTTCACCCTTCACAATCCGCAAATAATGATAACAGCATATCATTTAGAAAATCCATCAACGGTGCCGCATTTCTCCCACATCTGGTATTCCCTTCCACCTTTGTCATTGTTCCTATGTTCTCCAATACTAGCCAGGTTGGCTCTAAGACACTGGGCCAAGAGAAATGTTAGGTTATTTTGATTGGTGGCTTCAGTTTGCAGTCTAACAGCCCTCTGGCAAAGTAAGATAGCGGCTAGGTTCCAGATCTCACGGCCCTGCTATCACAGTTTGTCAGGAGAGAATGGCGGGCATAGTATGTGATATAAAGTATCTGCTTGCGGGACTCGCTCAGACACGGGCGGTATACGCATTCTTGGCTCTCTGAGTCGAATATATATATGGAAAAGAACCGCTACAAATTGAAGTCATTTGAATTCCGTCCTGTGAGGGAAGGGATCCCAGACCGCATTCTATGATCAACCGCAGGTATCGGCTTTTGTTCAAAAAGGAGCAAATCAAGATTATCCACCCCACTATGACAGTTGTGGGATTGTTTACTCATCGTTCAATCTTACCATTTGTATAAACAGCAGTTGACACGGGTTTCACGAAGCTTTTATCTCCGTCCTTACCAAAACGATCAATATACACGATGCAGTTGTACATATGCTGTTAGGTACCATTATTACGAATAAACGCTAAATGTGTAACGTCTCCTCTGAAGCTCCGGAACGTCTACAGAATGTGTTCATTTGTTAGAGGGACGGCCCTTACGTTATATAGCACAACCTGAATTTACTTAGGTTCTTCGGCACAAGGAGGCCCCTGAAGGCGAAATGTCAGGCATGATCCTTGTTCGAGAGCTAAACTCTCTGTTCACATGCCCAACATTGGTCTATCGTGGAATGCTGGGGTGTTTGCCATGTCCGCCCAAAAGTCTGAACCGTTTATACCACATGTGGTTTTTGATGTCCTCACCTTCACCTGACATGGTCACTATCATAGAGAACAATAGCCGAGTCAATTCCGAATCTAAATATCTCCTTTGACATAGTGACGGTGATATGGTGTTCACTGCTCTGACGGGCAGAGATGGATGCGACAGTAAATGCAAGCAATGCGTGAAGAGTTACCATCGGGCGTCATTAGCAGCAACGAAGAGAGTTCCCTGAGGGGTGTGAGGTTCTGAGGTTGATTTCATCTATAGCTACGCTGAGCCCATGAATGGCACCCTTCATACGGCATATCCCGCGCCACGTCAATTGCACCCTGGTGTGGGAAAGCTTTATGAGACGCTGACGCCCTACAAGGGGCAGATCTGAAATGGCGATCGCCAAGAACGAAGGAAATTTTCGTGACACAATCTCCCAGTGTCTTATGTTCTCGAGGGAAATTTTTACAAGGGCTAACTAGCGGTCCTATACTCAATATTGGGTGCTCTTGGTGATTCGGACATTGTACGAAAACACTATTCTGATACACTTGTCTTAGTTTTTATATTATAGAACCAAAGCAGATACTATGGTGTCTTCTCTAAAATTGCCTTTTGCAATGTCTACATTATTCAATACTTCTATTAGATGGCAAGGTGTTCCTGGTGGGATCTTATGGCGACTGGAGATTGGAGCCTTGACCATAGATCGAGGAACAGGCGCAATATGGGGAACAAAATATGATAGCAGAACTGATTGTTATATAGTCTTGGTTCTGATACAGGGATTGGTAGGGGATATTATGACATTAGAATATCCACCGTGTTCAAAATATGATAACGCATCATTTCATACTATCATTTTTGGGACAAATCACTCGAGTTTAGATTGGTCGTTGTGAAGAGTAGTAAAGAGTGTCTAACAGGACTTGTGTGAAGAGTCCCAGCGTGACCCGGGGTAATTGTGTAATCCACAAATGAACGGAGTGTCTGGGAACACCAGAAGCTGACTCTTGACAATATTGGACTCATTACTTTCGTGAGCGGTTCCCTGGTCTCAAATGCAGATCCCAATAGTTCCCTGTTGTTTATGTCGCCGATTCCTCTCACTTTAGTATATTGTGAGTAACTGTCTCATATACTTGATTGAGCCTCGCAACTAAGTAATCTTCACATTATAATCATTGACTTTGCTGCCCAGCCTCTTATTATTTGCATTACATTATTATAACCCAAGTTCCAACTGATTTATTTTATTTTCTAGATCCTCATTCTTTGCTGCATATTATCGAAGTTGGCCTTCCAGGTTCTCAATTGTAGCATTAGTAACAGGCATAATCTTGCATGCATTGGGAAATATTGCCAATTGGAAGCATCTTTGATAGATAGCAAGAATAGAGCTATGACTAGCCGATTGATACAACGTCCTCAGCGTTATCTCTCTATATATAATTTGGAAGTGGAGATAAAACGTCATTCAAATCTATATTGCAGCATATGAGCGCAAAAGAGTATATCGGAAGTACTAGAAGCATGGTCTGGTCAAAATTAATATCTTTGCCGGTTAGACCATCGCTCCAAGTTGTGACCAGGGCAATAGGATTACATTCCCTCACTACCAAATTCATCAAAGCTAGCATGCGTCACCCCCCTAGTTTATGATAGCAGAATTTCCGCAAATTCCTGTACTAAAAGTTTTCATGGACAAACCAAGACAACGAAATAATACAATATGTTGGCCTAGTGATTCCTTCTTTATATTCCACATGCAATCGGGTACCCCATAGGAAAACACAGTTAGACCTCAGGCCAGGGTAGGCTTATCTTATAAACAATCTACATAAAAAAAGGATTCCTTTTTAAAATGATGACAATCTGAGACTTGTAAAGGTTCCCTCTTCGGTTATCTAATATATAAAATGGCACATCCATTTTAACACACCAGGAGAATGAGTTGGAAAGAATCAATATATTAGCTAGCTTACTTAATCACAGTCTCAATTACAATTGTCGCAGGAAGAATTATAGTTATGCTTGCATATAGATTGCTGTAATTTCAGTCTAGAGGGAAATTAGAGGTCTACATCTCACTGTGATTGCATGTTATTAATAATTATCTGCTATACTTTGCTGTTGAAGGCTCAATGCGCAAATACCATATTATCAGATTGCATGTTGTCTCAATACGCTACTGCAATATCCTCAGGTTCAGGACAAAGTGAGCTACATTCGGAGAAGGCTACCATAAATTAATAGAAAAGAATGTGCCAATATTCATTATTGCAAACGTTAATACATAACATTGAGCTCAATAGTAAAAGTACCCGTCTGAGCCTCCCCCGCATGCTACTGTGAGGTACTGACCGCCATGGGATACAGTAGGCAGAGGTGAGAATTTTTTGCTATTGGCCGTATCGTGATCGCTAGCGATCAAAGCCTTATCCTACAATTAGGCTTATCACACGATATACGTTTACAGTAACCTAGATAACTCATAAAAAACTGAATCCTAGCCGTCGTCCGAACAAGTCATTAACTGGAATACCACCATTCGTCAGTTTCAACTCTCGTATCAACACCGATTGTTACGATGTGAGAGCTGCAAAATGGTTCATTCAGCCGCAGTTTATGTTTTAACTGGACGCAGTAGGTCAAAGCTTCTGGTTGCCGAAATTTGACTAGGCTACCAAATCTAATGCGGTAAAAAAAAACCCTTATGGAATATGACCTAGTTACTACCAGCTTGAACCTACAACGGAATGCGGCATCATTAACATTAAATAAGAACTTTGATTCCATAATTCTCCATCATCCACACTACTACATTGACAGCCCTACGAACTGCAGATGGAAGGAGATGAAGAGCTTGATTTCGTATGGAGTCAAGCTCCAGCTACATATCTATCTAAAGTGCGTCGAGCTAACCCCAAAGGGGAAAGAGGTAGGCGATTGCCTACGGGTCCTAGGACCTTAAGATACATTTCCTTCATCTGCTGCTGAACTCCTTCAAACCAATACAAGCAGGCAGTTATGGGAAGATAAGATCTCAAAAAGCGGTTGCTGCGTTTAGTAACGGTTATAAGAAGTGATTTCTATTTTGCTTATTTGAGCTTTCGCTGCCTCAGACCAACCCGCAGGCCGAGAGGCTTGCGCAAGAAACCTTCCCTGGTCTCCATGGGGTGATTCTGCTCGAGCTGGAACTCGTAGCGATGGAAGACAGTTCCCATGGTAGTGAGAAGCTCCATCTCGGCAATGTTACGGCCAACGCAAGCACGTGGGCCAACACTGAAGGGGATAAATGCAGCTTTCTGGCGGGCAGTGAGGCGCTTAGGGTCCCATCGTTCAGGAACGAAAGCTTCAGCATCAGGGCCCCAGATCTCAGTGGAATGGTGGATGGTGTATGTGGGCACGGAAAGCACATCGCCAGGCTTGAAGATATGCCCGCAAATTTTGACCGGAGGGGAGTGTGGAGGAACCTCACGGGGAAGGCCAAGGGCAGACGTGCTGTGAATACGCATCGTCTCAAAGATAACCCATTGCAGACTGCAATGTTGTTAGCCATGTCAATTCATTAACTCAAACGGGGGCCAGAGGCACATACTAAGGGATTTCCTTTACTTGAGCAAAAGACGGGACGGCAACATCGGGACCGAGAGCTTCGTCAAGAGCCTTCTGCAGCTTCTCTATGACTCCAGGGGTTCTCAGGACCCAGTAGAGGATAGCGCAGGAAGTGTTAGAAGTAGTGTCGGAACCGGCAATAAGCTGAGTGAGAGCCTCAGCAGTGAGCTCCTCACGACCGAGCTTGGCTCCGGTCTCATCACGACCTTCCATTAGACGAGCGAGTAGATCCACACGGGTGTTCTTCTCCATGACCTCGGGCTTCAGACGCTCACTGACACGGGCGACAGCAATACCGGCAAGGTTCTCAACAGCCTCGAGACCCTGACGGAAGAAGCTATCAGGGAGATACTTGGCGAACTTCTTCAGCGCGGGATAGCACCCCAAAGTTGCAGAAACTTCACCCCGACGGTTGAGAACCTCGACAGCAGGAGCATACTTAGCAGGGGCATCGGGACTGGCTTTGACTTCAGCGATATCCTTTCCTTTCTCCAGCATGCCAAAGGGAGCACCAAATGCCAGGTCACCAATGACGTCGAAAGCCAAGTAGTTGAACCTATCAACGAACGTAATTAGCAATGATACAATGTCTCTTAAGGACGAGAAACGTACCAGTTAAGAGCATCAATGCTCGAGTAACCACTATAAGGGTTCTTATCCTTGGTACCAATGCGGTCCCATTGCTTGACAAACAGCTCAAGGTTGGCATGGATATACTGCTCGAACTGACCGATGGACTTCACACTGAAGGTGTGAGAAACCGTCTTGCGCTTGCGGGTGTGCTCAGCACGGTCGCGGGTATTGAAGAGACCTCGACGGATGGACACGAAGCTATCGTAGAAGTCGCTAGTGACCATACCATCAGCAGCTGTATTTTTATTAACGTTATATAGATGAGAGCACATACGCTTTCAAGAAACCATTTCCGTGGCCATAGATCTCTTGTACAGCACTGTCGTCTGCGACAGAAACATGGTTTGGTTGGATGCGCACGAGTTTGCCATGCTTCTTGTGAAGCTCATGGACAGCCTGATAGCGACGGCCTCGACGAGCTTGGTAGAGTAACCAGAAATTGGAGATCTTGGCGAAGAATGGGCCAGGGATATCGAGGTAATGGAAACGTGCCAGGTACGGGACGATGTAGTAGACCAGCAGCAGGACTACTGGCGTCCACGGCGTCAGTAGGACGTCAATAATCATGTTGAACAGGTCAATAGCAACAACAGTTTATGTATGCAGTATGTATATATGTATTTAATGATCAGACAAGCCCGTTCTTAGTCGGTCAACGTGATCTGCGGTGAAGAAAAAAGAAAAAAAAAAGTCAAGCTGGCATTGCACCTTCAATATTTTCAACACAACACGACTGAAAATATCGGAGACCTGATCCAGACAAGACAAGAAAAGCAGAGCCACCAGGGCGTGAATTTATGTTCCTTGAGGGATGATGCTTTTGGTGGACATATCCCGGGGTGTCTTTCCAGGTCATCATCCCCGAGGCAAAGTCAACAACGGAGCCAGATATCGGGATTCCAGCCAGCGATCTCCGCCCTGCCGTTGAGACGTGGAGGACTGCGGGGACCAACCGCGCAGCTCTATCGAGATTCCTCCATTGCCGACTTTGACACCGATTCGGCTCTCCCCGCAGACGCGCTTAGTGCTGACCGAATGCCCCGTTCATGGTTGGTCGAAGAGCCATGGATGGCTTCGTCCTAGATGATCGGTTGTTGGCAAAGGGAAATCGATCAGGCGAGTGGCAGCCAGACCCAAACGCCACACAAAAACAGAGTAAGACGGCAATGCGCGCTGGATGATAGGAGCTTACAACTCTGTACCAATGATATTTCGAGAAGATCTCATATACTGATTAGTCGTCGTTCTACAGGCGGGAGGCTCTATCACGGTGATCACCACGCAGTGGCGCTGATCTAGGCCGTCTCATGCAGCTTATTGCTCTAGGTACATAATGTGCGACAGCGAGAGAAAGACAACACGCAGAATTATGCCGGGTTATGAAAGAGAAAAGCTTTCAATTGGGTATCTAGAAACCAAAAATACAAGCACGGTGCTTTTTAATTGCACCCTCTCCAATAATCACCAACTATCGCCCTCGACACGGAAGAGCCCGGTCTTCCTCTTCTCGACCTCCCATCGCTCAAACCACGCTTTCATTTTCTCGCGTGTCTTACGATTGCCCACATTGACAGTAGGAATGATACGAGCGATCCGCAGAGCGCAGCAGAACATCGTCAGCTCGCGGAATGAGCTGTGTTCGCTATATGGCACCCCAAAACACGAGCTTTCTTTTGTGCTGCCACGCTGAGGCACAAGGTTGCGGACTGAAAACTGTGTTTTCCAGTTATCTGAGTGCAGTACAGCTGACACAGGCGGGTTATCCAGCATTCTCCCCGTCGGCGGGCGATAGTTCCATCCGGTCGGACGAAAACCAACAACCTTGGAGAAACGCGGCTTCATTGAGGCAAGATACTCTTGAAGTGTCTCGGCTCTGATCTCGAAGATCGTCTGCATGTGAACTTGAGCTTCTAAAGGGTCATCCGTCAACAGAGCAGAGAGCTCTGGGTCTTCTAGACAGGAACAGACGCGCTGCTTTGCAGTATTGGCCCAGATCTTGCACTTGAGGGCGCGCGCAATAGCAACACAGAGCCGCTCCTTGCCAATGCTGTACGTGCCAACAACAACAAGCAACCGCCCACGACTGCTGGAGGGACCCTTATTGGTATTGTCACTGGAATTTCCATTTGACAGGAACCTGGTCAATCCACCAGCGACATGACCGTCATGGCCCTTTGTGAACACTGCGTCGCCGTCATTTTCATCTAAGTTGACGCAGATATCGGCGCAGGCCTTAACAACGTCGTCCTGGGGCGGAAATGAATATTTCGGGTTCAGATAAGTCGTATCGAGGTAGCAGATGTCAATCTTCTGCTGTCTGGCCTTGCCAGTCACCACATCCATCGCCTCAGGACGTAGCATTGGATGTTGCACGTGTGCTGGGCAAGCGCGGAAGTCGCCGCAATGAAGAACTCGATGTAGGCGGGAAGATGGCCCAGTTCCGATGGTCTTCTCAAACAGAAACAACGAGCTCCCAGGACAGTGGTTGGCCGGGATCATGGTGACTTTGACACCATCAGTTCCCGGAACCTCAGTTGTCTTTTCAAATTCGAGGTCCACGATCCATTTGGGGTCGACTCGCAACTGCTGACGTACTAGGTTCGCCGTAACTCTGCTGCAATAGATAGGACCATGGCGCCAGGATGAAGTGAGCCCGACATAGTGATCACTATGGAAGTGACTTAGGAAGTAGGCATTACATCCCTGAACAGCTCCGTAGCGGAATGCATCGACGCATATGGAGTAGCCAGTGATGATTTTATAGAAAGGACACGTCCGCTCATACGCTTGTCTACCGCGAGCCGCAACTTCATGGGCGGCGGCAGCAGCCCATGCACTGTCCTCGGCATTTCCAGCCATCAGCTTCGAAAACGCAGAGGTAGCAGCGGTACCGCGAATTGCGTGTGGATCTGCTTGTGCTGGTCGAGCAATCGAAGCGCGTTCGATTCTAGTCATTGAGGCTGTAGTTGTAACAGCGTTATTGGCCGTCGACCCCGGGTCAGGGTTCCCATCTAAACAATTATTAACGTGCACAGATACCTCCTACCCGGATGTTAGCAATTGGCCTCCAATGTCCTGGAGCAGATTAACCATACGTTATCAGATAGGCCACCAAGGCTTGCCTGGCATATTGGACACGATGGAGTTTCATTCGTATCACCGTTTGTCTCCCCTGCACCGGAAGTTTCCGGCGTCTCATATCCCCCAAATTCAGATCCAGTTTGCCCCTCTATCCAAGGTCCCTCTAGGAAGTCTTCACCTCGAAATTCATCTTCTTCTATATCGTCAAAATCGGCAAACTCATCATCTTCGATATGGCTCGTGGCTTCTCTTACCAATGGAGGGCGCTCAGCGGCTAGCGGTGGCATGCTGGATAATTGATGATTTGCGGGCTCTACGTCTGCGGGAGCAATGTCAAAATCGTCTTCATCGTTGGGCTTGGGCTTCGAATTCGAATCCGACGCAGCGGGGACATCGGCCACCTCTCTGAAAGCCTCCAGATCGTCCTCACTATCCGATTCATCAATAAAGGGGCCATTGTTCTTCTTTGGTTTTGCCGAAACGGGAGTCGTCTCTTTCGAAGCAGCATCATCTTTGGACTTTTCATCCAACGAGGACTCCTCTTGTACCCGCCGTCTCTTGACCGAATTCTCCGTCTCGTTGAACCTATCGTCTTGCTGCTCTCCCCAAATATCATCATCAGGAGTCTTCGATCTTCCCCTCATAAATCCCACTTCGTCTCCGTCCTTATTCCCTTCAGTACGAGAACCATTCCCTCTCTTATCGTCAAAAAACAAGCCCCCCGCATCCTTGCCACCAGCATTATCCTGTCTCCAAACCCCAAGATTATTCCCCGCGCCAGTCCTCGTTCGGTTGGCATTCTTCCCATTCCTTGGTGTTTTAGACCCAAACTGCGTAATACGCTGTTGCGTCGAAGTAGCCTTAGGCGGCCCATCCGTCTTTTGAAAGAAACTCAGGATACTCGTATTCTTCTTCGCAGACGTCTTTTTGGCACTGAACGACGTTTTCGACGGCGTAGATCCCGTCTTGGGAAAAGCAGATGCGCTCATACTGGAGGCTGAAAAATACGGGGATTTCACCACTGGTGCAGAAGAGTTATTCGTCGCGGTCGCTCTATCGGTCGAGGGAGGCGGGGTCGGAGGACGACCGGTAGATGGTTTGGCTTTCTGAGAATCAGGGAGATTGGAGTTCTCCCGTGGATTACGGAACATTTCCGGGCATTTTGGCTTGATCGTTATCCAAAAATATACAGCCCGAAATCGTGTTGGTGACAGTACTGGTCTCTCTTCGGAGGCGCGACGCCACGAGAGAAACTCGCGACCAATTCAGTCACGTTATCACGTGATTCCCTGATGTGGGCATACTGATACAGAAAGACAGATCGCTGAATCACTCATATACCATTTAATTCAAGATTACCAAGGCAAACATAATGCGTATTTCTTTTTTATTCGCTGTGAGATGATAAATATAGCAGACGAGCTATCTGCGTTTCAATACGACCCGATGGTAAAGGCACCAGAGTCGTCATCCACGAGTACAGGTTACCCACACCACGACAAGTGAACCCTCTATTGACCGTATATGACATGGGGTAGAGTCGCCCAATCCATGCGAATCGATCCTCAGGAAATGAGGACAGTGATACGTCGTCCCGAAGTAGCCTCCTAACACCTCCAAAGCAACGTAGACGAAGGTGTCGTGAGAACATTTCATTCCATTCGTTATAAAGTAATATTCCACAAACAGCGCCATTCTATCGAGTCCAAAAATACGGTATCACCGAGCCTTGCTCGCCTGGTTTGCAGCCTCTGTAATCGCGAGAACGCAGTCAGCCCTGTAGCTCGTATTTCTTTTTCATAAAAAGCGAAAGGTTCCATTTTATTACACAGCATAAGCCAAGAAGCTCCAGCAACTCAATGCTAGAAATGACGAACGGGTCTGTATATGCGCACTCACCTCTTCTCGTCGCATCTTCCAACAAGCCACGGTCGACCTCCGCCTGCGGTAGCACCACATATCGCACCACGCTACCACGAATGAACATATTCTTCACAGAACTGAGATGCGGATATTTGTCCAGATCAAGAACATCGACATCATCGAGCTTGATGTTCAAGTATTGGTCGACCGACTTCAGCGTGCCGCGGATTCGGATGTCGTTCTTGAGCTCGACGGTGACGGTGTGGTTGGTCAGGGTCTTAAAGAAGCTGTAGCGTGGACATTGTTAGCTGAAGGGAGTAATGGGCAGCGCAATACAGCATATATAGACACTCTCATGGGGCGATAAGCCAATTGGGATCTGGAAGGTGTGAGACGTACCTGAAGAATAGCATGGTTGCGGGGAATTAGCGAAAGGGCGGGGAGCAACAGAAGTGAGAGCTCAGCGTTAGCGCGTCGCCCATAAAGCAGTATAAATGGCTCAGTTGCCGGGTTCTGCACCAGTCCAGCTCAGAAGGACAAAAGGCGCAGCTTTTCTTGGATCTGTTCGCGAGTTTGCGTTCCTTCGATGTCGGCGTGTGGTTTAGCTACCTGGGCGGAACCTGCGATGAGCTTCCTCACGTGATCTCGATACAGTTTTGATAGAGACAGAATTGTTGGAAAGCTACCGTCAAACAAAGGAAATCTTTTCCACTGGAAAAGTGTAAAGTCGCTTAGACTTAATGTATCATTCCGCTAACCTGTAACCATTGTTAAATTAAATCCAGTAAAATCACCTTACCTACAAGAGGCCTATCCGAAGCGATCCTGTACATAAATACATCTATATGCTCGCCATCATTGTACAGTGGGATGCTTCACAGATGCCAACCTGGACGGAAAGAAAACGAAGAAGGAAGTTGAATATATGAAATTGTATTTTTCTACGTTATATGTTTTAAATAGTAAGCTGGATATCTATAGTCAGAATCATCGAGCATGTGGTCCTCCCACAATACCCTCTGCTTCTGACGGACGTTTGGGCTTCATAGCCCATCCACAAAGGCAGGTCCATCCAGCACCGTTCTTCCGACCCTCATCGAAGACACTGCCTATGCCCTCAAGGAGTCTTCCCCTCTCTCGTCCCATTTCCATCTGGAGTTTAAGTAACCATTTCTCCCACATCCATCCACCTAGCAGTCCAGTCATACTTGCGATATCAGCTGTGCTACCCACTGGGCCCTGAACAGCTTCTCGTTCAAGCACCTGACTAGGAATACGTGGTTCAGGCGTTTCACGGGGAGGCTCTGCCTTTGTTGGCTCCACGCCCATGGGAAGAAACATCCAGGCGCGTTTAATATCAGTGAAGGCGCCTTTCCGCAACCTCGTCAAAAAGCTCTTTGTGGCTTGGGGGTCATATCCTCTAGACTTCAAATTGAAAGAGAACTCGATGGAAGTAGCAGAAGCGTATGGGCCCGCACGAGCAATCTCGGCATCCATAACGAAAAACTCAAGATATCCTCCTGGTTTCAGACAGCGATAACACTCCTTCAGAAAAAGGTCGTATTCATCCGTTGTCTCGCCCATTGGATTGTCAGTCTTCAACAAGGCATGTAACGAACGAGCGGAAATGATATCGAACTGGTTGTCGCGGAATGGTAGCTTCCACAGATGGGGCACAGACACTCTCCGATGGTTTGCTGGACCCTTGATGCCATTATTGACAGCCTGCTGTTTGGTAACGACGGTGTATATTTTGACGTTGCGATAGTCGTTGGCTAAATGCCATGCCCACTCGCAATCAGGCTGACCACCAAGATCCAGAACTCTAATCCGTCGCTTCCCAGCGCTTGCAGGGCTGCCAAGTGCCGCAGTTGCCTTCGAAAGTCGTTTTGAGGCTGGGCTCGAGATAAGACTTCCTCCGTTCAGATAGCGCATAGCATCCATTGCCCACATGGATTGACAGAGCTGGAAAAGTACTCTCTGTTCCTTTTCCACTCTGGCGAACTGAGCCTTCTCGACCAGAACGGTTTCCAGCACCGAGTTCCTTGGAGCCTGCGAGAAGGGTCCCTTGTAGGGGGGACGTTCATGGGCAATGAGTTCATATTTCCCCATCAGCCCATCAATATGGCGGTCTGGAAGACCAATTCGTACAGACTGAACAGCATCGAAACGAGCGTTTCCGTGAATAAAAGCATCTAGGTGACGTGTTTGGCTCAACACAGACTTAAATCCTTTCCAGTATATGGAATCCTTGCTAGCAGAACTCGGCGGCGGTGCATTAGCAGAGTCGGCTGCAGGGTCAACGAACCGCACTGATTTCTTAGGAGCCGTATCGGGTGAAAAGAGTGCATCGTTGCCATTATCAACTTTTCCTGCCTCTTCGCTGACTTCGTTAACTGGATTGGTATCACGGAGCGCAGCAAGATAAGAAGTCTGAGCTGCAAGCCAGACGCTGGTGCGGTCAAGATTTGCCAATGCCCGTTTCTTGAGTTCCTCCTCGTATGATTCGTCGTATTCGTATTTTCCGTCAGACTTCACAATCTCCTGCACACTCTGGATCCCTGGACTGAGCGGACCATCATAAGAATCCCGTATCCTTGTTGTAGATTTTGAAGGGATCCTTATTGCTGTGGGGGGATTGTACGCCGACTGCCTTGCCGTGGGCTGATCATCGGCGGAAATACGCTCGCCACATTCCACTATCTGTTCAACAATATCACCACCTCCCTCGTCTTGTTTGTCAATGTAGAAATATTCCGCCATATCTGACGTAGGCGTGTTGTTCCACTTAGGAAAGGACCACGTATGTCTAGCCCTTGGGCCAAGAGAGGAAAAGAATCCACCCGGTGATGGAATGCTGAGATTGGTGAAACTATAACCAGACAAATTCGACGCTGGTGTAGTATCATCTGCGCTTCTAGGCCGGCTAGAAGGAGCAGACAACTGCCACATCTCGTCGTTATTCTCTGAAGTCTCTGACCACGGACCTGGTGTGCTATCAAGAGGGATATGACGCAGTGTCGCCATTGCGTCTTCAGGAAGAGCAACACCCCTTTCAGACGGGGATTCTGTCCTGGCCATTGGCCCATCAATCATGATGGTGACAGACTCTGAGGCTGGGTTCCCAGTACATCGTGGAATCCGAGGGAAACTTGCGATAACACGTTCCCAGTCCTCTTGCCCACCTTCGATAGCGATGTCAGCATCCGGTTCGGATGCATTCGTAGGTCCCGTATTATGGTCCACGTCTGAGTCCGATCCGAGTTGGACTTGTTGGCCGTGCCATTTATTATCTGGTGCAGCATGTATTTCAGGCGTCACAGGCGTGCTGTTATTTGAAATCTGGTCAGACGATATGCTACTGCCATCGAGAGACGGCGGTGCATGCAATGCTGGTACAGTCTGCGGCAACATCGACAAGACAGCTGGAGAAACCGGGATTTTCGATGGCGGTGTCGGAGGCACGGAAGACTTCTTATGTCTGCTATCCATGGCAAATGCGATGTTCACAGAAGGAATAGAAAGTCTTGGGTATCGCTTTCGACTACCTACGGGACCAATGGGACTTCTGGCCGTAGATGCCGCAACTTTAGTCGGTCTATTCTTGTGAGACGAGCGACAACCGTCGCTATATTCTGTCTCACTGTCTGTTGCGTCATACAGGTCATCGAACTTACGAGACTCGCGGCTCTGCTCGCGGTTCGAGTTGAAAATGTCTGTAGATGCAGGGACTGCAAGAAAGCATATTAGTATATTGAAACGTAAAATCAACCGGTATTTACAGGGACACGAGGATCTGCGACCATATATATAGGGATTTCTCGTACCTTGAGTAGACGGTGGCGTCACATGCATGTCTTCAATTATTGTATTAAGCACCATGTCTCGGGCCTGCCGAGTAGAAGGTGAGACTGCCATCATGGTGTTGTATGAATTAACCACGTCGTTCGATCCAGCGAACTGTCTCAAATAAAATATATATGCAACGTATAACTAATTGCTTCAAACAATGGGGGTATCGCAAGTATATATGAAATATCCGATCAACGGATTCTTCGGTGTATCAAACAAAATATGAAAGAGAACAAGGAAACGAAGGAACTGACCCCGTTGTGAGAGAAGGGGCCAAAATCAGGAGGATGGAAATCAGCAAAGCATGCGAAGTCCAGAATTGGAGCAATTCCAATGCCTATTATATTAACAGCAGCTATTGTTATCGTGACGACAGTGGACAAAGCCTTCTCCATGCCAAGGCGAGGGCGAGGGACAAGACCTCCCCATGGCTGGGAAAAATAGAAACATCATTGGTATGAAAACCAACGGGCGCGTCGCTGTGGTTGCTAACTTCCCACGCTTCTGCGCCTCCCGAGGAAACATTGGCAGATGGTAAAGAACAGTCAAGGCCAATAGACAGCAAGAGAAGCGTTGGTGCTATCCGGGAGTGTGTGATGACCATCGTGATTGGCGATCCGCAAGCGCCGGGTTCTATCTTTAGACAAAGGCCGCATCAGAGTATCTTTGGACATCGCAAAGCAGGGATGACGGAAATCCCCCAGAGCTGCCGGCGCTTCGAGGAGAACAAATGACCGTGCATGTTTATTCGGATGCCTGTGATTGCTGAATGACAAGAAGATGGACAAGCATTCTGTGATGGACCAACTGAGGGGCAAGGACGCTCTACCCGCTAAGAATTCATATACGGACTGGAATTACGAAAAGCGTTATTTGTCAACTGTGTATTTTTCTTTCTTCGGGTGAAGATAAATCGTTCCGCTTTTATCGGTTTATGAAAAGGAAAGGAACAGCTGATGATCGAAGATCCGGGGGTCGGACCCATACTATAGAATGAGGATATTGTAGAGCACTTAATCGAGTCAAACTAATATTGCCTAGCTAGAAGCTTCAAAATATCATTGTCACCCCGTTTTGTGGGCCGGTAGACATACTTTCAAGTCTTGGCCCTCACTTTTCTGTTTTTCTGCTTTGTCGCCTTGTCGAATCGTTCTTTAATGCCCTCAAACAATTTCAACGTTCGACCGCGGTTATTTAATCCACTGTTGCAGTACCAGTCTTCATCTAACAGCAATTCCTCCAATCCAAGACAGAACTCAGCCCAGTCAATCACACGTCCTTCCCTAATAAGATCATCCACTTCAAATACAAGTCGAGGATTGCAGCGCGACTGCCAGTATGTATTGGGCAATGTCCATCCGAAAGCAACTAGGATATTGCGCGTATCTTCAATTCTCTGCCGAGAATGGGGCTGCGATTGATAGATTAGGTCAATGATAGTGACTGCGATCTCAAGGGGTAGATCGGCGGCTTTTGCTGGACAGCGCGGTTTTTGCTCATTGAGCCGTAGGACATCGACATGACTTCGAGTAACCCGCTCAATCAGTTCTTGTATATCAGGAATCCTAAGTGGGTTCCCTGGCCAGTGCGATGTGCGTGAATCTTCATCATAGAACCCTCCTCTATCCATAGGTCTCGGAGCGTCCGATTGTTGCTTGAGCCAATGCATGCCTTTTTCGTAACAGTCATCGAGATCAGGAGGGCTTCCACCAGGGACGTGAAGTACCCAAAGTCCCCACTCTTCTTTATTTACTTTCCAAAATTTCTCGACAACCTGGATGAAAAGCCTCAGATTCTGCTTGATGACAGCATGTGCGATAAACCGGTCGAGAAGCAACCAACAGTGCACATGAATGGGATATCCGACACGTTCCCCTGCCCCTCTGTTCCAATCTGGCTCGAACAGATTAGCCATGTGGAAATCTGCATTCCAGCGACGATCTTCTCTCAAGGCTCCCCTGTAAATCACGGCCCTGTTGGGATCAATTGGTGCCGGAAGAGGGTACCACCCGAAGTAGCCATGAGATATCCCAGAAATGTGTAGTTTGTTCGTTTTTGGGTCATCCAGAACTAAAGATAAAGTACAATGATATGCATATTAGCGATACAGTAGCCTTAGTTCCGTGAACGCGTGAAAAGCAACAGTGGTTAACAAGGGAGAGGAACAGATCTTAACTTGTTCGGTAGAAGCATAACCACTGTGGAGGGTTCTTTCTGAACTCTACGTTTTCAAAATCAGTGGCAGGGACAGTGAGGCTCCTGCTTTCCCTACGTCGTCGCCTTTTGCGTCGCTGTACTTTTTCGGCCATCGCTTTCCAGTCCTCACGTTCGTGCGTGACGTCGGGATCATCCGCGTCCATCGGAACGTCGAGTCCACATAATACACAGCAAACCGTCGGATCCCACGGCCTGGGGAGCCATCCGCGAAACCGATCTATAGGCATCTTGTTAGTCCTCTCAGTTGTATAATGTATAATAGTGGAATAGCTGACAGCTTTTATTACAAGAAATGTTAAAACCTGTCTCTTTAATGATGTAATGTTGATCTGCTGATAACGAGAAATGCTTTGGTCTCTAGGCAGGCGTCTCATCGTGATCAGTATATTTCCTCATAATTTCATATTTGCAGATTAGATGGGCCAAATGATTTTCTCTTTACTAATATCTCCAGACTCAATTAGTAGGCTACTCGTTTATGATCGTACACCATTTGTGGTAATGTTATTGACGATGTATCTCATTATGCTGCTTACGAATCTCATAGTCGTCAAGAGCATAATACACCTATATAGAAGGACAGAATTCGCTTTTTAATCACTCGATGCAGGCTTCTGCCCATAGACGCAGTAACTTTTTGGCGTGAATTGTCAGTATCATATCCTGTTATCCATAGGAGGTCTGCGTCTCACGAAGAGTATGAGAGCGGTTCTGTTTAGACTTACATCTTGTTATAGCAATGCAGAGACTTGTTGGTAATCTCCCTTCTCACCAAAGCCAGAAAGATCTCAGCTTCTTCTTGCGTGTAGCCCGCTCCTCGCGTGAGCAACGCAAGACCATAGGCACTAACGGCTTCCATCATGTTACACAGCTGGAATTTTCCGATCTCTTTGAGACGTGCATCTTTCGGCCAAGGACCCCACGGGACCTATATGGAGCGAGTTAGGAAAGGGAACTTGGTGGGCTTTTGGGAATTGAAGCAAAGTGGAATATGGAGCTGACCTTGTAGATCTCAACTTTGACGTTTTCGAAACCGAGACTGCTCATCCAAGGCCCAAGGTTGTCGACGACATTCATAGAGCGGCCCCCCTTTTCGCTCTGTTCTCGGATAAGTTTGAGACTGTATGGGACGTCAGTAATCAAGACTCGAAAAATAAAAAATCGGCTGTATTCTTGAGCACGAAGAAAACATACTAGGTCAATATACGCGAGTCGTCTTTCAGGCTTCCATCATCGCTCTCTGCCCAGATGGTCCCTACGTCAAGTAAGCAGCGTGTCCTCAGACGCCAAAAGTATGCCACTCAATACCTTCGTGGAACTCAACCCAACCGCCAGGTTTCGTGTGCCTGCCACAACGGATGTTAGAACAAATAGGGATTTTCGGAGAGAAAGTAGCATGAACCTATAAGTCGTCGCTAAGAGTTCCTTCCAATCTTTAACCGCACTATCAAATAGCTATTAGTATATGGACGTCACCAGTGATAAGCATTCCTACCCAGATAGCGTGCGGCCATGAATGAAGTCGAAATGGTTATCAGGATAGCTCCAGTCTTCCTCGAAGTCCTCCACGATAAATTCGCAGTTCGGAGGGACGAATTTAGGTTGGATAGGGCTGAGGTCGTTTCCAACCACTGATGCGGACGCGTGCACGCTGTTTTTCAAACCCATAAGTATTTTACTCTCAGCTGAGGCAGATGGTGTCATACTCTGCCATGTCTATGGCCCATATACCAGTGCCGGTACCAAGGTCCAGCACAGTTTGCGGATTCTTCAACGGCGATTTATAGAGGTCTCCGTGTAGCGTGAGCATGAATCTGGAAATGGCGTGGGATACATCAGCATCATCATTAATATGCATTGCGCATTGGCGGCGGAACTGACAGGTGGTGCACCTAAAATGCGTCATGTAAGTCACTATCCGATTCTATTGTATAGAAGGATCAGAACTGATATCCACATACAAAGTCCAGTCTTTCCATCTCCTTTTCATCGTTGGGCAGGCTTTGGCATGTTAGTGATCACTATTCCTAGGGTCGTCAGATGCCATGCAGACGCACACATATTTCCCCTAAACATGGTCAGAGACATGTATTGCAATGCAGGACACGATCACAGATGCCTACCTCACGATAAGAATGATATCTCCTCCCATTCTCGTAGACATAGTTCTGCACACTGGACGACAGGGATGTCAAGTCTGAAGCTCCATCGCTATAGTAGTCACTGCCGCTGTCGTCTTCCACCTAGTAGCCTTTAGTCGAGGTCTTCCCATAAAAGTTCTTGGAAACCATTTTCAGGGACCCTCAAGAACCCAGTCAGGAGCCAATATGGTTTCGTACCTGAATGATCCCCTCATGGGGAACCACGTGCTGAGCGGGGGTACTTTCTGCCATGATCGTTTCAGATCCTCGTGGCCCTGGTGTTGCTCTTCAGATCGATCTTTTTTTGCGGTGGACACTGCGCCGCACGTCTCAAACAAAGGATTGCAACTGCGACTGTTTGATGAGCATAAGATGCAGCTAATGGGGCCTCTGCGCGTCCGGGGCACAGGGTTTGCAATATATACCCTGTTCTCGAGGTGAGTTGTCGGGTCACTTCGAGTGTCAACGCTTGCGTGGGAGACGAATCGCCGACCACGATTGAGGGAGCGCCTCCCATTCCTGGCAGTCACCTGTGCAATGCCGGGCCTAACGGTGCGCCTAGTCGGAATTGTTTGATGCCATCCCCGGCGGTAGCAGGTCTTAGCGTATTGTGAGCGTACCTAAGAAGAGAGTTGTCAATCGCAGAGTGGGTGCGAAAGTGGGAAACTAATTCAAATGGAGTAATGAAGAACTGCACGGCGCCCATTTAGTCAACGGAGGCGTTCGGGAACTAGTTCGCTATTTAGTTGCAGAAGCCTCCGCTGCAGAAGATGTGATGGTTCGCAGGAGTGTGAATAATCCTCTACGACCACGTTGTCGCGCGGTTTCCAGTACATCGAAGCTCTCACAAGTGGTCTCATTTTCATCGATACATCCCCGATCTGGGCCACAACAATAAAGAGAGAGCCGTACGCCCAAGGTTCTATCTACGCCACCATGGTTGGCGGTGAGCATGGGATGTGAAAATCTGCAACAGATGCTCGTGCGCGCGACTAAGGCTGGTCTATCTGCTCTAGTCTAAACCTGACCTAGTGATTGTCTGGCAGAAAGCCGGCAGCAGAACGGGTGTTCAGACAGAAACGACCCCAGATGCTATGCAGATCAGATCTCATCATTGAGCCTACCTACATGGAGATCTTGAATCATTAGGAAGCCTCTTGTTTGTATTGAAGTTGAGGATGTTATGGTGGTTGACAGGTGGAGCGGTGGCGGCCCGACGTGCTGTCCCTCCCGATGTCAGGCAGAGTTAAATTTAAAGTTGCTCCCCGCCATCCAGCTGCAAACAGAAAGTTAACTAAATCTAAATCCTCGACAAAGCTAATGACTGGGTGGTTGTATATTTAGCCCGTGTATTGAGGTCTTCGTACCGGTGATACTTCGTCCTACAGTTGCTCCGAAATCTGCATGTGATGGATTGTTCCCTCCGATAAGACGTAAACAATATTCCTCAGACAGCCATTATAGGATAGTATAAAGTAGTAAGATAGAATCTACGGTGACATCTATGATACATATTATAAGTGTTCAAATGTTTCAGAATTTCTCTATTTGCCGATAAAGACATACACAGTTACCAGGCATATATAAATCCCACTCTGCTTTATGAGAGTACACGATACAATAACACCAGAGCCCTATAAATGTGTGAATATGTCGAATTCTAGAATCACGAAGGCAATAAAATATGAGCATTAATCATACTGGATTGAATATTATGCTAACTTAACTACTAGAGGGTAATGAACTCTATCAACTATTTATGCATGTAATCTCGTCGTCAACTGCCGCTGCCTAGTAGCACTGCCTCTGCCACTCTAGGGATCTAATTCCTTATTCCGGCTACATTCTTTATACCAGTATATGAAGGAATTAGGTTGCTTGGAGTTCATTGAACTACTCCCTTTGTATAGGGATTTGCAGCTCGAAATGGCAACGGGACGGCAGACGCCAGCAGAATAAAAGTGCAGATCAGATACTCCTCAAGTATGTGTTTCGAAGGTAGTGCTGCATTTCAAAGGCAAAGACTAAAATAATTATTCTCAATCTTTGTGGAAGTTCTTGAATGAGATCATAAATAATGCAGGTTAATTGCACATAATGCTATTAATGTACTGCTGGTTACAGCAGTCCGAATTATTCACTGAATGATAATTGAATCGGGTACTATAACCACAATAGACGTGCTCTTTCATATGTTATACTTATAGGAAGGCCCTGCCACTACTCTACACGATCGCTTCCCTCAATATGAAACGAAATTAGTAATATGGCAGAATACAACTCTTCTTGCTCTTTGTCCCCAATTCACAATACCATTATGTAGTACCTGTCAATAGGGTCCACACCAGTCATAATCCTAGCTTTAGGCGAGTAAAACAGTCACTATACTACAGATATGAATAATGGAGTTTATAGGCAATAGTTGAATAGGATAATATCTGAATAGAACAATAGCCTCGATATCCTATATAATATGGTATAAAGTCATCTCCATAGCTAAAATCTTCATGAGAAAAACATATCATCATCTTCTTTCCCTTCGTCTTCGCTGAGATTTTACCATAAGCACTTCGATAATCCCTTGTCTTGTGTCCTGACGACCTCTTTCAGACAAAGCAAACGCTGTTACCACTTCGATAAAATGGCTGCGCAACGACCTAACCCCGCTACAGTGGGAACTACCGTATGTTCAGTCATGTATAACAGGTTGTCTTTATACTTATCAATGTGTAGTATCTCGATATCCCTAGCATCGCGCAAGAAATTCAGACCCTTACTGGGCAGAGCTCGGAGGGGCACGTTAACGGGATCTGGAATTCAATCCTGAACTGGGTTTTTGACCCTGTGGACGGGTATATCACCCGTCCACAGGACATGCATACCATGTCTGGTGGTGCGCACGGCTTTTCGGACTTCCATACACTCCAGTGGCGCAATGGCCGCCGTGCATCTTTTCTCATGACCCAGTGTAAGAGACGAGGTCTTCAATTCCAGGACGGTGTTTGGGATGATGGTAAAGCTCAGCTGCAACGTTACCTTCGTGAACAGCATGGTAGAAGACCAGTTGCTCAACGTACGCGCGTGTATGGTATCCTTGCGATTGGATACCGCGTGCGGTTTTTTGTGTACAATGACGTGCACCAACGGCTGGATCCGTTTCGTCCTGGCCAGCAACATATAGACAGTCAAGGACGCGGTTTTTACCACATCGTCCATGAAGCGAACTTGGTCCAGCGAGCTTTAAGAGACATTCTACATAACCATTAGCGGTTAGGTCGAAAGACCTTTGGCACCAGCAGGCACTGGTGCATGGTCTGAACCCTTGGAAGTGTGTACAAAGCATGCATGTATGTATCTGGAATACAACAACTATTGCAAATGCAAGTATTCATTAGCTATAATGTCGTATACTACATGCTACATAGGGCTTGATATTACTTTTCCAATGGCGATAGCAAGACGTGTACATGTGTACTTTGCTATATTGTCTTGGTTAGATTAAACACAGGTACAGTAACAAGTATTTCCCATTACATACTCAAGCTCCCAGATGTTATGAGATTGAAGGAGATTGGTGTTGCAGCCCAAGAGACTATTGAAGAGGATACGATATTGAGGTTTTCATGCTTTACATCCAGAAATGGCGAGCTTGCTGGTAAAGCCCAAGTACGCTGTCCATCGAATGCTGGAAGAATCCGCATTTTGCGAGTATTCTTCCTATTACCGGGAAGGTATACGATGAGGATAAATAGTTAGAAGACCACAAATGTGTCCTTGAAATACACCGCCTGAAGATGGCCATTCAGCCTTGCTTACTACGTAGGATAGTGCTGTGTCACATCTTGTCCAGATATGCGGATCATCTTCAGCTAGAGACCTCCTCCACGTATAAGCGTCACGGAAGGCCTTACAGATAAGAAAGCCATTAGCTCTGGAGGCACTATGCAGAAGTCCTGATCGTAAATAGAAATTGTTTCACCCTTTCCCGCTCAGTTTCAGCTTGCGGCTAAAACAAAGCGTAGGGTTGCACCATCGGTAGATACAAAGACAGATGAAACAGCGAAGCGCTTGGGGCCAAGTGCTATTTCCGACCTCGTTCGTGTAGCTTTGCTAGAAGTCGTTTTCAGAGTTCCATTGCGACGTTGTTTATTGTTTTCAACAACGCACTTCAGGGTTTGTCTTAATTGACGTGGTGAGGGGTGCTGCGCAAAATATATATCTACCGGGAGTTATCGACAAAAACCGTTGTGCGCTTACAGCACATCAACTCGATGCATATTTATTTTGCGTTCAATAGACCAAGTATCGTTGCAGGTGACTGAGAATGATCATTGTTGCCTTTCTTCTGCTTACTGCTAGGTAGACAACGAGTGTTGATAGAGAAATCAATATAGACCTACCCACCTATTGGATAAATAGGAGATTTCGCCATCGTTATCTTATGTCTTTTATGGAAGTTAATTCCAAATATATACAGCGCTGGTAGACTCTACCATAGCGTAAAGTACGCTTATATCATATCAACGCTCTGATAGTAACGACCTCATACAGCCCAGATCTCGCCTCGACTAGAAGCGAAGTCGGGAATAGGGCAGAATTGACAACTCTATTGCTATTTGCTTCTCGCCAACACAACCTATCATAACGACTCGGGCTTCAAACAGCAATCCCACAACTTGACCAACGCCGACTGATCCGTAAACCCCGACGCCGGTAAAGATAACCAACCCATCCTCAAGCAACCGGACCATGGCAAGGACTGTAACCAGAATCGAGACTCAAGCCAAGAGCAGAATTCTCTTCTTTTCAACGGTCTGGAATTGTTCATACTGTTCATGACTCATTTAAATGTGGATTAATCAAATCCATACTTTTACAAAGTGGACATCCCAAGAGTATTGGCAGTGTGGTACAAAGAAAAAAAAAGAAACCTCAACAACGGTTGCACTGTCGAAGACCCAATCACAGACCCACAGAAGCGAATTTCTACAAGGGAATCAGCCAACGGTACCATTGAATAATATGAATGGCTGTTGTTTTTGGTTTTTTTCTCTGAGGCCCGAACCGAGGAACAGGGGTTAAACTACCATGAGTGAAATTAATTAGACGAAGAGGGGCGGAAAAGTTTTTCGGATCCATATGGGACTTAAGTGGGCGTTGCCACTGCGAACCGACGGTCGAGAGAGAGGGAACGTTTCTCTCGTTGGCGCATCGGAAAGGACCCGAAGCAGCGCGATTGGTTTGTGGTAGAGTAAATAAATAATTAATTTACTCCGTACTCGAGATTTTTTGAGGTGGTTCTGGGATGGGTGATATCCACTGGTAGGGCTAGATATAGAGAGAGCGATTTTTACAATGAGATTGGCTGTTGAGTCTGTATGGTAGTACTTTATGGAGTGATTCGTGCACAGTGAGTTACTTGAGGGCTCAGTGCGAGGGAGTGCTGATATTTGCCCTGCCAAGCAAGGGATGAGGGTGCCTTTCTTTACGTGTTGCGCCCATAAGGTATTGCTATCTCGAAAAGGCCTACAAGATTATATTGTAGATCCTGATAGTGAAGTCAGGAGGCAAAAATAGTTTTTTCTTTTTTCTTTCTTTCTTTTTTCTGTTTCCTTTAACCAGAAGAACTGGCCAGACTGTGGATAGGCGACATCCGCATACTCCGTCGTCTCTACCCACGGGCATGCAGCCACCCACCCAAGTTGGTGTGCGACCAGCGAATCGTGCCAGATGTATAGGATTCTCGCCTCATTTTACCCATCTTGTTGTCTACGCCCGTCGAAAATTCTCCCATCTGCAGGGCTGAGGACAAGCAACGATTCGCAGTACCGGACTGTGTGCCGGGCGCTCTTGGCCGGGGACAAGCTTCTGGACGGCGAAGCTTGGGTCGCACAGGGGAGAAGTCAATTGGGGCGCCAAGTCAACCATGGATGGGGCGATCCGCAGCGTCGGGAGGAGGGGCAGGAGGAATGAAAGAAGGCTGCGATAGAAGGGAATTTTCTTGGATTAATTGCAATCTCATTTCGCCTATCTGCCTGAATGGATGAGAGGAGAGAAAGCGACGAGAGAGCAGATGACAGAGAGGATCCGACATGTGACCGCCGGCCCGAATTGAGTTAGAGCTGACGAGCGGATTCGCCAATCAGCAGAGAGCATGGCCGATGGAGCCGCCAGCCTGACTAACGACGTGGCCTGCCCTTCAACGAGAAGAATTAAAGGGAAATGAAGTGAAGGGAAAATGAGAGGAAGCAGTCCCCTTGACTTGACTTGACGCGGGCTCTCCTCGTTCGTTCTCTCTCACATTGTTCTGCCTGCTTCTTCGTCATGGCCTGCTCTGCCCTCCTCTGGTCCGGTGTTGGCTTCCTGTTCCACTTGTTTCTTTCTTTCTTTCTTTCTTTCTTCTCTTGCTCTGTCGTTTCGATTTTCTCTTCTAGACTGAGGCAGAGCCCGAACATCCGCGTAGATCGCAGGCTGACTTGTAGACTGCTCCGTAATTAGGACCTAGATAGATCAGCAACGCGGTGCCTGAGCTGGCCGGACAGGAATTACCAGAAAATAAAATGAACAGCGCGAATCCCAACCAATAGCCCGCGCAACGGCAGCATCGCGTGGCTCAGGGGGATTGGAGCGCGGTGTCATTGGCAAATAACCACCATAACTGGCTATCCCGACCCAAACAGCCCGGAACTAGCGCGATCAACCGGAGCGACGCTAGTGGCGCTGGCTCAGGGGCTCTGCGCGCTGGTTGGGCGGCCGTGTTGTTGCATCCCGTTGCCCTTTGATATGTGAGCGCCCAGCCCTACTTTCATTAACCACGACACTATCCCCTCCGTCTGTCTGTCTCTCTCTAGTTACTCCTCCTAGACGCTCGTCGCTCTCTTTTCCTTCGGTCTCTCTCGTTCCCTCGTTCGCTTCGCTTCGTTCACTACTGACTCTCCGGCTGCCGTCGCGTTTCCACTCCTTTAAATCATCCATCACTGTCCTTCTCGTCTGAGCTCGCTGCTCCTGCGATCGGTGTCGTTCAGTCTCCTGCCTGCCTGCCCTCGTGTACGGTCGTTCATTTTCAGTCAAGCAACGGGTTTGCACCACAGCTCCTTTGGTAAGTCCTTCACTCTGCTTCACCGGTTCTTTAACGACTGCGGACACGCTCTGGCGCTGTGCTCGTCCAGGCCAGACAACACACTGGAGGAAACATCTCGTGCTGACAGGACCGCTCCCAGGTACACGGCAACACTGATTATGAACAGCAGCCTTTGACAGGCCACAGAGAGAAAACAAGAGAAGAAAAGAGATTCCTCTATCACCACAATGAAGTTTAACACTGCGCTGTTCCTTGCTACTGCGGGCTCGCTCGTTGCGGCCCAGGGCGCCCATCGCCATGGTCACCGCCACTTGCACCGTCGCGACGCGGCCACCGCTGTTGCGACTGATGTCGTCTATGTCTACCAGCTCGACGGCAAGGAGGTCTCTGCCAACGAGGTCTGCGAGGGTGTCAAGAGCGGCAAGTATCTCTGGGCCGATGGCAGCGCTCCTGCTGGCGCTTGCTCGACCGCCAGCGCGACTCCTACACCCTCCTCGTCCGCTGTTGAGGGCCCCGCTGAGTTCTTCGAGACTCCTTCGTCCTCCCCGACTCCCACCCCGTCGTCGACCTCGAGCTCCAGCTCCAGCTCATCCACTTTCACTTCTTCGTCGACCATCTCGGTGTCCTCGTCCACCACCACCTCGTCGACTCCCACGTCCTCTGCCTGGACTAGCTCTTCTGTCGCGTCCTCCTCTCCTTCGCCCTCTTCCACCCCCTCCACTCTCAATGGCGGTGGTGTGAGCATCGTCAACGAGGTCGGCCAGACCGTCTACCTTTGGTCTACCAGCGAGAACGCCGGTCAGATGATCACTCTGCCTGCTGGCCAGACCTACTCCGAGACCTGGAAGCTCAACCCCGACCAGGGTGGTATCTCCATCAAGATCGCCACCACTCCCGAGGAGGACGACGTGATGCAGTTCGAGTACACCCTGCTGACTCCCATCATCTGGTGGGACGTCTCTCTGATCAACATGGAGATCTCCTCCCTGTTCGACAAGTTGGGTTTCAGTGTCACCTCCGACAGCTCCCAGTGCTACACCGTCAACTGCCCAGCTGGCGAGACCGCCTGCCACGACGCCTACCTCTGGCCCACCGACGACCAGGCCACCCACAGCTGTAACTCTGACACCCAGATGACCCTGCACCTGGGTAAGCCTCTGCTGTCCAGCTTGTAAGGGCTGAGTTAAATCGCGGTCGTTCTGAGGAATCCGAATCGGTGCTGGTACCAAGTCGCAATCACGTGTCCATGCAGTGAATGAGTTCATGGCGTTCCTCGAGCAACTCATGAAATCGGTCGACTTCAACCGATGGAATTCCGCTGCGATTTCTCTCGAACCATTTTACCTTCTCAAATCCCAGTTCTTTTTTCCTTTTCTAAGATTCGATGTTTGATATTATACCTCCCCTGCTACATCTTTCTCCTTGAGAATTTTTTTTGCCGGACTCAGTCAATTTACCCACTCGAGCTGTTTTAACCGTATGCGAAACAAAAAGACAAAACAAATCTTCCAACTTGTACGCAGGACTGTGTAAACTGTTCCAGTTCTTTTTTCTTTCCACTCATGTAGTCAGGTCGAGGTATTAGAGTACAAGAGCTTTTAACTATGTAAAGTAACGAACTGTTTTGACTCATTGGTCCTCTTTTCTTTCTCCTTGGAGTCCAGATAAACGTCCAATAAATAGACTGTACGGAGTACGTAGAGAGAAATTACGCAATCACATTGACTTTGCGGTGGAGTTGTCTTTATTCTATCCGAACTCCATAAAATCACATCTCGGGTATTGCCATGATATCCGAACCCGACCGAACTGTGGAGTATGGAGTAAAAAATTGGAGAACGTGCGGGTATCATCAGAGATATTATATAATAATAATAATCAGACGTCAACGTTGAGACGTGACAGAAATTGTCACCTAATAAGGATGGAAGGACTTATAGTTTACTGCGTAATAATTCGTGCATGTACGGAGGGGACGATAGGGGAGGACCGAGGCCTCGAGGTGAGGGTGAGGGTGAGGTATCTGTATTTGTATTTTACCTTCCAGATGTTGGTTTTTTGATTCTTGAGATCTACTCAACTCCCCGGTCGAAATAACCAGTCCGTCTCCGGCGTTGGGATGAGGTAGTTGGTGATATTGAACTCGTTCCCGTGTGGATGCGGTGTTGTTGTCCCTCCTGTTCCTGTCCCTGTGGCAGTGCCTGCAGGAGCGGTGGATGTGCTGTTTGGTTCGGCTGTAGTGAGGCCGTGGATGGACATGGGATTGTTATTGTTGTTTGCACTGCTGCTGGTATTGGTATTTTCATTGTTATCTGTAAGAGTCATATTCCCCGTTGTTGCTGTTCCGGTTGGTTCATCTTCCATGGGTAGGATAGGAATGCGAGGGACGTTGAAGAAGCCGAATACATCGAGATATTCGAGTTCGTTCAGGGCCGGGTTTCGCGATATGGGGTTTTTGCTATTCGAGAGGGAGGAAGGGTCTGTTGGCATTGCGTTGTTGGGTATAGAAAATGATGAAGAAGGATAAGTAGATGGTGAGGTGCGCGGTTGTCGAGATATCAAGAAGTCCAGATCGAATGCGCAGCGGCGCATATCTGCGAGGATCTTGACTGATGACGGCGTGCTGCGGTCGGTATCTGTTTCTGCAGATCGTTGATATTCGCCGTATTCGTCGAGGACGCGTTGGAGAATCGTGCTGTAGCGCTCTGCGACTTTCCAGTACTTGCCCATACGGGAGAGTGTATCCACGAAAAAGACGATGTCGGGGCTCACGGTGTGGGCGATGGTCGAGCCGTGGACGAGGAGAAGGCGCGCGGAGACCCACAGGCTGAATGCGAAGGGAGGACCGAGCTTGTCAAGCATGTTGTTGTTGAGGACGAAGCGGCTCAGGGAGAGGATGTTGTCGACGGCCATGAGGCATTGTTGGCTTGCGCCGTACGAGGGAGTGAATATCGGAGAGCGGGTCGTGGGGTAGGCTGCTGATGAGTGTAGGCGGATTACAGCGCTGGAACAGGTCAGTATAATACTTCTTGATGATAAGTAGATATGCTCACGTTTGATATGCTGCGTGCAACATCACCCAGCCGCAATAGATGTTTCTGCTGGAGCGGGCTGATGTGAACAGCCGGGACCCGTTCTCCAGGGCATACTCCGCTGGGAGGCTGAACTCCCATGATGTTATCTCGTTATCGAGCTTGCGATACGTGGATTGCCATTCTTCGACGTCCGACAGAGAGCCAATATCCACTGGTCTTTTCAAGAAAATATGAATCCGCGAAAGGATACCTAGAATATCGACATAGTAGCCGAACCAGCCGACATTCTGGGATTGGGTCACAAAGTCTGTACGGTCATGGTGACGGCGAAAGCTTCTGGTTTCTACTGGTTGGTTCTTGGAGAAGAATTCGTCTTTACATGGTAGTCTGCGGTCGATGTCCTTGTCGTCCAGCGCAAAATCGAACGCCGTTGCTATGGTGGAGTACCGGTCGAGCATGTACACGGACCAAAACAGCCGTCGTCTGCCCTCGTTCTCGATCCAGTTGGCCGGTTCTGGAAGAATAACGGCTCGCAGTGTATATATTGACGGATAGACAGAGGAAATCAATGCTGATCCAGACTCGACCGCCAGCCCTAACTGGACCACTGAGCGAGCAATCAATGCTAGCAGCTTCCACCCAGGTGGGCCATTCGACGATCCAACAAAGTCCAGCGCCAGTATCACCAGAGCCTGAAGAGATTGAACGGACGAGTTCTCAAGGCCGTACAGAATGACCTTTTGCTTCGACGAAGCGTAATATCGAGCCCGACTCTGCTCAGTCAAACGTTTGTCCGAGGAAAAGCGCAGAGTTGTGGCGACAATCGCATACAGAACCACTCGATCAGCTTCCTGCAAAGGCGAGGGCCCAAAGAAAGTGTCCAGCGTGGTACGACGATGCAGGATTGGACACCAGACGTTGATGTGTTCGAAATAGAGGTCCACCAAGGCATAAAGCAGATCGTAGGGCGGCAAATCGAGATCTGGATCCGCCAGGGATTGCCTTTGATCTGAAAATATCTCAAGAGGGACATTTAAAGACGAATCATTCTTGGTATAATCTTGAGATGTATCACGGACTTGTGATAGATCTGTGGAGGCTGGAATATGGTCGTGTCTCTGAGATTGCACTGCATTGGGAACCGAAGTCTCTGCAGGACTTGGTATGAATGTTGTCTCTCTATTTATCGAACCAGCATCGCTATTCCTAGGCGGAATTGATAGAGATGTGTGGTCTTGGAACGAAAACGTGGTTCGCGGACTGGGATCATGAATGGCGGATGGCTCCGAAGGAGACGTATAGGACGGTGCACCTCCATCCGAGAACTCATGGTTGGAACGGGACTGGTTCTGGAGGACATATGTCTCGATTATACGACCTTGTGACTGTATAATAGCCTCGAGTTTATCTGCCTCACTTGATGAGGACGTTATCTCGCTTTGGAATTCGAAGGGAGTTCACATACCAAGACGCTGTTCCAGCTCTTTGCCATATCCCGCCCTCAAGCCAGGTTTCTTGCGCTCCTTATACTCACATAGCTGCCCATTCCTTGAGCACCATCCGCAACTCGGTTGGGCACGGTCTGCGACGAACTTGGTCATTACACGTGTATCAATAACTCCAGCTCCTGGAATATACATACCACACTTGACTTTCCTCAGTTTACATAATTCACACCTTGGTCCGTGAGCAGATGCATCTCAAGTATACGAGGAACCAGAGGAGAAAGGCGAAACTGCTGCACTTCGGAGAGAGCAAGCCTGGTACTTACGACACAGTGGTAGGTCGTTTCCTCTTCAATCCAGAAGCCGCCTTGGAACCATTCTGGCCTACAGGCTCGACTTCACTATCTGCGCCAGACCAGTCTTCTTCAGGGCTACGGGTCCCATGCTGATCACCGTCCTGAGATACTCTCGAGGTTGCATCAGTTGAGGTTGGTACCTTCGGCATTGCGATATAGCGAGAGGAGAGGATGCCGACGCTCCGGCCGTGGGATGTCACCTGTGCGCACCTTCACACAGCGCAGACCTGCAAAGCCAGCTCACAAAAATTTCGGGATAAACCCCGATAAGCGATTCCAGATCAGGCTTCAGAAAAGAAGGAACGTTGGCAGATATGAGGCAGTTTGTTGAGTGAGAGTAAACCGAAGTATCCGGCTCTTCAACCCCGCAAAAGCGCCCTTGGCGCGTCCTTGACGACACCCGCGACTATGCGAATCCCCAGACTTTTGGACGCCCATGGTTCGTCTGCGAAATGGCCGATAATATCTAATGCGCCGCGGGAGCAGCACATGCAAAGCCACGAGATCGGCCCCTGAAAGCGTTTCTGCCGCTGATCTTCGCTATCCTGACTCTCTCTGCCCCGCCATCGTCATTCGCGATACCTCGGGGGAGCGATGCACCGAGTTCCAGTTAGATTGCAAGGCATCCAGCCCCCGCGATACGGTCCACCAGAACACGATCAACTAGGACATCTTTCCGATGGATGAGATGCTGGGCATTTGTCCTGGAAGACCCGAGGCACCCGTTTCTCCGGTTATTGAAATAGTGCAAGGTCCCCGTCCTATTGGTATATGATCTTTCTTCATTGTGTACCTATCGTCCGTCTACAGTTAAGTACACTGGGAACTAAATTCTGAACTCACGCGATGTCGTCTACCAAGTTCCCCCGCATTAAAGAGGTTACGACCTTCCTCGTCGATGGAGTCGGCTCTGGAGGTGATTACCATAATGTAAGACACTGCAACGAGTATCGGAGAAACTACTAACGTATTGGCAGGTGGCAGGTGGTCACTGGCTGGTAGATAGTTCCATCTCGACCCCAATGGCACGATGGGAGCAATATCGAGCTTCGAGGACCAGCTGGGGAATCAACGTCCTTGGCTCGTTTTGCGTTCAGATTGAAGCTACTGATGGTACTAAGGGTTTTGCAACTGGGTTCGGAGGGCCCCCAGCTTGCTGGCTGGTCCAGAAGCACTTTGAGCGTTTCCTCATCGGAGCAGGTAGATACACCATGGATTTATCCGCTGGGGGATTGACTGACCCATTCGTAATTTAGACCCCCGCGATACAAACAACCTTTTCGAAAAGATGTACCGTGCATCCATGTTCTATGGACGCAAGGGACTTCCAGTCGCTGTTATTTCTGTCATCGACCTGGCTATCTGGGATCTGCTGGGAAAGATCCGCAATGAGCCTGTCTACAAGATGATCGGTGGTGCCACGCGCGACCGTCTGCACTTTTACTGCACGGGTCCCGAGCCTGCCTCCGCTAAGAGCATGGGATTCACAGCGGCAAAGGTTGCTCTTCCATACGGACCAGATGAGGGAATAGATGGCCTTTTGCGAAACGTGGAATATCTCCGCAAACAGAGAGAGAGCGTCGGGCCTGACTTCCCCCTGCGTGTCGACTGCTACATGTCCCTGAATGTGCCCTACACAATTCAGCTGGTGAAGAAATGCGAACAAGAAGGAATCAACATTGACTGGTGGGAGGAGTGTCTTACCCCAGATGACTTTGACGGTCACGCTCTTCTGAAGCAAGCTCATCCCACTGTGAAGTTCACTACCGGAGAGCACGAGTACTCTAGATACGGATTCCGGAAACTCATTGAAGGTCGTAACTTGGACATTCTACAACCAGACGTTATGTGGGTGGGTGGCATGACAGAGTTGCTCAAGATCTCTGCAATGGCCGCCGCATACGATATTCCCGTGGTGCCCCATGCTTCAGGACCCTACTCATATCACTTTGTCATCTCTCAGCCCAACTCGCCGTTCCAGGAGTACCTTGCGAACTCCCCGGACGGAAAGAGTGTGAAGGCAGTTTTTGGAGATCTCTTCCTCAACGAACCCATTCCAACACGCGGTTACCTTGATGTATCCGACCTTGACAAGCCCGGTTTTGGCTTGGAGCTCAACCCTGCTGCTCGGCTTGTACCTGCAGCTTCCGTCCTGAACCCAGCCCCTCAGAAGAGCCTCACTCTGCCAGCTGAGAATGCAGAGCAGGCAAACGGCACGAATAACTAATCTGTCAAAGGGAGATCGGTACGACCAGTACGACTGTCTTTGGGAGACTCCCATTGTGTGTGAAGCTTCGCGGAGGAGCGGTTATGGGTTGCAGCCGCTGAAAAGCGCTATGCATAGGATCGTTTGAAGCCATAGAGATGGGAACGCTACGATCAAGGTTTTAGCTGGGTTTATCTTGTAGACAGATTATTCCTTTTTAGTAATGTTATTCCTCTGTGATATATGATATAGTTATGATCTACTTAGGTTACCATTCAATCTTCACGCGTATTGCATGCATCCAGTAGAAAAAGGTCCATCATCGTACCCAAACAGCCTTCAATTGGCCTCCATCCACAGCAACCATTATTCCAGTGGTACTTGATAGGACTTCCCTCGTGACTTTTCTTTCACGAGCTGAAATCAGTTCGTGGGGTTTGTTCGCCTTGACTCGGAAATCCGCCGATGCGGGGGAACGTTCGGTGGATCATCGCAGCGAGACACCGAGTGCTGTCCGCGGAGTCTATGGCGGCGTAGCAACAATTATGCGACAACGAAAGAGAGTGCAGCGTTGTTGAAGCAATGTGAAATGAAGAGCAAGGAACTTTTGTACAATTGGATTTGTCGAAAATTGGTTCAAAAGTGTGCGTGATATGATGACCGACATCTTCAATATTTAACTATCACAACTAAACAAAACATACCTTCATCCGAACTCAATTGACTCCATTGATCCTGTTCTGGGGGACTATTGCTGCTTGACTATTTCTGAAAAGGTCGACAATAATCGATCAAACAAAGGGGTTACTGTGAACTCAATGGCTACACCACAGCTCCTCGTGGGCAAAGTCGCTGCCATCACGGGCGGTCTTACGGGTATAGGAAAGGTATGTGACCTTGGTTTCTCGCATCATCTGCAGAGAATGAAGACATTATCAGATAGAAGCATTTATATCTTCGTGGAGCCAGGTCCATTAGTAAAATTTCAAAAGCTAACCTGCAATCAGGCCATAGCTCTCGAATATCTCCGCCATGGAGCTCGCGTCGCCATTAACCACCTGGGCAGTCCGACAGAGGATGCCCTACTCGAGGCAATGAACAAAGAAGCTGCTGAGATTACAGGAATTCAAACGAAAAGCTTTATCACAGTTCCAGGAGACATATCACAACCAGAAACTGGCAAACAGTTCGTCGCGAAGACAGTCGAAGCCTTTGGGCGATTAGACGTTTTCGTGAGCAATGCTGGAGTGTGCCGGTTTGCAGAGTTTCTCGAGTAAGATCACTACTCTTTACTCCTTATACCTTTCTGCTTTTTCCTGTTAGGGAAAGCAACATTCTGACAATCCACCAGACTAGAGCCCTCTCTTCTTCACCATACCATTTCCACAAATCTCTGCGGCTCATTCTTCGCGACACAAGCTGCTGCGCGTCAAATGGCCCTGGCGCAAAACCCACCGGGCGGCTCCATTATAGGAATCAGTTCCATCTCCGCTCTCGTCGGCGGAGGCCAGCAGACACACTATACGCCTACAAAGGCAGGGGTGCTAAGTCTAATGCAGTCGTGCGCCGTCGCTCTAGGGAAATATGGGATCCGGTGTAATGCGCTCCTCCCAGGGACGATCCGGACACAGCTCAATGATGAGGATATGAGTGATGAGAAGAAGAGGACTTATATGGAAGGAAGGATCCCTCTGGGAAGGCTGGGCCAGACGAAAGACTTGGCTGGTCCGGCGGTCTTTTTGGCGTGTGATTCGCTGAGTGGTTATGTGGTGAGTTATTATGGTTTCTCTGTTGTTGATATGTTGTTTATCGAACACATGCTGATATTAAATTTACTGAATAGACCGGAGCGCAAATTTTGGTTGATGGGGGATTATTTGTTAATCTGCAATGAGGCTCGAGCCATGAGTAAATAAATCATCATGGGTATTCCGCATATAAAACATCAGATGGAATGAAATGGACTATGGGTTATTCATAGACCCTTATCTGAACTCATAATTCGATTCCATAGGCCCTGACAGCCACACCTCCCCATACATGCCTCTTCTGTTCCCGATCTAGACCCCTTCTCTCCAGCACAGCATCCACAACAGTCCGCCATCTACGCCATGACACTTCATTTCCTCCACCACCAATATTACATACTGGCCAGTCAGATCCGAACATAATTCTTCCAGGGCCAAATGTTTCGAAAACAGTGTTGGTCCATGGGCCGAGCCTCTCCACTAGAGAATCAATATCTGGCTCCGCATCGCGGGAGAGGGGAGGAAGTTCAGAGAACGCTCCAGATAACTTCATGTAGGTCCTCGGATAAGAGGACATAGATTTGATCAGGCTGCTCCATTCGATGAACTCAGGATGAGAGGTTATGGATTCTCGCGAGGTATACGGTAGGCGAAGATTGGGTTTGCAGAGGTGATCTGTTTCAATCAGTCAGTGGCTATCAAACGGTAGTAGCAATTAACCAGAGAGGCGCGTACTAATAATAATCACCACCCCGTCATCATCGTTCGAATCCTCGTAAACTCTCCTCATCATCTCGACTGCCTCCCTCAGCTGCCATAATCCACCTGATCTCGCATCGACTCCCAAATCGAAGACTAGTCCTTTCTTTCCCAACCACTTCAATCCCTGAATAAACCCGTCTTGCAGCATCGTTCCACTTGGTTTATCTTGTACAAGATATCTTACCCCTCTCACCTTCCTCCATATTTCATCTGTTTCTGTCCGTTCTTTGACCAATCCCATATATCGCTCCAATGTTTCTGGCCCCGCGGGAACTGGAGCCCACGGCACGATTCCGAGACATAGCTCCTTGTCTTCAGGGCGGTGTCCCTCTCCAGGGATAGGTTTTCCACGTGCAACACGCACGAGAAAAGAGATTTCATCAAGCACATGCTTCCATCCTGGATTATCGTTTTCCTCTACGGACGAGAAGCGATCGGTTTCGACGAATATGAAGCCGCGGAGGAAGATGGCGGATGGAGAAGAAGAGCTTGATATGGGAGCAGATAAAGCTGCAGTGCGATATTGATCGACTGAGTGTTGGGAACCGAGAGGATTGTCCGCACTGTGCCAGGCAAGTGTAGAGAGGTGGGTTTGGGGAAAGAGATGGATGTGAGAGTCAACAATGCTGACGGGAAATGGTGTTTTGTTATTGGCGCTGTCCATTATTACGGCATTAAAAAGGAAACGCGAGAGATATATATTGATTCCATTCGAATTTGTAGATGTCTTTTCATGAATAGTTGGTATATAATCGCATAAGCACGGGTTCTTTGACAATTGCCAAAATGGAAAGCGGGGAATGCCTGTACAATGCAGCTACCCCGCCCTCCCGGGTTAGATGGATAATTAGAATAGTCTGCCAGAATACAAAGGTAAAGAATAGGTATTGAGGCACATAATAATGTGTCAAAGGCCTGGGTACACACCCGCATGATATCACTGGCTTCTCTATAAGGAACGTCGGGAAGTATTAAGCCGAGGCCCTTGCCGCCGGAGAGGTGACCGAAATGCAGACTAGTAGTACTATATGTAAAGGTAATCTTCTCACTCTATTATTACAATTGATTGCTGCATAGATAGCATACGAGATCCGGATCCGAAGCCTGAATATTGACAGTTTGAAATTATCCGTGATCTGTGAAATTCCCAGGCATATACTAATTGCGGGCATAAGACGGCGAAATTGATAGATTCGATTGATTATCTCCTGTAACTTTTGTCCAAGTGGTTCTCCTCTAGCGATTATTTCTATCTTGATGTGACGCAAATCGTGCGGCAGATTCATTCTGGCTTCCTCCCACAGACCACGTAGCTGGACCCGAGTTAGTCTTAATCGGATGGAGTGCTTGCCGTAGATAACTTACAAATCAAACATGGAATGGATTCTGTGATCCCTTATATCACTCCTGGCCTTTTGTGCGAGGATCTTCACCTCGTCGCTTGCCCAACCCTCGTTTCTTGTCAAGATTGCCATCGCACCCGCTTCAAAGCCGCTGTCCGCTTCCAGTAGGTTCCATGCTCCGAGTACTTTCTTGAAGTAAGGAGCCAATAATGTCAGTGATCCTTCCATTCAAGCTTCAAAGTTCGTACCACACATACCAGATGTTCGTCTTTTGGCCAGGTGCCCATAGGAAGGAGATATTTTCGAACGCGGATATCGACAAACCCAGCCTCACGAAACCAGCGTTCCAACTCTGGTCCAGGGTTTATGGTATATCCGGCTTTTACATATGCTTCGCTGATAATATCATAGTACAGTCTAATAGATGAGCCATCCAATGATCCGTCCTCAGAGTAGATGTCGGTATCCCAGTCGTGAAACTCTACCCAGCCTCCTGGGGCAGTATTGCTGGGACAGTTAGTAAACACAAACATCCGATGAGCAGGGCTGATTACTTATAGCATTGTTCTAATAGCTTAGGAAAGTCCCTCACAGATCCAGCCAGATAACGGGCGTGAATGAAGTCAAATTTACGGCCTTCGTACACCCATTCGTCTTCGAAGTCGTCAATTATGAACTTTACATTGGGAGGAACGCTGCAAATATTAGGACTTCTCCTTATACCCCGGGAACCTCTCACTCACTATTCTGGTTGCATCGGACTAAGGTCGTTTCCTATGACCTGATGGTCGTCATTTAGCCGCTGGCGGGTACAAAGAGTGGTCCGCGCATTCGAATCCTCACCTCTGTCCGGGGAAACTTGTCGCCTGCAAATTCCATGAAGTTAGAAAGAATATAAAAGACACAACGGAACGACGTACCAAAATCGATAGCCCAAAGTCCTGTCCCTGTTCCAAGATCGAGAACATGACGCGGAGATCGGGAGATTGGTGCAAGAAATAGCTTGCCACCCATCATCTCCAGCATCATCGCATGGATTATATCCAACCGTTCCTTCTCATCTTCATCGTTTGGCATGAGGTAGTCTTGTCTTTGGATTAGTAAAGCACTCGTGGGGAAGCTATGGTCTTCTCGAAGTATTTATGCTTACGTCCATCACGATATGCATGGTAACGCCGTCCATTCTCGTTTCGAAAGTCATAGACAGACGATGTCAACGAGGCTGTAAAGCTGTCACTGAAGATTGTCAGGTGATTAGCCGTTTCATATATGCATGATCTACTCACATCTCTGTCACCTGCAGGAGGAACGATGTCAGTAACGTTCGACTTGGGACCCGATGGTATGGAACACCAGTGCAAGCTAGACAGGAAGTACGGACCTCGGCATCGACTTCGACCCGTGAGAGCTGTCGTTTTCGGCCGGGAGCCCCAGCAGAGTCACCCATCTCAGACCCTTACTGCTTGCTACCTTGCGTTTCTTTGAGTAACCTAGTGCTGTAGTCCTGTTTACAAGCCGCTCTTCCAGACTTCGGTACCAAAGTTAGTCTTTAACTGAGAAGAATAAATATCAGCTCAAAGCTACCTGATGTCGCACGGGTCGAAATCTGCCAGTTATTCCAGTTCTGTTGTCTCAGTATTACGATAAGCGCTGATGATGACAGGTTGCGAAGCAAGCGGATCCTTGTCTTGCCCCTTAACCAGCTGGGGACACGCAAGAACTTCGTAGGTCGACACGAGGTCCTTATGGAATTAAAACACAAGGATATGTGACGAATATCCTCTCCCCAGTTTTCAGCAATATCGGTTCAGAGCGCTTTGGCAAGGGTGCAGGGAGTGTGAGAGGCGAGTGGAAATTTCCTTCTTCCTTGTCGTACACATGATGCGATGCGGCGTTCTTAGACCCCTCACTAAACCATCAACGGCTCCGGATTCTAGTCGGTTGCCCAATGCGCCCGTAGAATATTAACATCCAAATACTAGGCGCATGGCTGCAGAGAGGAATGCGATGTGGGGATTTTTATTTGTTTGATCGACTGTATGCGGCATCAAGATAATGTCGCCTTTTTATCGAAAGCTTTTCTATACTAGAGATGGGGGAGCCATTTCAAGTAGACAAAGTTTGGACAGGCGTCATACACTTTACCTTCCGGAGACTACAAGCCAAGCTTCAGGTGGCTTTATCGTCCATAGGTCTAGAACAGATAAATTAGGGTCTTATATAATATCTCTAAACCGAATGCCAATATGGTCTTGACAACGGAAGATGAGTGATACGCTCCGGATATGCTAGTGGGAGACGGCAGCATAATGATCAATTGGTCCCAAAAGCAGCCTCGGTTGATATTTGAATTATAGTTATATGGCGGATCCGAAACCTGTCAATGCATCCACACGACTGGACGATATGATATCCCCGCATTTAGATATCCAGCCAAGGCCGCCACTCATTCGCTCTTGCGGCGGGGAATTGTCGCGCCCCATGTACCCCCGCGATGTTAATCACGATGAGGATATGCAGGACGGCACTTTTCCGCTTCAGACCCCACAGTTCGCAAGAGAGTAGCTTCTGCTTTCGTAGGAAACAAGAGATATGGTTATTCGATACGTGTCATGAGTGCTGAGTGGAAGAAACGCGGGAAGACAGTAACCGAGGGACAAGCATAAAGCGGTGGTGTACATATATACATCGATCGCCCTGGGGTGCCAGTCTCTCTAACTCAAACATCTATGCGGCAGAGGCCCATCACATCTGCCAAAGTTATCAATAGAATCATAATTAGTATATTACCATCCAACAGTCCATCATGTCTGCGCCATCGATCCCAAAGACCCAAAAGGCCGTGATTTACGACCAGCCGGGGACTGTTTCGACCAAAGTCGTCGAGATCGATGTGCCGGAGCCTGGTAGTGGAGAGGTCCTCATCAACCTGTAAGTTATTACTTGTCATGTAAGACGTTGATAATGCTGTAAAGGGGAGTTGAGATTGTAACTTTCTGCACTTCCTGTCTTTTAGTCTCGCAGCGTATATCCGTGGAAGAAAATATGGAGTATGCCATATCTAACAGACAAAGGACACATTCAGGAGTGTGCCATTCGGACCTTGGCGTTATGACAAATACGGTACGTGAGCCCTCTGTACAGAGAAAATGAGAAAAGAGAAAAATCCGTCCCATATATGCATTGATACTGGTGGATGCTCATAATCAAGTAACAGTGGAGTATCCTGCCATTTCCAACCCAGCCAGGTCAAGTTGGTGGCCATGAAGGAGTTGGAAAAGTTGTCAAGTTGGGACCCGGTGCAGAGGCATCTGGTCTCAAGCTCGGAGACAGAGTTGGAGTAAAGTGGATTGCCAGTGCTTGTGGAAACTGCCGTATGTTCATGTCCATTCACCGATATTTTGTTTATCCAGAAAATAACATGCATGGACGATAGCACCATGCCAAGCTGGCTCCGATGGCGTCTGCTTTAACCAGAAGGTCTCTGGTTACTATACGCCAGGAACTTTTCAGCAATATGTTCTTGGACCAGCCAACTATGTCACGCCTATCCCGGATTCTCTGCCATCAGATGCTGCGGCACCTATGCTCTGTGCCGGTGTCACGGTCTATTCTGCCTTGAAGCGCAGCAAAGCCCAACCAGGTAACTGGGTTGTGATCTCTGGTGCGGGTGGTGGCTTGGGCCATCTCGCTGTCCAGCTCGCAAGCAAAGGGATGGGCATGCGTGTCATCGGAGTTGACCATGGGAGCAAGGAATCTATTGTCAAAGCCTCTGGTGCTGAGCACTTTGTCGACATAACCAAATTTCCTACAGACGACAAGGCCGCTGCCATTTCTGCGCACGTCAAATCTCTCACAACGGGTGGCCTCGGGGCTCACGCTGTTATTGTCTGTACGGCGTCGAATGCTGCATATGCGCAGTCGGTCCTATTCCTCAGGTTCAATGGCACTGTTGTTTGCGTGGGAGTCCCTGAAAACGAGCCAGTTCCAGTTGCGTCGGCATTCCCTGGTCTGCTGGTCAGTGGACATTACAGCATCACAGGATCCGCTGTCGGCAATCGGACAGATGCAATCGAAACACTGGAATTTGCAGCGCGAGGAGTGATTGGTGCACATTTCCGAACCGAGAAGATGGACTCTTTGACCGATGTTTTCCATGAAATGCACGAAGGAAAGCTACAGGGAAGAGTTGTTCTTGACCTGTCTTGATTGGAATTCGAGAATGATGGATGCATGTTAAGGTGTGAAGAGGACAGGACTAATAGCGTCTTTGAGATGCTTAGGTGTATAGTAGAAGTCAGATTATAATCAGTCGCATGTAGTTCGAATGGAACGAGATATGATATTACATCAAATAACAACAATTTGAAAACAACTCGTCCAAGCACTGCTGCTTAGGAGCATGTACACAATATGCGACAACATGTTTGTTATTTAGAATTACTGCCAACTTTTCCTTCTCCAACCCATCGGAACAAGCCGGTGAACTTGATGAAAGGTTGTTCGCGTCAATCGGGGGTAGTGTAAGCCCGATGACACTGTGTGGCAAGGCTTGCGCAAGCACAGAGGCCTCGCCACGAGGTCCAAAAATGAGATTAATCAATGTTGTGTCCCTTAGGACACTTTCAGAGATTAAACTGAAAAGAACAGATACTACACTTGATCTAAGCCAAAAGGCAAAGAGAGCTGGAAAAGAAAAGAAGAAAAAACTCAAAGAGAAGAGGGAGGGAGCAGGTATTTATGTTATTTGGCAGTTGGCCCGTGCGGCGCTAGTCATCTTTCTTCGCTAAAATATTGCTTACTCAGCGAGAAGGCCTGGATCAGTTAGTTAGTTAAGCGAGAGGCATTGATTGGCTGAAATATACTTACCAGCTTAGAGGCCATGTCAGAGGATATTATTCTACAGCTGCGGACCACATTATACGAGGAACTGTTTTCACGAGTATTATATTGCCAAGCCAGATCAATAAAGAGTCAACAACTGTCCCTGAAGGAGAAGGAAAAAGGAGGAGCTATCAAGCGACAATAGTTTCGTGATGGACTGTACCATACTGTAACAGGACTGCTACAGTTATACGACAAAAGTTTGAAACTATCGGCAGATAGAACGCGGGCGGCCACCAGTTTCAAACTTTCGCGGGTGGGTGTATGTACGTTGTATCGAAGGATTATATGGAAGCTTATGTGGAAAAACCACGGCAAGAAATGCTTCAGTTCGGGAGAAAAGGAAAGAAAAAAGGCCGTAACTGCAAAACATCCGTCCGCCTGCGGTCTCCAAGGTAGCTGGACCCTTATCTATACCCGACATGGTTTATTCATATCATCATTCCACTACTCACGGAAATTCCGCACTGTACCTTCCGTATCCGATCATGGAAAGCCAGAGTCGTGGATCCTATAGGATGATCAAGGTTCAAGACTATTCTTCCGATGACCAACTTAGATGCAGCCGTCGGCTGAACCAGAGGACGCCGCTCTCTCTGCCACTTAAATAAACCACGGTACTCTGCCAAATGGGGGTCTTCTGAACGATTCATTGCAAATCAAGCCACATCAAGATGGCATCTTCACATATACAAACGAACCCACAAGGTCTCTCTGGGAAGGTTGCGTTGGTGAGCGGTTCTTCCTCGGGTATAGGAGCTGCTATCGCAAGAGAGCTATCTCTACGAGGTGCTCATGTCATCATCAATTATCCTTTTCCTTCAGAAGAGCCCAATGCCCGTTCTGTGCTCGACAGCCTTCGCGGTAATGCACGCTCCATCATAGTCGAGGCAGACCTGTCCACCATCGAAGGACCCCAAAAGCTAGCCTCCGCGGCAGCTGCAGAGTTCGGAAAAGTCGATATTCTTGTCAATAATGCCGGAGCAAGTATCCTCTGCAATATTTCAGAGGCTCCGGAATCAGAGGTGCATCAAGCCTGGAACAAGGTAGTCAATCTCAACGGTCGAGGAACGCTTCTCCTCACACGCGCGGTTCTTCCGATACTCTCACCCGTCAATTCTCGGATCGTTAACGTCGGAAGTACCACATCCCGAGACCCTGACCCCGACATGACTATCTATGCGGGATCCAAAGGAATGATTGAAGCGTTTACCCGTACTTGGGCAAGAGACTTACCTCGCAAGTATGGATGCACTGTGAATACAGTCGCCCCTGGTCCAGTTGGCACCGAGGCATTGCTTGCGGCGCCGCCGGAATTTTTGGGGAAATTGCAGAAAAGAACGGAAGGAGTTCCGGTGGCATCACGACTTGCGCAACCGGAAGAGATCGCGTGGACTGTTGCGATGCTTTGTGAAGAGAAAGCTGGCTGGCTGAATGGATTATACATACCTGTTACGGGAGGTGGGACATTATGTTGAGGATGAGATGAACTAGAGCACTTCTTGGTACATAGTCTATATTGCACATTTTAGCAATTCCATGAGGATACTAAATACGGTACTAAGAGCTAGTCAATTATTTAACACGTGCCAATGAACAACATACGAGAAACCAAGGTGCAAGGGGAAAGGAATGATACAAGACCTTTGTTCGAGGCTTTGATACAATTCTATTGCCCTATCTAGCGTGTTTAAGAGAGATGGTAGAATTCGACTATACAATACAACGTCTGCAAACACTGATTTACCTCCGCTCAACTAATTCATCTTCCAGTCACTTATCTCAACTCCAAATCCCAACCGAACACACTAGTACACTTCTATAGACGAGCAGATTCCTTGAAGCCTTCACGCAAACTCGGTATATCCACCATAGGGATGTGGGTATTTTTCCAGTGCTCCCATTCAGAAGAGATACCAGGCAGCTTAGGACGCTCACCGTTGAGCTTTTCCACAATGTCGTCGCGATGCTTCTGCTTGCCTTTCAATGTCATAGCACTAATGATTGAATCCTTCTCCCAAACTGGTCGAATATCTCCGCTAGTGTCGACCACCAAGCGGCCCTGTGCACCACATGTAATGCATCTCACGTCGTTTCCCTGACCATATTCCACTTTGAGGAGATGGCAATACGGACAAGCCCCCTTCTCCTCTGGACCCAAGTACAGTGCCTCATCGTACGGCTTTCCAATCTGACTGGCAACTCGTTGCCCAAGAATCTTTGCGCGCTCGACGGTATTCTTCGTATCTGTCAGGACTGAACCAGCATGTGCATATCCTGGAAACACGGCTTGGTCAATGACCTTTGCATGAAGACAGTAGACAACGCCATGCATCGTAGGAAGCGCCATCGTCCATTGCTCGGGAAATCGCGGACTCGAACCAGCTACTGCAATGAACGCAGCCACACGTGGTTTGACTTGTCTTGGATCAACCTCGACGTCTTTGACGCTTGGATCACCGGCTTTCTTTTTCTCAAGAGTGCGATAAGCTTCCGACACATCAGCATAGGGACCAAGAATGGCGTCCGCCAGCTGCTTAAGTGTCCCTCCTGGCTGGTGGCTGTAAACCGGGGAGGCTATGATAAGAGCATCAGCATCCAAGATCGCATTCAAGACTGCTTCGCGATCATCAAGTTCTACCCGCTTGGGCCCTTCGACCATCTCATCGCTGCGATTGGGAATGATCTCGCGCTCAATCTTGATCGGTTTGGCGTTTCTTGGAATGACCACGGACGGAACGTGAATCCATGATATTGTGATTGAGGCATCCGAAGCTGCTGCTGCCTTCAATGCCGCCTTCAGAAGAATTTCTGAGTTTCCATGTATAGAGCCATTTCCCAATCCGAGAATATGCATCGTGCCAAATATGACGGTCAGAAGCGTTATCGCAAAAGCTAAAGCAGTAATCAAGTGTCTTCGACTAGACTTCACGAATCTCTATCAAGATTTTATCGTAATGTGAGTGTATAAGAAAGACTCATTAAATTTCATGAGAACTGCTGACACTTAAACGTGAATAGTATATCCGAAATGGCCCTGGGGAGACCCGAGCCACCGGTAACCATTTAGCACCGCAGAAGACTAGACAAAAGGTCTGAATACTTGGAGTAACCTATCAGTGACTTGATAAGGGTCAAGCTATCATCATCATGTACTTTATGCAAGGAGATGTTTATGGGCTCTTCTCCGCGTCGGCAACTTATGTGGGGGAGAAATTGTCCGGGGAAATGCCGACCTCAGCCAGACCTCCACAACCATTGGTATGTAGATGATGGATGAGAGATGGGAAGACTCCTGTAACTATCATATGTGTGCAATTACTAATGTCTAAAATGCGCAACGAGGAGATCCATGGCGTAAAGAACAATAACTAATAACTGTTAGATTCATCACTATATTAGTCAGTCATAGCAGTATTTAGTTAGTTGCGCTGGCTTTAGTGTTCGGATTCTCAACACTTAGCTGGATATATATTCTGTTTGGCATCTTATATTGGTAGTACATATTTGGAGGGACACGTTCTGCCAAATATGGTTTTGATAACGCTACTTTTCGACGTCCGCATTGTGTTCGCAGCAATTGCTTCAGTCATCGCTGCTTATGCTAGCTGGCTCGTGGTCCAAGATGTGAGGGTCAAGAAGAAATATCGCCTTCCACCACAGGTACCAGGACCGCCTCTGATCGGAAATATATTTCAAATGCCCAAGACAGACCATGGCCCCTACCTTCAAAAGCTAGGACGTCAATATGGAGAGATGTAAGTTTTTATGACAAGCTAGAAGACAACAAAAATAAATTGACACTGCTTTCAGGTTCACATTGAAATTTGGAAGCACATATTGGGTCGTCTTAAATTCTCGTCGAGTGGCCCATGAACTCCTAGAAAAAAGAGCAGCTATCTACTCTTCGCGACAGAATCTTCCTATGGCGCATCGTATTGTGTCAGGCGAAAAGCGCATTTTGCTTATGCCATACGGAGACGCCTGGCGTCGCCAACGCAAGATGATGCACAAAGTCTTGAATTCCAGTCAGCAAGGCATATATAAGCCCTTCCAGGATCTAGAGTCCAAGGCACTAATGTATCAGCTCTTGGTTCAGCCGGAAACCTGGTATCTATGGCTAGGGCGATTTTCTAACTCTGTGATCATGAGTGTTATATTCGGACGCCGCACTCATCCTGGTGATGTTAATTTGTCGGCAGTGTACAGTGCTCAGGAGGAATTCGTGCCTTACATGATGCCTGGCGCTTCAATTATTGATGCCTTTCCAATTCTGGAGAAGGCAAGTTTCTTGAAGTCTTTCCAGCCCTGGAGACGGAAAGGTGATGATCAATATCGAAGGACAAAGAAGTAAGTTTTCCACTTGGAACATCTGGTCCTTCATGTGTGGGAAATAATGAAATACACCAAGTTACAAGCTAATATATTTAGCAGGGCATTTCTGAAGCTCATTGAAGAACTGGAGTCACGCATTAACGCTGGAACCCAGAGACCCTGTTTCATGACTGAGCTCATTGCATCCAATGACGAAGAAAAGTTTACTCGCGAAGAGATTGCATTCATTGCTGGCACCCTCATAGAGGCCGGCACTGACACTACGAGAACAAGTATGTTGAGCCTTATTGCGGGAACGGCAATGTATCCCGAGTGGGTCGAGCGTGCCAGAAAAGAACTGGACGCCGTCTGTGGTCCTAATGCCGAACGTCTTCCCACATTTGAGGATATGAATAAACTTCCTATGATCAAAGCTGCGGTCAAGGAATCAGTTCGATGGAGGTATGTCACCAGGTATACGTATTAGTCGCAAATACAGAAAGATCTGACTCTTATTATCCAGACCAACGAACGCGCAGACGGGGATTCCCCATGCATTGACAGAAGACGATGAATTTGAGGGCTATCGGTTCCCTGCTGGGACCGTTGTAACTTGGAACAATTGGGGCATTTCACTCGATAGCAACGAATATGACGAGGCCGAGCGGTTTTCCCCTGATCGTTTCCTAGACGAAGATCTTGACAAAGTAGCCAAGGGTCATCTAGGCTTTGGGGCTGGTAAGCATAATCTCCTTGTTTTATGACGCTGGCAGACCGCTGACGGAATACTCTTTTAGGTCGACGCCTGTGTGTAGGCTACAACGTTGCCGCCAGCAATTTGCTTATCGTTATCGCACGGCTAGTCTATTGCTTCGACATTGAACAGGACCCATCTGAACCGGTGAAAGTTGATAAGCCACTCCCATTTAGTGCTGAAGTTGAACCGTATAAGGTCTTCATAAAGCCTAGAAGCGATGCGCACCGCCGCTTGATAATGGAAGAGTGTCAAACTGCGGCTAAAATCGATGAACAATAGTTGATAAAATTGAGTTAGGTAAATTTGTTACCACGGATTGTCTAAGTATCAGTACTCTGATCGTTGTTGAAAATTATACAATATGATTCCTTGATGGAAACATCGCACGAAGCTATAGTTGCGCGCAGAAGTGCAGAGAACCCTTTTTCCCTTTATGCTCTCAACTCCTATGCAAGAGATAAATTAAAAGAACCTCGATATACAAAGCTGAATGAAGCAAATCATTTACATTTGGATCATGTAGTTATGTTTTACATTTACAAACATGCCACATTTCATGGCTAGCGATACAGTACTAATCCTCTTGTCATAACTAAACCTGTTTGTGTCTAGCGACGATTCTACCAAACTGAGTGAATGATGTTCACGCGACTCGGTGGACGGAATGGATAGTTACTTTGTCGTTCCAACGTAAGCGATGCCTTGGTCTGTCCACAAGAAGATCCCGAGATGGCGGCATTCCGATGTCCACATTCCCGAGAAGCCAATAATCTGTTTTGGCCAACTCTGTACAGTGTAGTTGTTTTGAGTGTTCAGGATGTCAACGCTCCTGACTCCTAGTGATTCCCAACTCATTCATGAGATGGAAAAGGAGTATTTGCGACAACTCTTCCAGGCTACAAAAAAATCTAGTTCTCGGGAAATGTCTGTACGTAACCCATTCCTCTATCCAGTACAATATTAACTCCTGACTAACAATGAACGAACTCGGAAAACATAAAGTAAATACTAACCAACTCGGGTCCCCGCACGAGACCCCGCGAGGGGATCGGATAACCCGAGGATGCTGTTCAATCCGGGAGATTATTATTGGGTTCATGTGGACATCTGAGGATAGTTGTTTTACCTATGTCTGTTTCAGACTGATCCCAATGCAGGACATTATTCGGTGAATACAGTACAGGCTGCAACCCACATGCACAAAGTTTGCCATCTAGATAATATACCCGCCGGATGATCTCTATCTCCGTCGGGTGCTCATGATGTACCACCGGTAGCTCCGAACAACTAAAATATAAGGCCTATATAATGCCAATCTGCAGTTTAAATTACCAAAATTCGATGATTTATATACTAGTATAACACCATAAATAGGGAGCCTCTAACAGTCCAGCATCACTCACACGCACACGCACACGCACACGCACACGCACTAGGCCGACTATAAGCCTCACCATCATGGCTGCAAATACTAACGGTGATAAAGGTGGTTTAAAGGCGCTGGCTGTTGCTCCAGGCACTTCTGGAAAAGCCTATAAGCTCGAGTCATATGGCGGTGAGAATATCTACATTCCTGGTTCGAGGTCTGCAACGCGGATGGTCGTCACTGGGAAAGAAAGCAATAATGCTTTCGCTGTGATCGGGTCTGCGGGTTCGTATGGAGACCCTATTGGTTTCCATTTCCATCGGGAAGCACATGATGTGTTTTTATGTCTGCAAGGTCGTGTGAATGTCTGGGCAGGGAAGACATGTAGGACTATGGAACCTGGTGACTTTGCTAGTGTACCTCCGGTAAGTTCGGTTCAGTCTCTACAATCACTAGAGAGGTATTTCTAATTCAGTTCACTGCACAGAATACGATTCACCAATATCAGATTCTTGGGGACCATTCTGAATTTGTTGGGCTCATTGTACCAGGAGGGTGGGAAGAGTTCTTCCGTGCCATCGGTGATGTCTACGATGGGCCTATGTGGCCAGTGAAAGAAGAAGGAAACCCGCTTGAGATATTGCTCCCCAGAATCAAGGCTGCTGCTGAGAAGCACGATATGGTCCCATGTCCAGACTATGAATTCTTTGGTCCTCAGCCGTGGAATGGCAGCGAGACCTCATTACCCGGCGCCTGGGAGCCATATTTCCTACGTGCTGGTTCAGCCCCCCGATCTCTGGTGGGAGGGGTGATTGTTAGCCCATTGATCACAACAGCTGAGTCGAATGGCGTCTTCACAATCGGTTCCATTGAAGGAAGCTCCCGTCATACGCCCAACCCAGTCTTGCAGGGATTGACATTCGCCAGCAGCCATCATTGCTTTCTTGTCACGGAAGGATTTTTCGAGCTGCAAATCGAAGGAAATGGAAACACGACACTGGGACCCTATGAGACGGTCTACATTCCACAGGGAACGAAGTTCAGCGTCAACTTTGGCAGCCAGTATTCGAAAGCATATGTGTTTGCGAATGGTGGAGGTTTAGTAGAATTACTGCGAAGGATCGGTTCCCCTTACAGCTATACAATGGTACTGCCGGTTGCTGAGTCGGTCGACGTCCAGAAAGCTAAGGCGCAGGAAAGTCAGCTTTCTTTTAGCTTCGGGAATAGGAAGGATAGCGTCTTGTAACTGCAAGGACAAATAGCTCACCACGGCTATGCAAGGTGAGCGCCCTTCTGAAGCAGTATACAAGACTGGTTCAGCGGACGTTGTGAAATAGCAGTGATTTCTAAGTCTAAATGAATTGCAACGCATGTACAGTTATACGACAAAAGTTTGAAACTATCGGCAGATAAAACACGGGCGGCCACCAGTTTCAAACTTTCGCGGGTAGGTGTATGTACATTGTGCACTGGATTTATGAAAATAGAACTTGGGCATTGGGCTCATCGAAAGAACTTCTTTTCATACAAGATCGACAATACCTGTTCACAAGGGTCTAATCAGTGCCGTGGGAGAGGTTTTATGCTTCATCTATCATTCATCATTTGACACTACATTTAAGTGCGCTATCCAGCAAGCATAGTGAGGTATGATGTAGCAGGACATACAACAAAGCCGGAATGGTGACATTCTGGAATAAAGAATTACAATAGTGTATTGTATTGTTCATCATCCCATACTCTCCGCCCGCCCCCAAAACGCCTCATAACCCATCTTTGGTATCAACCACAATCTATACATGCTTTTCGTTAACTAGTACATAACGGTATCTAGCCAGCCCCTTATCCATATCGAGGACGGCCTTGTTAGCCTCAGAAAGGGGCCTCTTCTCCACCCAGGGCTTGATCTTCTTCTCAGCCGCGAAGTCGAGCATCTCCTGAATCTGCCATGGGGGTCCGATGCAACTTCCACCGAGACTCCTGCCCTTCATAATGAGGTCGAATGCCCGCACAGGCGGCAGAGCCTCCTCAGGCGCGCCGACCTGGACCAGCTTTCCATTTGTATCGAGCAGGCTCATGTAATCCTGTAGGGGCATCTTCGGGGAAGATACAGTGCAGATGATGAGGTCAAGAGTGCCAGCATGCTTCTGCGCCCAGTCCTTCTCATCTTCCGTAGCGATATACTGGTCCGCTCCAAGCTTGAGGACATCATCACGCTTAGAATTGTGACGTGAGATTCCAACAACCTTGTCGGCTCCAAGGGCCTTCGCGAAAAGAACTCCGAAATGGCCCAGCCCACCAACACCAATGATTCCAACCCGCTTCCCAGGTCCACAACCGTTGTTCTTCAGAGGAGCATAGACAGTGATCCCACCGCAGAGCATGGGGGCGGCCTCCTCATTGCTAATTCCATCGGGGATCTTGATGACAAAGTGTCCTGGAGCGCGGTTGTAGTCGGCATAACCTCCATACGACTTTCCTCCGTTCAAGTAGACGCCGTTATAAGTATCACAGCGTCCCTTGCGGAAGCACTGGTTCTCCCTTCCATTGGAGCAATCACTGCACTTGCCACTGCGGTTTAGGCAAGAGTCGGACTGAGCACCAACGCCGACTCGGTCACCGACTTTGATGTGCTTAACCTCAGATCCTACACGGACTGCCGTGCCAACAATTTCATGTCCAACAATGCATGGGTAAAGGGTCGGGCCCTAAAGCTTCGTATTAGATACATTACCCATTCTGTAAAACGTGCCAACATTAGAGAATACGTACCCATCCACTGCGCAGAGTGTGCAAGTCAGAACCGCAGATACCACAGTGAGTGATCTTGATATCAACATCGGTCTCTTCCCATGGCTTGGGTTCAAATGTACCCCACTTCAGGTTTCCGATGCTGTCCTTATCCTGGCCAAGCCAGCCTTGAAACTGGTAATCGGTGCTCATCTTTCTAACTAATCGACTTGATGTTTTCAGTACGGATTATACAATTAACGGGTTGCCTCCAAAGTGATATGAAGAGAATTTATAAGTCCAAAGCACGTCAATAATTTATAAGCGCTCGGGCTTAAAGGTTGCCCCAGGTAGAGCTTCCGTTACCCATGACGGCATGCGCTCAGTGTAGAGTATGCCATTCACAAGTCTCTAAACCATAAATGTGGATCTCTCCAAGCCACTGGATGTAAAGGATCATCAATCTACAGCCCTCTATAGCCCGCTTTCGAAGGTTCTGGTAACTATGTTCTATAATCAATAGATCCGTGATCCATCTGTCCCCAGATTACAGCTAGAAGCTTAGCAATCTTTGACATTCAGGCATTGTAGGACGATCACCTCCTTGCATGCGGCAAGCTATCTATCTACCTCAAATCGTTCCTGGTGCGGCCGTGGTACTATGTCATCGTAGTCTACTTACTATTCAGAGAACGACATTCGACATCCGCATTGGCAGAGACTTCGGCACGTGGCAAATTCATTCAAGCAACACAGTAGGAGATATGGTTAAGTCCGACATAATTGGGTGAACATGTGGATGTCTAGTCCGTTCCATGGTCTGTGTACCGAAACAGGGACTTCTATTTAGCCAGATTGAGGCACTGTGGCCTCTATGACCCACCACAATACGTTGTGATAGATACGAGGAAAGGTGGTGATTTCTCCTTGTGGCGATCAAAAATTACATCTTCTCATAAATGCATATACATGACGGCGATAGAAATTTCCATCATGTGCGCAGATGTGGAAGGGGCACTGAAATTTCTTTTCCTGTCTGCCATAGGAACGCGCAGATGTCAGAAGCTTGGCCTGGAAGTACCATACCATACATGAAGTTTTAACTCTATTTAAAAATCTCACCCGCGGTCCCACCGTAAGCCGCCTGCATTAGTGCGTTAACTCCAGAGCGATAAATCCCCGCAGCGAGAGTGAAGAAAAAAGATGTATTCTCGAATCGACGGAGCGGCAATTAACTTAATTTCCGAAGCATCGAATGGAATCGTCGCTTTGGCAGTAGTTCCCCTGCTTACGTATCATCATCATCGAACTGAAGAGAATTTCACACCGATTCACCGCCAGGAGCACTGATCACGGATGAATCTTGCATTGAGCAGTAAGTCTCCCAATCATGCTTCTGGCAAGCTGGCTGACCAAAGTTCTGAGTGCCGATAGGGCGTAGATACAGCCACTGGCGTCGTGAGGATACGATGACCACCTGGATGTGACTTTGGGGTTTACCAATTATGGCCAGGAATAATACGGTTTACAACCCGTATATATGTATAGTTGATGACTCAACTCTGCTGGCTTTCTTTCCGCGTGGGTAGGTCAAAGTTGAATGCAACCGCGTAGATGAGGCATTGTACCGCAGTGCAGAATGACCAGTCAAGATCACCCATCTCAAATACATGCGTATGCGTAGTCTAGAGAGGCCATCATATAATGAGGAAGTCATGCTGCCGTTCTAATGCAGGGTTATACGTCTATGGCGTGTCAGTAACATTATCAACTGGACCGGAAATGAGCGAATCTGTGCTGTCCACTTACAAACGCCATCCAAGGGACGTTTCGATTATCATTCGCGTCCCGTCCTGCTCGAGCATCCCAGACCTTTCGCAGCAGATCCTTTGGCATCGGATTCTGAAAATGCGACCGACCCTTGATATCTTCGATGCGGATCGAGACGTAGTGCCTAGCAAATGGTGAGATTGCATCTGCGCCCGCCATGAATAGAGGTAAGACGAGGAGTTCAAGTAGAGGGCAATCAGAGGGAATCTCGGCTACTGCGTCCAAAATCGCAGTGACTGACCGCTGGATTTCTGGATGTTCGACAGGTTGATACTGGTCGGATAATCGTAAGATACGCAGTATGCAGGCGTGACGGAAGGCATCAGCGACAAACTGCCAGCGGCGGTCTTCACTGGGATAGACATCTCTATCCATTCTCCACATGTAGAGTTCTTGTTTGGCCGTCTGTAATTCATTCTGATAATCGTGTTGGCCTATTTCACCTAGTGAATATGCCTTGGCGTAGTCAAAGGCCCTTCCAATTATCGCGAAGATTGCCCTAGGGCAGCCATTAACCATCTCAAATTTCTTATCACATGTCGAGATTACTTTCTCGCGGAGTCCGCTGGAGTGACATAATCTCTCCACTCCAGAGAAAGCTCGAATAATATCTAACCTATACACGTTCTTGTCAGATCGATTATCAAGTACGATCTTGTTCAGCGTCTGTACCATGCTATGTTTCCGAGAAAGAGTGCTGTCCTCTCAGAGACAGTATTGAGACCATTGTTTGCGACCAATTGATTCAATATCGATACCGCGCCTGCGACATGAACACCGTGGAGAGAAATCCCAGATTCACAAATCTAAATGTGACCGTCAGCAACTGTTTCCACCAGGGCCATATTATCGGTGTCTTACATCATGCAGTATCAGAATCTGTATGGTAGCAAGTATCGTGTCTATTTCATTTTCATCAAGTATGGCTCGATTTCCTTTCTCGATGGCCTCGCCTAATGCCTGGATAGCTCTGAGCTGATATTCGACGGCAACCGTTTGTGTTAAGAATGCATCCTTTTTAAGGAAGCCCAAATGGCAAGCTGATAGACCCAGAACAGCACAGAGGAGGCCAATGCGCTCGTATGCCAACGGTAAGATATAGTTCCGGTAAGGGTTATCTAGGTTATCAGTAGTTTGTGCGATTTGATGAGGACATATAACTTGGTCATCTGAATTCTTGGTAAGCCTCCTGCAGTCTACAATGACATAAGAGATGCTTACAGTGAGACAAAAGTAGTTCTGTCTGTTCTTTTGCAATAATATGATTCAGCTCTGCTGTCTGGTTTGTTTCACTGGAGCATGTTTCGATGATCCTGGGCGTGGGACCTGCATTAACAGATTCCTGGTTTGTCTCTTCTAGCCCAGCATCGCGTCGATTGATTGCCTCGGGACGGTGCGATGGTGTAGAATCATTACCGGATGCTGATTGACCTTCTGAGTTTGACTCGTGGTGTAGTCTTTCTACTCTCTGGTCACCGGAGACTGGAATCTTTTGTCCTCTAAGTTTGCCTCTGCTTGCAATCCCACAGAACTTGAATTTTTCGGGATAACCAGCACAATGTATTCCTCGAGTAGTACAGCGATCACAAAATGGGCGACCTCGATCGCACCTACGACATTTCTTTCGACATGTAATACATGCTGGCCCTTTATGGGATGCGATAGGCTGCCTCATGACCCCGCGTCACTAGAAAGCAGAGGCGACTCAGCAGTGGTATAGCATCGGTAGTGTATGAAGGAGAAAACTATCATCCCGAGTGAGGCGCTCACTGGGAACTGCTATGCCATCGATATCATCACTGTGTTCTAGTTGAAAGAGAGGTTGATCTCTGGAAATCCTTCGCATCATTTCATCCACGTGACAATACCTGAGTTTGCAGCCTCAGGCTCCGAGGAAGGTAAATACAAGTACAGCAATCGCAATATTCATACACCAAGCAATATTTATCTGGGTGGACGTGTAAGTGACATGTGACAAACGTAATAATTTAACCTTGAATTCATCGGAAATATTCTCTGTGAAAGTTCTTGGCACTCTATCGTCTTTATCTTAGATGCCTACGAAATGTACATACATACTCCGTGCTCCAAGTGAAAAGTTGACTAAAACTGGCATCACTGTCCGTCACCTCCCTCTACAGCCTCAGCAACAATAACAAAGCTTCGATATCATCTGCATTCTCCAGTCTAGTGCCAACCAGATCTACATATATCATAGACCCCGATCAGATTAATAAAGCGCCATCTGCATTGTCTGCATATGATGAACCTCAAAACATCGCAAATGAGAGACTTCTGCGTTATGAGCCGCTGGGCGATACCGATAAGACTGTTGCTTTTCTCCAGTCTTTTTTAACATATCTTCCTGGCCATGGAGTCTCGAACTTGACTGATGATATTGTTGACTGCACGACAGACGAATTATTACGGCAACTGGTATTCAACCTCAAAACAGGTCTCTGGCCTCCAATGCGAGCTGAGGGTGGGAAGAATTCAGACACACCGTCCCCTCAATCGGAGGAAGAAGAAGATGAGGATGAAGATTTACACGATGATCCTAACCCTCTAAGCCTGAAGAGGAGCCTGCGGGATAGCTGTATGGCAAGAGACGACCACAGATGTGTCCTGTATGGAGCGTATGACATGCGAACTCGGCCAGGAAACAGACCGTCCGATCATCTAAAAATAGGATACATTTTACCATACTCTCTGGGACCTTCGATGACGACGAGCGTCATACTCTCTCCATCGTCTAATCCAACCTATTGCGATACTTTCCGGCATTACGAAGTCAACTCAAATTATGTCCTGAAGATATAAACCGTGTGGATAATGCAATGATGCTTATTCGCGTCTTCCGCAGATCACTTTGTACGTTTCAATTCTGTTTTGAGCCAACTATGGATGACAATCGCTATCATACGAAGACGTTCCGCACGTTTGAGAACGTCTTTGAATGTTTTCTTCAAGATAGATATGTACAATTTGTCTCTCATGATGAACGGTTTGCTATCCCGAACCCTATATTTCTCGAAGTTCACGCATCCATCGCAAGCATCCTTCATGCCACTGGCATGGCTGAGGTAATTAGGGACGAGATCTACGATTTAGAATACTCATCCGGATTCCTAGCCCCTGACGGATCTACGGATATTGGCCGTCTCCTCTCCGTGAGCAGTCTCTCCACGTTAGCATCCTTAAATAATCAGACCGCGGCGCCTCAGCGTTCGAATATCGGTTATAAGTGGAATCAGCAGGAGTGCACAGCTTTATCTAGATCATTAAGCGACCCCTTTCTGCAATAGAAGAGCCAATACATTTTCACTATCACTGATTATTTTATCTACACATGTCGTTTGCGTCATAATACGACCCTAGTATGGAGATATGATGTGGAGTATTGCCCGAAATGAATTGCAATACCCTTCTACATTCAAGTAATCCCTTATAACAATTGCAGGGCGTCGTTCACATTCCTCGAGCTTATATATATTCACGAAACAAAAATTTGCCTTTCGATTAATCACGATGAAGCTGGGCTCCTTTTGGAATGAGTAACCAGCTGATCGCTGTTGAGCAATACAAACCTACAAGCATGGGTTGGAGGACCTTGACTCCCGCCTGGGCTGCAATGACGCCGGTGACTGCAGGGAACACTGATCCTCCGATTTGACCAAGCACAAAGACGAACGCTAAAGTTTTCTTCAGTATTTATTTATTAAACGGTGAAAGAGAACCCAGGTCCTATCATATGACTTACCGATGGCTGACGACTTGATTTCATGCGGAAAGATCTTCGATCCAACAGAGATGCCCTGCAAATGGTCATTATTTATCGACAATTGGTGAAATAGATAATATAGAAGAAAGGAAATCCCTACGGTAGCAAAAAATGGACCTGAGAAGAACCCCATCAAACTAACTGCGACGGCTTCTGTTATAATATTTGGAACCCTGTATATTGTCAACTCAAGAGACCAGACGTTGCACAATAGAGACGCACAGCCAAAACACCAGTTGTAGACCGACACACAGAACAGCGTAGATCAAGATCATCCGTCGCTCTCCAAATCTGTAAGTGGGTTCAGCTAGAAGGAGTCGGCCAAGAAAGCTTCCTCCGTAAAGTCCGGCAGGTACGTATCCCATATCTCCCAGGTTTCCGTTGCGAACTTTAACAAGGTATTCCACCATCCAGCCTGCTATGGTCAGCAGTATTCTGTCGAGACTAGAGAAGGGATCTCTCACCCCCAACTGTGATAGTGGCTCCGAGGAAGAAAAAGAAGAACAGGCTCAGTAACCAAACAGAGGGTGTCCGGAGTGTGTCTTGTATTTCCTTGGTGGCGGTCTTCGGTGAGTCAGTTGATTCAGTAGGATGAGCACAGCCCTGTCTTCCTGTGGTCAAAAGAGAAAGTCGATCTCGAAAGCAGGTGCCAACCAATGCTAGGTTAACCACAGATAGTCCCAATGGCACCAGGTAGAACAAATACCATCGCGTCTTCAAGTTCCCGGATGAGATGGCTGTTGCTATGAAAGGGCCAGCCAGGCAACCTGCCATATACATTGCATGGATAAAACCAAGCCATCTGTGAGCGAGTTTTACAGAAGAGACAAACGTATTGGCATGTGTGTCATTGTACGCCTGGCCAAGACTTGCGAGCAAGAAGGTGATCGCATACAGCGGAAATGGGGGAAGCCAAGTACGCAGAGCATGCGCAAGGATCTGTGTTGCTGCTCCAAGACAAAGTATACCTCCGAGATCGAGATATCGGCAAATATAACTGTTTGTGAATGCGGCGAAGAACCATCCGAGAAACGTGGTCCCGTATCTAACAACGCATTAGAAACCATCCATGCAGGACGTCTTGTGCAATTATGAACCTACACAATTGCGACCTTATTGGTTTCAATGTTATACGAACGGATCATATATGGGATGATGGCACCAAGACTCCCATCGTTGAAGCCCGCCACGAAAAAGGACAATCCGCAGCTGAATATTTTAGGCTGAAGCCATTTGACCTCGGGCCGCTCGTGGGTTTCCAATGTTTGGTCGGCTGTTTGTCTTTCAATGGTTGATTCGACGGGAGCTTGTGTTTGCAGAACGAAGGTCTCTGTCTGCGTCTGCGAGCTCATGCTGCCTCACTTAGCTAAGACAGAGTAGCTAGTTATCAGATACAGCAACCACACTAGGTCAATGTGTTTACAGAAACTGCCAATATGTTTTGCTGCCCGGAGACTCGTAATTGAATTCACTGTGGTTGGTGTTTCGTACAGTGATCCGAGACAGGCGGTCTGCTTTCGGGCCCCTATGTATGTGAGTACCGCCACTTAACTCAAATTGACACGTCCTTAGGTATTTCTTATCCCAGCATCTCGGCCCGCCGAACACTACAACCATCCGAGTAACTGGAAGTTAACTGGGTTTTTTTTCCATGCAATCAACTTTCAAGTTGACCAGTAACTGCGTTAGCTTATTTGTAAGAATCCTGTATCTACTTTACCATCGAAGAATCAGCCGCGCGATGGTTTTAACATACTTGTTGTTGAAGTATATCAAAATAAATTGTCGAGTACTACGATCACGGCAGCAAATACAACCAAGCATCTATGCAGTCCTCGAGCAAAATGCGTCAGATCACTTCATTATTAGAAAGTACTAAGCCCCATGAGCTATATAATCCCTGAGACTCCATCCTTTAAATCATATTACTCGTAGCACTGCCTCTATATTGATTATTTTCTCATCTTGAGATTCATGCGCAGATATGGCAGTGGAGGTCCATAGAACACACGATGCCAGTCACTTAATTTTCCGATCCAATCCGAATATAATGGATAATTTGGGAGCCTAGCTATTTATAGGACTCTTATCTCCTAGACGTGAGTTTCAGCTAACAAGGGCTATTTTACGGCTGCGGATTAAATTAGCTATCTGTCAAATGGCCCCCAATTTTACAAGCCACATCTCCCGCGTTAATTCTAGTTTATTGCTAATACCTATTGGAGGGGTTTGCGCTCCTGTACCTCCCATGCGTACACAGTTAGAAATTCGAGTGCGCTATACAATGACCACTGTTTTCAGACTGTTGTAGTTACACAGCAACGAATAAAGGATTTGGCTAATAGACTGCTAACTTTCATTTATTTCAGTTCCTGAGAAGCTCGCGCCCAATTTGCTTATTTCCAACTGATTGGCTTTCCGTGACCGAAGCCCAAAACACGGAGTCCGATGGTGCATATAGGAGTGGCAGCCAATCATAAATGGTAAAGGATATAGAATATGAACTTGACAGTACTCAAAGCGGGGTAGAGTTCACTAAAAGTGCTGGGATATCATCGACGATGAAAATGGTGCGATGAGGGGCATCTATCTCAGCCGTGCCAGCACTGCCATTTGATTATTAGCGCTTACTACTCGAATCGGTATAATATAAATAGCCAAGACCGAGTCACTATGTTATTCTAGTTCCTCAATCTTTCTATAACACCTTGACAAAGGAGAAAAGAAGAATAAATATTGAAAATAAAACATGGCATCTGACGCATTTTTTGTTCCGATTAGCGCACGCCGCTCAATCTATTCCATCTCTGCTGCCTCTCCAATTCCGGACTCGCGTATCGTTGAGATTGTCCAACGAACCATTAAACATGTACCCAGTGCATTCAACGTCCAGTCTGCACGGGCTGTCGTGCTATTGAAAGATGAACACCAAAAGTTCTGGACTTTCGCTGATGCCGCAGTGAAGGGCGCATTGCCAGAAGCTGTTTACACTGTGCTGGCTCCCAAACTTGCTGGGTTCAAAGGTGGATACGGCACGGTAAGTTATTCAACCTTTACTGTGACAGAACCTTAATTCATATTATTTTAATGTGCATAATCCCCGTAACTTTCACTGATACAAAGTGAACTTTCCTAGGTCTTATTTTTCGAAGACCAGGCCGATTTAGCAGCGCTGAAAGCCAGCAATCAGAACGTAGCTCCGTTTGTCGAGGAATGGTCTGAACATTCATCAGGAGCACACCAGTTCACAGGTATGTTCTTTCTCAATCACTCTATTTCTCGTATTCTGAATAAATGTGACTAATGTTACGGACAGTGTGGACAGCACTAGAAGCTGAAGGCCTTGGCGCAAGCCTACAGCATTACAACTTTTTGCCAACATTCTCTGAGAAAGTGTGGGAAGAATGGAAACTTCCTAAGGACTGGAAGCTTAGGTCACAGTTGGTGTTTGGAACTCCAACGGGTGACCCCCGAGAGAGAACTTACAAACCACTTGAAGATAGAGTGAAGGTCTTCGGACAATAGATATTTTACGTTATGACCTTGAGCATAATACAGAATGAATTCTAGTATTTCCATTACTCGACGGAGGCGGAAGATAACTGGTAAACTCAAGCTCTAAGCTACTTGCTATCTCATTAACTTAAATAGAAACTCCTATATCAAACTGAACAATAACGTTGCACTCAAACGAACTTACTGTTGACGAAAGTTCATAGCGAGATAGTTATTTTATTATATGATTGAGATAGAATGCCACATATTGTCCATTCAGGTTCCACTAGAAATAAACTTTAAGTTACCTACTAGGCCTACAAGATGTCTAATAAAGTCTTGCCAAGCAATATATTAAATGACATGTCTTTGACAAAACCATCCTTGTATATCGTCTGGTAGAACTGATGCTAAACATATGGGGCTGTTGTTTATTGCTAAGATAACCTTCTTCTCGCCACATGAGTCCATATAGAAGAGTATCCATAAGGGTGAATTACTATCGTGTACTTGAATTCACTCCGGCTTTCGTCCATAGACAAAGTGGGTGTTAATGTACGCATGGATCGATTTATCAGACAGTTCTTTCCGTATATTTGCTATCAGCACCTGTATCTCGTCGTTCTTCCACCCGAGAACGCGCGAAAAGAACCCAGGAGTATACGATTCGACCCCGAGCATCTGCTGAACTTGCTGATACTTTCCAATCTCACGCAACTTCTCGTCTTTTGGCCAAGGGCGCAGAGGGACCTATAAGATGCAATTCAGAACTGGTGCGTCACATATCGAAACTCAAAAGCATTCGTACCTTAGCAATCCGTTCAGTTACTCCAGTAAATCCCGCCTTTTCCATTTTTTCTTTCCACAATGGAACATTATCGAACGATTTACCAAATCTTCTCCCAGCTTCACGCAGTTCGTCGGCAAATAACTGGAAATTTGGGGCTTTCTCGTGCGTTCCATCATCCGATAACATCACTGCGTGGGAACCATCGAATTCGAAGTATCCACCGGGCTTCAAGTGTTCAAAGGCTTGACGAAAGAGCTTGTCTTCATCTGCAACGCACCCTTCGAGTTCTCGGCCATGGATAAAGTCGAACGGTGTCTGATAAACCCAGGGTGACTCATAATCATCGACTTCGAACACGCAGTTTGGAGGAACCCTAGCTCATAACCTCAGCATGAGAATCATCAAATCAGGACGGGAGTAGCTGAGTCCTTGTTTACCAGGTTGGTTGTATTGGGCTTAAATCCGTACCGATCACTTGTGCAGAAGGGAACTCCCTACATAATACGTCGGTTACACCCTAACTAAACATAGTGATATTTTTGCGCGGCATCGACGCACTCTGCAAATTGAATAGCCCATATTCCCGTTCCCGTGCCAAGGTCCAATACACGCTGAGGATCTTTGCCGACTGGTGAGATTTGAAGGTCACCTTTTAGGAGGAGGCGATAGATGTGATGCGCCAGGTCCATGCGATCTTGCTCCTCGTCGTCATTTGGCTAACATGGACGGACCAGGATCAGTTGAAATATCATAGACGGGCATTCAGCTGAACGTACGATGGCATATGCTCCTTCGTGGAAAGCATGGTAACGACGTCCATTCTATGAAGCTAGATGTGAGCACTTTGGGCGTAGGGTGTGTGGCGTACTACTTACCTCATATCTAAAAACAACAAACGACACGCGTGGATATCAGCCGGAGCCCCAAAGTGTTGAGATCTGAAGCAGAACGAACTTGTACTCTCGTATGCTAGATGAGAGAGACTCCAGATAGCTTCCGGAGTGCAAACTATGTTTCCGTTAGTTGTTTGGCCGATCTCCAATAAGATATACTTACGATCCTCCCTCAATTGGATCCGATTCGACTGAAGCAGTTTCCTGATCATTTTATCATTGTCAGTTACATGACTTCTTTATCCAAAGGTGCTTTCACATACGTCGACTTCAATTGGAGCCGTGGCATATTGATCTTGAACCATGTCTGGATGCTCTCCCTGCGTGGCAGTAGTATGTAAAAAAGAAAAATGTCAAGGGTCGGATCGAGGGAAATATCAAGCTTACGAAAGTCGACAGACGCTCCCTTGATATATTTGAAGAGCGGGGTAGTTGAAACTATTACATCGACCCTTCCTCTTCTGTTATCCCGCAGGAACAGCAAGCAAATATATTTATTTCGCTAGCCATGCCGACAGTGATAGGACGATAAAGTGAAACAGGGATGCAGTACCAGGTACTTTGTGATAGTGTGCAGAAGATACCTGCAGTTTGAGGTAGGGATCGGGCAATACTACATTGCGGCACAGTCACACTAACACCCGTTACGGACAAATATGAGAACACCACGCGTGGACCAGGTCATTAGTCTGCTATTCATGCAGCCGAGACGAAGTCCAGATGGTCTATTAGAAAGAAAGCTTCCGAGACTTTATTTCGACTTTATTGCTGTGCGGGCAACTATATAATCATTCTAGCTCCACGAGGATGCATATAACTATCCAATTGGAATAAAAAAAAAGTTTCATATTTAGTACTCTTTTGATACGTCGAAAACGTCTTTTAGTATTAGTCTCCACTGACCGAATTGAACGTGACAGTTAATGTAATTGATTGTTGTCTCTATAGAGCATGAACACATCCATTTCTTAACTTATACCGGAGTTGTAAATACCAATGGCAGTAGATATACTGGCATTGAAATAACGTGCGTCCGATCAAAAATAGATAATCGAAGAAGACTCAACATCTCGAAATTATCGAGTTCCGTACGTGGGTGAATTGAGAAATAGCCTAACTTCGCTTATAGCGAGTGCCATGGGACTAAAGTAGTGGTCAAAACCCTGCCCACTTCGATATAGACAGAGTCAAAAATCGATACTTCCAGGACCGACCCGTGGTTTTGATACCTGACGGGCGTATAATCTCGCCTGGGGTAATTGACATGCCTATATAGATATATAAGACGAACTCACATAAGCCACCCCCATCATAGCGAAACGAGCAATAATAGTCAAACATAGCTTAAACATGGTATCTGTCTGTACCATTGAGTCCGACAACCACATACGTGACTCACCCAAGAGCGGCACGGTCCAATAGTTTTAAGCCAATACGTGATTCGTGAAGGAGGTGACTGTATCAAACTTATATAGACACACACAGAAGAACGGACAGTTCTACCCTATTAGAATCAGTAAATTAAGAGAAAGAGGACAGGCGAGGAACTCGTTGACAGTGAACGGTGTCTCTTCCTTCTCAGATCCGCGTTTAAAGCTGAGCTCATAAAAAATGCAGATATAAAATTACGATATAGCATGCAGCCAGTTAATTACTGCGCAGGATGGTCTATGTTAGAAGAAGTTATCTACATACATGGATCCAAACAAGTCTGTCTTTAAACCAGCGTTGTCCGTGAATCCGAGGGCCTGAGGATATAATTGCAAATTCGCTGTACGAGGTGCTCCTTGCTAAGTCAACTAGAATGGACACGATCTACCATACTGTTCAGCCGTATGGGATATAAATAAATGCCTATTATCATACAGAAATATCGCCTGGTAGTCCCACTTGATACTTAGTTTAGACTTGACGAGTTGAAAGGTCCACTTGAAGCTGTGCAGGGAGCTGTGTATTGGATAACTTCCAAGGTAGACTGGATGAGGATCGCAGACAGTTATAAGATCTATTGTGAAGGTCGTCTATACCATCATGCAGTGTCAGAGTACATCGGTTGTACCAGGTGGTCAGCCTCAGGCCAGTAAACTCCAGCCAATCACCAGTGGCATCAGTGTACTGCCAGGATCGTTCAGACCGCCTGCTGTGTTGGGAAAAGCCGGGGCACGTGGTCGCAGCGTCATGCGCGCAGCCGTCCCGCGCGTTTAGGACGAACTGATTAAGATCCCGTGGACAAGATCCGGTTGGGCCAAGAGACTGCGATCAAGTGAAAATCAACGGACACACATCCACAACTCTCATCTTTAAAGTTGCTTAGTGGCGCAGTAGCATGACTCTGGACTCCTGACTGACTCCTACGGTCGAGGTTGGTACGCGGTCACCGCGGCCAACACTGAATAATTTCACAAAACAACAATGTGCCGGCGCAGAGCGGAATCGGTAGATCGAAGAGACAACCACAGAAAGCCGAAGACTCCACCGGAAAGCGGATCGCGCTGCTTATCGTGCTCCAGTCAGCATCGACGCAGCGGGGATTTCATCGGTCGGGCATCGAAGTTGTTGGAGAGAGTTTCGGATACAGATCGTTGGATGTTGGGTAATAAGGATTTGGGTTGCATCTCCAAGATCTTCGCTACTTCCTGTCGATCTCGTGATCCTTGGCAAGATGGGAAATCGCTGGAGTCGACCAGAGAGGGTCTGTCTGCATGTCATTTGGAGATGGCGTCCTATTCGATGTGCGGTGTTGGTTGGGAACTTGGGAATAACCAACATGACACCATGATATGATCGCCCTGGACGCCTGGAGCGAGTGGAAAGCTTGCCAACACTATTCCGAACTTCACTGGGCCTGTGCCACCACCAACATCCTGTGGCTGTCCTAGTCCACAGCTTTGGCGAATAATAGCTATCGTGGACAAGTTGTTGTAGAAGCGCGGTGAGAACTTCGGTTCTGATGCCAGAGGCTCAGCCCCATATTCAACACCCTCTGGCTAGCTATTAACGGCCATTCGTTTGGTCATCCGTTTATGGCCATAGTAATGACGCTGCTCACTTTCTATGACGACCAACTCCCGGCTCTATCATCCAGTTCCGTGATTCCGCACCAGAGTGTGGTCCATTTTGTGCGGGGGTACCGAACTTTTTTAAGTTGGGTTATCACCCAGCGACCATGATGCTGGTGCCGCGCTAACAGGGACACTACCGCTAAAGATGAACTTGGTGGCGCCCCGAGCACATCAGACTCCAATTAAAGCCCCCGTGGAAATTAGGAGCCAGCGTCTGGTCTGGCGTGCTCCTTCGGGGACCTCGTCTTAGGCGCATAGCCGTGATCCACCGGAACCAGAAATCGATCATGGCCAAGAAGCAACAGTTGGATTTCTCTTCATACCGCCATATGCCTTGCTATACAATAACATCGGTAGTGATATCCGTGTCATGGTTCTACGGGCAAAAGCACGAAAACACAGCGTGTTTCTGGTTTAGAAATATCACATCGCAGGCCCAGCCTGTTATGTGAGAGTATACATTCTTAATTCAGCTAGGAATCTCGAATCTGCTGCAGCTAAGGGGAATCGTCGCAAGAACAGAAATAGACAGTAGTTGGACGGCTTGCGAAAGACAAGGAGCAAAGAGATGCTATAAAGAAAGAATCTGGGAATATCCCATAGCTGTACGCTTCGAAAAGAACACAACGGGAATAGCGCCTATCTTGAACTCCCAAGTACAGGGTTCTCCTACCTCTCCCCTCGATCTCTCCAATCTTCAAGAGGCACGCATAATATCCTGGTGTCTCAACGTTCATCTCGTTCGTTTCGTGGTGCCTCCCGCTGGTCCCACGGCAGGTCTCTTCTGTCCAGATGGGGAGAGAGGTTCCGCATTAGGGTCTGCCATACGAAGCAAAGCCTGGAGCTTGAGGATATAGGGAACCCGCGCTCGGTTGCGCTCCGACTCGATCTTTCGCAGGACACCCATCAGGTTGGAATGGTATTGCTGTAGGACATCAGGTGGCAACTCCTCCAATGCATCCAGGACGAAAAATCCATTTTCGTCGTCCGACTGTCCGATCAACTGTTCGTAGAGGTTGCGATCATCTTCATCTTCTCCCGGAAGAGGAGTTCGACCCCATCGGTTGCCTTCAAAAGCATCAACATTGCGGCCAGAGATGTCCTCAAGAAGCGTGACGAGAGCCTCTGCGGCCCCGGTGATGCCATTCGGTCTCCGAGCAGAAACATTGGCCTCGATCTGGTCAACGAGATGGCGCAGCTCTTCTGCCACATCGGTGACTTCCATACTCGTCCGGTTAGGAGGAAGCTGTCCGGTCTGACAGTAGGCATCAAACTCAGCCAAGATCTTCCGGGCTCGTTGCTGTGCTTTGTCGAAATAGATGGCGGCGCATGCTCCGGCCGGCATGGCTTTCCGCAGACTGCTGTAGACATTGTTGTCATGCACTGCTAAGCGGAACATGGTGGCAACAAAGTCGCCTTGTACAACGCATTGTTCAGGCCTGCGCGAGACATCCGTCCTCTCGACGAGTTCGGGGCGGAATTCCTCAGGCAAGGTGCTTTCATCAAAAGCAGAGAAGATGTCCCTGACCTTCTCCTGGCGGCTCATACCGGTAGACTGTCCCTCTAGCTCTCCTTCTTCGTCGTCATCGTCTGTGCTAGGCTCATCGGACGAGTCGTTGTCGTCGTCGCTATCAGCAGGCGCTTGAGGTCGCAGCTCTCGATGCGCCTGGGACCGAGTCGTTGGCATGGTCTCGCCAATGGAGAGCTTCCCGAGCTGTCTCGTAGGAGGCGACATATGAATAGATTTCTAATGGGTCTTTCACTGCTATGAATGTGCGTGTAGGTACTTTGCCAATTCCCCGACGGCCAGATGGGTTTATATAGAGTTTCTTGCGAACCACGGATGGCGGTGGGAACCAGGTACCAAGACCCAACACGCGGAAACCTAGGTGCCGCAGCAGCGAAAAACTCCCATCGTGTGTGCTGTACAGTGTTATAACTGTGCGGCGGAGTGTCTTCTCAACGCAACCGTTGCTTCTGCTTGGCCGCAAAAACCAACGAGATTCCGGCGCAGCTCTCTCATCCTGTGGGCACAGGGCCGCAGACCGGCGTGGTGTTGACCTGCCAATCGCTCACAGGACTGCGGCAATCCCAGGTATGAGCAGCAGACGCGTGAACCATGGTACTGGGATTGTGTCCGAGAGAGGGAGACAAGTTCACTGAAAAGGAGGACCGCCGGAAAATTGCAAAAAAGGAGACGGAGTATCAGCCGAGCCGCATGATCTCCTCTCGAAGCACGGCCAACGATGTCATATCTATCGATCCCTGCAGCCAATTACTGGTGCAAGATTCCGGTGCATTGGGAATCAATCTAGTCTGGAGAGACTAGATCTGGCATGGGCAGCATGCGGTGTTGACTAGGTGAGGCCCCCAGGGAGATAAGTGTTGTCCTGCAGCGTGGGCCTTCGATGAACAAAGATCCGGTGACGACCGGTTTAACGAGTGGAGGGGCCAGAGATATCCAACTTTTTGCTCAGGTATGTCATTGGAAGGAGGGGTACAGGCCGGAGCATTTCGCCAACGCGGGCTTTGCCGTTGGTGGTGAGAATGTTGGTCCCGGAAACACAACGCCAGACGCTGGCAGTTGGCGCTGTCATTCGCTCTGTTGGTACGTCGAAATCCGTCTGCTGACGGATCCTTTCGAATTCTATTTCTGAGCCAAGAAGATCCATGCCCTCGTTCTTCCATGTCTAGGGGAAGTCAATCTACCCCCCGGGCGTGGAACATTGCTCACCGCCGCGAAACATAGCAGGTACCATCACTGGAGCCTCGAATGCCGTAGTCAGAGAGCGAAGCAAAAGCAAGCAAAGGTTCATTTCGCGAAGCCAATCGACTAGCTCGTATCGTAGTTCATGCTGGTGATCCGGAGTACTAGCGGTCGGGGTTGGCGATGGGCTTCCCGAAAACCATGGTCGATGCGCCTTGAGCCAACGACAAAGCCTCGTCCTGCGCCGCAAGATCAGACCCGATTCTCCGAGCGGCCAACGCGGCACTGCAACCCATAATATTTCAGCTTCTCAGCTCGTCAATTGCGGCAATCGATCCCCAGGCTATCGTTCCACTGCAAGCTGTGGTCATGGCTCCTTGCTTCGCACCGCATGTCATTCAGTACGGCGTCTCCGACGAGAAACCACCACAGGTCACTTCGCCGCTCAATGCAGCTACATCACAATCCATTGCTCCATGCACATATTATATTGGTGCCTGAGCTGAGAGAAGATCAGTGGTAGATAAGAGCCTCAGATTCAAGAACGAGCTGCAGGTTGATCAGCTGCACCATCGGGACTCTGGCCCCATTGCTTGGACCCTGAACGATGCATACTGCTCGAACCGTTCAAAGCAGAGTAGATCGAATCATCCTGGCACGGCTGAGGTTGTCATCTGAGAATCCGGGAGTTGTTGTGAACTGTTTGGTTCCCCTGCAGGTACGCGGCGCATCAGCGGCATTCCATCCACCTTTATCAGGTTGCACTCAGGGGCACTGCTTAATATGACGTGCGTCTGCATCACGATAGTCGAAGAATTTCGTTTGGAAATAATCACGTTGTGACCGGGATGCTGCTTGTTGATGATCCCTGTTGTTAAGTGGGCAGTTATGATAAATTGCCACAGTGGGCGACTAAGTGGGAACCTGCTAGATAGCTAACTAGTTAGCTATTGTGGGGATAACAGTACTTGCTGGCTCTATATGAGAATGTACATGTACCTATACATCTATTCCTTCTGGCTACTTCTGCTGGAGAGGCTATGCTATTATCGCGTCATTATCTCTTCGGCATACGATCTGCGGGTTGGTCGACAGAGACTGCATAGCAAACACCCATCTACAAGAGAATAACATGACAATGCTCTAACCTGGTACGTCAATCGATTCTATTATGGATATGAAAACCAGATAACGCCTCGTCTAGAACTACGCTGTTGCCTGTCGCGCCATGCATGCAATCGATCCCCTATTATCTCGTCTACCAGAAACTAAACCGTCAACCTTCGTTTCGCCGTAGACAGTATCTCTTCCCTCCATCCCCAGCAAAGGGCTGTCGCAGCCCCAGGGCCAAAGAAGTAGATCACCAACAACATAACGCCCGTAACACGAATAGTTCCGAACCGCAGCAGTCCCTCTGCTTCCATGTCCCCGAAGGTCAACGTTATCCAGAGAAGCCCACTCACAAAGGTGAACAAGGCATCGTATTTCATCGCAGGGTCCATCCCATCAGTCACGGAAATTACTGCCGCAGCAACTGCCCTGGGCGAATGAAACATTCCCCGCAGGAATATGTCCCATGTTGGAATCCCAGACAGGAAACGAACGTAAAAGTAGACAGCGGCAGAAATGCCTCCTGTTATCTTGTACGCACGGCGTATGTACGCCATGTCGGTGTCTGAGGTTGGGATTTCGGAATGCAACCGTTGGGTATCCGTTGTCCTCTCTGTGGATGAATTCCAGAGCCGTAGCCCATGGTAGGTGATGGACAACCAGACCGGGTATAGTTGCCAGTAAGCGCAGATGATCTGACGAACAGACAGTGAGAGAAGCGGCAGGTTCTGTGCTAGCGTTGGAAGGTAGTAGCTGATCAGAACGGCAGGGAGAAGTGCCTTTGCTTCGTGAATATCGATGGGAGAGGCACTTGTCGTTGAAGGTGCATCGGCTCGTAAAGGACCCGATACGTAGTGGATGAAGTAGTACATAGGTGCTATCATTCCTATCCCATTTACCTGAGCGCCCATCATAGATAGAAACGGCCTGATTCAGTCATCTCCAGTTAGTCTTCTCATGTCACAGTGCATTAGGTTCATAAAACCAAAAAAAAAAAAAAAAAAAAAAAGAAAACTAGAGGGCCAAACCAGGGTGGAAGGGAAAGCAGATCACCTACCAGGCAGAAATAGTGAAAGCCCACGACCCCATCTTATGGCATTTTGCTCTTCTCCTTCCCTCAACAATCCACACGATGATCATCGGACCCATATCGAAGAGAAAAGACATCATCTGTAACTTATGTGCCCTGTCCAAGCCAACCATAGATGGCAACGATGCACAAACGTAGATCCGTACCAGGTTATCAAGCCAAGAGATGCCATAGAAGGAACTGCGTACGTCCACGACAACATTGTTGTCCAATTCGAGTTCAAGAGATGAGCTTGCCTGGCGGAGGACCGGGAACGTGCTCTGCAGAATGGTGCCCATGGTGTAGTTGCATAGCACGGCAAAGATCACAAGGGGAACAGCCTTTATGATGCGGTAGCAATGACTATGCCTGAAATCCGTCTGGACATTCTTGAGGACTCCAGTGTCCGTCTCGTCTGTAGGAGGCGCAGTGGCATGATTTGATACAGAATCCATACTTCTTGGATGGAGTTGGAGATGGCAAGGCAATACTGATGGGTAAGTACGTGTGAGTTGAGAGAAACGTCTCTTATACCTCTCCGAACTGGACACCGCTAGAAGTAGGTATCCCACCCTTCAGTCCAAAATACCTTCGTCCGTAAATGCTCCGTGTTATCAACACGAGGTCTTCAAAGACATCGTGACGGTCCAAAAGTACTATCCCGAAACAGATCAGTGCTGCAACCCAACCAGAATGCTTCTTTGTCCGAGAAGCGAAAGGAAAACTCATTACCTTAAGATTTCCGACTACACGGTACTGGGGCCCTTGGCAGATGCAATCGACAAAGAAGCGAGAAGCGAAGCCCAGCAAGATCCGTTCTGCGTTAGTGAAGGCTGAACTAGTCGCGGTGTCCCCTAAGTCCCTTTGCCTTTGTTGTGGACGCAAGCTTTCTCCGTTTGGTCCGCCCGGACCATGTGCTCCACGTCTGGATTTTACTTGCTGAGATGGATTCGTTGAGATGCGTGTTCTGGCTCCTTATCCATTGCTGTCTTAGTGATTCTTTGTTTGGATTGGGCGTCTGTCCCGACCGGAGTGGTTGCTTGCTTACTCGTCCTCAGAAGGAAGAGCGATGAGCTAAGTAACTTACTTTATTATGTCAGAGGTAAATATGGCATTCAACAGTGTAAAGCGGTCGCAAGATCAGGTTGAATATCGGTCAGATTAGCGAGATTTGGATTGATAGAGATCAGATGGATCGGAAAAATTGAACTCTCGATGGATATATGCCAGGGATAGTAATAATAATAATGGTAATAATAGAGAGCTACTCGCCATATATGGAAATGGGGCAGCAGTACGGGGTATATACACAAAGAACCGTCGAGCCTAATGGATTTTTATTCCGGATATCGAATAGATGGCGTGGAGCTCCCAAGATATAACGGGAAATCGAGACTGCAAGTCACAAGAAATTGAAACCGACCGCGACGTAGTTTTACTACTGTTGAGGTGGATGGGCAATCTCCACATGAAATATCGGACACATGGATAGATGTTATACCGACAAGCATTTACTACAATAGTGAAAGTTGCGTCGAGCTATTCTAGAATGGAAAACGCTTATGCCATCTACAAGTATCACAAGGAATATGCGCATTGGTCCCGACAACACGCCTGTTTCTGTCTGCATGAGAATACTCAAAGACTGGGATAAAGATTTGTCAGCTGCGAATTAAATTGTTTTGTTGACAGTACGTTTGTTTGTGATATGCTCGCGATGCAGAGAGAATCAAGGATTATGATACATATTGCTAGACTTTCTTCTATTTTCGGCCCCCACGGAAAGAGGAGTCGGAATTCTGAGGTATACATGCTACTTTCTAGCTCGCCGCTAACGATTATGATACAGAAACTCAAAATGAGCTGGAGCATAAGTAGTGTTCTAAAACATACAAGCGCTATTAGACCGATTTGGTATACCGGATGTACAGCTGTTTCAATGAACAACATCATAGTTTAGTATAGTCAACGAGAGCGGGGCAGAAGTCGTGATTGTGCTTATATGCATTGGATACTTGAGACATATGAAGAAAATTCGTCACATCGTTGAGAGATGAAACATACGGACACAGCACAATTGGGCGAGAGCGATATGAACAAGTGCGTCAAGGGTATCAAGCCAACACTAACTAAAAAAGGAAAACGATGAGGGCCAATAAGAAGCTCAATGCTGCTGTCTCGCTGCATTTCTCCGCTTCGCGTCTTCTAGCGCCTTTCGGAGACGTTCTTGTTGCTCTGGATCGGCATCTGATCTTCGTCCCGATGGTGCGGCAGAAGCTGGACGCGGCCCTGGCCTCAAGACCTCCGCGGGATCAGTTTCGGTAGTATCAGTATTCTCGATATCCGGTCTGCTCCAAGGGCCTGTCCCCGGACCGCTATCTTTGCCAAGGGCTCCAAGAAGACTATCAATCTTGGCGGTTAGCTCAGCCGGTCCCTTCCGGACGGTCTCTAACTTCGAGCTCAACTCCTGTTCGATCTTTGCATCTTCTTTCTTCTTCTCTTCGTCGAGTCTACGGAAAACCTCACTGTTCGCATTGGAATAACGAGCCTCCGCGACGGAGACACTGTAGTCGGCGTCGTTTAGCAACGAGTCAGCATCGCCAAAGCTCCGAAGAATAGACTCTGAGTTGGCCTCAAGGAATTTGACCAGCGCATATGTCGATTTCAGTATCTTTTCAATGTCTCCTTGGGGTAGACCAGCATGACTGATGGTCTTGGGGTCCAGTTTCTTCATCTTGGAAGAGATATTGTCCAATACGGACTGGTTCTCTCCCAGTCCACGCATGATAGCCGTGTCGAAAGAGTCCATGAGGATGTTTGCACGCTCATCCCTCTCGTTAGCAGCCTCCAGAATATTCCTTCTCTCCATGCTATCAAATTCCCCATCAAGCTTCCTTAAAGCCGGCGAATCGCCCATAAAGATTAGTGGGCGTCGCTCAGCCTTTTTCCGCCGTCGTTCTCGGTCAAGAGCGATTTCTAGCCGTTTCTGGTAGCGGAGTTCCAGCTTCAGATAGATGTCATTGACGAGCTTCATGATGTGTGAGACCTGGAACCTGTCACTTGTTGTCTCCTTGCTTCCACTGTCCCCAGAATCCAGCTCGTCTACGGTCAGCTTATAGTGAGCACTAAGTTGAGATATCTCACTCTTGAGGCACTCATCAAGAGGGTTGTAGACTTCCTGTATGAACTTTTCAAGTTCTTTCCGCTCTTCCTCCAACTGCTTTTTGGCCTCCGCATGTCGAAAGTCATCCTCGAGGGTGTTAATGTCGGCATATCCGATCTCGTTGTCATTGAAAAGAGCATCGATATGTTGTTCTGATTCCTCTTGCCGAGCCATTCGTTCCTTGTCCAACTTCTCACGTCTGTCCTTTGCTGATTGTTCCCACTTCCCTACTGTCTCCTTGATGTAGCGAAAGTCATCTGAGAATGATCTGATGTCCTTTCTCGTCGCAGCAATCCAAGGGCTCTCTTTGTTCTCGGGGAAAGGTTCGGGGATTAAGGAGCGCAATTCTTCGAGCGCAACATCGAACTTTCCCTGCCTGATGCCATCCGGCAAAAGTGGTAAGGGAGGTGTGCTTTCAGTGCGTTTTTTCCTATAGGTAACACTCTTTTCTCTGATCAGTCCGAGGAAAGTCTCATCATGCTCGTGAGCAGGCTGTTGTCCTATCGTTCCAGACCTTCCTCTGGAAGTCGGTGCGGGGGTATGAGACATTGTACGCCCGCTGTCAGCAGAGGCTTGTCGCAAATCGGAATATGCCTGATAAGCAGGGCGTTCGAAAGTCAGGTTATCAGACCCCCTCTGGGGACCTTCAGCATATCGGAACGGCGTATATATGCTCTGTGGAGGATTGCTTATCAACGGAGTTTCTGTTCCCGATTTCCAGGGATTGTCTATCGACTCCGGAGGGACCGAGGTAGACCGTAAGATATTTGAGCCATCACGGTTAGCACCACTGGTGCTATGAGAAGCCGATCTACGGAGTTTCTGTTTGTTATCTTCCACGGTAGAAGGCATATGCACTGATAGAATAGGACGGCCGCCTGGACTGTATGCGCCCTCTTGATCCTCATCTGGTGCAATTCCAGGAGGGGCAGTAGAGATCCTAGGGATATTAGGACGGTCGTCATCACCCTCAGAGTGTACCGGTATCAATCCAGACTCGGGCCGCACGGAAGGGTCAGCAGATTTGGAGCGTGGGGTCTGGTCAGCCTCGGGAGAACTGACACTCTCTCCATCCTCTGCGCTAGAAGGATCAATATTGTATAGGATCTCACGCAGTTTTGTCTCCTTGGCAACAAACATAGTAAATATCTTGTATTTTTCTTCGTCTGTTTCTGCAACTGCTTCCTTCCGCAGCATTGTAACGTAGCGCGCAAGGGACGACTGAAACCATGGATCTAAGCTTTCATATGGATCCGGTAGCTTCTTTTGTACTGCAGATAAATCGGTAGTGGCATCGTCTTTGGATGGTATCTGGATAGGTGAAGGTCCTTCGTTCCGACTAACCACAGGCTCTGATTCTTGCGTGCCGTGTTGTTTGTCCGTTGCGTCCTGCGCTACCTCTGAGGGTACATGTGTTGAAATGGACAAGCTAGCGCCATCTGTACGTGAAGGTTGATCATTGACGGGGATATTGTTCGTCGGAGAACCAACTTGGTCGGCTCTTGGAGAATTAGTTATTTCTGGGGTATTGTAAGGACGCTGGGCCTGGGCACTGGAAGCACCCGGCGAGGGCTTTCGAGGGATCACGTGCTGCTCATTGGTGTGATTGTGAATAGGAGAATGCTCAGTGTCGTCGACTGGAGAAAAGTGTTCCCAATCTGACGGGGCACCATCCCCCAACGCTGACTGGCGCATTTCGGGGCTAGAGACATTGGTGGTGGGCTGAGATCCAACATCAAACGTAGGTCGCTGGAAGGATACCGGAGATACCGCATTCAGACCAGCAGCAATGTCTGGTGGAAGCGGTGGTAATGGCCGGTCTGTTGAAGGAGACGGGGGGTTGGGGTCATAGTACTCGCTTTGTGCATAAGATGCTGCACTTGCTGACGGTGACTGTCCTGTAGGGTCATAGCGATGAGTCGGGGGCCGCTCAGATGATGATGATTGCTGCTGCTGCAGTGTCTGTGCCACATGCTGTAATTCAGTCTTGTATCCTGGAGGGATAGGTGGTGGTGGAGGTGGCAGAGGGGCACTGCTGCTCCCCTGAATCGTTGGCGTAGTCCCTGGTTTCTGGTTGCTTGTTTGGGGAGCATTCCACGGGGGTGAGCTTGGTGCCGTAAATCCCTCTGTCGGCGGTTGGCCAGAGCCTTGCGATGGATCCCCAGAGCTCGATGGGCGCGGCTATAGTACAAGACTTAGATTTAGCTGGTGTTCGAGTGAAGAATAGACCTGGTCTACCTACCGGTAACGGCGGCGGCTGGTGATGTTGTTGATTATAGCGCACCCCCCACTTCGACGTGTCCACCGCCCCCAACGCTGGTGACAGACGCACTGCTGCATTTGGTACCGGAACCGCACCGGGCATGGGACCGTAAGTGCTTGGATTGTATGAGGGAGGCCCTGGCGGAGGAGGAGGAGGCGGGGGAGGAGGACCAGGGAGGTTCCATGTCGGCGGAGTATGCGAACTGTGCGCAGGTTTCTTTGAGGGAGAGTTGTGGTGTCCTGACGGACGATCGTTCGAGGAATTTCTCCCAAACATCGTCTCTGGGAGTCTTTGATGTCGTTGTTGCCGATGCTCCGCGGAGGTGATCAAAGAGCGATATGATGGCTGATCAAAGGAATCGCATCGAAGAGGCGGATAGATCGGTCTGCTGACCTGCGCCGCCCGTGCCTCCGTGTAGATATCAAAGACAAATTCTCTTTTGTTCCTGGTTGCTGTATTAAGAAAATGTCAATAAATGCAAGACCTGGTAAGACAACCGCCGCAATAGGAGATCAGCTACCTGGTGGATAGACTTCCCTAGAACCAAACAGCCATCAGCACAGCCAGACGGTCCCAATGGTTCAGCAACGGAATGACAGCATCCGTAACCAAGATCTGCTGGAGCAGTGAGAAGGTCGCAATCGACTCTTCAAAGGCCACGCCAGTGTCAGAGCTTCCTAGTCGCGTCGCACTGGCCATCGGCCATCAATCGTGACGGCGCAGCGGGGACGTAAAGGCGGCGGGGGCGATCGGCGTGCATCTTCCATCTCCGCATCTCCTTTTTCTGATTCCTTATTTCTTAGCGGCATCAACCACCAGCTCATATATTCAGCAACTTGCTCGTATATAGGATTTGGCTCTTCAAACTACATCAGAGGATATGACTTTATGACTATTCCTACCACGTATAGCTGAAACTTTTCTTATTGCTATGGAAAGAGCTAAAGCGACAGCATCTCTTCGATATCCCGTTGCAGAGGGACAACGCCAGCAAGGCATCATAAGTAGCACTGATACTGGACACTATAAAGAGAACCGAAAACCACGGCTAACACAATGATCTGAAATATGCTTTATATTTCTTGCTCACTGTATATAGTACCCTCAGCCACTGTAACCTCAGAGCAAAGGAACAGTGGAAGCTATTTCTTTGATACTAACAGGCCATCCTTTGACAGCAAAAGAAATGCGGCAGATAGCATTTCCGCATGCAGCGCGCATAATATTAACTGGCTCTACGGAGTTTATAGCCTTCATTCACTGTGAGTCTGTATGTATGACACAACAAAGGACAGACTTCTATATGATTCATGGCTTTGTCTTTTATTGTCTTCCATTGATCCTGCACCTAGCTATTCATACGTATACTCTGATTGACATAGGCCCGTGTCTATATTCTTACAAACTTCCCCTGCGTCCATTTTCTCTTTTCCAACTCAACGCTATTAACCATCTCGAAAGCTACTTCGCCTTCAACTCTACCATCCCTATATTCTTCAGTGATACGGAGGTACCTTATTTCTCCTTGCGCCTTTTGATTTCATAGAAGACAGATTTGATTTCTGCCAGACGGTCGAGGTCAAGACAACGAAGGACACCTTGGTCGAAGAGCTACTTGCGAGTATACGACAACGCGATGGCTACCCGTGACGTCTTCAAGGAGATCTGGGCACAGAAGCCGCCAAGTGGCACCATCAAACCTCCAGAGTATCCGCGCAGGCCCGATCTATTTGATGAAGTCGAATGGGGTCCATATGTGACCCCTGAACAGGCCAAGATGGCATACCAGCTCTGGTTTTTGCCAGACGACATCTTGCGTCAGGAAAGACTTGGGCACGAGCAGTACCCACTGCCCGATATTCCAATTGAATGGGACCACGGGGATATGCACGCTCTTGTGAAAAATGTCTATAATCATCTAATGCATGATACCCGGCTTCCAAACGTAGACGTGCACCATACAGCACAGATGCAGGGAACTGAGGAGGGTTTTCTAAGAGGATGGACATACGAGGAGATTTTTGGGTCTTCGGAAGACAGTGAAAGCAGCAGCGAAGCTTCCGCTGATGAAGCAGTCCTCATCGAGGGCGAGGATGTCCTGAAGGCGAGGTACTGGACCGTCTTCAGACTACGAGAAGAGCTACAAAGACGAGGTCTTGATCATAAAGGGAAGTCGGCCGACCTACGGCAAAGGTTGCATGATGATGAACGACAACGCCGACGTGAGACCAAACAGGTGGAAAAGAAAAAGGAGGTGGGCGGCATCTTGCCTCGAACGGATCTATCCCACTGGGGTGTCCCGCGCCAGGATAAATATGCAATCGAAATTACCAACGAAGCTCATTTTTATCCGCTTGACATGTATACGTGGGCAATCTCATTGAGTCCCTATAACCCTGCATACTGGGTGAGTCGTTCATATCTATACTTCCAGCAAGGCTTTTATGATCTCGCCATCGGTGATGCGTACCGCGCACAGCTCCTTTGTGAGGTTCTTGTCAACCCTCAAAACCGCAACCGTCAACCAGGCTTGTATCCTCGCATCTGGCACGCGATTGAACAGCACATTCTGCAGATGCCGCTGGAGAAGGGTGAGTTAGCAGATACTGTCAAGAGAATGAGGGGGTTCAACGGTGTGAACTATTTTATTCCGTCTGTCCGTAAAGCGTTGCATAATATCATCAGCTCCAGCCTCCAAGCGCTGCAGTGCTGGCACGACTACGATCACATGAACCAATATCTGACTCAGCGAGTTGTGATGCCAGACCGCGATATGAACGCATTCAAGGAGCGGAAGTCGTACACAGAGAACTACGTCAGGGTTCAGAAGGACCGTAAGAGGAGGAACAAAAAGCTATTCTGCTTCGAGAAGCGAGCGGGCACCATTATCGCGAGACAGTACCCTTACATGGCCAGAGATGTGTCTCGTACTAGTACCTACTTCCTGGAAAAGCTCAATAAGGAGATCGTTACCGACAGTCGGCTCCCTTGGAAGAGATTTGAGATCAGGCAACACCATGAAGAAAGCGGTCAGCTTGGCGCATATGCAACAGAGTATATTGAAGAAGGACGGATCATCTACGCAGAAGAACCATCTGTCAGAGGACATCTCAACTTGACCCGACATGCAGATGTTCAAAAAGGCGAGGCTACCAAGCCAGACAGGTGTGATAACTGTCGCCGGCCAATTCCAGGGGATCTTGCGAACCAATACAAAAGCCAAGAAGAGCGCGAGTCCATACTGAACGGAGGTGATATTCACGCATGTGCTTGTGCTGTCGCTGTTGATGAACCGCTCTATTTTTGTCCAGGCTCTCAGGGCTCTGACAAGCGAAATGGGGAAGGGGTTGCTCAGATGGAATCACAAGGAAATGAGACTTGTCTCAAAATTGCACGGCAGTTGTATCATTTTCGGGCCTGTGGACGAAACTGGGCATGGCTTCACGACGCCATGCGACAGAACTGGAACCGACATCGCACTGGAAACGAAAGGAGGCCGACGCATATCACACACACATTTGAGGATCACGGGACGGTCCTCAGCCTGGCACTGAGGGAGGTCTTCGACATGACCCTCTTGCGACGAGAGAAGAGCGGTAACCCACACCTTCTCGCACACGAACTCGATGAACTTCTTCCACTGCAAGGCAATGGGGATAGTGAATGCGAACCGTTTCCCTTTACTCTAACCGCCAATATACAGGTGCCTTTTGACATTTTACTACAACTGGGGGTAGACATCTTCCGCGATCTGACCTTTGACACATGGGTTATCCAGACTGTCCTCCGGAAACTGCTTCTCAATGTCGTGCCATGGGACGAAGAACGCCGAGGTGAAAATGACTACCCAGATGATGATAAGATAGAGAGGATCCAGAACGATCTCAAGGACAAGGACCGTTCTCATGCTGAAAGGCGTGATAGCGAGGGGCGTGCTTCTGAGAGGGACAACGCTGAGAGCAAGTATGACCCGACCTTCCGGGCATTGTATCTCTTCCCGGGCTTCTCCATGTTCAACCACACGTGTTCGGATCACTACAATGCGGAGTGGGCATTTGACACTACGATCCCGAACCGAATTGTCGTCTGGGCTGCTAAAGGAATCAGACCTGGCACTGAGATCCGTATCCGCTACCGCCAGCGCCCGTTGAGCGAAGACAACGCCCGTCGGACACTTGGGGGTTACTGCGGCTGCACGTTCTGTGGCCGTAGAAACTACCGTCCCCCAGAAGAAACTGACGACTCGCCCTCAGAATCCGACGAGCACGAGGAGCATGAGGGTCAATGGCATGAGTCTCAATGGTGTGGGTCCCAATGGAACATCCGCGGTGGGGAGCAAAGTCATAGTCGCGGTAATAACGATCATGGAGGTGACTATAGGGCTCGAGAGCCTGATCCACGGGATGACGAAGAGGCTTCGACGGTGATAGAAGGTGAAGAGACACCTCCAGAAGGCAATAGCGCTCACGAGGAGAGCTTTGAGACAAGCAGTCGAGGAAGAAGCGGAGAAGACAGTAGTGAGCTCCGTCAGGAGGAATCTACTACGGATCTAGGCAGTCAGCATGGCTCCATTCTGGAGGTTGTCCGCGGACAGCCCGGGGCGCCCTCTCAGAAGCGCAAACGGAGTGCAGATGATTATGAGGGCATTGAGCTCCCGCAAGATAAAAATGCAAGGCTTGCTTTTGCAGGATACAAACGGCGAAAGCCAACGGTCATGAGAGCTCCACACACTTCGGCGTATTTTCAATGTCGTTCATAGGGCGTGTTGACAGCTTTCCTTTCGGCCTAGGATGGAGTTTGACGCGGTTGTCTTATTTGTTCGTTAGGCTATCCAGAGACGTCAATGCAGTGATTCTAAAACTGGTTAGTTTAAGAGTGGTTGAAAATTATCATTCAATAATTCTGTCTTGTTTGTGATGTGATTTATTTCAGACCGTGTTCAGATTAATATGTAGCCCCAGCAGTGCCACGCAGCAACATAGTTAGAGAGGGCTGCAAAATATCAGAAGTCAGTTAAATGATAACAAACTAACTAATCAGATCACTCCCTTGGCACAATAACTTCGGTATGTATTTGTATCGATCGACACGAATTGCCGGCGGAGTTAGGCGGAGTTAGGCCCTAAGATCATCACAAAACGAAAGACAAGGAACAAGACGGAATCTTTTCACATTGGCAGACTATCATTTAATATGATATACGCATATTATTGGAAGAGCAAGCATCTCGGTCGAAATTTATCCATTATTGCACAACACTATCCGAGCAAATAGAAGAACAATTTCTAAGCTGGAGCGGACCTTGGAGCAGAAAACGTCATAACTCCGTCCTCCATCATTGGCAATGCTGGAACGAGCAATCTCGATCTGGTCTTTTTCGCCATGGCGCGAATGTAAGCAGGTTGCATGAAGTTTAAGAAGAATACTCGGGCATTATCCCCGTCTTCCCCCACAGGCACGTCTTGAGGCTAGATCGTATGGATCTAGTGGCTGAGGATTGTATCCAGCTGCTTGGCTCCCCATCTATGGTACTCTAAAGCATATGACTGCTCCCTACGGATGATTCTATTGCGCCGAACCCGAAAATATGGGGATCTTATGATTGAGTAGTTAGAGATATGGATGGCTGGTTGATTCTTCAGGTCCAGCTAGCTCGTGATGCTCAACAATCAACGTGGGGCTCCATTCGAGTCCTTATCCATTCTATCCACTTCCGGCGGCCGGATGATGATCGTGAAACAAGCTCGGATGGTGGGAACCCGTGGAACCGACCCGGACGGACGAAGAGGGGAATCTTGAAGCAGGCGATTGAAGCTCTGGGTAGCTTTGGGGGAATATGATATAAAAAGAGACCTGGGGGTAGCTTGAAATCTACTCTACGTTGTAGTTTCTGCTTCTCCCTCGCCCTCCATACTACCTGTCAACCAGCAACGTAATATAACCCGTGTATATTGTACCCCTTTTTTTTTCGTTCCTACATACCTTCAAACACCATAATGTCGCTGTTTGCGCCTGCGCCAGAGCCCAAGAGCCTGCTGGGTCGTCATAGACCACTGGCACCTTCGGCCTCCGTCAAGGTCAGCCCGCTGTGTCTGGGTGCTATGAACTTTGGTGATGCTTGGTATGGTGCTTCTTCGTGTCATTGAAACTATCATTGAAACTAACATGATATTGTACACAGGAAGCAATTCATGGGTGAATGCGACAAGAAGACCAGCTTTGAGATCCTAGACTTTTTCTACGAGAACGGCGGCAACTTCATTGATACGTGAGTGCTCTCGCAGCTTGCGCATCCTCACTTGAATCTTGATCGCGTTTCTAATAACCACCCAGCGCAAACAACTACCAGAATGAAGAATCCGAGAGCTGGCTGGGCGAATGGATGGAGCAGCGCGGTGTCCGTGACCAGATCGTCCTCGCGACCAAGTATACCACCGGCTTCCGCGCCTACAAGGGCACTCAAGAGATCCAGTCCAACTTCGTGGGAAACAACACCAAGAGCATGCGTGTCTCTGTCGATGCCAGTTTGAAGAAGTTGCGCACGTCGTACATTGACCTGGTAAGTCATTTCTCCGTTTTCTCTTCACTATGTCGGGAAATATCCCCCATTTCTTTTTTTGGAGGTTTCCCCGGGGGAGATCCCATGTCCGGGAAGACCCCAATGATATCAATTCCCGGAATCCAGAAACTCTTCAGTCAAGCTCTATTATTACGAGGGGAAATCAAATGTGGTGCATGTTTATGACCCCACATGAGCTTCTTTCGGGATTTCTTTTCCCTCCGCATATCATACTGGCTCCCGCGGGACGGTATAGATCATCCATCTATGCACTTCTATGTTCTGCATACTGCACCACCATATGCCATGGTTACACAGCATGATGCAGCAAGATTGACTAACACGATTTACTATGTGACAGCTCTACGTCCACTGGTGGGACTTTAGCGCCTCCATCGAGGAGGTCATGCAGTCCCTGAACCAGCTCGTCCAATCCGGCAAGGTCCTGTATCTCGGTGTCAGTGACACTCCAGCCTGGATCGTGAGCAAGGCCAACCAATGTACGTTTACCGTCCACATTACTCCAATCCCTTCTTTCATATATTCAATGCAATAGTGAAATAATGTAAGAATGAAACTAACATCTCCCAGACGCCCGCGACCACGGCCTCCGCCCCTTCTCCGTCTACCAAGGCCGCTGGTCCGCCGCCATGCGCGACTTCGAGCGCGACATCCTCCCCATGGTCAAGGCTGAAGGCATGGGCCTCGCCCCCTGGGGAGCCCTTGGAGGCGGAAACTTCAAGACAGCCGCCCAGCGCGAAGAACTGGCCAAGGGCACGAACCCCGGCCGTAAATGGTACCCGCCCTCGCCCACCGATATCGCCGTCTCAGACGCACTCGAGAAAGTCGCCAAGCGCCACAACACCATCATCACGAGCGTTGCTCTCGCGTATGTCACGCACAAGGCTCCTCACGTCGTTCCCATCGTGGGCGGTCGCAAAGTCGACCATCTGAAGGGAAACATCGAGGCGTTGGGTCTCCAGCTCTCGGATGAGGATATCGAGGAGATCGAGAAGAGCTACCAGTTCGATATCGGGTTCCCGATGAACTTTATCTTTGGTTCACCTGATCCCAAAACGACGAATCCGTCGAATGTGCGGTTGATGAGGAGTACGGGTGTTTATGATTTCGTGGATGATGCGAAGCCGATTCGGTTGGCGAAGAAATAAATAGGTACCTAGTTTGACCGTGGTTGGATAATAGTTGATATTGGAAGGAGGGCCAATAGGAGGGATGATCTATACTCATCAGTATATTATGAACAGAAGTGTTTACGATGGAAAATAAAATATCTCTTGACTCAAATGAAGGTTCTTGGCAAGCTGTTGCATTAGAGTAAATAGTAACCTCGGATAGACTCGAGTTACAAAAGTAATTACCTACTGATCCAGAGCTATTACTGGGAGAAATGCGCATGATCTTAGATTTTGGGGTGTTAGAAGTTGGTGCCCGTGGTAGCATGGATGAATGTCGGTTCGTCGTTATGAATATACACACAACAGCGTCTAAATATTCCCGACACATCGATAAGCAGTATTGCAGTAAACTATCGAACCAGCAATTACTCAGACATAATAGTGTGAATTCTATTTTTCTTTCCCATATTCATTGTATACAAATACCGATACACAGACAAGAAACTACATAAAGGCTAGGAGATTAAAGTACAGAAAGGGCATCTCATCTCAAGCCAGAAGCAATGAGTCTATAGAAAACATAATAGGTCTCATGAAAGCGCTCCTAAGCAGATGAGGAAGGAGAGATGCGATATGCTGACCCGATGTAGGGTCGACGTTATAGTCCTTCGTTATGGATTCATATCCATGAGAGGAGGCATTTAGGCCACTGCTCGCAAGCGGCGACCCAGCTTCTCCAATTCTCCAATGACACCCCCACCGGCCAAACTCCACTTCTCACCAACCCACTCTTCAGTTACCCGCTCACGGAGGAGGCCGCTACGGGCAAAGTATTCCATAAACCCTCTGGCTTCCTCTCGGGTGAGTCCGTTCAATGTCTGCAGTTGGAGAGGTTCTTCCTTGGCAGAAGCTGGCTTCGCAGCCTCGAAGAGCTTCAGCACACGCTCATCGACCTTCGCGTAAGGATCGGGTTGGGGGAATTCTGCAGACGAGGGAGCCACACCCGCTTGACGAGCAGCCAGCTGCTTGAGAGCGACTTCAAAGCTGTAGATGGTAGGGTTGTTGGAGGCGGAAGTCGAGTAGAGTACAAGACCACCATTAGGCAGGGAAGGAGTGGCACCACCGGGCTGGAGCAGGGAGAGGAAGTGCTTCACAAAGACCAGGTCGTGAGCGTGGATAGGCTCAAAGTCGGCGCTGCGGTACTGGGAATCCCGCATCCAGTGTGCAAGGCCATCGACCGTAACCACCATCGGGGGTCGGGCCTTGAACTTGTCAGGGTTGACATTACCAGGGCTGGTCGCAGTGAGTTCGGACCAAAGGGCCTGGAAGACAGGCCAGGCCAGACTGGAATCCTGCACGCCCAGCTTCGCCAGCTCTGTCAAGGTCATTCCGGGCTTAACGAGCGATTTCAAGGCAGGGTGTTCCCGGGAAACCTGCAGCCCAGAGAGAACCTTCTCATTGGCAGTCACGGTGCGGGATAGCAGCGCAGCGGTGGCATCGTTCTGGACGTACTGAACCGGATTCGAGTCCGGGAGAGGGCCATAACTGGTGTGCGCGATGACAAGGTCCTGTGCTATAAACCAGGGGAGTCAATACCGGACAGTTTTCGGAAAAAGATCACCTAGAAAAACTTACGCTCAGGAACCGTGATGACAACCCATTTCCGCAGGAACCCCATAGCCATGGCTTGTAGCAGCTGTACACTCTTGCCGGTTCCTCTCATACCCGTAATGATCTTCTTGAACACTTTACCCTTGTCTGCTCCTTCACTGTCGACTTTCTCAAACAGTCTTCCCATCTCTAGCGTTTCCCGTCTCACAACGGTTCCCGGACGGCGGAATATCGACCATCCTTGCGTAGGCTTGAAGGCCTGCACAGCTCTCAATTGATCCAGCATCGGCACGGGCAGTCCGACAACTGATCCTCGGACTCGCGCATCAACCATATTCTCGACGGATAGGTCTGGCATGCCTTGCACTTCCAGAGCGTTCGGGTTGCTCAGTACAATGCGCTTGCGGAGCGCTCTCCGCTCACCGACCGCTGGTGGACGGGGCCGGTCGACCTGCTTCTTCTTCTTCATCTTGGCCGATTTCGCCTGACGGTACTTGGCCGGGCCCTCCATGCTCTTGGACTTCTTCTTCAACGGCGGAGCGTACAATGGGGAGGAGGTGTGAAAGGCCGCCGCTCGAGGCATCGTCGACGGCTGCGGCAGCATCATGGTTCGAGGCCCCGGACGGAGCCTCGAAAGGCAGCCCCAGCAGAAAGGCGAGACCATCGTGCTGGGAGATAGGGCACCGTGCCAGCGCAGACTGTCAATGGAGCTGGCGCGTGCAGCAAGAGGCGTGGATTGCGTCGAGCTGTTCACAGACCGAGACGGAAGTCGACGCAGAGGACAAAAGATTCCTTTGCTTTGCCGAGTCCGCGCGGGAATGGCGGCTCGCTGCTTTAAGCGCGGCTGGCCAGCCAGTTAGAGCGGCTCTGCAACAAGATATTCCTATCGCAACTTTTTTTTTTCTAGATAGCATTTTCTAGCTGCTGTCTCAACATCCCACCTCCCCCCATTATTTCCATAAAATTCGAGCCAGTTTCACAGTAGAAACATGGCCGCTACCAAAATAGCAGATGCTGCATCTGCAGCAAACGATGCGCAAAAACCCAAGACGGAAAAACTGTGAGTCGCATGTCAAACCTCTTTCTCAACAAAGCCCATAAAACCAATTTGCAACAGATCCAAATAGCTAACACCCCTCTTCCCCAGTCCTGTCACCGTATCAAAGCCATCCCCATACACCTTTGACCTTGGCCACCTTCTCGCGCTGGACCCCAACCCCCTCGTCCGGCCCTCTTCCGAATCTCTCAACGATGCACTGAAAGCCACCGCCCGCGATGGAGCTCAGTCTCTCCTGAACCAGCTCCTCACCACCTGCCAAATCACCTCGTCTGCCCAGCACGGCGTCCTCCTCTCCCTCCCTCCTCGCTCCACCGCCCTCCCCCGCCACAAGCCTCTCCCGACCCCCAAGGCCCCGACGAAATGGGAGCTGTTCGCTCGCAAGAAGGGCATTGGCAAATACAACACCAAGCCCGGTTCCGCTCTGGCCGACAAGGAGCGGAGGAAGAAGCTCGTCTATGACGAAGCCACCGGCGAATGGGTCCCGCGCTGGGGATACAAGGGCAAGAACAAGGCGGGTGAAGACGACTGGTTGGTGGAAGTGGACGAGAAGCAATGGAAGAAAGAGGAAGGGCTATTGGCGGAAGGTCGCTCGATCCGGGGCGAGAGTCGCAGAGATCGAGTCGAGCGGATTAAGCGCAATGAGAGAAAGGAGCGTGCGAATGCTCGCAAGCAACGGAAGGCCGGTGGTTAAGGATTTTCTGGTGCATTGGGGGGATTCGCCGCATAGAAAAGTACTTTTTTCTTTCCGTCTTGTGCTTCTTCTTCTTCTTCTTCTTCATCCGGCTGTGGCTGTTGGGGCTTGGAAAACCGGCACAATTTTTTTCCTCGAGAGGCGTTGTATGTGGAGTCATGGACCTTGTTTCTTTTTACTCTGATGTTAGTGACACAACACACGGACGCTGTACAGTCGGTCGTGGCCTTATTATCATGACTAGTATTTACGACTTGTCTGTCTATATTCCAAGAAAGACCTTTTTATTATCGTCTTTTCTGGTTCTTACCAAGAGAATAAAAGCATTTCCCCTTACATCGTATATCCTTTGTCTAGAACGAAATATCCATCTCATTCTCTAGATCATTTGATGATCTGATTCTCGCGGTGGAGCGATTCTATCGTACATTGGTGCTAGAGGACCGCTATAAACAAAGATGAAGTTATCCTCGAAAAGAAACGAGACTAAGCAAAACGTCGGGGAATTCCATATAAGAAAACTTCAGATAGAAAAACATCCAGATGGAAGTGAATATAAACCAAGGCACGCTAGATAACTGCCAAAGCTGATAGGATCGATACGCTAAATACGTATCAGCACGATGGGGAGGAAGGGCAAAGAGAATACTTCCTAGACGCCAAACATGCTCCGAAGACAGCACAAATCACAAGAAAATCATGAACCAACAGAGAAAAACGAACTCAGACGGAGGCAATCAAGCCATAGAGAAATATAAACAGACTGTTTCGATATCTCAGAAAATGCGGGCAAACAAGGTATAGACTGCCTGAGTGGGAATATAACGTAGAAGATGAGATGCTACGAGGCGCCAAGATTCGAGAAAATGACGATGCCAAAATCAAAGACAGCTTTGCAGATGCGATCCAGCTGTACAAAGCAAGGAAGATATTGACTTGAAGCTCGCATGGCTTCAAGCAACTGCCCTGTCCGGAGAGAAAACCCGGACCAAGTGAACGCGGCTGGGATCTCAGATGTAGACCGTCTGACCCCAAGGCGACTGTCCACTAAAGTGAAACAGAAGAATTTTTGTTTCTGTTGGAAAACAGTAGGAATTGGGATACTGAACCGCATGGGTCGCCTATATCTGGATGGGTGAGAGCGGTGGCCCCAGTTCTGGGAGCTGAGAGGCACTCCGCATGTGGGTATTCTCTAAGCGCTTTGGAGGGGCTTTGCGTCCTCGTGGACTGCTAGAATGAGCGGAACCCTCCTCCTGTCCATGCTGGCTACTGCCGGAAGAAGAAACCGCACGTTCGTCGTTAGTCGAGCCCTGGGAGGAGGCGGGCACTGGGTTCTGCTTCTCCTTAGTAGCTTTCTCAAGGGCATCCTTTTCGTCTTGAAGCCACTCCTTTTCTGTCCAACATCCTTGCCAGCAGTTCTTCCAGTCACAAACCAGGAACTGGAAACAGAACCCGTCGATCTTCATGCACGGTTGGAAACAGATACACAGATTGCGGTAGTCCATCTTGTTCTGGTCCACGTAGGAATGGAGGAGGTTCAGGTGACAGGTGATAGCAAAGAGAAGATAGTAGTTATAAGGTGGTAGTTTGGAAAGTTCATCCTTCAGCATCTGTGGGGCGGTCGTTGCACCCTCACATTTCTCTGCGATCATAGCTTGGGTTGACTTCGGGAATAGCTCGTCTGGGAGTTCACGCAGCCATGCCTTAAACATGGAGCCGATGATATTGATATCATATAGTTCGGGTTCATCGAAGAGATTGATATCAAGTTCTGCAGAGTGAAATTAGCACGCGAAGCGGCTCCATACTCTTCAGGATGCACTTACCAGAGTCGAACCGCCTCTGCCAATGCTTGACTTCTCTGCCGCTGCCAGGAACACGGTACAAGCCCTCTTCCTCGCAACCCTTGAAGTTGAGATAGCTGGAAATATAATCAGCACCATAATAAAACGATGGTTACCAATATGCTGCCACTTACTCAATGCAACGATATGGCAGAGCGGGCATCCAGAACTCGGTCTTGTCCTTGCAGTCCTCCAAGCGTTTGGAAATGCGCGTTCGCCGCGTCTGTTCAATGAGAGGTAGATTGATCACAGAACAAGTATAGGAGTCATCATTGACCAGGTCCCGCTCATTAGTGCTGCCACTCCGAGTGATTTTGCCGAAGAAGCCTTTGCCGGCTCTGCCTATGCGATCTGCCGTGCTGGTAGATGACTGCTTGATATTACTGAACAGGGCCACTGAAGCGCCTGATACTTGGCTGAACGAGGCCGATGTCACCATATTGGCTCCGCCCTTCTTTCCAGTGCCATTGCCGTTCTCCCCTGGGCGGTCCGCTGAACGGTTCCGAACGGTCGATGTGCCATCTTTTCCAGTCCGCTCGTGGCGGATAGGAGCAGTCTTTGGTTCCTCCGCGTCTTGTCGACTGCGTTCCTCCAGTCTTGCTAAACCAGTCGATGGACGCCGGACGGGAGTGGGTCGAGAGGAAATTCCGTCGTCATTTCTTATCGAACGCGAGCGCGACAGAAGGTTGGCAAAGCGAGGCTTGCTCTTCTTTGTGACAACAAGATGGCCATTTTCAGGCTCTGTCGGGACCTTCTTGGGATGAAGATCCCCCTGACCGAGAGCGTCTTCTGAATTCTCATCACCTAGCAGCCAAACGTTAGCAGCGCGCTATAATTGTATATAAAGCAAAAGACCGGCCTCTTACCTTTCTTCTGTTCCAGCCCCTCAGCAGATGAAAGCAGATCCGGGCTCGAACCATGGTGGCGGTTGCCATATATCGTCCGATCCCTGGAGCTTCCTCGACTTTTTGAGTTATCAGAATTCACCGATCCGTCAGAGGTGTGGATCTTGTGTGACGACTTTGTCGCTTTCAAGTTCGCAAAGAACGACCGTGACGGGTCACGGTTGTGCTTCGGTGATTGCCTTGGGGACGGCGGATATTGGGGGATTGCCGTTAGGCTCGGAGTACCAGGCTCCCCTGGCGGGTTGGGAGAGCCGGCACGAAGGAACTGATCATCTGGTTTGGATGACCATTGCGTCACAGGACGGATTGTCGATTTCGCGAACGGGGAGTTAGGAGTTGACCGTGGTGAACGAGGTGTAAGAGGGCTCAATCCATCTGAACTTGGTGCACCCGGTGTCAGGGGAGACGGGTTCTTTCCGGTGGAGGTGTCGAAACTGGAGGAACTGAGGTCCAGATTCGGAATGGCAGAATGTCTAGAAGACGGTTTGGGAGACATCTCGACGTGACAGTCCTATTCGTACTGTTTCTTCACTGAATAGGTAATCGGCGCACAGCCCGACTGGCGAAGCGCTGAAAGGTCTCGAGTCGATACACACACCACCTATCATAGGGTCCCCCTCAATAGGATATCCCAAACCGAACTATTGTATCCTCCAGTCCGCACGGCTATTGTAACGAGATGTTCTGCGTCGAGGAGATATTCCGCAGGTTATGGTTGCTGGTAGCTGACCGTGCTGGTACTGCGCACTGATGTTACGAGACACAGGAAAGTATAGAAGGATTCTGGACAATTGAGTCTGCAAGTAAGATGACTGGTCAGAATGGAAAGCGCTGGTCAAGATCGATAGGGAAGAAAGCAAGGACCGTCGGGGACAGGCTAGCTGATTAGCACTTGGGGAAAGCCGGTGCAGGGGAACGTGGAGGGTCACGGCCTAGCCAACAAAGGGACTTGAATAATCAGAGACCTGCCCAGCGGGCTGACAATGCTGTTGCTATCATTCTTATTGAATTATTTGTGACCGTTGAATCCGGCAAGTGACCGACTCCTTCACCGCGAGACGCCCCGATGAAGAATGAACCTCCCACCAGGGCGATGTGTTGATGATAGGAAACTAAAACCGATAGGATTAGGACTCACCACACCACACCCGTCATGATATCCGGGATCCTCCAGATTTTCCCTGTTTCTTCCTTCGTTTATCTTCTCTGGTGAAAAGAGTCTGGTGTAATTGTCCTCTCGTGCGGTCTCTAGTTGTTCTGGCGCCCGCGAACACCGATGAGGGGAACTGACCAGCACTGACGGAGGATCTGGCGGTAGATAGTCTAGATAGATTAACAGGGACGGACCCAGAAAGAGGACGAGGAGGTTGCGCGGCGACTCCACGTGTGCCTGGGCTGCGAAGGTCGAGTCGAGGCGATTTGTTGACACGAGGTCTGGGCGACCGTCCGGGTTGAGGTCGATGGAAAGGATAAGTTCCAGGAGAGGTCGTTCAGTCTTACAGTTGGATCTGGTACAGTATCTCCCCCAAACGGGCGATGGCAGGAGGTTCCGGACTCACTCTGGACCGGTCAAAGGCTCCTCTCGCGGCGACGATACATTCCTCCTTGGTAGCGTTATGCAAGCACGGCTGTGTGTCAAGCTAAGCCGGGTCCGTTTTAAGGGGAGCAGACAAGTAGTAGTATGGTAGTAGCTCGTAGTGGGGATGGGAATTGGGCTGGGCGTATGGAGTCAGGCAGTGGACTCGCGACACATTTACACACAGACGTCGAGAGCCCCTCCGATGTTATTATTGTTGTGAGCCTGAGCCTGAGCCATGTAACCGACTGCTCTTGTGTCCTCTTTTCCTCTTTTCTTTTTGTCGAGAGTTCCACACCGCAGATCCGATCCGATTGACAATCGACGATGGGAGCACGCCCCCCGGGAAAATCAGAACGATGACGCCTGCTGGTCGACGCTGACTGGCGGGATGGAGACTGACGATCGAGGATAGGATTGGGAGGCGGAGAGCTGTCCTGTCCTGTCCTATCCTATCCTATCCTGTCCCGTGATTTTCGGACGGTTTTTTGAGTTCTCTGGGATGGATCAATTCTGGCTGCGTGGAAGTCGGTTAGCGCTCAGAGAGTCAGAAACTCGGGCTAGGAACTGCTGCTAAACGACCACACCGATAGATCGAAGGTTCCACAGGGGTCTCGGGGCATTATTGGTGAACAACAACGCCGTCATCCAGGCGGGATGATGTACCTAGTCCTCCCTCCGGCGCCTGATGCGACTATCGCATTGGCCCGTCCCCAGGGACGACGCGTTGGCAGATCAAAGGCCAGTTCAACTGCGTGCTGAACAGCAGATGCGCTGGTCAAGATGCGGTGTGCAGGACGCTAAGCACGACCAGCCTCCCGTAGTGCCGCACGAACACACTCCTGCGGCCATTTCCTGTCAACTTGGAGACGTCGAGCGGTTGGAGTGGATCGGTATTACGGTGGCGGCCCGTGGTTATCCTGGCTCTGGGGTCTGATGGCTAAGCGACTTCAGGCAAGTCAACGGTATATAGTAGCAGCTAGGGACTTAGATACGAAGTACTACTGGCACTTAAAATATCTCGCTTCTCAAGGGAACGAGGTCTCATTCAAGGATCAGTCATGGTTAATATTGATCGTTCACATTATCGACAGATTGCAGTAGTCTGTACTCTTGTAGTATACGGTATACTCCATACAGAGGCATTTTGGCTTTACAAATTACTCGGAATGCATTCTGTATTACTATATACTTGTTTCCTCCAAATTTATCTCAAGTCAATCCATTCTTGTAGTATGATGCACGCCATGCTAATCCCTATGAGGATGGTGATGATAACATGAATTCTTAGTGAAATTAGTTGCAATGACACAAGAAATGACTAATAGACGTGTACCTGAAAATTATGTAAAGTGAACATCGTGCACAAGTACCCCTCTCCATCGAGGTACAGACAACTCATAACCACCACAACGGTGTCTGCTTCCGGGGGGTTTACCGTGGGCCTGGTTCCTCGACCATGGGATGAAGGCAATCTGCGACGAAGAACCCGTTTTTATCCACGAATAATAGGGAAACGAAGATAACAACCAAGGTGAGCATGATAACTCGGTTGAATGATACTGCTGATAATGGAAAATAATGGAGCCAGAGCCACAATCAACTGGAGTAGTTAATAACTCACTAACGACGAGCCCGTTGAGCAGGGGCCCAGGGGCACAGCCAGGCACGCCCAGGAGGCTGGCTCCACCGCAGGCTGAAACACGCCCCTCTCGGTCTCGGCAGAACAATTGGAAGTGGTTGCGGCCTGTGGTGGCCTGAGGCTGGTCTCCATCTCTGCGCCGCTCCCAGGCACGTGCCTCGCTTGTTTCGCCTCCCGTTCTTCTGCACGCCGTTTTTCCCTCTCTCCCAGCAATGAGATCCGTTTCCTTCTTCTGACTCCTTGCTCTTGCTCACAACGGCAGGTGGATGGTTGGGACGACGCGGCTGTGGCGATATGATCCGCTCCTCGGATCGTCCAAAGTAGAGCACTGATCGTGCAATCCCGCTGTCATTCGAAACTCTGCTGCTGACCCCTGGTCATCCCTACAGACGAACTAACTAACCATACCATACTACCCTTCCTGTCTGGACTCTGCGCGGAGAAGAATCCGTGCTCGCCCTCCCATCTCTGGTGGAACCGTGCGTGCTTGATAATGTCGCTTGTATCGGGCCCTGGCAGGGGAAGCGGGGTAGCCACCGACCAGAAGCTCTACGTGCAGAAGCATGTCGACTACATCAGAGGCCTAGACACTGTGCGTTTCGTTTCCTTCCGCCAGCGAGGCTGTTCTTCGGACTGACGCCTGCGCCAGCGGAAAGATGAACTGGAATACTGGCTCACGGAGCACCTACGCCTCAATGGCGTCTATTGGGGATTGACGGCGCTTCATCTCCTTAATCAGCCTGAGGCTCTGCCTCGAGACAAAACCATAGACTTTGTACTGTCGTGCCAGCAGGACAACGGAGGGTTTGGAGCTGCCCCCGGTCATGATGCTCATATGCTGTACACCGTCTCTGCGGTGCAGATTTTGGTGATGGTAGATGGTCTCGACGAACTGGAGAAGCGTGGCCATGGCGGGAAGGATAAGGTTGGATCGTGTATGACAATGTTCATGCCAGATTGATATGATAAATATGCTAAACTTCAATTCAAGTCATCGCAGGCCTGCAGGATCGTGAAACCGGTACCTTCAAGGGTGACGAATGGGGCGAGACGGACACACGCTTCCTTTACGGCGCGTTGCTTGCATTGTCCTTGCTAGGACTCCTTGATAGGGTGGATGTCCCAAAGGCTGTCTCGTACGTCCAGCAGTGTGCCAACTTGGATGGAGCCTACGGTGTACGCCCTGGGGCAGAGTCGCATGCCGGCCAAGTCCTGACTTGTGTCGCGGCATTAGCCATTGCTGGTCGTCTAGATCTCGTGGACAAAGATCGACTTGGTAGCTGGCTCAGCGAGCGACAGCTAGAAAACGGTGGACTTAATGGACGTCCTGAAAAATTAGAGGATGCTTGTTATAGCTGGTGGACGGCCGCTAGTCTAGCTATGATTGGAAGGCTTCACTGGATCAACGGCGACAAACTGACTGCTTTTGTTTTGCGTTGCCAGGTAAGCATCCTTTCTTTTTATCTGTACTTGATCAGCAACTAACTGCAGCAGGATCCGGAAGCAGGCGGCATAGCTGATCGGCCAGGCCACATGGTTGATGTCTACCACACAGTGTTTTCCATCGCTGGTTTAAGCTTGCTGGGATATAACGGCCTCAAAGAAGTAGATCCCGTCTAGTAAGTAATGTTTGGTCCGGATACCACAGGATATGAGCTAACCGGTGATCAGTTGTATGCCTAAGGATATTATATCGAAGCACCTAGCTAAGCAATGAGAATATTCATGATAAGGGTAAAAGATGATTCATCGGAGTAAACTTGAGACTTCTCACACCACCTCCTGCAATCTAATAACCCTCTTTCTTTCATCACTGGAAGCTGGGATACAAGGCAGGAGAAGATCAATCAACGCACCGCGACTTATTTTCCGCTTCTTCCTAAACTCACAATTGCCTGGCAATGGCTGTTAAGACGGGGTGTGACATAACTTATATAGCCAGTAGGTTAGCAGATAAGAATACAACCCAATTGTTCTTCACGACTTGACTTTTCAATATTGCTGATTGCCATATTGCCATCTGGCCGGCGTGGTTCTTTCCGCGGCGTCTCCGCTGTAAGAGGTCCTTCCTGCAGGGCGGCCGGTTGGGGGACGTCACTGCCATCAGTTGGCAGCAGTTCTTCTTCTTGCCCTCGAACCCCGCAGCGAGAACAGTATGGATGCTCTCTCCTGTTCCTCTTCATCCCTATACTCGTCGCTTCTTTAATACCATCGTTTCTTTTCATGAGACGCATTGAGAAAGCGGCGAGTATCTCGAGGAGTCGCTCTTCGTCTTTTGTTTCTACTTCAGCAAGCAACGGTCCGCATCTCTTATCTGTTGCTTCCTCTTTGTTTCTTTGCATTGATTTGTTTCTATTGTCCCAGGATGGATCCCGATGCTCTGTGGTGTAACATCTGCCCCAAGCAGCCCCGGTTCAGCGATGTCTCTCATCTTCTCACGCATGTCTCTTCCAAGGCCCATCTATCTCATTACTTCAAGCTTCAAGTCCGCAGCCATCAAGAGCCTCATGCAGGTCATCTGCTGGAGCAGTATGACCGTTGGTACAAGGTCAATAACTTGGCAAAGCTGCTGTCAGATCGGATGGCTTCGAAAGAAGCACGGAAAAGCAAAGCTCACGGCAAGTCCCAGCCTACGGCTACGGCTACGACGTCGACCAGGAAGGCTACAACACGCAAATCTTCTGGAAAGTCCAATGCTGTTGTGCCCCAGAACTTTCTGCCCGACTTTCTTGACCCTCGTCTTTCTCAGTCCTATTTTGATAATGCAGGTCAAGTCAGAGAACCGTCGTCCTCAACTGGGTACAATGCTTCACATGCAAACGACATAACTGACGCCCGTACACAACAGTGGCCAGTGTGCCCGGTTGTTACAGAAGAGTCTCCCACGCATTCAGCGTCTCGTCCTTGGAAAACTGAGCGAGAATCACACTCTGATGACGAATCCCCCTCAGTCCTGCACACTACACCCGTTTGGTCCAATAAAGTCAACGCACCTCAGGGCCATATGCCTCTATCCTATCCCCGCTCAGCTGGATCTGATCCCTTTGTCGATGATGACCACGGTTATGGATATCTTGACGAGAACGAGGATGAGAGGGAACGGGTGGATGAGATGGCTCGGCTGAAGGGCGTCCTGTGGCCTGGCATGGACATTTTTGATTCGGCCACAGAGCAGATGAGACGGAAGCGGAACCAGAAGAAAGATGGCAGTATCCTCAAGAGAATGAAGAAGACATCAGAGAGTATTGAGCCTACTGAGATGGTATTTTCCCCTACAGGCATCCTACGGAAGGAACGGTTTATATCTGGCAATGTCGATGACTCCAGTCCACTCAAGGGGGAGACACCGGTCCCTAAACGTCGGGCTACCCGCCCAAAACGTGGTCCGCTATCACAATCCGACCCGAATGTGGCGTCACGTTATGCTCATGATAGACAACGGCCTAAGAAACGACTTAATTACGGTCAGGATCGCTCTCTGGAAGAACTGTCTCGCCAAGCTCTTCCATTGCTCGAAAGCCCACCCGGTAGTCGGCCGTATGGTAGTCACGGCAGCTACTTCTCATCCTTTGTCAACGATGACAGTGACCTCAGGCTGACAATGGGCAGCTTTAATGAGAAACATCGTGGTGGATTCAGAGTTTTCAGCGACGAATGGAAACCCTTCAACGACGAGGCAAAGGATCAGTTCCGGGACAGTGTACCACCCTCACTTCCTTTGCTACATCGCCATCAGTCAGTATCTTCTGGCCCTCTTCAGTCATCACTCTCCAGCAAGGGGTATCCAACCGCTGCACCAACCATGTTGAATCGTTACACGACTGGGAAGGAAAATATCGAGCCCATTCTCAACTGTCAAGGAAGAATCGATCCTCTTATTTCGTGGCACGCCTCCTGGACAAAACAGCAATACGACGAGAAATATCTTCCACAGTACTTTTACGGAGACAGTAATAACCATGTTGACTTTGGCCCTTTTGGCGGTAACGACCTGTCCGGATATTCCTCTAACCCCTTGGCGTCCTCGTACCAGCACTTTCCGCTCAATGACGATAAGACGTTTGCAGCAGCCGCCAGTTCGACCACGAGTACACCAAAAATAAAACGGGCTCTCTCTACCGATTCAACTATTTCTGAACTGGGGCAGGATGACGTTGGACGTCTATATTTGGACGGATGCTCTGACTAATTACGGGATCGTTGCTTTTTTGACGAGATATATTTACTAACTGTACCCGCAGTCTTCTTGTCTGTCACTCCGTCTATAGAGCTCTGTGCTCGTTATATTCTGTGTGTAGCACTCCAAAAGAACCCTAGAGGTTTAGGAGCTGGACATCTTATATTTCTTAACGATCATTTGCAGGTTTCTGCTGTTGTGGCCCATTCTTGTCCAGGTTGCGGCCTGCGTCTTCGTTCATCCATGTCATTAACTTTCTTATTGTACACTAAAATTGTCATAGAGATGGCGTTCTTATTCCTGTCATAATGATCATAAAGCATAGCATGTACCGTAGCGTTATCAATCCGAGTCCTTGTAGGTTTGTCTTCTAGATTCGATATTTATATTAAGACGTAGCTTTGGTCGTGGTGTCTGAAATGTTCGAGTATAAGGACACAAGAAATCTGGGCACGTACTAGCGGAGTACCGTATCTACACATCCTTACAATCTTCTCCATGAGCAGTTTTTCAGGTCATATACATTTGTATGTGACGTCTACATGTGTAGATAACTAATCCAGTGATTTGAAGTTGGAGCTATACGACTGATTAGGTAATCCAATTAATCGGAAACGCCGCGGCGCGTCAGCGGCACGCGTCAAGCTCCCTCGCTTGAGAAGTCCGCGGAGGCGACTTAAACCCCGGAGTCTATATTCTCATTCTCTGGTGCTTTACGGTCTGTTTTTGGTTCCATTGCGACCAAAAAAAACCGAGAATAAAGAAACAAGCTGTCGCTGGAAAGTGTACTGAGTGCCTAGGGACTCACCAGTACTCAAGATAAGTACACTGGCGATAACGATTAGAGAAGACATGGGAAGCGACGCTTTCAACAGATCTCTCATCCTCTTCTAGACTCTATCAGCGCCACTTTTTAATATTCAATTATCCACTGCTTTCACTATTGCTACGACTACGATTTCCTCGCTATTCACGCAGTCCCTCGCTCTGCAGAGTCGATCCTTAAACCGCTAACGCATGGCAATATGCCGCCTCTATCGTCTCAATCGTCCTCTTCCTCCTCCCCGAGCCTCAAACGGAAACAGCAATCTATATCGAGCTTTTTCACGAAGAAGACGCCCGTGACGGAAAACCGAGCTGGTAAAGGCGATACGGAGGAGTGGACCTCCCAGACTGAGACGACAAAGAAAAAGAAGAAGATCGCTGCGGGGAAAGAGAATGATAAAGATGAAGCTAGAGCGTACGAGCCGCTAGAACAAGATGAGGATGAGGATGAGGATATCGTGCTCCCTGCGCCGAAGAGAGCGAAGGTGAATGAGTCGCCGAAGGAGTCGGTGGGAGAAGCGGACGGGGCTGGTCAGCCTTTTCCTTCTAGTAATGCTGGACGGACGGAGAGGTTCCGGTTTGGAAGTTCTCAGGTGTCTGAAATAGGGGCGGATGGTGGCCAGGCAGATGAGGATACTCGTGAGAGTGATAAGGTCCGCAGGGAAAAGGACAAGCTGCATCAGAAGTTCGTTAAGAGGCTTGGAGGCGCGGATTGTCTGATAGGTATTGGGAAGCCGACGGCTACGGAAGAGGAGGGTGCTGCAGACGGCCAGGGCGAAGGGGATGAGGAGGAGGAGCCGGCACCGCCGCCCACGAAGGGGAGGGGTGGAGCTTCGAAGAAGGGCGGTAGCAAGCTTACGCCTATGGAGAAGCAGGTTATTGAGATCAAGCGCAAGCATATGGATACGATCTTAGTGGTGGAGGTCGGATACAAGTTCAGGTTCTTTGGTGATGATGCGAGAGTGGCTGCGAAGGAGCTGAGCATTGTGTGCATCCCTGGAAAGATGAGGTTTGATGAACGTAAGTGATACGTTTCTCTTGCCTCTATGCTTGCTAAGTCTCGTGGACTTGGACTGATTTGTTGAGAGATTAGACCCCTCTGAAGCACATCTGGACCGCTTTGCCTCCGCGAGTATACCCGTACACAGATTGCATGTCCACGTTAAGCGCTTGGTCGCTGCTGGGCATAAGGTCGGAGTGGTGAGGCAGATCGAAACAGCTGCCTTGAAGGCTGCAGGAGATAACCGGAATGCTCCTTTTGTTCGCAAGCTCACGAACCTCTACACCAAAGGAACTTATATCGATGATGTGGAGGGATTAGGGGAGCCGACTGCTGCTGCGTCCGGGGGTGCATCTCCTGCTACTGGGTACTTGCTTTGCATAACGGAGACAAATTCCAAAGGCCCAGGCACAGATGAGAAGGTTCATGTTGGTATTATTGCTGTCCAGCCTGCTACAGGAGATATCATACATGACGACTTCGAGGATGGTTTCATGAGAAGCGAGATCGAGACGCGTTTACTGCATATTGCTCCTTGTGAGTTCCTCATTGTTGGGGAGCTCTCGAAAGCTACAGAGAAGCTTGTACAGCATCTCTCTGGAAGCAAAACCAATGTATTTGGTGACAAGATCCGAGTGGAGAGGGTTGCACGATCGAAGACCGCTGCTGCAGAGTCCCATAGTCACGTTTCGAGTTTCTACGCAAGTAAGATGAAGGCTACCGGCACCGCTGACGATGCTCATGCCAGTAATCTCCTCCAAAAGGTGTTGAATCTTCCAGAACAAGTCACTATATGTCTATCTGCGATGATCAACCACATGTCTGAGTATGGCCTCGAACATGTCTTCGATCTGACCAAATACTTTCAATCATTCTCTGCCAGATCTCACATGCTTCTCAACGGCAATACGTTGATGAGTCTCGAGATCTATCAGAACCAGACAGACAATTCCACCAAAGGAAGTCTCTTCTGGACATTGGATAGAACGCATACTCGTTTCGGACAGAGAATGCTGCGCAAATGGGTCGGTCGACCCTTACTGGATAAAGCCAGCTTGGAAGAGCGAGTCAGCGCGGTTGAAGAACTCAAGAGTCCGGAGCGGACCGTTCACGTCGAGCGGTTGAAGGCTCTACTCGGTAAGGTGAAAAGTGACTTAGAAAAGAGTCTCATTAGGATATACTATGGGAAGGTACGTTTTTGTTTTTGTTTTTGTTTTTAGAATGTCTGCTCATGAATTGTGAACAGTGTACCCGCCCCGAGCTCCTTACCGTCCTCCAAACGATGCAGATGATTGCAAATGAATTCTCTGATGTTAAGACGCCTGCGGATTCGGGATTCAGCTGTGCTGCGATCAGCGAGGCTATTGCTAATCTCCCTACCATCTTGGATGATGTGGTTAGCTTCCTGGATAAAATAAACATGCATGCGGCGAAGAGTGATGACAAGTACTCCTTCTTCCGAGAAATGCATGAGACCGAAGATATCACTGAGCAGAAGCTTGGAATAGCAAGTGTCGAGCATGAGTTACAAGAACACCTTTCCGTTGCTGGCGAGACTATTGGAAAGAAGAAAGTCGACTATGTTACTGTGGCTGGCATCGAGTACCTCATCGAGATCGATAACAACTCTCCATTCATGAAACGAGTTCCTGCCTCCTGGGCCAAAATCAGCGGTACCAAGAAACTCTCGCGCTTCCATACACCAGACGTTATCAAGATGATTCGACAACGAGATCAGCACAAGGAGGCACTCGCTGCTGCTTGTGATAAGGCATTTATGGCCTTCCTCGCGGAGATATCGACAAAGTACCAGTCTTTCAGAGACTGCATTCAATCCCTGGCCACATTGGATTGCTTGCTTTCTTTGGCAGCTATTGCCAGCCAACCAGGTTACGTTAAGCCACAATACACAGAAGACACGCGCATCTGCATAGAAAAGGGTCGTCACCCGATGGTTGAACAACTCCTTCTTGATAGCTACGTCCCAAATGACACTAACATTAGCACTGACGAAACACGTGCGCTTCTCGTCACAGGGCCTAATATGGGTGGAAAATCGAGCTATGTACGACAAGTCGCTCTGATTGCAATCATGGCCCAGATAGGGTCCTACGTCCCGGCAGAGTCCGCAACCCTTGGTATGCTCGATGCTGTCTTCACACGTATGGGTGCATTTGACAATATGATGGCCGGTGAATCGACCTTCATGGTTGAGCTGTCCGAGACGGCAGACATTCTCAAACAAGCTACCCCTCGCTCGCTGGTTATTCTTGACGAGCTGGGTCGTGGAACATCCACCCACGACGGAGTGGCCATAGCACAAGCCGTCCTGGACTACATGCTGCGCTCAACTCGCAGCCTCACTCTGTTCATCACGCACTATCAGCATCTCTCCAGCATGGCGCGGTCGTTCCCCGACCATCAGCTGCGTAATGTGCATATGCGCTTCACTGAGTCCGGCTCTGGGAATGACGAAGAGATTACATTCCTCTATGAAGTAGGCGAAGGTGTTGCACACCGTAGCTACGGACTGAATGTCGCACGTCTAGCGAATCTGCCCCATTCTGTCCTTGAGGTAGCCAAGGAAAAGAGTGCAGAACTGGAGGAGAAGATCCGTCGAAAGAGACTCGGAGCTTTGGTCAAGACAGTGCACAACATCGTGGACGATACGCCCAAGAATACGAATGTGCTGCTTGACAAACTGATGATGGGAGCGGATGCGCTGTGATGGCTTCTGGTCTAGCAGCAGCGCTTACTACATGTTTGTTCTGGGTTATGAAGCCATGGTACAATGGTTGCAACTAGTTCGGCTGTTCATAATGTAAGAGTAGATAGAGCAGGATACCCCTTTTGTACAATACTATGTGTGGATAGCCACTTAACAGTTCTGTAAAATACTCCGAGCATGATTATCTATTTATTGTATACAACTAGCGTTCTGATCGTTTCATGTTGTACTTAGTGATCTTCCACCGCTTGATCCTCTCTGACCATAACTATTTCTTTATTAGCTGTCTCTTGCATGAATCGCACTTCTGGTTAGTAGAGATCGGGATGTGCAGCCTTGATGATGTCGGCGCCCTATATTACAATGTGTCGTTAGGTTATCCACTTTCCTAGTAAAAGACAGGGAGCTGGTTGAACGTACCTTTTCAGCAACCATGTACACCGCGTTCTGGATCCGACAATCCGGTATAACCGGGAAAACGGATGCATCGATGACTCTGAGGTTCTTGGTCCCGTGGACGATGAGATCAGGATCAACGACGCCCTGAGAGATATCTTTCCCGAGCCGGCATGAACCGCAGGGGTCTGAATTTGCGATCAGTCTCTATCTTTCTCCCGCTGGCTCTTACCATGCATCTATGAATCAACCAGGGGACACTGTAAAAGGAGGTTAACTTACGATACCCCGTCTGACACCGTTCCAAGATAGCCTTATTCATTGCCTCATCCGACTGTCGGGGCATCGGGAATGGATATTCCTCACGAATTATATCGCGGAACCCATCGCCGTTGATCAGGATGTCATCGACGAATCGGACACCTTCGCGTAGGGCGACTAGGTCGAGCGGGTTGGAGAAGTAGTTCAAGTTGATATATGGTTGCTGTAGGGGGTCAGTGGATTGGAGCTTCACCACCCCGTTTTGGGATAGAGGGCGGAGCAGATCGACGATAACAGTGATGTATTCGCCTGTTATAGGGGTCGGGTAGTGCCATTGGAAGGCGTCGGCGAACATGGGCTAGATGAATGGAGAATCTGATTAGTTGTCTTTCCTATTCTGGAAAACTGAGTGTATCAGGATATTCGGAATGGGAGACAGAGTCGAGATATCTGTACTTACGACAAAATCAACCTCGAAATGCGGCTGACCTCCCGGGCCAAAGGGGTCTTTGCCACCATTCTTCTTTTTGGCCTCCCTGTACTCTTGACTCATCTCCAACTGTTCGTCAATACGTGGGAAACCGATCATTTCGAGAAGTGTACTGCTTAAGGGGCCCTTCTTGCCCTTCTGGTACTGTTCCGCAGCAGCTTTGTACATCGGACCTGCGCGAAGGAGGATATTATCCAGACCATGACCGTCCTGGACACGGAATACGTGTGATAAAATTGGATGGTCGAGGACATTTTGGCCAACATTGGGCGATTTGACGATGGGCTTGATGTTGTGCTCCGACAGGATATCTTCCGGTCCAATTCCTGAAAGCATCAGCAGCTTTGGCGATTCGAAAACGCCCGACGATACAATCACTTCGCGCTTGGCGTTGAAGATGATATCATTGCCCTCATGGCAGACGGTGACTCCTGTCGCGACTTTTCCGTTAAAGTGGATTTTCTTCGAATACGTGCCAGCGAGGATTTTGATATTGGATTTGCCGTCAACAAACATCCAGCCGGAAGACCGCTGGCCTTTGTATGTTGAGTTGATGGCTTTGAATAGTCCATTTACCTCGCCACCATAGACGTCACCAGTTATTTTCTGTCCTTTGCTCACCCATGCCTTGGTCAGGTTTCGTCGGAATAGTTCCAGCTCAGGAATCAGAGCTCCAGGTGAGATGTGGATGGGACCTCCAGACCCGATTCTGAAAAGGTCCGGGTTCGCATATCCTTCGTCATCGTGGTATGTTGCAGGCTTTATTGAGTGGAATCATATGCGTCAGAGATACCTTCGCTTGGACATATAGTATACACAGAGCTATCATTTACCTTACTGAAGTACTTTTCGCAATGAGCGTAGTCCCACGTCTGACCTCCGTATTCCACCCAGTCATCGTACGTGGCCTTGCTCCCCCTCACCCAGGTGTGATAATGAGTACAGCTACTGCCTCCCAGGACTTTCCCTCTCGTGTTGGGCATTTCAACCCTCGTATAGTGGGGAAGGTCGATCATGGTTGTCTTGTACTGCCAATCATAGTTGCTTCCGCGAAGCTCGAACGCTCGGCCTGGGGTGCGGATTTCGGGGATATTCTTCGCATCACTAAATTTGTATTATTCAATAAGCAATTGATGGTCCCTTTGATGGGATGTCTGTAGATCGGATTCCCGATTCAAGGAGAGAGAGAGAGAGACAGAAGGAAGGAAGCCATACGCAGGACCAGCTTCGATCAGTAATATTGAAACATCAGGGTTCTCTGCAAGTCGACCGGCGACTGCACTCCCGGCGGTGCCGCCTCCCACGACAATAAAATCGTAGTCTTGCGTTGCTTCGTGGGCCATTGCTTCAGAAGGTTAGATGTTCACTGAGTCTGGATTACTGAAAAGGAGACTACAAATCTAGGGGCATTTGAAGACAGACAAAGAAGACTGCGGTGCGGAACAGCATCTATATCTGTGTAGATACTAACAACTGCACTGAAACTGGAAGACGACGTAAGTATTAGGAAAGGGTCCAGCGGAGGTCTACTCCTTGTCATGTGTACTGTATGAAGACGACAAGCAACATTACATCCACATTTGTACGCACGCGCTGCGCATGGCTCAGCGATTTGACAAGTCTGGGACAGGGAGGCGTACGGTTAATCCACTTCTTCTGGTTTGATTTCATGTCTACATCATCGAATAATGGCGAGAGGTATCTGAACGTACCGTAGGATCTGCGCGGGAGCTTATCTCAAAGTCCGGTTCCTTGATGTACGGTAGATAGAATGAGAGGTCAAAGGAGCCTGAAGCAAAGCTGTGTTTTCCGATGATGTGCATGTTGCATACAGAAATGTCTATCATTTATTCAGTGGCCTAAAGCCGGTTTTCATTCTGAATAGTGATGATGACTCCACGCATTTTGCTAACCAGAAAAAGTGGGATGTGGATTGGACAGGATGTATAAAAAAGCATACTATTATTGTCAGTGATTTCCCTGCTTAATTTATCCACAGACGATACAGTTTGTTAGCGTCGACATTAGATCCGGGAATCACGCCCAGGGGAAGATCCGAACAATCCGAAATGCTTAGCATCCGTTTTTATTTCAAAGCGAAATAGACCAATAAGCAGCAATGGCGATTTCGTCCAAGGTACGTCAGCTTTTCTGGGTGGGTTTATTCACTGGCTGATATTTGCACTGCATGCGGTAACGGTTGAAAGTTGGTAATTTATTAGCAGGTTCCGGTCTGATGCTGCGATGCATCGAATAAAACCCGTAGTAATATTAATATAGAGCAGGAGGATCATGTATTTAGGGCATTCCTGGAAGCACTCGACACATTGCATTATGTGACTATTCCTCGGGACCTTGCGTGCTATCTGACATCATTGGTATATATTATAGACACTTGGAACAGAAAAACTAGAGGAATTCGGTACAATTGGTTATGACATCTTGTATTCCAGTCTGTGTTTGTGTGTATAATGAGGATATTCGTATTTGAGGAAGCTTGATGAATGAAATCACATGACTGTGGATGACGGTTTTCTCATCTAATCAGGCGGAGTATTGGTTCTCCGCTTCCGTGAGCCTTTCCCTATTTGGCAACACAATTAGAGTGAAGGCACGTGGGCGGTGAACATTTACGCGAGACCAAGGGCTTCAATGGTGAAAAAGAATAGAAGGCAAGATGCACTCAAGAAGATAGAAAGACAAAAAGTATAAAGACCAAATTGAATTGAATGTAGCCCAATTCCCTGTCATCTGCGTACTATCAACCCTTCCGTAGTCCTCCCAGCCCACGTGTGGCCGCTGCGCCGTTCCTGTCGCTGCGGGAGCGGAGTGAGGCCCCTCCAAATTTTGTCGCCCAGCTCCGCCTTCGACTCATACCCCTCCGAAGCCGCTACCAGAGATACTTCATTTTCCTCGATCACTAGGGATATATCTCACTTGATTCTTTGGTAATTATAGAGACTGCTAGTGGTCAGCAATTGCCCTGTCGAATTCCCGTTTCTTTTGCTGCCAGAGACTATCCCGCGCCATTGCGCTCATAGAGTCCAGATGGATTTGGTCAACCAGTGAGTCGACAATTGCGCCTAACTCTGTCGCTGAAGAATTGACTGCTAACATCATATAGCCTAGAAGGAAGACTTCTCTTCGCAGTTCCCAAGAGCAAGTGCCCACTGATATCCTCTCGAATCCCAATACTCGCGGGCCATTTCAGAGCTTGAAGTACAAAGTGCTAACAAAAGTCGGAGTTTAGAGGGTCGTCTCCAGCAGGCTACGCTGGACCTGCTTGCAGGATGTGATATTCAGTTCCGTCGCGAGACCCGTCTCGACATCGCCCTCGTCAAGAACCTACCCATTGCGCTCATTTTCCTTCCCGCCGCGGATATTCCTACTTTCGTTGGAGAGGGACGAGTGGACTTGGGTATCACGGGTCAGGATCAAGTTGGAGAACATGATGCTGCCCTGCCAGCGGGCGAGACATCTCATGTCGAGGAAGTTATGGACCTAGGCTTTGGCCGCTGCAAGCTTCAGGTTCAGGTCCCGGAGAAGGGAACGATCACCGACCCTAAGCAGCTCATCGGACGCAATGTCGTGACCAGCTTCACGGGACTTACAGAGGCTTTCTTCGCTAAGCTGGAGGGCAAGAGCGACGCTGAAAAGAGCGAGCTTAGCACCAAGATCAAGTACGTTGGTGGTAGTGTGGAGGCTGCATGTGCTCTGGGCGTGGCTGATGGTATTGTCGACTTGGTTGGTAAGTAAATTGGCGTTAGCTGGTGATAAGGCTTTCGTGCGGTATTCATACTAACCGATCACGCAGAGTCTGGTGAGACAATGAAGGCAGCTGGACTGAAGGCGATCGACACCGTCATGGAGAGCACTGCCGTGCTTGTGAAGTCGAGAAACACCAAGAACGAGCTCGTCGAGCTCATTGCATCGCGAATCCGTGGTGTCATTAGTAAGTTTCACTGGTCACTCAGAGAACTCTTTGCATGGTGCTAACAGATTCTTCGCAGCTGCCCAACGATATGTCCTTTGCCAGTACAACATTCCTCGCGAGAAACTGGCCACCGCATCCAGCATCACTCCCGGCAAGAGAGCACCGACTGTGACTGCTCTGGAAGACGATGGCTGGGTCGCTGTCAGCTCTATGGTCGAGAAGAAGTCTATTGCGACGGTCATGGACCAGCTGACCGAAGTTGGCGCCACGGACATTCTTGTCTTGACCATCGCCAACTCGAGAACCGCTTAAACACTGAGACCGTAATGTTTCATGCTATCTTTCTGCATATTCTCGTAACTCAGCATCAATTTCATGGTAAAAAACCCTTTCGCTCCTCTTGGTATATGTCTCTCGGTCTGAATGATCATGTTTCGGTTCTTGTCTTTTATTATTGCTTTATGTTAAAACTGCAGCATCGATGGTGTCATCGCATTTGGGACGATTAAAAAAAGACAAAAGATGTTAAGAGGGACTTATGTGAGATGTATAGATGGTATCACTTGCAACTCGGGATAGACCTGCGTTCTGCCTTGTAGCTCAGATGTTGCTGCGGGTTGAATGCATTGATATTATATACTCTATCTGTTTTGATCTTTAAAGGAGTATCGTCTATCTTTACCGATCAGTTAGATCGCAAGTAGTGTCGGGCAAAAGTTGAAATTTTATTAATAGTCATACATAATCGTTACTGTGCATATGCAATATAATACATCGTTATCTGGTGGTAACCGAGTTGTTTTAACACCTTTTTGTTGCCCGCTAATACATTAGACTGTTCCAGCAGCCAAAACATATCCACCATCCACTACAATCGTCTGTCCGTTCAGATACTGGTTCGTAGCAGTGAAGAGGACGGCATTGGCCATGTCTCGCTCATGACCGGGTCGAGCAGCAGGGACCTTAGACTCGTACTTCTCGCGCGGGATGGCACTCTTCTGCTTCTCGTCGCTCTCACCAGCAGTCATCTCGCTAGGGAAGACACCAGGAGCGATGTTGTTGATTCGAATCTTCAGATTCGACGACGCGACCTCATGGGCAAGCATTCTGTTTAGATGGATCGCTGCAGCCTTGGAGGCGTTATAGGCGAAGTGGTGCTGAGAGGTCTTAACAATACCGGAGATCGAAGAGATGTTGATCACAGTGCTCGAGAAGCCGTACTCGGCCTCAGTGCCCTTCTGCAAGAGTGGCAGGAAGGCCGTCGTCATGAGGTAGAGCTGGTAGACGTTGGTGCGCCACACATTCTCCCAGTCCTCGACGTTAGCGGCTTCCTGGTCGAAGAGACTCTTGCGAAGCTCGTTGGGGTCTTCGTGCTCGGTCGTGGCGGTGCTGCTAGACACTCCGGCGTTGTTGATCAGGATCGAGATATGCTTCTCGCGAGACTCGATGTCCTTGACGAGCTTCTGCACCTCTTCCTTCTTCGTGATATCGCCGTTGATGGGGATGATCTGGCCGGGGATATTCTTTCCGTAGAGCTCGGCCACTCGATCCAGCTTCTCAGATGTTCGGCCGACGATGTACACCTTGGCTCCGTTGACGGCGAGAGCCTGAGTGGCCATCAGACCGATACCAGAACCACCACCGGTAATCAAGACAACTAAGAGTTATATGTGAGTGATCTGTATCGATAGCGCATTGGTAATTGAATAACATACCTTTGTCCTTGACATTGAATAGCTCAGAGAGCTTATAGATCTCGTTATTCTGCTGCGCGGCCATTTTTATTTCCGATGATACCTGTAGTTTCGGACTTGTACTGTACTGATGATGAAGGAAAGACGAGTATACAGATGGCAATGACTGATGGGACATGAAAGGCTGTAGCAGGGGCCGGAGCTGGCTGCTCTTAAGTGCTGCACAGCTCCCTACGCCAACTCCTGGCTTCGATGCCAAGGAGGTAAGACAATGACGTCTACTCGCTGACAGGAACATATTGAGGCCAAGAAAGAGAGAGCGCGAAAAGAGAAATGCCGTTGACTGCACAATAGAGTAATCGGACCACAAGAGGAACCACCACTCGACAGCTCAGGGAAAAGAAAAGAGCACCAGAACAGACGACTCCAGCTAAGGTACTTTCGCACCTGTGAAATAAGAAACCAATGGCAACTGGATCGTGACAGAGTGGATGTAGTATGAGGATCTCTATTTTCCACGGCTCCTGGCATCAATTCAGGATGATCATTGCCATAGCCGGATATCGAGACTCGACCAGCAAGGAAATTTCTCTACGTCAGATGGAACGACATTTCTGATCCGGCCAGTATGATGGATGTAAAATTGTGGCCTGCCTGTTTTTCCTGGAATGGAGCTGGGTCGTGAACATGTTCTGTGTATCGAATCGAATTGAGGATGGAAAATCATTTGGTGGTTGCGGAGCCGCCATCAGCATGACGTTAGATGCGAACAACAACAGCGCCACGATTCGTTCATGCGCACATAGATTGTTTTTCAGGGCGATGCTAAGAGTGAATGTGATAGTTTTGGAAATTAATTGCTTTTACTCTGGAAATTTGTTTCTTTCAAAAAGAAGATCTCTGTTGCTGCCATTTCAGCGCTTCTGATCTTTGTAGGATGTGATCGAACGGGAACCGCAGCGGTTACCAGCTTATGGTAGGTTATATGATTCCACGTGGGGAATAAACACACCCCCGTGGGAAAGTGAGCAGTTCCCTGGGATTAACGTGAGAGTCTGGACCTTTGATTTTCGTTCTTTACGCTATTTCTAGACTTGACCCACGAGGTAGCTAGTGGCTTCTCTCTACAAGTACATTATCGGGATATACTTCCGCCTGTGAGAGCTGTGGTGCCATATGCCCAGGCATGAGTATCTCGAACGCATATCGTACATACAGGAAGAAACTACAAGTTCGCTCTTGGCGCCTCCGTGATGGCCTCGCTCATTGGAGCCACCTCGACCATCATCTTGCCGGTGTTGCGACCTGCAAACAGGTCAACGAGGGCTTGGGGAGCTGCTTCTACGCCACCCTTGACGATATGTTCCTTGCGCTTGATCTTGCCCTCACTCAACCAAGTCGCCAGATCTTTCAATGCAGCAGGGTACTGTTTGACAAAGTCAAAGGTGATGAAGCCCTTCATCGTTATGCGCATAGACTGATGCTATGTTAGTCTCACTGAAGATGATACGAGCAGAGGGTCCTTACAATGATGCTCATGTAACTGGACGGTCCCTGAGGCTTCGCCGTATTGTACTGACTGATAGCTCCGCAGATGGCAAAGCGGGCATTCTGAGCTGCGCGCGCGAGACAGGCGTCAAGGATCTCTCCACCAACATTGTCAAAGAAGACGTCGATATATTGTGGTGTCGCTTCCTTTAGTTGCCGTCTCCAATCGGCGTCCCGGTAGTTGATCGCAACGTCAAATCCCAACTCATTCTTTAGATGATCGCATTTGTCCTTGCTCCCTGCTAGACCGATCACTCGTTTTGCACCCTTGACCTTGGCAATCTGACCGGCCACAGAACCTGTCGCGCCTGCAGCACCAGAGACGACAACAGTATCCCCAGGCTTGACGCCTGCCACTTCCAACATGCCAAAGTATGCTGTCAGGCCGGTCAATCCCAGAACAGACAAGACATCTGTTACCCGACCTCCTTTGGGAATGGTCACTTTGCGTGCCTCTTTAGCACCTAGTAGAGCATACTCCTGCCATCCAGACATGGAAGTGACCCATTCGCCTGCCTTGTACTGACTCTTGAGACTGCTGCCCACGGCGATGACCTGGGCAATACTCTGTCCCCTCATCACGGAGCCATGTTCCACAGGCGCTATATAGGACCGCTTCGCGGTGAGCATCTGACGCATCGCGGGATCGAGAGACAGATAATGAATTCGCACCAGGACCTTGTCCGCTGGCACTTGATCCGGGACAGGCACTACTTTCAGACCAAACGTGCCCTTCTCAAGGGACGGGTCGATGGCCGGTGAGGGCGGATTCACGTAGATTAGCTGTTTGTTTGACTTGGCCATTTTCAAGACCGCGACAGTAGAGACTGCGAAAGACTTAATGAGTGCAATACTTAAATCAGTAGATAGTGGAAAAGCTCAGGGAATGTAGCAACGAAGCTCAAGACGTGTTTCACAGAAAGAGAAGTAGCAGGAACATCAGGCCATCTATGATGATTTTGCACAGCTACACATTCTAGAGTACGACTCTGATGTTTCGGATGTCTATCTGGTCTCGGCATCGCCGAGATGCTCAAAGCCTCGGCTCGCGGGGTCAACCTGGTTTGGATAATAAAACCGGCCCGTTAAGTAGCGCACGGAGATCAAACCCAAGTGAAGTTAAGCTCATACCAGATTGCACAAGTTGTGCAGATATTATCTAATCTGCATAAATGTGCCCAGGCCTTTACATATCCCTGCATGGTATCATTGCTTCAAAGTTGAGTAACAAACATGCACCAGTCCACGACGATCAGTACCATGACTTCCAAGGTCCTTTCTTGGATGTGAACGATCAGTGGAAACAGACAAGTGAAGTGTGTGTCTGCAACGCCTCATTCATTATTATTCGTCCTGACAATGATGTTGTTCGTTCCAGACTGCGTTCAATGTGACGTCACTTGGCCATGATGATGTAGGATAGCTCCATTGCCTCATATATATATATATGCCATACCATATACTCAAGGACCTGCTCGCTTAGAAGTAAACATACCAGACATATCATATTTGATATTGATTGATACCATTATTCGACCGATCTAGAACGTGTCAGTTTAACCATATCACAATGACAACCACTCAGCAGGGCCCTCACCCTACCAGCTTGGAAAACAAGCTCGACCCTCGAGTCGATAGCTCAACAGGTACGACCACCTCTACTGGTGATGCTGCAAGCACGAGCTCTTATCGCCATGGTCCAGCATCGTCTACCGCGGGTCCTCATTCCTCCAACATCGCCAACAAGCTCGACCCTCGTGTCGACAGCGACTTGAATAACCGCGCTCAGTATGCGCCTGGAACGACCATCACTGGCAACACGCATGAAGGTGTGACAACGCAGGTTTCCAACCCCGACAGTGCTACTGCAGGACCGCATCCCTCGGGTATTGTGAACAAGCTAGACCCCAGAGTGAACAGCAAGACTGGAGAGACCACCACGAAGTCCACCAACCAGACCGGTACTGGTGCAAACAGAGCACCTGTCGTTGGGGGTACATCCACTGGAGCTCCTGCAGCCCCTCTTGGTACAGATAGAAACACGAATAATGCCGGAAGTGCGTCGACTGGATACAACCCGGCCACAGGCACTGGTTATCAAGCAGGCACAAACACTGCTACGGCCTCCAACAGCTATGGAAGTGCGGGTAACACAACTGGCACCACAGGTACAACTGGCACAACCGGTACCGCTGGCACTACTACCGACACCAGTGGAAGCAACTCTGGGGGTCTGAAGGGTGCTATTGCCGGCATTCATGTGAGTTCAGAATCAGTTAGAACTGTGGGATGAGACCGTACTGACAATCAACAGGGTGTTGGGGAGTCCATTCGTGGATCTGTCAACAAGGCTGTCGATGATGCATTTGGAGACAAGGAAGGAGTCGCAAAGAACGAGGCCATCACCCGAGAAGGACAGCAGGAAGTCCGGACTGGCAACTTCTCCCGGTCTACTAAGGCTCGTGAGGGCACTCAGAGACGATCCTAAATGTTGATGCTGTCTTTGAATGTTCGAAGAATCTTGTATATTAGTGATGATGTCTATGACCTGATGATATTGGCAGAAAGATACCATAGGTAAATTGAAACTGTTTTAGAGATATTCCCTGCGCAGGAAACTAGACCGTCTTTGCAATTTTGTTTGGCATGCCATGGGCTTTCTGCTTTCTCGTAAATCATAGTAGATGGAATCATCTTTCATTTGATAAGATTCTTCGTCAATCTGCTCTACATAAGCGAGTTCTGTTTCTTCTATTGGGTATTTGGAAATTGCTGCAGAATGTCCAGTCTCAGTTGAAGGTCCTATCGCAGCATCTATTCTTAGCGTGTCAATTACTAGCGTCCAGTCAGCACTATATCAGAAGCTCCTAGTTAGTGGATCTATCTTATGCTAGAGCTAGTAGCCGCGTTGATCGTTCCTCTGCGTAAGATCACTAAACCGTTCTAGCCCACGACAGCACTCAAGATCCAGTCCCAAGGAGGGGAATTGCTCGACCAAGTGCATGTGAAACCGAACCCAGATGCGTTTCAGACTGCCATCGAGGACAATTACAGTCGGAAATAGCCATCTTCTCGCTGTGGTCTTGACCGTTGCTCATTCTGCCTCAACTGAGCTTGTCGCCACGTGACCGAGCCGACCGACGCTTCCCGGTCCAGGAACAGAATGATCAATTCATGGTTCGTTCCTCTTTCTCGCCGCACACATCATATCGTCCATCACTTTTGGCCCCAGCCTTTGTTGCTGCAATAATGCTAAGTATCAACTCTCTTCTCGACGTTGCGTTCACGACGACGCTAGGGACGCCAGGCTGACGAGTTCCATCGAACTACTTGAAGCCGTCTGTTCTATTGAGGCTGTGCTGGATGAATCTAGCTCCGGAGGCTGGAAACATCCATCGGCCATTGCAGTAACTAGTCTACTCTCGAGTAGATGACTTCATGAGCGCACAGCAGAGCGCGGGTCCGTATATAAGCAACCCGCTAGCGGTCAATCCGACCACCTGGACGCCTCTTGCCCTGAAGCTTGACATAATATACGGAGTCGCGCTCGAGCATTCCCCGATACGAATACGGCTCTCAGTGGTTCGTCGGATCCGCTGGCACGTCGTTTCCATCTCATTCGACCTCCCGAAGCTTCCGGACGAGCGCGAGCCGTTCTAAACTCCAGACGGTGGAGTCGAGAAACTTTGCTTTTGCTTCCGTATCCGTGTCGCCTCTCATTCCTAGCTTTCTGTCACAAATGAAGCGAGGGGATCGGCCATGCTCCATTTATGATCATTTATGATAGTGGATATTTCCCGTTCATCACCGAGAGACAACTACAACTTTTTTCTCCCCGACAAGACCAGCCTGGCGACATTCACTCAATGGATCTTACATCTACCCCAGATTCTACAATAATTGTATGGAGAGCGATCTTGGCGGGGTAAGCAAAGCAACGGGTCCTCGTTCTTTAGCCAAGCAATTTCTTTGTTCTTATCAGTCAAGATAAATTTTTCTCATCCGCGCGCGTAGTGCGCTTTCTAGTCATGGCAGCCACCAGCGCACGCGCTGATGGTGTAATTAAAGTACCAGGCGCAATAGAGTCGGGGATGTTGGATGTGTCTGCCTCTGACAGTGAGGCCAATGGCTACTCACGAACCGGTGCGGAAACATCAGAGCCAACTACTAGCTCTGAAAATGAAGACGACGCTCTCAAGCTCGTGGATTCTGCGGAGGAAGATGAGGCGGACGATGTCATAGGAGTCAGCATCAGCCGTGCGCAGTCGCGCATGAAGGCTAGAAGTACGCCCGCGGAGGAGAAAGCGCGGGTGATGAACCAAGGCAGCAGCTACTTTGACACAGTCCCAGACGAGGCAACTGAACCAGATTACTTGCAAACGATCACCACCGAACCAGATGCACTCGATGCAAGACAGGCTTCAAACGAAGAAGATGAGCGAGAAGCAGCGGAAGTCCCGACTGCAGGACCCAAAGATGGCAAGGAAAGTTCACGTTCTCTGTTTGCAAGGACCATCCTAAAGGGCGGCCTGCCCACTCGCCCCCGCGCATGGACTGGAGAAGGAATGGCCAATATCAAGCTGAAGAAGTTCCTCCCTGACTTCAATTCTCTGACGAAGCGATCTTCTCTGTCTTCCTTAATCTCCGGACCTGGTCATAGCCGATCTCGAAGTCTGTCAACAAAACTCGCCAACGCCAGGTCGGAGCCACTGAAGCAAAAGCAAGCCATTGAAGATCCACCCGAAGTTGGTCAGCGGCGGCCATATACCAGTGGAGATCATGCCAATACTGGAGATTATACCAATACTGCGAGCGAGGAACCGATCTCAGAGCTACGCCCTCTGAATACATCGACTACGGCGAGGCATTCCTACCAGCAGAGACCTAGCATTGCTACAACTGGACCGCCTCTGGCTCTCCGGAGGTCAGCATCCGACCAATCCATATATTTGAGGAATTTGTCACGGACATCTTCCTTGGAAGACCGCTCACGCTATGAGCATGTGCATTCGCAGATAAACGTCCGGTTTAAGGCGATCAAGGATAGTCTTCAAGACTCGAGCAGCAGACTACTGAGCATGCCAGGGCTTAACTTCCAGGATATGAAGAGCGACTGGGGGTACGGTCGTTTTGCCAATGACGTGCATCAGCGTCGACTGGAATATAACGAGCCTGCTGTTGATGGCACTCGAGAGAAATTTGAGCCACAGGTTAAGACTCGTTCTAATAAGAGGGAAGAAGCACTGTATCCTGTCTTGACAGAAGCAACATCCATGTTGACTGGAGATGTGGTTGTTTTGGGCGGATATCGAGGATCAGTCCTGCGCTCCGCTAAGCCACCGCATCGCCAACTCTGGGTCCCCATGAAAGTTGGCCTAAATATCCGCAAGGTTGACCTTGAAGTTGGCCTTACCCCAGAAGACGAGGAGAAGATGGAAGAAAAGATTATACCGTCCGGCGTTCTCTCACATATTGGTCCCGTTGATATTTGTCGAAGGTTGATCAACAAGCTACGCAAAAGTGATAATGCCAGAAACGGAGAGCTTCGGGTGTGGGATTATGGATATGACTGGCGGCTGAGTCCGCATCTTTTGTCGCGGAGATTGATCCAGTTCTTGGAGAAGCTACCGTCGAACAGCCCTGATACGCCGCCAGAGAAGAGGGGTGCCTTTGTTGTTGCGCACAGTCTTGGCGGGCTGATCACGAGGCATGCTGTTAATCAACGACCTGATCTGTTTGCCGGCGTCGTATACGCAGGTGTCCCTCAGCATTGTGTTAATATCCTTGGCCCCCTACGAAATGGGGATGAGGTTCTATTGAGTTCCCGTGTGCTTACAGCACAAGTCAACTTCACCTTTCGGACAAGTTATGCCCTTTTGCCGGAGGATGGCCGTTGTTTCATCAACAAGAAAACAAAGGAAGAATATTTAGTCGACTTTTTCAATGTCGACACATGGGACGAATACAGATTATCTCCGTGTATAATGCCCCCTCTGCCACCACTGGGCAGCAACGAGTCGAGGAGGAGCCTGATGGATATCCCTAGCTCACTTCCGTCCTTGCCGAAGGTCGGAAAGCGATTCTCTACGGTTCTTGGCGGGAAAGATGGCACGACTGAAGATCCATCAGCTCCTAAAACAGGCCGTGAACAAGAGCAGGAGCGTGACGTTCCACGAAATGGCGATGAATCAAAGCGAATGTCCGGACCACGTCATTCTGCGACTGAACCTATCACTGCAACAGCTCCTGCCATGCAAGGAGCAGTCGGGCCAACCTCTAACCCACGCACAACTACAACTGCTGGGATGGTGACCACAATTCCGAAGCACGAGGCTGTCGCATATCTGCGGCGAACACTGACCGAAGTCCGTCAATTTAAGCAGGAACTTGCATTCAACCCATCCCATCAAAATGAGAATCGATACCCCCCGTTTGCGGTACTGTATGGAAAATCGGTACCAACGGTATACGGAGCGAAGGTCACTTCGCGCGAGCAAATCAAGCATCAGGATGCCTACGACGACCTTGCTTACGCCGCGGGCGACGGTGTGTGTCTTGCTTCTGCCGCTTTGTTACCTCAGGGGTATCGTATTATCCGGGATGGGCTCGTCAGGAGTGAACGTGGACATGTTGGACTGTTGGGTGACTTGGAGGGCGCGGGCCAATGTCTGTTAGCAATCGCTAAAGGCCGGAGAGCGGGTGTTGGACTTGGCCAGCCACAGAAAGCATCTGGAGATGTTGCCGAAGCTTAAAACAGAGATCCCTTGGTGCGAAGGACTCATCTCATAACGACACTATTTGTTTTGGACTGATACCCGAGCTGCGTATTTTCCATAGCATTTTTGGAGGGTGATTGTTATATGCTGGGCTCTCTCTGAGTCTGCTAATGACCTATGTGTGACCTTTGCGGCTGACTACAAAGGCGGTCGGCAGTACATAGCCTACTATATTTAGAAGCGTCGCTTGAATTGTCGACGTGTACCTGATATCATGATGTTTACGAATGAATACCCATGAGTTTTTCAAGGCCACTTGTCTTGGAGTTATTTGATTGAAAAGCGCCCATAGGAAGGTTACTCCAAATGGGTTGGATATGATATGTCACAGAATACGTGTGTGGGTATACGGTAATGCTCTGTACATACACGAGACGAGATACGAGCATTTCGACATGGACAATAAAAGTGTTCCTCGACTGCCACGGTGTTTAATCTATGGCATGGTTAACTACATGCGGTCGACTAGGATTGAACACAGTAATGTCATCTATACCTATACTAGCTTCGGGTCACAGCTATGCTATTCAGTGATGAGACCACTATCAAGCACCATCTACGCTAGTTAGAACAAAGTGTAAAATTCAGATATTATTCCTCACGCCGACACGAGTACTCGAATGCCTGGTAGCCGGAAAATTGGCCGCTTACAGAGTCCTCGTGTAAAGTCGATCAGACCAAAGCCCGCCCAATTCCCGGTGCAACGGGAATCCCGGAGATTCTGCTACCATTTCGGTATCTCACCACAAAACATAACGGCCTCTAGACTCGGTTGTTATACTTAGGAATGAACTAACGCTACATCCGAGATCCTCAGCTCATTCCTGGGACTTCATAGCATCATGGGCCGATCCGATCACGTCATAGAACATCGCTCAATCGGTATTTACTTAGACTTTGTGCATCCCCGCATTCGCATTTAAGAGCTGCAGCTGCACAGTACGTACCTGAATAGAATAAAGAAAATATCAGGAAAAAACGCAGTAATATATCGAGTCCTTTCCATTATTCGATATCGTTAATCGCCACATCCACAACCATCATGATATCCCACCCTCGCACATCTTATCGTCTCATCACAAGGGCCGTCCGCCCATTGCAAGCCATCCGCCCATTCTCCCAATCCTCTCGCGCCCTCGATAAGATCCCCTTCCGCGTCGACGGCCAAGGCCGCGGCGTTGCGCAAACCATCAAAGTCAAAGGCAGCCCTCACCACATCGAAGTAGACGCCTACCCGTCCTTTGGCGGACAGGATGCCTCGCCCACGCCGCTCGCATACGCGCTGAGCAGCCTCGGCTCCTGCACACAGGTGACTGGGTCGCTAGTCGCGAAGGATCTGGACATCAAACTGGGAGACTGGTACGTTACGGTGAAGGCCGATCTGGATACCGCGGTTCTGGTCGAGGGGAAGGAAGGCAATGCGAATTGGGATAATGTGGAATTGAACGTGCGGGTTCAGACGGATGCGAAAGAGTATGGGCAGTTTGAGAGATTTGTGAATGAGACGGAGAGGAGATGTCCGATCACGCAGCTTTATAGGAGGAGTGGGACGGGGTGGAAGAGTAACTGGGTGAATGAGGAGTTGTGAGGGAGTGTATATATGTTCGAGGAGGTAGATGTACCCTATGTGGTCGGCTATTAGGATTGCATCCGTCCTGTATGCTCGCGGCTTAATGAAGGGGATTGGACTGTATCGATATTGTGTTAGTCAAGACTAGAAGGATGTAGTTATTTAATTGCGCGACCAGAGAAAGACTTGAGGATCCATTACAGTATAAGGGCTTAGTTTTGCATTGCCGATATCTCAATATGTATGCTGTTTGGCAACTATTCTTCCTACTTCTGGTCGGTATTCGAGAACCAGAGTCCATAGCTACAAAGCTTACTGCTTCCAAGCGAGTAATAATGTTAGTCTGGGGCACACTTTAGCCTGCTGTCCATGTGGCTCATCCTTTCAGCTTCTCAGTTAGTCAGTCTCCTTGTGAGCGAGCTATCCACAAAGCCAAAGTTCAAACGCATCTAATGTTCAAGAACCTAGGCGACTGCCGATGGAGTGGCTTTCTAGCACTAGCTATAAAGAAAATTAGCGTTACTGTATGCCCATTGCCGACGGGGTTATCTTTGCTAAGCTTGGTCAGAATGCGCTTTGGATTTGTTTTCCTGAATCGGGCGAAAGGATGGATGTGTACTGATTATATCTGCCAACTTGCGCTATCCCAGGGATTATGATAGAGCTGGCCTGCATATCTCCGATGTCAGAAATAATTCCGTTTATTGACATGCTTGTACATTGTTTCTGACAGCCATGAAGTCGTCCAAGCCTGGACGATAGTGCGCTGGGTGATTCAATCTCGCCCATTGATGGCGCCCAGACCCTCGGTTGATTTCCACGTGGCGGCGGGGATAAACCTGGAAACGATTTAGCGATCAGTTCTAGATCGACCCGAGCGCTCGGAGTCCCCGGTCTGAGGCTGAAATGGCACTTCTTTCAAGCACTTAGCTGCCCATATTTCCTTCCTTGGGGCAAACCATGGGAAAGGTGCAGCAATTTCAGGTACCCGATCGGCTGTTCCCGAGCATCGATATTCCGGGACTTGTAAACTTGGAAACGAACCACGGGGAATTTCTGGTATTGTTTATCTACTGCGGGGCACAGATCGCTTGAGAACCAGAATTATTCTTATCCCCAGTCCCAATATCCATGGATTGAAATGAGTTTTTCTTCCGCCATCTATCCTTTGTTTACACCTACCCGCGAAAGTTTGAAACTGCTGGCCACCTGCGTTTTATCTGCTGATAGTTTCAAACTTTTGTCGTATAACTGTAGGTGCTATATTGAGAGACAACGAGGGACTATGTGTACATTGAAGCGCTGACTCTGGCTGCAGTAGACAGATCCCTTCTGGAAAGCAGAGAGAATTATCTTGTTCTAGACAGTGTCTAGTGGGACCGGTGAACAGCACTAACATCGCCTACAATCACCTTTATGCCACGAGGCTTGCGGAAAACACAAGCCATCTCGTGATGCTCAGCAAACACAAGAGGCAAAAACTCTAAAAGACACATTTCCCACGCTTGGACAGACTATTGTCTTTTAGGGATCCGTATAGGGCTGTCCTCGCTTCTTGTATCCAGTTCATCCCAAATGGATTATCAACTCCGAGATAAAGCGGGGTGGCCTTCAGTGCATGGAAAACAGCCTGGACCGTCTACAGGGCTAGATGGTCCGTATATCAACATGCGTCTGGGGCCTCACGATACCTTCATTTTTCTCTCGTCAGATTCAGTTCGCCAAGTTGAATCCTTGTCTCTCGTTTAATACCAGGATTTCCTTGCCCTTTTCTTTATATCTATATTCTCTAATCGAAGGTGGGATATCGAGACAGAGTTTTAATCCGAGAATATAACCCAAAATGATCGGAGCTCGGGCGTCTCTGCTCAGCGCTGCTCTTCTACTGGGCAAGGCCTGCGTCGCTATATCCTCCTGTTCAGAACAGAATGCTGTCTCTAACCCGTCCTTCGAGGATGGGCTCACGGACTGGACGGTGACAGGTGGAGCGACAGTTGCTGTCAATGGAGATGCTCCTGATGGGATTCATTACATGTAAGTCTGATCTACTAATCTTTCCGCTCTGTGGAAAGCAGAACCTAGCGTGGATTCGTAGAAAACGAGCAGAAGCTAATCATTATATTCCCTAGCGAGCAAACCGGTTACGAGTTGGATTCACTACACCTTAACCAACAGCTCGAGGGGCTTGACACGAGTGCAATCTACACAGCTTCCTTTACGTGGAGGCCTAAATTTGCCAATAATCTCAACGTTTATGGCGGTATCTGTAGTGTTGGCCTTTATCACGACGACACATTTCCTCAGAATGCCATCGCCCAGACGATACTGACTATGACACCTTCTATTGTCGGTCAATGGCACACTGTGACAAGCTCATGGACACCGACAAGTTCCAATCCTATGCTAGTGTTCTACGCGTGGTGTCAAACTTCGGCATCATCTCAGAGTCTTGAACTTGGTGTGGACAGCATCGAACTTACCACGGAGGTCTGCTGTACCACAGCTTCTACTCCGACCCCCTCTCCGCCGGTGGTGTCAATTTCGAGCAGAGTTCCAGTCTCGATCTCCTCCAACAAACTGTCTACGTCTCCTTCGTCGAGGGCGATTGCTTCTAGCCCATCAGTGAAGACACCAGCTGTGAGCCCGAGCAAGTCACCTGCACTGCCGTTGTCTTCTTTCTCTGCAAGCAGTCCTCTTCGTACACCGGCCAGAACATCCCCAGCACCATCTTCCACGGTGTTTCCGACTGCTAGTCCAGCTATTCCTACCAGAAGTGCTAGCAGACTGCCTCCTTCCAGCTTCTCCCAATCGCCATCTTCCAGGCTGCCGTCTCCTTCTAGTTCTCCCGCTAGTATTTCTACTGGAGGCATTAGTACACGACCTGTCAACTCTTCTGCGGCTATCCGGCCATCATCTGTTGACCCCAATGGACTTTCTAGTTCACCGGCAAAGACTTCTATTGAAGGCATTCGTACGCTACCTATCAGCTCTTCTGCCGTTATCCTGCCGTCATCTGTTGACCCCAGCGGACGCAATCCGTCTGCTTCGGGCTCATCAGGATCATCCAGCTCAGTGAATGCCATTCAGACTTCCAAATCTACTGCAGCAACTGGTGTTCTGTCCTCCCATGCATCAGTATCTAAGGGATCTACCACGTCGACGATTTTCTCCACGAGAACTGCAACTATAACTGCGTGCCCCACGACTGTGCCAAACTGTCCGGTTAGAGGTAAAACTACATACGTCACTACTGAGACTATCGCTGTCTCGACCACTGTCTGTCCGATTACAGAAGCTCGTGGGGCATCTGTTACCGGACAATCGAAGGCATCAACCGACGTTGACACCACCCAGTTCACAACATCAACAGTGCTTTCCACGAGGACCGCAACGATCACAGCCTGCCCATCGACAGTCACCAACTGCCCCGCCAGAGCTAAGAGCACTTATGTCACTACTGAGACCGTTGTTGTCTCCACGACTGTCTGCCCTGTTACCGAAACTGGTGCTGCGCCCGTTACGGGACAGCCAGCTACACCAAACCAGGCCATTGGAAAGCCTGAATTGGTAACATCTACCATCTTCTCTACTAGGACCGCAACCATTACAGCTTGCCCCTCCACGGTGCCTAACTGCCCCGCCTCAGCTAAGAGCACTTATGTTACAACTGAGACGCTTGTCGCTGCCACGACTGTACAGACCGTTACTGAAGGCAACCAGTCCATCGCCACTGGAAACCCCGCTATATCCAGTGTCAGTGCAGCCCCTGCAAGCTCTGAAGAATCAATTACTTCCACTGTGCACTCGACGATGGTTGTCACTATAGTTGGCTGTCCCAATGGCCAATCAAATTGCCCTGATTCTGCTAAATCGGAGCAGATCAGCACCACCCTAGTCCCTGTCAGCACGGTCGTTATACCTGCATCAAGCGTTTCTGAGACATCTTCAACATCTTCACTCGTTTCGATGGCTACCGGAGCCATCAACCCCTCAACTCAGACACTTGGATTGCCATCCCTGTCTTCGCATATGTCAAACTCGTCGTCAAACGGATCCTTCGTTTCCTTTGCACCGACTAGAACTGCCACCTTCGGATCCGCAAGCGGTCTCCAGACGTCTGCTTCATTCCCTGTTCATTCTGAGACCACGGCCTCTGGCCCGAGCGCCCCTGTCGTCACCGGAGCAGCTTCCCGTAAGACGTGGGCCTTGACAAACGTGGTCCTATCCGTTATTTGCGTCATCTTCATGGCCATCTGATCTTCTGATTCATCGAATAGAATAGCCGTCTTATTTTGTATGTATATATAGACGAGGAACGTGGTATCTCGCATTCACATGTTTATATATGTAATAAATTAATTAGCTCTATTTCCTCTGGATATCTGGCATAGAATCTTCCACCCAGAGACACATAAAAGACATCGCTACCGGATGATATTCAAAACCTAGAAGTATATAATAGATATGCACCTATGATCCTTACGGAATGTTGCACATCCGACTGGACCGGAAAGGAGAACTCCTTAAAGGTTCGGACCTGGATCTAAATATGAACATAAAGGCATATCACACCAAGCGGTGGGAATATCTGGGGATACTACGTAGTACGGAGTACAATTCTCCATCTTTCAAGTGGACCTCTGCTATGGTAACTAGATTGTCCGACCGGACGATCTTAAGAGCACCACAATACGGAGTACTCCGTACTCCGTACTCGATAGCCCAAGCAGCAGATCTCAATATCTAACTATCTGGGGTAGAGCGATACTACGCAGTGACTCTTCAGTCTCTAGTGTTATCGCTCTTACCCTAAGAAGGCGCTTAATATTACGATCGCTTTGACAAGACTCGTTGAAATGAGGAAGGATCGCATCGGCCCGGATCGAGAGACCAGGCCGGTTCCGTTTATCATTTGATATAATCCCAGTATCTCATCCCACGTGCGCTAATCAGTATCCGCACGGCCCGTTTATTGCTACTGAAATCGTTCGCGATATCAGTGAGCTCTGAGGACATCAGCAGCTAGGATCCAGGTTCTGTTTAGCAGCATGATCACCATGCATGGTAATATTATGGTACTTCTAGACGCAAGAGGATAAGGATTCCTATTTCGGACTCGAGAGATAATGGCACTGTATGACTACCTCCCTGCACTGTCCCTCTAACAAGCAACCCATTTCTTTCCAATATGACGTATTATATACAGAAAAGGTTTCCCTTCTCTTTCAGGAATCGGGAAGTGGACAACTGCATAACTATCGGCCGAGTACTCCCTGCAATACTAATGCGACCGACCAGAAAAGACATAGTCGCTTGTAACTAGCACGGGCCCGAAGTTTCAGCCTTTCCCTGTTGACAATCATCGTCATCTCATCTCAGCCCTCAGGGAATCGCGACAGGGAACAGGGTTTGGAAAAGGGGCCAGGGAGGAAGAAGTGCAAAATGAGTTTAAAGCCCTGTCATACTAACGTATTCAGCTATCCCTGAGTTTCCCTTTTTGTCACGATTATTTGTTCCTTTCCCCCGGATACGACAGGGGGAACCCCGGTGTAGACTTACGGGGGTAGATCCGATCCTTTTTTTCATGCGAGGTTAATTGCGGAGTACCATAATACATAACTAGTTAGCAGTTGGTTGATAATCATGACCCCTGCTCGATGAACACTTTTCTAGTGATAGGTAATAATTACTTATGATTATCATTATGACAGGTAGGGATAAAGAACATTAATAACGACGTTAATGATAATAAAGCAGTGCATCCCTGGAAACTGAAACCGGAGTTTGTCCGTGGCTGCAGCCTCCGTTGCTAAAGGCTTCGCTCTCCGCTGTTCTTATCTCCGCGATTGAAGTCCCGTACCTCCATACTGTATATAGTTTAGGTGGGAAAATATGCGTGTCTTAGTGTAATACACACGTGTGCACGTTAGCTTATGCCATAGTGTACGGAGTTATTCCAAACTGAGATAAGTCTACAGAGTAGACAGGGGGTGCTGTTTTGAGTGATGACTACAGCAAGCCGAAGGATTCAGACTAGGCAAGAATGATAAATAGTTAGATCGGAGAATTACCAGCATTAACCATCTGCCGAATCATATACTTTCTAAAACACGAGGTTGGTTTGAAAGCTTAAATCCTTCCCGCTCCCTTTGCCCCGAGAGGAAAAAAACGGTTTCCGCTCCGCCAAAGCATATATTATTAGGGCACACAGTTAGGTAGCTAGGTAACCAAGCAACCAAGTGATTAATTTACATAATAGGATAGGAACCAGGCTTTTGGGTTATTATTTCTCAACTGCCTTGATAAGAACTAGGAATAGGTAAGCTTTTTGCGGTGCAAACGTCACATTGAGAAAGTGGTCTGTCGAGTATATAAGCTTTTCTCATAGGTGTTTCAGAAGTAGGTCAATTCAGCCGAGATGGCCAGAGTCATGGCAACGTCGTGAACCTTGCTATCGCAAGAACGATGGGGCTATGCGCGTATGATGGTGGTCTAGAGAGTGGGGTGAACCGCCCATTTTTATGGTAGGGCAATACGAGGTTTAAGACAGAATATGCCGCGCGTGGTCGGTGCAGATATTTTCCAGGTAGTGCTCTGTTTTCGGCGGTATGACTTGTTTGAACAGTATCGACAAATTGAGTTTCTTGCGACCGAAAATGTAGGAAATCTTGAAGATATGCAGTAGAAGACAGTCGCATTTGTCTATTTTTTTGTTCTCACAGATTGTCTCCAGAATTTTGTATCCACCTCATTCATTTACCTCATCAACATAAACAGATGGAAACTCTTGGTCATCACTATACAGGAACCTGAAAGAAGAAAGAGAAACCTAAATAGATAGGAAGGAAAATGGCGTGCCAGAGATTATGTATATGTTGCAGACGGGGAACTCGCCCCTTCTCGAAAACAAAAAGGGTTATCACAGGATTCACGTGTATAAAGATACAAAATGGGCAGGAAACGAGAGGAAGGGGAAAGTGGAATTAAAACGCTTGCAGATAGCCGCCCTATACTTATAGAGGACTAGGGTATACAGAAGAACGACATGCTTCCATTGCTCCTGGGCGCCGTCGACAGATTGTCGTTTACCACATTCTATTCGAAGTCGCTGTTCGCGGAGGTATACGCGGTTCATCAGGCAGATCATCTCTACTCGATCGTCCGCTGTGATCATCAGGGTATGCCGGTTCGGAAGTGACCTCGATCGTCGTCTCTTGGTACACTTTGCCCATGTCTTGTCCTTTTGGCACGATATTGTCGGTTGAACCGTCGCGGGCATGAGATGAACCATCATCGTCCCGACCCCGGAGAGCACTCCTGGTCCCTTTTTTGTCGACGGTAATGAGCGTGATGTTGTTTCCAGCGCCAGCACCACTCTTCGGTCCGTTGCTGTAGACGTGGTTGTAGCTGCGATCATGGCTAGGTTCGGATTCGATAATGAGATTCTTGCGGGTCAATGTGTACATCGTCACGTCGACCCAACCGGAACAGGTCATCATCGCTCCCGAGAGACAGAAATAAGCCATGCCAGGAGTATTGCCCCGGGCAGAGGCCATGCGGCCAGCCGCAAGTGGAAGAGACAAGACCAGATAAGCAAGAGGATAAATAACCATGTAGCTGACAACACGTCTCAGACGGTGCAGACTTTCCATCTGGGCATTACCGAGGATAGCGGACTGCTGAATCCGCCGACGTAATTGGAAGAACATGATAGCGTATAAAGTGACGGTACCGAACTCAGCCAGGAAGATCCAGATGTAATGCGTCCACAATCGGTCGGTTTCGTATTTATCATCAATCCAGCACTAAGGGCTAGTCAGCATGATGTTAAAGGACCCAAAGCATCGCAAACAACTTACCCAAGCTCCAGACGGAGTAAAAACATCTATACCGCCGTGAGAGCTGATAGGGATGATGACCAATATAGCCACAAATACCCATATTCCAACTACACACATCACGAATGTCCGGTGAGAGAGCTTGCGGCCAAGCGTCACCAGCATGAAAGTATGAGCGGCGATAGCGAGGACGAACAAGCCAGAACTTGGATCACCAATTTGCAGCCATAGTCCCTGGAGGAAGCAAGCCGCCGATGGTGAATCTATCCTGTTGTGGGCGATCCAGTGGGTACATATCAGGAAAGCGACAGACTGTTGGAGATCCGCCAAAACGAGATTGTAAATAAGGATGACATATTGGTTATAACCGATGTAACGAGTGTAGCTTCTCTTCCAGAAAATGAGACGATAGGAGATGAAGAGTAGCAGAGAGAGTGTCGCAATCACAGAGATCACTGCAAGGACTGAAATGGCGATGAGACCTTTCCGCTGGACTTCTGGCAAAGGATCGATTGTTATATGGCCAGCGCGAGGAAACAGATTTCCCTCCAATGTTCCATCTGCCTTAGCACTATCGAGAGCACGCACCAGCTTCACGGCCTGAATGAGATTCATTGCGAGTTTGTTCGCAATGAGTAGCTTCCGTCAAGGAGCATTATTGTTTCCCTTTCCAGGAGATTTCAGAGACCACAAGATGGACCAGGTGCCGAGAGCCCTCCCAGATATAGTACCTGAGATTGGCCCTTAAAACACCTGCTCTGGGCGGGCACCACAGACATCGAGACTGGGCGATCGCTGCAGAAACCGTCCCGAGTCGGAAAGGGAAAGAGGAGGCACAGATCTCCTGAGATCAATCAGTCTCCTATCGCCATAACGTTTGATGTCTCGTCAGAGAGTTACCGCCAGTCCTGATCTGGCTGCGTCTTCGGGCCGGTATCCCCTAGAGGCGTGGATCATAAGGCTTCCACTTGTCGACCAGGGTCGTACTATAGAAGACGTGGAGAAGTCCGTCGAAGCTTTTGCTGATACAATTCAAGACCAATACGATGCACGAGACCGCGAACGCCCAGACGTGAGCGGGAGAGTCTGCCACGCCACAGCTCCAGGTACCAGGTTTTCTCCCCCTGACCCACCGTTGACTGATGGCATTGGCAAAAACAGTTTTCGTTGGACAATGGGTTTGAAGAAGGCGGTCATATAAGCCTCGATTGGGCGTTTGAGCGACAGTCTGCACACGGAGGCAACGCACCGGCCCTCGTGCCGGGATCAAGTGTCATGGTCTTTTGGTTGGCTTACGCCGCCGGTGAACCGTTGCAGTATAGAACACAGAACGACTTTTCTGACATGCAGATAGAGATGAACATAGCTTATTTTTTCCGTCAGATAGACAACATAAACGTCCGATGCTTGTATGTTTCTGCCACCTGGTGACCAGCATTGATCCCTTGTCGTCGAGATCTGCCTTACACGATCTGTCCTTGGTAATACATCTAGCAGAGGACGGTCGAAGTCGTCTGGGGGGAGCGCGGGGACCCCAAGATCCGACCCACGCCTTTAGGGGATTCAGTGTGTGGGCGCCGACTGCATCGCTGCTCCGCCCACCGTGCCGTGCTGACCGTACTCCGTACTGCAGAGTTTTGCTTTGCCCGGTTTCCTATCCGAAACTGGCGTTGATTAACTGGTTGCCGTCGCCGTCGCCGATTGCTTCGGACGCTACCTGACCATTTTCTGCTTACAGAAGGGTTAGATAGTTAATGGTTGTATCGAAGGACCATAAGCGCCTGGGCGCCCCTCTCTTCCGCGGAGAGATGATTTCCTCAGTTCGTTCTTGGCAGAGGGCTCGATGCCTCCCATTATTACTCGACCGATAATGCGAGCCATCAATTTGGATGATCGATGAACTAGAAGAAAATAAGCTTCAGGTTCAGGTTCCGGGTCCATTATACAGGTACACGGATGCGGAGTGACCTAATCCGCTGTGAGGTCGCGGGGGCCACGGTCTGATGCCGCTGTCAGGGGCAAAAATGAGGTTGAAGAATACGAGCTCTCCACATGGCGGGCCCATCGAGCTCGTTCTTAAGGCGCTGAATGGTAAACACAGTGGCGGGAATATGAACATCAACTTTATAATCCATGACCGCTAAATCCACTGCCGGTAGTTAAAGATTTTTCTTCGTCGAGCCAGGCCGCAGGGTCAGATCTGCCCGGCAGAGCAGTTCAGTTCCCTGGTCGGCATTGGGGTCATCTCCATGTCAATGCTGTCGATCAAAAGTTAGAGTGGCAACCAGATTTTCTTGGCAGTTTGTTGCAGTGCGTCGACTGACACTGGCGGCAATTTTCTGCGTGTGGACAGAGAGCGAAATGATCTTGCCACAGCGCTGCCGATGTGGAGGTTCCGTAAGTTTTGTACTCCGTAGGAAGAAAAGACATGAGAAGAATAATTATGGTACACAGCTTCGAGAGTCGACCCAGCCAGTAAGGCCTTACATAGCAGAAAGTGACAAGTCTACATCAATAACATGGCCGGATAGTCTAGTTGGTTATGACGTATCGTTAACACCGATAAGGTCCTGGGATCGAACCCCAGTCTGGTCATTCCTTTTTTCTTTTGCTCGCTCTCGTTCAGTGACTCTTTTTGCTTGTTTTTTTCTTTTTTCTTTTTTTTTTTTTTTTTTTTTTTTTTTTTTATATGGATTATTAATTTAAGATTTTTTTTATTCAATAAAAATTATTAAACAAAGCAAAAAATGAAACTTTTTTGTTTTGGTCGTTATCTTTCATTTTATTTTTTTGGTTTTTTTTTTATTTTTTTTTTTTTTTTTTTTTTTTTTTTTTTTTTTTGATATCGATTCTTAAGTGCAGCTTTTTTTTATGCTAGTCACATTCTTCTCCACTGCCAATGCTGCACCTTTTTGCTTATGTCCATCTTGGCTTTTCTTGTCATTGCTTGTCTAGCCTCAAGTGGGCTCTCCACGAACAACTGACCCGGATTAATAGATTGCGATATGTAGACAACTACAGGAGACCCAATTCGTTATTGGTATCCGAAAACTTCATTATTTGTTCCATACTATGCCCCTGCCAAGTAAAGAAGGCGCCACTATCGCTTTGAGGCTCAAAAAGAAGTCCCTACATCAATTTCCGCGATAGTCAGGGGGGTGACAAGAATCCGATCAGATCATCAGAGCCGCATAGCAAAACACCGTGCGTCAGGGCGAGATGAAAGTGACCTCGGTCGAACTGGTACGACTATACCTTTATCATCGCTGAATGAAGATCTGTAGTTTCCTAGTCGGTCGACTACCGCTTGGAGCTGCTCAGTGCTGCGCCGCACGACTACTTGAAAAGAAATGATGGCTCCGATTATGGAGTACATAACTAGCTCCTGTGCCTCAGCATAATCGCCCATTTAGTCACTCCTGGGGATCTCCTGGGGATCTCCTATACCTGCTCCGTTTCTCCGTCTGTCCGAAAACCGCCTGCCATGGCGATCTTTGACGCAGCTTTGGGCTATTTCCAGTTAGGGGAACCGTGAAACGAGAGATGACATATTATTTTATGCTTGATGAGGTATAATATCGAACTTAAAAGTCAGGGCAGAGTTCGTCCAGGCCTTGGAATCGACCAAGCTGGTGTGGATTCCAGATATCGGCGGTTCCGAGCAAACGTGGCCAGCTCGAGTCTAGTCAATCTTTTCGCGTGCCATTAGCGAACAGATCAACTAATAACCAAGCCTACATAACTAACTATCCTGCTCCGACGAGGGTGGAGATCTGGACCTGGATCAGGAATGACTCGACAGCACAGGCCAGTCGAATTACCGGTGGTTTTTTTTTCGTGCATGTTTTACCGCGGTTATTAATAACGAGTGAACTATCGCATATCGCTTGTTGAGACAACGATTGGCGTATCTTTCTAAGTTATGAACCAATCGCTATTAATAAGTTATGCCGTGTCGTCGGGGGATAATTATTTGTTCAATGTATGCATCACAATCTTCAACACACGGCTCGGTTTTGTGCTGCTCAGATTGCCACACGGCTCGTCGACAAGAGGCGGGAAGAGACTGTACTCATGCAAGAGCGGGTGTACCCTCCGTCCCTGAACAAGATGAGCTATCCACAAAGCCAAGATTCAACACATGTCGTTAGGCGAAGATCTCGATAACAGACGACGAGCGGGATGACAGATACCAGATACACACTGACAGAAGTTTATGAGGCTCGCAACCGGTTCCAACGTCCCGGGCCGCAGATAAGAGTGTTTTCGCAATTCCACATGGCTCGTTCTTGCATATGACAAGTCCAATGACCGTGACACCGCTGCTTGAGAGCGGCAGCGCGTAATTCATTCGATCGCTTAGTATATGATCAACACACGCAGCATGTGGCGTGGTAGATCTGCCACGCACAGACAGGTGATAACCGCAAGAAAAGAGTGCTCAGGCCGTCTCTCTTTTCTTTTTTCTTTTCAGGGTCCTTTAGACACTTCTTTGCCAGACAGCTATGGCCGTGCTTTGCATGGCGTATATGATATATTGAGAACTACTCCCCACTTTGCCTCTCGAAGGTGTCAAGTCGCACCCTGAAAGCTTGCTTTCTGTTCAGGAACCTGTGCGGGATGGTCCGGAGTCTGGAGGAACCACAGATAGGATCACATAGCCGTTAATGAAACTACCATAGATCATCCAGGTTCTGGAGGGACCATTCGCGTAGTCCCAGATCTGTCACCAATGATGCCTGTCATTGGGGATTCTCACCACTGCGCAGTTCGCCCGTCAAAGCCCATGATGGATGTTCCTCCAGTGTGGCAACGATGGCAATGACATTTTCCTTACAAATAGCTTAGTTAATTAACTAGTCATTTTGCGTGGTAATCACCCATTCTCAAGATTGCACTAAACTTGCGTCAATATTTGGCACGGGGCGATAAGAACTCACCTCGAGTTTTGACCTTCAAAAGAACACAGGACTGGTTTTTACCACCCAATAGATTACAATCATCTCAGCACATCCACATGACATCGTCCCGGGGGATCTATGTGCACAGAGCGTACCCGGTCGATGCAGATAAGGTGACCAGTAACTACTAACTATTGACAGATCCTACTCCGTACATATGCGAGCTACGACAGATTAGAGATATCTAAACTAAATATGCTCTTCGACTATCGAGGCTTCGAAAGCTACAGACGTTACTTTCTTTGAGGCAGTAACTCACTACTATTAATTATTACATGTAACGTCGGCATGTCATCCGTGAATAGCCAAGGCGAGAACGTCAAGCCATGCGGGACCCTATATCCACTCCAATTGCGGAACAGTTCCAGTCGCCCGGTGCTGACGACCGTCAAATTTCTTTTTCGCCCTAACGATATCTTTGGGACCAGACCGGTCATCGCGGAATCGGATTGCTGTGGAGACCCCTTACCAACTGTAGATAGCAGTTATGTGCACATCGAGTAGCTTCTAGCTTCTTACCTCGGTATGCTTCGTGGACGGCGACCTTATTCAAGGTCCACTGCAATTATCACTTCCATCCTAACAGTCCATGAGAAATTGAACTAAAACATCCTAAAACAACTTACTCTGACGAGGCGGTAGGCGGAGACACCGTCTTGCAGTCCCATTGCTACTAACTACTGGTCTGCTTGTATTGGTATAGCTAGTAAAATTAGACACTTTGCGTGGCCTCGTCGGTCTTTTAGGTTCATTGTTTACTGTTGTTCTAGGTATATAAATAAGATGCCGGATTGCCGTTTATAGGCACCACTTAGCGCGTCCTTGAAAATATCCCTAGAGAATTCTGGAAAGTATGATCTTCCTACGCAAATGAAGAAAAGACATTGAGTACAGCGTGCTCCGTACTGCCCTTTCCTTTCCTACCCTCGGCATCCGAGTCACCTTTGCTTCACTGGAGCTATGTAGCAACTGGTCACGTATGTTGGATGACCATACAGACCATACAGCCTGTGTAAATACCTATATCTATACCCTTTGCTACCAGATCTTGGGTAAATCGCGAAATATCTACCTCTACCAACTCGAGCCCTTGTCTCAACAGAAGGATCAATCGGCACGTATCCTCTTACCATCCCTATGATAGCTTTGGTGGGCTTATGTGCGTGGATGCTTGTCAGCGAGAGCTGTTGAAAAAAAGGTACCGGACATGTAAGAAAGGACATTTGTTTCCACATTATGCCATCCTACGAAATGAAAAGACTCGCTGTGGTATCCAGTTAGCCATCAATCTACGTAATTGACTGGCTGGTGATCCAATTGATCCACTACAGCTTCGTATCGTCGTAAGTGAAGGGGGTGGTATATCACATATACACGACAACACTTTCCATGAAGTGTGTTCTCGTTCTCTTTATAAATTATGTGTCCGTCTCATGTCAGGAGATATAGATTCTATCCTCGGACATTCTCTCGTTCTATTCGGCCATCATTCCGTACACCAAGATACCTTCTCCGTTCTCATCAAATTCACCCTTCGAATTAGTCTTTCCAACTCCTATGCGCACTTCTACGACCGTTCGAAAGGACAGATGTTCGTAGACTTGTTTTCCATGCTCAGTGATGGCTTCCAGCCATACTGCCGCACCTTGTTCTCGAGCCTTTTTCAAGTACGGGTCGATTAAAGCTCGAATAGCGCCTGTACAGTTTCAGTTGAATATTATTAATTCATAGAAGGATCATATCATGGTACGCACCTCGATCTGTTCGGCTCGGGTGTCTGCCTATGAGATTTAGATACCAATACTCACGACCCTGCAGATGTTGCTTCTTGATTTGAGCGAATGTATCGCGGAGCTCCTTTATTCTTGGGTCTGGATTATCATCTACGGGAATGGATCGCCCAGGGGGGAACCTTGAAATCTTACTGTCAATGACCCTTACACTTGAACTCTAATACCACCAGGATGACAGAACACGTAAAGAAAGTAAGATGGGCAAATTCTAAAGCTTTGAGTTGGAAGATGTCTAAGCTTACCATACAGCGACCGCGGCCCAGTTTCCTGCTTGTACCAGCTCGCCCCCATACTTAAGTTTCTTAGGCATGCTTTCCTGAAAATGTGGAAGGATGACTTCCTTCGGGATCTGACTTGATGGCCATGTGGAATTCGCGTCGCGCAGCAGATATCCAGTGAAAGGGGAGCTAGAGAAGGCTGCTGCGATCACTTCGGCCGCCTGGTTCGCATATTCTTCTCCAATGATGGAGATAGCAGGTAGTGTCATTGTGCACACTTGAAGTTATAGTCTGTAAATAACAGGTTGGTTGTGCGGCAGGAACGAAGGATGTAGGGCTGCTTCTATTGCCCGAACCTTCAACAGAAAAGAGCAAGAAGTTCTATTTGAAACGTCTGGTAGATCCAGGTCAATTATACACCAAATGCTCGGTTGTTGAGAAAGGAATCTGGCGTAATTAGTAAATCGATCGCGCAAAGTGAGTCACCCCGCGTCACATGACGCTATAAAGGGTGCATTTTGCCTTGCATCAACCACTCCTGATTTGATCAGATAACATATTTATATATATTCGAGACATATCACTGTTATCAACCTACGTATTTATTACTAATCAAGCATCTGTGATGCCTGTCATGGAGATCTGGAGTGGACGGCTGGAGCCGTTATATATATTTGGCCATGTTATCTCCGTAATATCTTGTCTAGGTTTTAGATGGGGTAGTAGTAAGCTGAGTATCCACAAAGTCTGATACCGTCATGACCACAGCATAAAATTATAGGACGCACGATTTAGACTGGAACATCGACTTTTCAGCCCCCAAGCTAAGTAATAGCTGCGGTATGCTTCTGCGGGGAAATGTAAGCTTATGGCTAGGTGGTAGTAAGCAAGTTGATCGGGCTTTGCTCAAACCATTTAAAAGCTTGAGGGTCTCAAGAATAATTGAGTACTATCTATTGAGACATATACCGAATCCTGTTCGTCGTTATTTGTACTCAGGACACCAAGTTAACCATCATGAGAATCCCCATCGATCCCGCACTCGCGAAGGAGCTGGAAGCCAAGCTTGATTCTACCACAGAACTTATAACCCCAGAATCACCGAAATATGAGGCATCATTGTCTCGATGGTCAGATGGTGCTGTTAAGAGAGCGGTATTATCTAGACTGCCCTCATTCCATTGTGGTCACTAACAACAGTATATCAGGGCGCGGTCGCTTATCCCACAACTTTTGACGGTGTCTCCGCGCTAGTTAAATTCGCCTCGCAGCATAGCTTGGATCTGGCAGTTAAAGGCGGAGGCCATTCAACTGGTGGAACAAGCTCTACAACCGGTGGACTAGTAATCGACCTCTCTCGGATGCGACGTGTAGCCATAGATACAGAAAAGAAGCTCATAACCGCTCAAGGCGGTGCCTTGTGGGAAGATGTTGATGATGCAGCCATCGAACATGGACTGGCAACAGTCGGTGGCACAGTCAACCACACTGGTGTTGGAGGGTTGACTCTAGGAGGAGGTTTTGGCTGGTTAAGCGGCATGTATGGAATGGTCATTGATAACGTCGTTGCTGCCAAAGTTGTGGTCCCAGATGGGAGGATTTTGACCGTCTCAGATACTGAGAACAGCGATCTGTTCTGGGCTATTCGCGGTGCCGGACATAACTTCGGTGTTACAGTCGAATTCACGTACCGTGCATATGAGCAGACAACTCCGGTGTATTTTGGGTTTCTCACTTACACACCCGACAAACTGACAGCAATAGTGGAAGCGCTGAACCGAAGGTTTGACAACTCTGATCCGAGAGGAGGCGCAATGTGTGTGTTCGCTCAACCTCCAGGTGCGCCGAGTCCCGTGGTGAATGCTGTTGTCTTCTACAATGGGAATGAGAAATCTGCAAAGGAGTATTTCTCAGAGCTTTTTGACTTGGAACCGTTGAATATTGCAGCGGGTGAAATGCCCTATAACCAAGTAAACCGACAGCTGAACCCGCTCGCCCGTCCAGGAGGTCGAAAATCATTGAAGGTGGCCACCCTTGCCTCTCCTGTCCGACCTGAGTACGCGGTGACTATATTCGAGATGCTGATGGAGCAACTGAAAGAGGAGCCTGATATGGCCAGCACGTTCATTTCTATGGAGTTCTATGATCTTGCCAAGATCTCCTCAATTCCTCCAGATGCGACGTCTTGTGCCAACAGAGGGGCTTATCGACCTGGGACTATTGGACTATCTTGGACCGATCCCGCAAAGGATGACGCGTTTAGAGCGTGGGGTCGAAAAATACAGGCACAGTGCATTGAATGGATAAAACAATCTGACAAGTTGCCTAGCCCTGGACAAGCGCTGCAATATGCAAACTACGCGGAACGTAAGTACAAAATTGCACTCCGTATGAGAGCGTTCGCTAACAGGTCCAGCTGATGACGTATTAAACGACCCTTTTGGGGTAAACAAGCAGAAACTCGCCGAGTTGAAGGCCAAATATGATCCTCAGTGCATATTTGATAAGGCCAATGCCAGAATCGAAGTCCCTAACTAACTAGATAAACCACTCATGCTCCTGATAATCAATTTATTGGTGATAGTCTTTTATTTGAACCTAAGAGACTGAGCGAAGCCAACATAAAATCCATAGTCAATGATGTAAAGTAAGCAATCACGGTTCAAAGCCGTGTCTAATCTCGAAGAAGGAGCATCACGTAATATTATTGTGTAGCTAAGTAATGTCAATATGATATAATGTAAAACAATTAGACCTGGTGAAACGAACTCTATGATTAAGTTATTCTTGCTTGTTGGTGACGGTTGCCTGACCAGCCAATTCTGGATCCAATACTTCCTCACCTTCATACACCTCGTCGTCATGGATGGTGGCCGGGATAAGTGACTCAACTGCGGGGAAGATATAGCTGGAAGCTACGTATACTGTGAATGCGCTGAAGAAACCCCATAGATAGTTGAAATCGTAGATCTTCTCAGCGCCACCGATATCAATATTCGGGTTGACCGCGTTGACAAGACCAGGCATGTTAGGGCCTAGAGAGATGAGCAGAGCCATGGCAGCTCGCCAATTGCAGCCTTTGACATAATGATAGCGCGCATGAGGACGGTATAGAGCCGGGACATCGATGGCTTGTCGCTTGACCACCCAGTAGTCGGCAATTAGAATAGCAGCAATTGGAGACAAGAAAATAGAAAGTGCCCCCATAAAGTTGATCAGACTAGTTGCGGAATACACGATTTTCCACGGCACCATAACCCAGCCACCAATAATGGTAACAAGAACGGACCCACGTCGAATATTGATGTAGCGTGGACATAGAGATGTCATATCATTAGCACAGGAGATCACATTGGCGGATACATTGACACCGATTTGAGCAACAACCCATGCTCCGCCGACAAAAAATGCAGCTGCTCGACCGCCAGAACCGTGCCAATGACTCGCCAGATCCAGGGGATCCCAGATGTAGTCCCCGTAGACAACTTTACTGGCACTCGTTGCGATTATACCCAAGACACCTATAAAGGTACAGATTCCAGGCACCAGCACCGCTTGAAACCAGATACCCCGCGACTTCTTCAAATACCGGGTATAGTCCGGTATGTTAGTCGCCATGGTAGCCCAGCCACCGGTAAGGGAGGTCATGTAAGATAAGATCAACCAGGACCGGACCGAACCATGATACTGCGGTTTCTGATCCCAGATATCGCCGCTCCCCCCAGCCAGTCGACACATACCAATGACGGTCCCAACAGCGGCAGCGGTGACAAATATGGCTTTAAAGACAAAGAACCATCGAAGTTTGTGTGGAGGAGTAAGCAAGACTGGGAATTGCACAGTCCAGAAGATGAAGTGGGAAAGAAGCTGTTGACTGGTAATCCCAGCACTTGGGGGCAGGTGGTTCGGAATATTCAGGTACGAAGGCCAGATGGCTCGAATCACTTGAGTCATGGCCGTCGAGCCAGCATAGGTCTGGACTGCATGCCAGAACAAGGCTGTAATCATCCGAATGACAACAGGAACTTTGGAGAAGAGATAGCCAAAACTTGAACGAGCTGCAATCGGATAGGGAACGCGGAGTTTGGCGCCTATAGATCCATTTAGGCACATGGGAATCGCGATGATGAATGTTCCCATTATCAGACATAACAGAGCTTCGCGATAGGTGAGGCCTCCGGAGATGATGGCAGATGCGCCCTCCCATGATTGAGCAGAGAGGATATCGCTCATCCAGTAACCGAGAAGACTCCAGTGACCCCAGATACGCCGGTCGATGGGGGTCACATCGTTGTCAATATTGGTCCATGTACCCTGAGGAGCAAACGTGGTCGGCTGCTTGGGCAGCTCCCAAGCCCTCAGAGAAGTTGTTTTGGCACGTACATTTTCCTTAAGGCCATGGAGTGTTCGTGAGGCAGACTTACGAGGCATAGTGAGCGATGATAGTAATCAAGGAGTATACCAGTGATGTTCTGAGTAGTGTCACGTACATTGCTTTATACATCATCCTGTCAATGGCAGTAATAAGATAAGTATCTATTAGTCGTGAAGGTGCCAACAGTATGCTCTCTAGGACAATAGGTAGAATGGCAACGGAAATGCTCTTATCGCAGCACTATCTCCAACTTGCCCAAGCCCGCGGGGGCGGCCCGCGGGCCGACACAGCTGGCGACTATCTTATCTATTGTCCCATTCCCGATATCAATGTTGCTCTAATAAATTCAGCATGATGCCATGAGAGCGGACTTATTCTCTATCGGCCTGCTGACTTTGAGTTCATGTCTTTTACATTGCATAAGGGATTTGTCGCGGCCCCTGTCACAACGATGGCATTCACGAGTTTCGCTGGCAGGAAGTATAAAGTTCTCTCCGATCAGGTTAAAGAATCAACTAGCTTTGACGAAATCCCGGTGATCGATCTCACACAGCCTCAGAATGAATTGATCAATAGTCTCAAAGATGCATGCACGCGTGTGGGATTCTTCTACATCTCCAACCATGGCATTCCTCAATCTATCATTGACAGGGTTTTCTCTTCTGCCGAAGACTTCTTCAAGCTAGGCACAGAGATCAAGCAACAAGTCCACTTCAAAAAAGGAAATGCCTTGTGCGGTTATGAGGGCATACAGAATGTCCACACCGATGAGACAAGGAAAGCAGATCTCAACGAAGCATTCAGTTGGCGCTATTCCCCTGATCTTGACCCTTTTCAAGGGCACGGCAAATCATTCCAAACAGGCACCGTGGCCAAAAGCGATAACAGCGACAACTTCCTCGTCAGTGGCCAAAACCTCTGGCCCGAAACAAAACCAGAACTGCGGCTTGCTATTACTGAATACTATGGCCAGATCCTTACATTGGCGAGGCGATTGATCCGGCTGTTCGCCCTGGTATTGGACCTTCCGGAGACCTATTTTGATGAAATGATGAAGCATCCTGGGTCAATGGGGAAAATCCTCCATTATCCACCGCAGCCAGCTTTCAACACAGACCCGCCATTTGGAATTGGCGCACACACCGATATCGAATGCTTCACGATTTTGTGTCAAGGTGGAAACGTGCCGGCTCTCCAGGTATTAAATCCGACCGGGGAATGGGTTCTGGCACCTCCAATCCCCGGAACCTTTGTTGTGAATATTGGAGATATGCTAGCGAGATGGTCGAATGATACTTTCCGGAGTACAATCCATCGTGTCCTCAACATAACTGGTCAAGAACGCTACTCTCTTCCAGTATTCATCGGCCCGAGCTATGATACGGTAATTAAGCCGCTCGAAACATGTCTTGTTGATGGTGCTAAGTATGACCCGGTTTCGGCTGGTCTCTATGTCTGGAAGCGACTTGCTGTCAGTAGGTTGGAGAAGGATGAGTATGAAAGACTACTTGCAAAGATGGAGAGCGACTTCGAACCGATCGTCGTATAGACTCACCTAGAAATGGCAAAGGGAGCCCCAAAATTAAGTATGTCACGTATGCTCAGGAGAGTCGAAACTGAATGCATCAATGCCATCAAGCTTTGAAGTCATCATATTATTCAGGTCAGTACGTCTGTCAGGAACCTCCTGATATGGGAAGAGAGGAAGCGTCTCATCGATACTCTGATTAAATTGCTCATGGCTGGATCCGTTAGTTGGACTGTAAGAGAAAACATCTGCTGCCTGGTCTAGCCTGGAGACCTTCCAACGATCCCAACCTAGCGCTCGCAGTCTAGTGAGCGTATAAGACACCCATTCGCCCATTTTTGCCTTCATCCGAAGCTGCCACTCGAACTCCGTCATCAGTGCCTGGAACTCGTGCGATTCATCTGTCGTGACACTTGTAACACGGAGGAGCCCCAGGAAACTCCCGAGAATAGTCCCACACCCTCCGGCAGCGAAGAACCAGAAGGCTTCCATGTGCTCAGGGCGAAGATGGGCAACAAATTGCACAAGACTCCGAGCACGTGTTTGAAGCATATCCCGGACAAACTGCACGAATTGTGCATCTATTTCTACGTTCGACCGCCACATTGACCACAATAGTCGTCGATGGAGAGCTGCGGTCGTTGCGTGAAGCGCAAGATGAAGAAATCCATTGACGCAGAGTCTCCCTGGCTGCAGATTATCCATCCTTAAGTCGCCCGGAAGGCTCTTGAGTAGGTTGGAAAGGTCATTTCCTAGTGGTTTCGCAATAGCCAGTACTTGCTGGGGTTCTGTCACTTCCGAGAGAGATCGCAGCGAGTACAATTGCCGAAGCATACGAGCTGTGATGCGGCCAAGCTTGACAAGTTCAATGAACAGGACTTTTCCATTCTCAATGCTGACACTGGCAATTTGATCACTATGGTCTTCATCCACGGCCCCTTCGGAGAAATCTCTTGTTTGCAGGGGTTCTACGATCCAGTCCGTGTCAGAGATGATGCAAGGGCGTCCGAGAATCAATGCTGAGAAGGTATCCTGGATGAACAAGCCCCATGCCAGTCTCTTTCGCAGGCCCTTCTCCCATTCGGGTATATTCCAATTCGAACAGTTCAGATGAAGTCCCAGATGGTGCCCCAATCCAATTAGAGAAGAAGTAAATGACCACATCCAGGAGTTGTCTGTGGAAAGAGGATTCCGATGCCGTTGTAGAAGTAGGAGGCCTGCCTGGATGGTATTTAACCTAGGTCGATGCATGGCATCCTGTACAGCTCGATGTGCAATCTTCACCAAAGCGGCCTCATTGAGTTTCTCTAGGAGAAGAAGATCCGGGTCATAAGACCACCAGCGGATAGCCAAGGCGTAAACGGCAGCTAGGAGATGAGGAGTAATCTCACGATAGGTCCGTGTGTACTTCTCTATGAAAACAGCCTTGTGCAATATTGGGAATGATGGATGCACAATGCGGAAATATAGCTTGATCAATGTAGGGCCATGCGGGTGAACAAGCCTCTCAACATCTTCAACATTGATCTCATCGCCGATCTCCTCTTTTCCCAAACTCTGCGAGATAACTGCATCGGGTGTCATCTGAAAAAAGACGTTCTCATGCACTTTTCGTACTGCCGCGGGCCCTTGGGCATTGAGCATTCGCGCATTTTCACTCCCAGTGATCTTCGTAGAGATGTGACTATAGAATCGTCGTAGCAACTGCGAATCATGCTCACCACCAGGTCCAATGAGCTCTGAGAATCGACTTTTCTCCAGTCCTAATGTTTTCGTCAAAATAGATTCCTGCGGGTAGTCGAACCCGTGGTCTAAGGTAAATTGCGATGGCGACACCGAGGTTTGCATCTGTGGAGACTCTTTCGAACGCGATTGCTTTATATCCACGGCTAGCGCACGTCGCTTGGGCGGGGGAGGCTCCAAGAACGTGCAGGAAGAGAAGCCAGAAGCTTGACAGGTCAAGCAACTCGATGATCCCGTTTGCTGGACACATCTTTGTTTCCTTTTTCGACACACATCACATGGTCTCATTGTGTATCTATCGAGATCGATTGTTGTTCGAGGTACTGATGCAAAGGCTGTGAGGCTGTTATCGTGAGAATGGGTGACAATGTTGCCATCGCAGCCTACGATTTCCTAATGCATCATAGTACAGCTGTTGGTCGAATAATCACGCGAAACTGATAAGACCCCCGAAAGTCTGATAAACCGGCCTCATACTTCCCCGCGGGCAGCCCGACGGGCCGGAGCATAGAGCGGCTGTGAGGGAGACTTATATTAATCTCTTGAGGGTAGGGGAAAACGCACTGTAATATACCTCTTCACCTTAGCAATTCCCTTTTAACTCTCGGGTCTTGCTCTTGCGTTACACCATGGCTCCTCATTTCTCAAATGGAATAATTACCGCAAACCATTTTGATAGCACGGGAACTATGAACGGCACTGAAAATGGCCTGCTCTCGATCGAGGCTCAGCCATATGCGTTTCATTTCGACCTCTCGAAAACAGCTCTCCTCATCATTGACATGCAGCGGGACTTCTTGCTTAAAGATGGTTTCGGGTACATTCAAGCCGGAGCTGCAGGAATTGACAAAGTACAGGCTACTATCAGCCCGACCCTATCAGTGTTAAGCGCATTTCGAGAGCATAGAATACATGTCATCCATACACGAGAAGGCCATCGACCAGACTTGCGCGACCTACCTACACCCAAACTCTTGAGACAGGCGCAAGCCCCCACAACTCGGCATTCCATGGTGATTGGGGATAAAGGTCCGATGGGAAGGCTTCTTACCAGAGGAGAATATGGCCATGATATTATAGACGAACTACAGCCACTGCCTGGAGAATACGTTGTCGATAAGCCAGGAAAGGGCGGCTTCTTTTCAACCACCTTACACCAGCATCTGGTTGATCGAGGAATTACTCACCTGATCGTTGCCGGTGTCACCGTAGAATGCTGCGTGACTACGACGGTCAGGGAGGCCAATGATCGAGGATTCGAAGCTTGCATCCTCAGTGACTGTACAGATGGGTTCGTGCCGGCTTTCAAGTCGGCGTCCCTTGATATGATTCACTTTTCAGAAGGACTCTTCGGCTTTGTCAGCTCCTCCAAACCCCTGCTCCTTACGTTATCGTCATTGCCAGTTAAACAGGGAAGTCAAATTGCCGAATGGAATGGCTCGATGAACATCGAGGTGCTGAAGAAGGCCTATACTGCCGGCCTTTCTCCAGTAGCCGTTGTACAAGAGGTCCTCAAGAGAGTTGAGTCAGACAATGCGCAACATCCATCTGTTTGGATCAGCTTGACACCCCGTGAAGGGATAGTGAGCCGAGCTCAGCAGCTAGAGAAGGAAAGAAATCTCCATTTACCTTTATTTGGTATACCGTTTGCTATCAAAGACAACATCGATGTGGCTGGATTGCCTACAACCGCGGCATGTCCATCATTTGCATACACTCCAAATATATCCGCTGAGGCTGTGAGGAGATTGGAATCCGCTGGGGCCATTGTTATTGGAAAGACAAACTTGGATCAGTTCGCAACGGGGCTTGTGGGTACGAGATCTCCGTATGGGGCCTGCCATTGTGCTTTCGATGCTAGTCATATATCAGGAGGATCGAGTTCTGGATCCGCCGTGTCCGTGGCTCTGGGACAGGTCTCCTTTGCGCTGGGAACCGACACAGCAGGATCAGGTCGAGTCCCTGCCGCTTTCAACAATATCGTCGGCCTCAAGCCAACTAAGGGCACTGTCTCGACGAGAGGCGTCGTTCCAGCGTGTCGCACACTGGACTGTGTATCCTTTTTCGCACAAACGCTCACTGATGCCAGAACTGTATGGCTCATAGCCAAGGGATACGATCCTCTAGACCCATATGCAAGGAGTTCACTACCATCGGCTGCCTTGACTAACAGGTCTCTCTTGCACGAAGAGGGTACTTATACTTTCTCAGTCCCTCCTTCTGATGTGCTGAATGACGTTCTTTCTTCTTCATATTTCAAGCAGTTCGATAAGATTTGTTCATTGCTTCGAAGTCTACCTCATGCCGAGCAAGTCGCTTTTGACTGGGCACCTTATCTTACTTCCTCGGATCTTGTATACAAGGGGGCCTTTGTTGCAGAACGAGCTGCCGCTTTAAACGAATCTCTGGCTCAGAAGGGATCCGAAATACATCCGATAACAGCTAAAATCCTGGACTCGGCCCTTCCCATATCTGCAGCCAAGGCATTCTCCGATATCTACGAGGCACAACGGTTATCAAGACTTGTAGAAGAAGAATTTGATAAGTGTGATGTCCTCATTTTACCAACGGCTCCAAATCATCCAACTATAAAGGAAGTGCAAGAAGATCCTTTTGAACCCAACTTGAAGTTAGGGACCTTTACGAACCCCGTCAATATTTTAGATCTGGTCGCTGTCGCTATACCGGCTGGATTCATCGATAATCTACCGTTTGGTATATCGATCGTCGGGCCTGCTTTTAGAGAAGGATTCATTTTAGAAGTTGCAGACAGGATACAGGTGCTGATTCCACGCGTTTGTTGAATCCTGCCAAAATATAGAAATGCAGAACTTGAAGGTCATATAAACCAACGTACCGGCTCTATTTTGTCGCTGGTGAGACCTGTGGGATTCATCTAATACATATGCATCAATAGGAGCTAAGTCTAAACGCCAGTGGATCAAGGCTCACAGTTGCTATCTTCGCCAAGGCCACTAACTATATTTTCCCCTCATAGGCTCATAGATACTTTTTGTGAGGGACTACGGAGTAACTAACACCGAATTTTACTTCAGCTCCGTCTTACATATCATTAGCTCGTTTGGGACCGACTCTTCGTTCAGCAGCCCCCAAGCGAAGACCCTGCCATTTCCACTTCCCCCTGTCAGCTTGGTTATATGTGTAGCATAACTTGGGCGCATATCTCAACAGTTGGAAGGATTTTGCAGTAACGGGATACTTCATGAGTGTAACTTGGAATACCCCCAAGTACAAAAAGTCTCTGTTTTAGTATTCTGGCCAAAGTTCCTTTCGGATCGCCTTGCTGCGAGGTATCTAGATGCATCAAATATCCCCTGTCAGTTAGTTGTTTAACCCCAGCCCCCAAATCAAAACCTAAAAAGCCACAAGGCTAGATCGGTTCAGAATTACCGTATTATTGCCCTAATTTCTAGAATATATGTTGCTGAGATGCGCTCTTTTGATTCTTATTTTTCTCGCTGCAGCACCTACAGCTGTAAGGGCACATCCTCCTACCACTCTCACCATGCAGCCTCAAGCTCATGATGCCGGCATTGCGTGGAACCCAAGCTTCAGGAGGTATGTCCCTTGGATCGCATTTCTCAACATAATCGGCTTCACAGTATGCTGCATCGCATTAGGAGTAATCCTATGGCAGTCAGACGGCAAGGACATTGAGACCTGGCCTAGTGCTTCACGAACCGTCTCCGTCTCCGTCCTCTTGTCGCTCGGCGTCAGTATCGCCAACCTCTGTCTCGTTGTCGCACTTGCAAATGGTTATGAGATTGCATGGTGGCTGGAGGCCCTGAAGGGTGCTGAATTTCGCAAGCTTCAGTTCGACTTGGATGTCCAACAGTCTGTCGCGAATATCTTCAGCCCAAACGTTGCATTTGACAAGTTCGCCATCGCCGCTCTTGTCTCGCTGGCGGTTAGTGTTATTGATGGCCCGCTTATACAGAAAGCTTCCACCGTTACGACGAGGACACACCAGCCTACCGATGTTGACATGAGCATTAACGTCTCGAATGCCTCGTTTCCCGCCAATTTCAGTGCTTATGGCGTTGGGCCAGATCTTTTAACACCGCTCTTCGGCAAGGTCAGCCGTGCGTATTCCAACCGCGAGGACATCGCATTGCCCATCGATGGCTGCAACACGAACACGACATGCACCTTCACTTTACCTGCTCCTGGTTTCGACGTCAGCTGTACCGAAAACCCTGTATCCTATAATTTCTCCGAACTCGCGGCGGGCACGCGCGAGAATAACATCACCACCTTCAAAGTCAACATCGACTTCGGGGCCTCAGAGACATTCGATTCTTTCAGCACTATTAATACCACAGCCTTATACAAACCCGACGCAGCATGCAGCGGCCACATGATGCAACGAAAATGTATGCTGCGTCTTGCTACAGTCCGATACCCAGTCATCGTTAGTAACGGCACCGCTACATTAAAGGATCTGCAGTTGGACCGCAACGACACTATTGAAATCACTAGCTTTCCAGCGACCTATGCGAATCGAGGTTATGATACACTTTTCACTGGAAGCTATGCTGCAGGTGGCTTCATGAGTATGCTTGGAGGCATCCCCTACGTCATGAAAGACCTCTACGCGTCAGATGTTTTGCTGGTTCTCGCAACTACAACTCTTACGCCCTACGTTCTCACTGCGACGGGACAGGGCGCCAGTAATTATCTCACTTCGGACATCTCGACGTATGGCAACTGCACTATGACCTGGGAAGATCCCACAGCCGACATGGTGAACACGGCGCGTGAGTTGATGTTTCGCAGCGCCATCGCCTACTCGGACTATAACAGCTCAGCCGTAGTACCGCAGCGGCTCACGGTGCAGCAGACAAAGGTGGCAGGCGCTTACCAGAGCCACTACGAGTATCTTGGCATCACGATTGCCTGCATGATGGTGCAGGTGCTAATCATCCTTTTCCTGTTGTATGGATGGCAGCATCTTGGTCGTGACGTATCACTTTCCGCCTTCGAGATTGCAAGAGTGCTGGGTGCACCCATGCTTCAGGGCGGCAGCTCGAATAGTAACATCGACGAAGCACTGTCACCATTGCGACGCACCAGACTGCGATATGGGGAGATTTTGCCTGAAGAAGCCATTTTTCTGGCCAGCGGTAATGAAGGCCAGAGACAAGTTCGACGATCTCAAGACGAAAACTCGGATGAATTGGTACAATTCATTGAACCTAAAGCTGGCAATGAGCCAAATGTTGAGGTTAAACGAAGACCGAGACTGGGTCTTGACCGAGAGCAATTGGTTGGGAATATACGGCCTGGGATCTTATACTATTAGTGAAGATAGGTTAGGATATCGATGGGATTGGATACGCGTTATGATAGTGGATAGTTATAGAAATGAACTGAAACGTTATGGCCCCCACCCTTATGTCTTTAGTGTAGTCTTCTCACTTGGTAACTTAGTGGCATGGAGAAGATACGTCCATCATCCACGATACCGGTTAGCCAGTTATTCCACTGTGCCATGATCACAGTTGCTGTAGAACATTCTTCTTATATATCTCGCGGACCACGTCTTTATGATCCAGTTGCATGTTAATTATTATTGTTGAGCGCTAGCGAAACACGTTTTTCATCCCCACTCTTTCTTCCTCCCTTATGTATGATTGGCTTCTTTTCAATTTAACATTATATAACCTTCCACCGCTTCTTCTTTAGGAAGTCCAAATAACTCATAGAGTTTTTGTAAGAGATAGGTTTTTGAACGGTTGAAAAAGCCTCTAAGAACTCTAGCTATCAAACTATAGAATTTGGTTTTGGCTTAATTATGTTTGGAAATAGTTATTGAGATTTTTCTTGTACAATCGAACGAGAAATCCAGCGCAGAGAGCTTATTAGCTAAATAAATCAGCAGTCCCGTGTCTCCTAGGCTGCTTGGATCCGTGCTCAACCACGGCCTTTCCTACGGCTTTGGCTCAGGCCGCCGTATCTAGGATCCTAGTAATACTGTCTCCGGCCCAAACTCTCAAGCAGCACCAGGATACAGGTCCAAGCACCACCTGACTCCCGTCGGATATGGAGTCCTGAGTCCTGACTCGTAGTCGCTACTAATGGCTTGGCATCCCTATGTAGAGTAGAACGATCGTCCGAGGGAAATAAATGCGATCTTGGCCCCCACGCATTCGATTCTTTGTTGAATATCCTTCATGGCGACCTTTGCAAATAGCAACAATGCGATACTTACGGTCTGACCTGTCTCTCCTGGTTGGATTGAGTCTCGTTCGCGGACTGGCCGCAGCCGACACCTGCTACTGGCCTAGCGGAAATATTGCGACATCGGATTACATTCCTTGCCCGAATACTAAATCATGTTGTCCTAAAGGAGAGGCCTGCTTGTCTAATGGCCTCTGTTATGGAGCATCGCTCAATATCGCCTATCGAGGCGCATGCACTGATCGAACCTGGGAGGCCACCTCCTGTCCAGATGCCTGCAATGACAGTAAGCTTCGCGGCCTCGAATATTTTGGATCGCGGAAACTAATATACTGATTGCAACTTATAGTCGTCCCGAATGGATGGGCAAACCTCTATGCATGCCCCGACAATGAAAATCAAGTATTCACTTGCGCCGGTCCAGGCTGGGCTTCTGTCACCTGCAATGACAACAAGAGCGAGTCTGGTCTCTTTTCATGGCCCAGCGGATATGTTGCTGTTGCGCGGAATGCATTATCGTTATCTTCATCTTCATCATCGTCATCCACGTCGAGTTCTGCCACAAAAACGTCGACTTCGGGCACATCTATAACCAGCTCCGTAGCTCCAGTGACCTCATCTGACAGCACTGCTGTTGCCTCGGCCTCTTCACTGACGACGGACGCAAAGATCGGTCTGGGTGTTGGGCTGGGAGTAGGAATACCCTTGTTTGCTTTGTGTGGATTCCTTTTCTTCCTACTACGTCGGGAGCGACGGGAGCGACAACAGCAGATCCAAGAGATGCAGATGCGACAGAACCAATATATTCAACGGGGGCCAATGAGTGAATTGCCAACTAGTAATAGCGTGTGGTCGTCGACACCATCGACTGAACTTCCTCTGAAATCGCCCGCTCAGGAGCTCACACCTCAGGGTGTAAGAATGTGATGGTATGAAGTGAAACTGCAGGGCATGGCGGATGGTGTAACATAATTCGTGTATATTATATTTATAATGGGGTGTCAGTCGAACATCCCCATGTTCATTAATTACCTTTCTGACGGATAGTCTTGACAAAACCTTAATAAACCTTATTTCTGAAAATCCTGTGAGCTTTTGAGTGGCAAAGCAGGTATGTAGCGGTTTAGCAGTCGCTACTCATTCTAATTCAGCAACATCGTTTCTTCCTGTAAAACCCCTGGCAACTCGATCATATCCAGCGCCACGATAATTTCCTTGTTCTGAAAACTGTTACTAAGACTATAGGAAGCCAGATTGCTGGAGCTTGAATGACATTGAATATTTGGATGTCCTAATGTAAGTTAAGGCGCACGTTGTGTATAGAACCATATTGGTACTAGCGCAGGGGAGCGGCTGCCTGTGATACTTCTCGGCGCACCGTTCCTGAGTTCCTTAGCGATTAGTCTTAATGCAATCCTGCTAGTCCCACCGTACATAAGAATGATGCTAAAAGATTTGATTTTCTCCTTCAATGCTGGCGTCGTTAGATTGACATTCATGTAAGCGTTGAACTGGATGGAACATAAACTGAACAAAATGGGTATGCAAAGTCAATAATCTTTAAAAGGCCTTGCCTCCCAAAGAAAACAGGAAATAAAAGTCGTGATCATGTTAAACCCGTATAAGTCATGAGATGTGGAATGATACCGCATAATCTCGTCTCCTTCTCATATCAATTCGTAATACTTCGTCACATTTCATTATTTGCCCTAAGTTAGAGCGGAATGAAAGCCTTGCAGAAGTCTGTCATGGTGGACAGACATGTGATACATATTCGCTCCTCAGCGCCTCCTCGAACCCTTTGTATCACGCCTGCTGATGTGAGCGTCCTCTTCTTCATCTTCCTCCTCGACAGGAGCCGGGGTGCGGCGCTCAGTTCGTCTCTTCGGACGACGTCGTCGGTTAGAGCTGACATTGCTTGCGGAATCATCTGGCGCAAGAGACATATCGTCGTCAATACCGTCATCTTCAGGGCCCTCCTCCCAGGCATGAAGGGCAGATGCTGGCGTTCCTAGTCTCGCCTCAACGTAAGAACCACGACGAGCTTGACTTGCTACCGCCAGGCCGGCGCCTCGTTCACGCAGTGCATGACGGACAGCCTCTGCCTTGCAGTGGAGCGCCTCAAAAGCATCCTCAAGCGCCTCCATGCTGAGATAAATATCACGCTCGACTTCAGCAAGAGCTGCGATCTCCGTCTCTTCATCCATAGCTATTGGAGCGCCGAATGAAGCAGGGACACCATTTGTACCGTAAGGCTGACTTGCAGGGCGGTAACTACCGTCCATGTAAGACGGGGTGGGCCCGCGTGAGGAACCATTGAATGGTGTAGTAGACCGACTTGTCGACTGGCTTAGAGGTCTCGAAGGTACAGATCCTGACATTGAGGGAATGAATGCATCCTCCGCTCCACTGCGTAGGAACCCGTCAAAGCGGCCTGAAACAAGGATGTCCCATTCGTCGTCGCTAATCGCGGCAAGGGTCGCCAGAACGTTATGCATATTCAAATTGTCGAGCATGTATATAGCAATCTCCGGGTCTCTAGGAACAGACATTAATCTGTATAATCGCTGAATAGCTAGCCCGGATGATCTCAACACTGCAGGTCGCGCCCTTGGTTCAGCCGGTGAGGTAGGCACCGAGGTTGAATGGCCGAGGAGAGCACGAAAGAGAGCACGTTTTTCAGGTTCCAGATGGGTCATTATTGCGAAAGTTAGTGTCTCATCATCTACCTCGTCAGGAGCGCTAGTCGACTGTTCCGTCAACCACTTGTCCACTGCTAGCTTTGTCTTTCGTGACTGTCGGATGTAGTGGTCTCGGTATTCTTCAGGGACATCAATATCCAGTTTCTGCATCGGAATGTGTTCCTCGCCTGAAACGTTGTTATCATCTAAAGAAGGTGCAATTGTGAAGGGCGGCCAGTTTGGAAGTTCCCTTCTTCCAGAGACAAGTTCGAGAACCTCGCCCCAGCTAACACCCGATACGTGCTCATCAGGAGCCCTATTCTCACATATCAAGCATTCGCATGACTCTGAAGATATATCGCGCGCGAAAACAGCCTCCAGACGATCCAGCAGTCTTCGAGCTACTGATCTGTACCCAGTTGCCACAGCAAGAGAGCCATTCTTTGCCATGATGTGAGCGTAATCGTCCAACAGCCGGTTGTAGGGTTCGAAGACTTTCCCCACGGCCACCTGGGGCTGGAACGATTGTTGCGTCATACTAGACTCCCCAGCAGCTAATAGATTTTTCGGTACCTTATGGTGCAGCCCACCGTTCTGAAGAAGGTAATCGACCCTTGGAATAGATATAGGCATTTCTGGCGGCGGGGGTGGAGGTGGAGGAGCACCATATCCTGCAGAAGTGGGCGAAACATCACGCTCCACGAAGACCTCAATAGGCGTCTGCTTCCGAATGTCTGATCTATGTGACATGGACGAGCGCGTCTGGCCCCGCGAGGGAGGTCTTGTGTGGGATACTGTAGGCCTCTGATACGCTGAGGGCTGGTTCGGCGCTACAGAGGTCGCCTCTGAGTCATTCGTCGCCTGTGAAGCTGTCTCTGCAGGCCTGGGCGATGACCGCGATGGGGACGACGTAGCATGGCTAGCCGATTGCCTGGGCAGCTTCACTTCATCGTGCATCCTTGAGCTCGGTGTCTTATGGCTGGTAGTTCGGTGCGGCGAGTCAACTTCACCATACGACTTAGAGCTCTTCGACTTATCATCCTTCCTTGCGCTCAAACTCGAAGACGATTGCGACTTAATCTTGACCTTAGCCTTCTCCGCCCTCGCCCTTTCGCTGGTCTTTTCGTCAGACGATCTGTTCCCAGCAGAGCTGTCTTTCCGCTGCGACCGCTGGTCCATACTCGTGAGCGGCGGGCTTGGAGGCGCATTATGATTATCGCTCCGAGTAGTTGTCCCGTTGGGAGCATCCTTTCCTGGAGACCCAGACTTATCTTTAGTCGAGTCGACATCTGTGGGATCGGGCGTCAAAATGCTGAAGCCATGATCAACCCGTTCTCTGCTTCCGACGACCTCTTTGCTGTGAGCCTTCGAGAAGGATGGGTAGGGTAGACTAGTCCTCGACTCGAGGAAAGAAGCTGCACCAGACCGGCCAGCACTCTCCACGTCCGCCATTGAGGACCTGCGTCGTCTCCGTGAACTGGTAGATGTTGTTGTGGAGGAAGTGGCGGAGCGTCCCACGGTGCCGCCTCGGCTCCGTTCCTTGGTTGAGAGCTCACTCGACTTTCCGTGGGACGATCGTGAGTGACGCTTCTTCTCCTTATCCGTATCCTTCTTCGAGTCCTTGTCCTTATCTCTCGATTTTACTGTCGAGCTTCGATTGCGGTCCCGGTCCCTCTCGTGATCTTTCTCGCGGGATTTCAAGGGCATGGCGCACAGAGTGGCCGAGATCCCACGTGTCCCTCCTGTTCTGCGAGCCTCCGAATCGGTGTTTCGTCCAGCTGTAGCGCGGCGCTTCGTAGGGTTGACTGTGAAAGGGGCACGGCGCTTAGCAGCTGCAGGGTGACTGTCGCTCACCCAGTGCCTGACGCCGGTGGAAGCCTGCTGCTCGTCTTGACCAGGAGCAGAGCTGTTCGACACGATGCAGCATCTAGATCTGGTTTCGTCGTCGCAAGAAAACGTTTGACTGGTTGTAGGAAGGGAGGATAGCTTCTACGCTCGCTGGGTGCTGGATTCGTGCTCGTGGGCCTAACTAAATCGTCTGCAAGTTGTGTGCCTCCAGTGTCGCTTGGTTGCGGTGAGAAGTCTCCACGTCCCGCAGCAGAAAGGAAGGCGAAGTGACGTGGGACGGCGGGGACGAGAGTGTAGTATCGAACCAGTGTCTTTGTTATGCAGCGTTCAGACCCAGAGGCTGCAAGGAAGCCCAAAGATCTTCTAAAGAGAAACAAAGTGCCCGAGAGCGAGTGTTGGGCGGAGAGTTGATGCTTTAGTCTCGTGGAAGTTGACGCCGCAGATCGTGGCGCTGCTGTCGGCGCCTCAGGCACGCAACTAGCAGGGCTGATATGATCGGTCTGCTCGACAGACAAGATGTAGATGCTTACAAGTAAACTAAACAGACATTACTGACTGCCCAGATGTCTATAATATGTATTGACGTCCTTTTATTATACACATGAGTCCAGTCCTCACTTTAATCTACAGTGCAATACGTCTCATAGTCACAGGAGCAATCCAATCAAGTCATGTCCATATCCATATCTTCCAATTCCCGCCTAGCAAACCCAGCTGTCTTTACTGGGGACGTCTCCAAAATCCAGTGACCTTCTTCTTCATGAGCAACGCCCCCTCTCCGTGCGGCACGCATCAGCTTATCACTTGCCAGATGTCGCTGCCCTGTCTCTCGGTCCCACACCCAGCCCTCCTTGAGCCACATCCAAGTCAGATAGGCACGAAGTTCCTTGTCCATTGGATGGACAGATTTCCACTCAGGGGTGAAATCTTCATCGGCTCCCGAACCCTTCCAGTCTGTTGATAGTCCGCGAAGCTCATCGCGGCAAAAGATACGCCAGCTATCGATGGCGTAGGCTCCAACGCCGGGAAGATGGGAAACCTCCCAGGCGACACGGGGGTCGTTGTCAGGAATGCATTCATTGGGGCCGACGTCACGGCCATCCAACTTTTTCGGGTAATGTAACTTGCGGTAACGCTTCCCTTTAGTTGGAGGCGATGCGAGCCAGGTCTGTGCCAGTGCAATGCATTTCTTTGCGCGTTGGTTCTGGAAGCCAAGGCAATTGATCATGGAAACCAGGTCTCCCAAGTCTGCAGTAGCCATGGATTCGATGGTCGGATACCTCTCAAAGACCTTGAAAAGGATAGGGATCGCTACGCCGCCACGGGTCCTGTTCAGAAAAATGGTCGCAATGAGCAGTCGAAAAGGCTCATGTGCTAGTTGTTCCTGGACCAGACCAAAAGAGGAAGTAGATATAGGGGGAAATGGAAGACAGGATTCGGGTTGAGTTGGCTGTCCTATGAAGTACGGAGATATCTTAGGAGCTTTCACACGGCATCTCGGGCCAGGCTGACTGAGAGATCCAGGCAATGGATTTTTAACTGGTGTCACGGGCCCCGACTCAGGTGTAGGGCACTGGATCTCTTCTGCGAAGGCCGGAGTAGATGAGCCGGGAGTATCTACATCCCCTAGAATAGAACTGACATCGCTTGGGACGTCACTCAAGGACGAGTCTGAAGGGAAAAACTCAAACTCCAGGAGAGAGGATACCATATCTTCCTCCGCGGCGGCAGTATCGTCCGAGGGATTAGCAGGTTCTATAGGGGTCTTTCGTCGCCAGCTTTTGCGCCTTTTTTTTGTCGGTTTCGAAAAGTATTTCGACATCACCTCATCGCTTGCCGTCACGCCTTGCGAATCATCGGTATCAAAAAACCCGAACCGTCCGCGACTGTTATTTCTTCTGCACAGCGAGGCGCATCGTCCAAACTGTGGGGCTTTTCAAGGCCGCTACGATCGATCTCAGATGCCTCTGAAGAATGATTTGGCCCAGCCATAGCTGGAGATTCTTTAGGTGATGCTGTGTGGGTTGCCCGATAGCTGGCTCTCCTTTCGGCTCTTCTTGCTTTCCGCGCTGCTCTCTTTCTGTGGTTTTTTGCCTTTGCCTTTAGTGATGGCGTAGCCCCGATACCCGTAACATTTTCATCGCAGGGACGAGAAGGCAGCTGCTCTTTGGCCTTGGATGCCAATGAATCTTCATTCTGATTCCCACTTGTTGACGCCAATGGTCCTTTCTGTGGTAGTATGTGCCTGGCTGGAAGACACTCGACTAATCCGTCTCTGGCCTTATTTATTACTCCTTCATGTAGTTGGGACGTCGCCGATGGCGAAGGAGTTTCTGTAAGGCGGTCTTCAGTCTCCATTAATCCAGAGTCAACACTTCCCGTATCTGCCCTTTCTTCGCTCTTATCTTCTTTGTTCAGGTCATCGTTTATGTTCCTTGACCCCTGCTCTGTTCCTTCGTGCCGCATCGTTTGTTTCTTGCGCGAGAAGCGTTTTCGTCTTTCCGCATATAGCTTGTCGACGTAGACGAGCAAAGCATCGGTAGTGGGCGGGTCCATTCCAGCCAGTATTGCCTTGTCGCGAATTTCCGCTTCGAAGCGCTGGCGTTTCGAGCCTTTGCCGCTTCGAGATTGTAAGAAAGGGTGGTCCAAGATCCAGCTGACCAGTTCGTGCGCCTTGTCCAGCTCGAGCGAGCAGAAGATCTCATCGTCATCATAGTCGGCTATGTTCCCTGTATACGAGTAAAGCTTGAACTGTTTGTGGTCTGCTGGAATATGCTCTGCGATTTCCGCAGATTGAAGGTCGGCAGGCGGTGCCTCATGCATCGCAGGGTCCATCTCGATAGCGGTGGGCATTCAGCAGCCGAATGGAAGTCGAAACTTAAATAGTCCGGTTCTTAGTCGTTCACTGAGTAGTTTCAGATGGAAATAGTATCAAAAAGACGATAAAGAGAAACACAATATTAAGGGGAGAGCTTGCAACACGTCCCGTCGAACATAGCAAACAAGCGAACAGCTCACCCAAGCTCGAATTCACGGAGCCCCTTGCGGACTAGCCACAAGCAAGAGGAGCACATGGACGTGCTCCTCCCACAGAACTGATCAACTGAGTGGAGGAAACTAGCGAGAGTCCTTGAACTGTTGGAGATCAAGGTCTCACTTTTAAGGAGAGCTCAGCTCAGTCTGAACTCCGCGGAGCTTGTGTTGGTGCACGGACCACATCTTATTGATGCAAGTCACATGCAGCCAGTGGCAGTCTTACAGTAAACTATCAAAAGAGCAGTAGAAATTCCAATAGATGCTCTGATTAGAGTAAGTCGAGGTTAATTTATCATCTAGGAATCATAATCATGTAGAGAATTAGCAAAGGACGTCCGACCATTCTCCAGGCATCTGCGAAAGCAGCAGGTTTGTATTTGAGTGACAGCCCCGACAAAGAAATAATTCTGGCAATTATCATTGAAGAATACAATACGGTGAGCTGACAGCTTGACTGCTGTATTTAGAGTAGTTCTTTGGTTACATCTGCGTATGGCCATGGTCTCCGCATGGGCGGAAATTAGAGCAGACCATCTGTTCCAAAATAATATTCATAGAACATTCTCTCAAACCGATCTTTACTGTTTGCGGCAGAAGAGAAACGAGTGGTTCAGTATTTCGTTTGATATTAGTATATCTGCTTTACCTCTTCATGGAATAGTCTGACCTCACCTAATGCTGATTTCACTGACAATCTGCTTTTAGCAAAGATCAGTTGGCTTCCACTGCACTGGCACTGGCCATCAGTGACACGATTTACGCGCCGTCGGATACATACCCTGCTCACCAGGGAAATAAACAACAAAGGTCACCTTTTTTTTAGCAACCGTCCCGGTCTAGAGATTACTCCGCATATTGCCAACCAAGAGCCCCCTTTACCAGTTTCATTAGCACAGAACTAGTTTCCAAACAGCTTCGGGAAGCTCCGACGATCGTTGTAAGGCACTCTGGCCTATTATTGTTGATATCGACACGGTTGAAGGAACTCGTGGGAGGTGCTCCAAGAACGGTCGATTATTCGTCTCTTATTTGGCGATCCGCAATCGTGTCCTGAGCTGACCCATTGATTGTCGTGCCCGTCATTTAGCATTCGTAATCGCCTTCTAGGGCTGAAATGGCGACTGGCCCGTTGTTTCTGAGCAAGCGCACTGTTCCCCGCCCGACCCAATTAGCCACGTAGTTGAGAGAGTTGGACAGGCGGAGTCTGACGTCCGCTCGTTAACGGGTGGAACTATCTTGACCTCGGCGCGCCTACCGATGATTGTTATTATTATGCTAGTCAGAGCGTTTGTCGTAAGATGATTTTCAGTTCTTGATTTCTTTTCTTACCTTAACTCCCACGCCGTCCGGATCCCATCTGTCTACCAATGACGGAAGCATGGCCCTATTTCTCGGTCAGCGCCAGACGGAGAACGAGAATTACGGAGTCGACTGGGTCATCCACTATGAGTTTGAGAATGTTGGTACGGATAAAGAAGCGCTAGCCTGTCAAAGTGCGATCGGGACGCCTGGGGAAGATAGCTAACCGGCCCTAGGTCCTCAACAAGCAGTCCAGGAGTACAAAAAACTGATCAACGATCTCGATGCGGCCGGTCTTCAAACGGAAGTGCGCCACGGCCCGGGTGCCTCGTTGCTGGTCTTCGTCAAGGTGCCCAGAGAGCTGCTGGGAGCGGAGATGTACAAGTCCAGGTAAGCTCTCCATTTTAGGTAGAATGCAGAAGCGGGTGTTCCCCAGCTGACAGATTGATCTCAGAGTAAAAGACTGGTTGTACGGCATTTCGCATGTGTTCCCAGACGATGATGCGCAGTCGCTCATTGAGGGGGAAACGGAGGCGGAAGAGCTGCGAACGATATATCATCTTGTGACCTGGCAGAAGGATCACAGCGGTGCCGGCATCACCGCCAATTTCGGGCAATGGACAAATGTCAAGGCTTCTTTTCCTCTCCATAGCAGGAGCACCAACGAGGAATTGCTCCGTAGATGGAGCAAGACGACCATCTTGAGAGAGGATGATCTTGACGAGATACGGAGTTTGTTTGGCGAAAAGGTACGCGCGCTGTGCCGATATAGAGCAGGTTCTATGTTAACTACTTGTCTACCAGGTTGCTTATTATTTTGCTTTCATCCAATGCTACTCGATTTTCTTGGTTTTCCCAGCAGTGTCGGGGCTCATCTGCTGGGCGCTCCTGGGCCCTTACTCCATCGCATTTGCGGCGCTTACTTGCTTATGGAGTCTCGTTTTCGTTGAGTACTGGAAGCTGAGGGAAAAGGAGCTCAGTATCAGATGGGGCGTCAAAGGCGTCCACGCAATTAAGGTCGATAGATTGCAGTATAAGTGGGATAAAGAGGTCCTCGACCCTGTCACAGGAGAGATCAATCGGCACTTTTCGACCAGAAAACAACTTCTTCGTCAGCTTCTCCAGCTCCCTTTCGCAGTTTTGGCCAGTTGTCTTCTGGGAGCCTTGATCGTCATCACGTTTGCAATGGAAGTATTCCTATCAGAGGTGTACCAAGGACCGTTCAAGTTATATTTGGTAAATTTCTCGATTGAGTTGCATATTTTGTACGATGGCTGATGTATGACTAGGACCTCCTTCCCACGGTTATTCTTTCGCTTCTCTCGCCAACGATAACATCTTTTCTTACCGATCTCGGGACCCGATTGACCGATTACGAAAACTACCGCACTACAGATGAGTACGAACGAGCGCTTACGCAAAAGACATTTGTGCTCAACTTCATCACTTCCTTTCTTCCGATATTTTTGACAGCCTTCGTCTACGTCCCCTTCGGCGGTAGGATCGTCCCGCACCTAGATGTGTTCAGTGTCAAGGCAGCGAAGTCTTCCTTTCTCTGGGGTGGATCAACGACAACAGAGCAATATCACCCAGACCTTCAAGTGGACCCTGCACGTCTGCAACAGGAGATCATATATCTCACAGTGACTGCGCAGGTATTCAGTTTCGGAGAAGAGATGGTGATACCCTACATCAAACGGGTCTTCTGGCGAATGTACCGTGAGTATAAAAACAGAAAAATAGAGAAAACTGCTCGCCGCCGTCCACGTACCCAAACGCTGGATCTCTTGTTGAATGACGTACCTGAGGAAGCACCATTCCTGAAAAGGGTCAGAGACCAGTGCGACGCCGAGTTGTATGATGTACAAGAGGACATTCTGGAAATGTGTCTTCAATACGGTTACCTGGTCATGTTTGGAGCAGCATGGCCGCTTCTTCCTCTCGGTTTCTTGATCAACAACTGGGTCGAACTGCGCGGTGATTTCGTGAAGATTACTCTCGAGTGCAAACGGCCACCTCCTATCCGTGCCGACTCCATTGGTCCATGGCTTCAAGTGCTTGAGTTCCTCACTTGGCTTGGCGGTCTTTCCAGCGCAGCAATCGTTCACCTCTACCGGAGCGATATCCAAACCGTGAAGCTATCGTCTCTGCTATTGACCCTCTTTGTCACTGAACAGGCATTTCTGCTCGCCAAGTTCCTCGTCCGGACAATTCTACAGAAGATCGGTGCAGATACCTTCCGTCGTGAGGAGCAGTACTGGTACTCTATACGGAAACGTTACCTCGAGACATTCTCCGACGAGGCTGCTAAACTCTCTCGCGCACGTCGTAACTCACGCATCCCACCGGGTTCCACTGAGTGGACAGCCCCGGACTTCACGGGTGAAAAGCCCCCCTTTGTAACTCTGGAAGACGAGTTCGTTCCGCACTTCACTCGCACAAACAGCGGCCGTCTGCAGATTTCCGAACGAGCCACTCGATTCTGGTCTTGGCAGAAGACAAGTCAACAAACCATCGACACTGGTGTCAAACTTATTCAAATGCTATCAGTGGCAGGGCAGTCTAAGACTGCGAAGAAGTCTCAGTGATGGCAGAGGGTATATCAAATTCGATTCTGAATACTAGCGGGTTTAGTAACGTCTGTTAGAATATAGGATTTAACAATCTTGGGACCGTGCATTCTATACATATGGAGGGTCCTGTGGTACCCAAGTTTAATGTTGGATATCTTGTTTCTGTTTCTGCTGTGTGATCAGAACCTCATAAATTCATGTAAATAGAAAAAATTGCAATAAGCAAGCAATATAAAGAAAATACGATCAACGAAGACAACAGCCTCTTAACATATGTCTTCCAGGATTGTTTAGCATAACGCGCTGCCAATGAATTCAACGCCGTCTAGAACACTCCATATCCAAATCCATTCACCCTTCTCATATGATGCCATGAAATCTATGTATACTTCTGTCTTCACATCTATAGAATGAGATCAGCGCCGTTGGCCTCCAAACAATGCATTCTTATCGCAATCATATATGTCACTCAAACAGCGAATCCGCCAGAATCTAGTTGTCTAGGTTCTCCTGCGACGTCGAACGTCCCATTCGATAATACGCGGATCGCCTGTGCAGCACTCTGATTCGGAGCAACCCACGTGACGTTATGTCCACGGCTTTCCATGAACGCCACGGTCGAGTTGTCATAATTATATTCAAAAGTGACCTGGTTCGGGATGAGCTGGTCATGTAGACGGGGCTTAGCTAGAGCTTCGTGTGCGGAAAGGTTTTCATCAAGAGCATGGATCAGGTTCTGAATAGTGGAAGTAATGATTCTACTGCCTCCCGCAGCGCCGACGACGAAAAATAAACTTCCGTCAGAATGAGTCACGATGGCTGGCGTGATGGATGATAAGGGTCGTTTGCCCGGTCGTATATAGTTGGCTGGTGAGGGAACGTAGCCGAAGGCGTTGGATTTACCGGGAACTGAGAAGTCTAAACCATCCCGATCAGTGACATGATTTATAGATATGTAGGAAGATGATGGGTTTTACATACCGTCCATTTCATTATTCATGACAATTCCGGTTTCGGGAACCATCAGTTGGCTTCCGAACAAGAGATTGACAGTCGTGGTGAGCGAGATGGCTAGACCTGTATGATCGGCCGTGACAATGTGTGACGTTCCTGGCCTGGACAATGATCAAAATAGGTTCCCAAGGTGATGAATAGGGTTTTGTATATACGTACGTTTCCAAACTCTCGATACCATCGGGATCATAGGCAGAGACGTTTTGTGTGTGGAAGTCAGATATCCTTCTGCGGATCATCTGCGCAGTGGAATCTTTCAACAGATCATCCTCGTATTCTGGTATTCCTTCGACGAATGATGGGTCTCCGAGGTTTGTTCTCTGTGAGAAAGTTTAGTACTGGCTCCGTTGAGAACCTACACACGACTTCTAGCGTACCTGTCCATATGCAAACCGCAACGCCTCATCGAGACGATGAGTGCTGAGGTTCACATTGTCGGCCGTGAAGAAATCTCCGTAGCCTTCCAGGATCTTCAATGCACTCATTGCAATAACACCGCTTGAAGGAGCCGTGCCACTTGTGATTTGATAACCGCGGTAGTTTATTTGGGATATATTCCGGTACGCAACGGTATAGTTTTTCAGGTCTTCCAATGTCATCGTACCGTTTGCGGCTTGCAACGCGTTTATCATCGTCTCCGCAATATGGCCAGTATAAAAGGCATCTGGGCCTTGTTCGGCGATTGTTTCTAAGGCGTCTGCATACCGTTTCCGAGTGATGGTATCACCAAGTCCCACCCTGGTTCCATTGGGTGCAAAGTCAATAGCCCATGTCGGGTCTTTAGACAGGAAATCTTCCCCATCACCTATGGCAGCATTCATATATTTGATGAGGTCTTTCCCGACCGGGAAGCCTTCGCGAGCTGTCCGGATGGCAGGTTGCATCACCGTTGACCAGGGAAGAGCGCCATACTTGCGATGCAGAGCCTCCAGGCCCCGTACTTCCCCAGGAACTCCACTAGTTGCCGATCAGGGTCAGCGGGATCTCCGCAAGGTAATATAGCACTAGAAGATTAAGCATACCTTGCTAGTCCACCATAAACTGACAAGCCATGGGTGTTGTTGTACATATCCTGGAACGCTGCAGCCGGCGCAGTTTCTCGAAAATCGATAAACTCATACTCGCCGTTGGATGAGCGGACTAGCATAAAGCCTCCGCCACCAATTCCACTGTGGTACATGCCTGTGGAGTAGATATCTTGTTAGCCTGGAACTTCGGCATTCGTCATTTAAGCTGCGATGGCGTGGTCGGGGTACACTCACTGGTGACTCCCACGCAGAAAACCGTTGCTACCAACTAGATTTCTCCATCTCTCACGTCAGCCACATCTGTCTTCTGTCCCTGTAGGAACCATATTTCTGGGGTATTCTTAGAGAACTCACAGCATCAGCGGCGTTCCCGCCCATATTAAGCATGTCTGTTCCGTATCGGCTGCAGATTGCATTCTCACTGGCCACAGCGCCTAACTTTGCCTCTTCACCATAGCCTTGCAGTCCTACTGGCAGTTTTGGAAGAAATCCTGGAGATGCACGGGCAAAATTATTGACCACTATGAGGGCCGACATAACCATCAATAGGACCATCCCGAGAGACCTTGCCATGGCTGGCCATCTCTGGGACCTGCTGTAACGAGAGGGATGAGAGGGAACGATATCCTGATCAATCTATGCACTGTCAACCTCACCTCAAAGTGGATATAATTTTTCTATAACGTACCTGCTTTTTCTCTGAGGTCTGGCCAGCCATCCCGGTCGCGGGCACCTTGGCCATGACTCGAATATGACCTACGGTACGAGATAAGACGCGATAAACTTAACACCAGCTTCGCCAAGAGCAGGTCAAATCCCCCGCAACAGCCCCTTCAGTCCCTTTGAACCGCTGCAACCGCCCAGGAGATGTGCTCAGTTGAAGAGCCCAACCGCGACCAGGATGAAAGTTCGATGATGGTGCAGTCCGAAGTAGGGACCTGGCGGTCAAGGTGTCAGTAGCGCACCATCCAGATAAGATCGCACGCATTCCGCGCGATCGGTCCACCGAATGATAAGACTGATGTTGGCGGCGGAACGGTGAGTAATTAGTTACTGCCCACGACTACGATCGGGTTCAGGGTCCAATCTTTACATGAAAGGTTATTCTGGACAAGACAATAGGGCCAATAAAAGTACAAGGTACACCCGTTGGCAATAAGCAACAGATCTTGGCTTGACCCCGAGATCGATCTAGATCTGACAATCAAACTCCACAGTAGCCGCGCATCTACCCTATTGATTGTAGCTCTGTGTACTTCTAAGATCATCAAATGCATTTCTTGTTGCATAAACCCTTGGATATTTTTCAAGAGAGGAACCTGCATGTCTCTTAAGGCCAACTTATCCCGCGGCGTAACTGGTTTTGCCGGCAAATCTGGGGAATGCGGGGACTGATTGAATATGTATATTTTAGACCAAAACTGTGAGTTTCACAGGGTCTTTGATGTCCGATTGATTTCTTTTCCTTAATCTTTTTTTATTTTTCTACGAACGACTATGCGATATATCACTTGTAATGAGCGTCTATACAGAAGAAAAAAGAATGTCGTTTAATTATGTAGCCATCAAAAACATATTACTCATGATATGAATTATACTTCAGACTTTCTACAACGAACATAAATTCATTGCAATAAATCTAACACAAAACCCTCCCTGCTAAAATCTGACAAACATCTCCCACACTATAGATGAGCTTGTTGTCCTTCTTTTCTCATCTCCGCGACCGTGCTCTCATAGACGTCGTATGCGTGCTTCTCGGAATCAAAGTCGAGGAGCCAGGGCTCTCTCTTGAGTTTCAGGACCTCTGGGTTCTTCTTCACGTTATCAAAGTCAGCCTTGTGCCACTGGTCTCTCGTTGTCACACCCGTCCTCTGCGCCTGTAACACACGGTCGTATCTGATCCTTTCATGCGCACGAAGAGCTTCCTGCACCCGGCTCTTTCCAGCAAGTTCCAAGCAGACCGCCAGATTTACTCCATCTTCCATTGACTGACTAGCTCCCTGGATCGATGTTGGGAGGAAAGGATGCGCTGCGTCTCCGATGAGAGCAATTCTCCCCTTGGGGGAGATCCATGTTGGCAGAGGATCACGATAGACCAACTTCCAGTCCACCAGATATTCAGGAGGCGTGGCCCTGATGATTTCTTGGACAACCGGGTCCCAGTCTTCCACTACCTTTAGCGCTTCTTCTACTTGTCCAGGGGTGGACCACGAATCTTCGATATCTGCTTCATCCTGAAATTTGCAATTCAAGTTAGTTGCATTCTCCCCAGGGTACAATGGAAAAATCCAGGAAATCATGAGAAGACTCATACCTTGTGCGTGCAGACCCAACTAAAATCTCTACCGTTCTTCAGTGAAGCTGCAATGAAATGGACATCTGGACCGATCCATGCCACATGTGCATCTCCATTCTGAACCAGGTGCTTAGTGATGGGATGCGTCAATTGTGACGAATCAAACCATGCTCTGTAGACTGCGTAGCCGCTCGACTTTGGCTTGTCTTCATATCCCAGTACAATCTTTCTTCCTGGCGACCTCACTCCTTCAGCGGCGAATACAACATCACCAACGACTCTGTCCGTCCCGTTGACGATAACTCCAGCCTCGGTATCCGTCTCAAAATAGTCAGTGACCCTCTGCCCTAGTCTGATGTCGATGCTTCGTTCCACGGCGTGATTGAAGACAATCTCATGGATCTCCCCTCTGTGTCCATTAAATTTCTTTCCATATGGCTCCTCGTCGTGCCAGTACTGTGTGATGAGATCCTCGCCGAGATATGATTTGAATAGAATACCGTCGCTCTTGTGGCAGATCGGGTCGAGCTTTTCCTCCACACCCTCCCACTTCTGGAAGATCCTGCCGCTATTGGGGCCGAAAGATATGATGTCGCCCAGGATCTTTAATTCCGGGAAAGCCTCTAGCAGGATGACATCGTGACCTTTTCGATCGCACTCAATGGCTGCAGTTAGTCCCGCAAATCCAGCCCCTACGATAACCACCTTTATTCCAGTTGATGGCTTGCGGAAAAAACCAGAAGGCCTTGCTGATGAAACCATAATGAAAAACTGTGGATATGTGGAAGTCGATACCTAGACGTCAAGAGATCAGTGGTTGAGTCGTGTAGTTGAGTATCTCGGCGGCCGCTGCGGTCTTAATATATGTGCAATACCCAACGGGCTCAAGGTACAGAGCTACCAGCTAAGACGCGTTCAGCTCTACCCCGGCCTATATGCCGTGTTAGTTTCTATCGTGCTGAACTCATGCAGCCGATAGATATCAACACGGAAATACCCCGTTCCCCACAGACAAGAGGTTTCCCCGCTGATAGACCCCACGGCCTGTTCCCCTCCCCGTGGGACCAAGGCCAGCAAATCTACTCTTCTAGATTCAATAAACTGTATTCTCATTGCTCCACATGCTTCCAGTGATACTATATCACTTCTATTGCACTGCGCAACGTTTAGATTCAGTCTCATCATCCCACGACATAGATACTCCATGCTCTGTATAATAATGCAGTGAGGTTTCTACATACAGGGAATTGCGTACCGGCTGCATATGAACAAGAAAGCAAGCGCAGAGCGATGTTCACTCAATCATTCGAGACACTTTATACAGCTGTCGCAAAGAATCTTCCACCATGGTATTACAGCCTCCCCATAATTCTCTTCGTGGTGACTCCACTACTGGTGCTGATTCATGACTACACTCTCTACTTTCTAATGCCTCGAGGACCCTTCCCTCTCCCTTTCATTGGAAACAAGCATTTAATACCAACCTCAGCACCATGGCTTCAGTTTGAAGAATGGTCTCGTACATACGGACCCATATTCACATTATGGATTGGAAGACGGCCGACAATTGTCCTCTCTGACCCAGAAATCGCGGTCGACCTTCTCGAAAAGAGAAGCGCCAAGTTTAGCTCTCGTCCACGATTCGTCGTGATGGGAGAACTATACTGGGATAACGCTGGTATTCTAGTCCAGCCGTACGGGAAAGAGTGGCAGGTTCGACGCCGCTTGTTGCACCAGGCCTTGAATCCGTCCGCCTTGCGACTATATAAACCGGTGCAGGAGGCCGAGGCAACTAGGCTCTGCTGGTCCTTACTGCAGACTCCTCAACGATACGAAAAATTAATCGATCGATTTACGGCTAGCGTTGTGTTTAGCATTGCGTATGGACATCGTATCGACTCGATGGACTCGGCGATTATACGCCAGAGACTCGAATTCATGCAGTATGCGGCATCATTGAATGTCCCAGGTCGCTACCTTGCTGAGACATTTCCCATTCTCAAATATATGCCTAACATAATCGCACCATGGAAAGCAGAGATACAGAACCGTGGCCGTGTCGAAGCTGCTGTAAACATGTCGCTAGTAAGACAAGTCCAAGAAGAGCTCCGAAATGCAAAAGATGCATCCTCCGTTCCCGATTCGTTGACGAAAATGCTCCTTGAGGCAAGGAATTCCGATCCTGATGCATTCGCAGTTCTCAACGAGCGCGACTTCTCTTTTGTTCCAGCATCTCTCTTCGGCGCCGGCAGCGACACAACAGCCAGTACGCTCTGCAGCGGAATTCTGATGCTTATTACAAACCCTCACGTCCTCTCAGCAGCACACGCTGAGCTAGACACTGTCATCGGCCCTGATCGTTCTCCAAAATTTAGCGACGAATCTAAACTACCATATATACGAGCGCTTTGCACGGAAATCCTCCGTATTCGTCCTGTCGCCGTCCTCGGGGGAACACCACATGCAAACTCCGTCGCTGATACTTACAAAGGCCACTACATCCCACAGGGAACAAACATACTATCCAACTCATGGGCCATCAACCTGAACCCGGAATACTATCCTGAACCTCACACATTCGATCCACTCCGGTTCATATCTCAATACACTTTCGAGCCCCTCCCCTATCTTCCGGAATCACACCAACAGATTAGGAAAGGTTCGAAGAAACACCCATCTAAAGATGGCCACAGCTCTTTTGGATGGGGCCGTCGAATTTGTCCTGGCGCTGGACTCGCGCAGAACTCTCTTTTTATTGCCGTAGCCAAGATGCTGTGGGCGTACGATATTCTTCCTGTCACGGAAAAGGATGGATCAACGAGGAAATATGACACGTTTGCCTATACGCAGGGCTTCAATATCCGACCGCTCCCTTTTGAGTGCGTGATTCGGATACGGAGTGAGAGGCACAGAGAAGTGCTTGAGAAGGAAAGGATGGAAGCGGAGAAAGTCATGGAGAAGTTTGCGCCATTTAGGGAATAGACAGCCAGGAAAAATATTACATATCTATATGACTTTACTACCAAGCTCTTGGCGAGGCATCTGTGGTGCATCCTTTTGTGCGGTTTGCGAGCGTAACAGCTGGCAGTATATAGTAAGCACCTTATTTCCGTTGATAGAGTCCGCTAACGCCTATGTCCGTCGAGATATGCGAGCAAACTTAACTAATTGAGCTGAACTGGCAAAGGCCAAGTCCACCCTTCTTGGCGCTTATGTATTAGATTAAGTGCTCATATTGTAGTTCTTCTTTCAGTTTATCCTAATAACCCGCTGACTACAAGGATCCATACATTTTCTTTTAAGCCTCATGCTCCCAGATCAATCCCACCACTATGTTTTCCACGTTTTCGACGAATGCCGGTGCTTCAAACCATTCACGCAAGAAGACCGACCCACAACGTCCCAAACGGAGTCAAGTAGCTCGAGCCTGCGATGGGTGCCGTCTTAACCGTGTAAAATGCGACGATAAACGGCCTTGCCGGAATTGCAAAAGCCGGGGTAGCTCTTGCAGCAACATAGATCCTCCAGAAACGCAATCGTTACCGGCAGCTATTCGGTATGGAACTTCCTACTTGTCTTATACACCTGACATCATAAGAGTCTATCATGGAATAGTCAACGATCTAAGACTAATAATTTGTCTTTAGAGAAATACAGCGTCTGCGAGAAAAAGTGAAAGAACTTGAGGAACAACTAAAGAAAGCCCCGGAAGAATATGAGGTTGAACGTAGAAACACCAGCCCACTTTCATCAAACACCCTTTTAGGCAGTACGACGACGTACACTGAACTTCGCGACACCAAGGAACGATGGAGCGAGTCGCAAGAAATTGGAACGCGCACTGGTACTATCTACTACGGTCCTATGTCATCTGCTCACTTCGTGAACCGAATGACACGCTATCTCTCACAGACTCTTGACGAGCCATCGACTGAGTCCCAACTACGATCGTATATCAGGGAAGCTCACTCGAGTCTTGCGCACCAGTCACAATTGCCTAGTGCGGGAATTCTTCCCGAGAGAAATAACTTGGACGATACAGAAACGGTCACTGAGTTGACGAGGGCCCAAGAGGAATATTTCCTTCGGCTTTTCTGGAAGTCCTTCCGCAGCGCATATCCCATTGTGTCTGAGCCGCAATTTAGCAAATATTATGATTCCCTGTGGCCTTATCCTCACAATGAAGCGCACGTAGAGCGCAAACCTTCTCCACTTGTGGATATCATTTTGGCCGTTTGCATGCAATATGCTAGTGTTTCCCTGCTCAGTGACGATGCGAGTCATGGTAGCAAATTCGTGCATCATGCAAAGAATACATGTACCGCACGTCATGCATTTTATAGAAGATGTCAGAGACTTTTGTCAAACAGGCCTGGAGATCTTTCCATCATGGTTTTGCAGAGTCATGTATATTCTATTCTTTACCTGTATAACTCGTCTCTCCTCAACACAGCATACATTAATCTCGGAGTTGCTATACAGATCGCTCGCACTCTACGACTTCACATTTACACGATCAACACTACTCTACGAGAAGAACAAGAGCTACACCGCAGGATATGGTGGACATTATGTTGTCTGGACAGCAAACTCTCGATGACGCTCGATCGCCCTCCACTCATTCCTACGTCAGATATCAGCTATGGCCTTTCGGTTGATAGTCCAAGTTATGCTGCTCTCTTCAGTACCACACTATCGTGCGACTATGATAAAACTCCTTGGCTTAGTTATCATACTCAGGCCATCGAATTGATATTCACATTTCGCCATATCCAGGATGCATTCTCCAGGAAGTGTTCGCACATTCTAAAGGGCAGAGAGCTTCGAGACGATGCATGGGCCACTGAAGCACTAGCAAAATTCCTGGGAGATGCTCTAGACATGATACGTGCTTGGGTACGTCGTGTTCCGTCGCATCTCAAATGCAGTCGCGTGGAAAACAAAAAGCCCTTTTCAACAGACCAAGCTGCTATCAGACTCGATTCCTCTAGTCCACTTTGGTTGCAGAGGCAGCGACTTCTTCTCGAGCTCTTTTATCATCATCTCCAACTATCAACCCTTCGACCTTTTCTTCGTTTCCCTCCTGAGGCTTCGCCTTATACACCTCTAGCAGATAGCCACAGTGTAGCATGCCTTAACCATGCGATGACGAGTACAAGTATACTGCATCAGGGCCTGTCAGAAACTGCCTTACTTAGGGGCTGGTTTCCTGTCTTTCAATACCAGTGGGATGCGACTCTCTGCACGATAGGATTTATTCTTGCACATCCAACCCACCCTTCAATGTATTCGGCTTGCAGATCCTTACAAGCTGCCATTGGCAACCTAGAACTCCTGGCAACGCAGTTTCCCGCTGCGTCAGACGCTGCCCAAGTTGCTCGAGAAGTCGGGTTTCGTGCAGAGTTCCTCACCAAAAGATTCGAAAGCGGACTTCTCTTACAATAGCAAGAAGGTGGCCTCGGCTTATCTGTTGCAGTAGAATTGGTGAAAGAAACACGGACCAGCATAGCGTATCTCTCAACAATAGTACGTGGGCTCGTGATCTCAGAGACTGGATTGCCACCATTGTTCTCACCTAACAAATAAGATAATTAGAACGCAACCTCCAATACACAGGGTATTACAGAAGAACTATACATTGCGAAGATACCCTTCGATAAACCAAATTATTTTCGCTTCATAAGAGCCTCTGTTTAGTGTAAATAGTCATTGCCTCTTCATCCGGTGAACTAGGCAATCGAGAAGGGCTAGATCATTATTACTAGACCCAAAGGAAAGGCCCCGGCGCTAACTCAAAGGAGTTTCGGAGTGAGCTAATGTATGAATTAGTAGGACGGTGAAAACAGATCATTGGTAATATTAAATGCTGATAGCAAAAATGCACTGTTTCCGAAAGGAGATATCTCCGAGTTTCCTAATCGGGACGGTCTATAGTATAAGAAGGGAATTGGTCTGATGCAATGTTAGAGCCGCAATCTCTAATATTGCTTTCCAGAAAAGTTATCATCTCCGTGTAGTATACACTCTCGAGTTTACTTTTTCATTTGCCGGCCAGAGCATTAATTGTCCTTCATTTGGCAGAAATATTCACGACTAAACCATCCTGAACAACACTTCGAATCCATGATGACCACCGGCACAAGTTTCACGATATCAAACCCAGAGAACTTACCAAGTCCTGAAAACGATGAACTGTACCATACAGACCATAATTTATCAAACGGGGCATTCCCTGCCGTCGAAGAGTCAGAAAAAGGTGATAAGCGCTCTATACGTGGAGTCCGTTGGGCTGTGACCTGTATCGCCATCTTCTCTGCCAACTTGCTCTATGGATTGGATAATACCATTGTTGCCGATATGCAAGGTGCTATAGCAGAAACATACGGGGAATACTCCCAGATCGGATGGTTGGGTATCGGCTTTACTCTCGGCTCTGTGGCTTTCATTCTGCCTTTGGGAAAGGCATATGCGGTTTTCGACGTTAAGTGGCTCTTTATTGGATGCCTCGTAATGTTCACGGCTGGAAGTGCATTGTGCGGTGGCTCTCCGAATATGAATGCTATAATTGTCGGTCGCGTGTGGGCTGGCGCAGGTGGTGCCGGAATGTATCTTGGGTAATGTTCATGCGCAAGCACATACAAGTACAGCGTCATTGATAGTGTCTGACAGAAATCTCAATCTCCTTACCATCTTAACGACCCCTAAGGAACAGCCTTTCTATGTGGGGTTAATCGGCTTGATCTACGGGACTGGTTGCATTCTTGGTCCTATTGTCGGTGGTGCTTTCTCAGACAGTAGCGCTACGTGGCGATGGGTGAGTGCTTGTCCCCATTTAGTTCACCGAGAGGTTACTGACAATGAGGAAGGGATTTTACATAAACCTCGTTATATTCGCCATTATGGCCCCAATATATGTCATTTTATTACCGTCATTACCACCGCAGGGTAGTAAAGACCAGTCATTCTCTGACAAACTACTCAGACTCGACTGGGTTGGTATTGTCTTGTCGATAGGCATTCACCTATCAATTGCCCTATGCCTTACCTTTGGGGGCGTGCAGTGGTCTTGGGGCGACGGTCGGAATATTGCCCTCTATATCGTATTTGGTGTTACTCTCGTCAGTTTTATTACCACACAGCATCTTTGCGTGTTGACTACGAAACAAGATCGTTTATTTCCTGGGGAGTTTCTGCATAGCCGTTCTATGATCTTGCTCTATATACTCATGGCCTGCGGTGGTGCTGCTCTTTTTGTGGCCCTTTATTATATACCTCTGTACTTTCAATTTGTGCACGGTGACTCTGGTATCATGTCGGCTGTTCGACTTTTACCATTTGTCTGCTTTTACGTGGTTACAATTCTTTCGTGTGGTTACCTGATGCCGAAGACTGGATACTATATGGTCTGGTATCTTGTGAGTGGGGCTTTTATGCTCATTGGTGCCTCATTGATGTATACTGTCGGCTACGATACTGCACCTTCCAAGATCTACGGTTACAGCATTCTACTTGGTGTGGGCACAACTACCACGCAAGCGGCATATGCCGTCGCCCCCACACTTGTCGCAGCAGATCGTGTGACTGAAGCAATTCAGTTTATCAATTTCTCTCAGGGGCAAGGTCTATTGCTCGGTTTGACAATCGCTAGCGCTATATTCCAGAGCCTGGCTATCAACGGCCTCAATGACCTGCTAGCTGGCACAGGAGCTTCGAAAGCTGACATTCAAGGTGCTATCGCTGGTTCGAAGAGCAAACTTCTGGAGAGACTTCCTCCCGAACTGAAATCCAAAGCACTTGGTGTAATCGTGAACAGCATAGGTAACGTCTACATCATGGTTATCGCAGCTGGCGCTCTGTACGTGGTGTCCTCATGCCTTCTGAAACGAAAGAGATGAGCAGGATTTACCACGACTTCGAGAACATTTGTGAGATGAGAGTTTCTGTTGTTGCTGTTTGTGCTAGATAGATATCTAGACTTTACTCTATGTACAATAGGGGAGATATTATCACTAATTATCACTAATCTTGAGAAGGCAAGAAAAAGTCTATAGATTATTAAAATAAAATCACTATTTCTTATATCATGTTAGCCAGCGCGAGTACATTAATAAGACAGCACGATTCTGGATCTAGAGACCTAGTAGGCATTCGCGTGCCACCTTCGGGTTTAGGGTTGTCGCCATCCCGTTGCTATTTCGAGCTGCAAACCCCTATACAAAGGGAGTAGTTCAATGAACTCCAAGCCACCTAATCCCTTCATATACTGGTATAAAGAATATCGCCGGAATAAGGAAGCAGTGGCGGAGGCAGTGCTACTAGGCAGCGGAATTAGACGACGAGGCTATAGGCATAAATAGTCGATAGATTTCACTACCCCCTAGATAGTCAAGATGTCAAGTTAGCTATACGATTCAATCTAGTACGGTAAAATGCTCATATCTTTTTACCTTCGCGATCCTAGAATTCGACAAGGGTTAGGTCTACGCACACTATATGATAGATAGTTTCGAGCGTGTTCCCTCTTAGTTCCAGTTCCTAGGCTGCCGAGACATATCAAAACTCTATATTACTAACTTTAACTTCTTCAACCACTTTATTTCTCGTAAAACTACGTCTCATTCTAGAATATATAAAGCTACTTCCTGGATCACAGATAAATCATTATTGGCCAAGTTAATAAAAAAGATTATTGGAAAGGTTTACTTGATTATCTATGCATGCCTTGAGGAAAGAAGCAAGAGTAAAATCAAAATTGTAAACTGCCTCATTCATATCTTTCAATTGCTTCTGATATATAGGAGCTCCATTCTTCCCGAATAATTCACCACTCATTCACCAGAACGTAACGGTACCGGGCATGCCCCTTGTCCATGTCCTGAATAGCGAGGTTTGCCTCTTTCATAGAGCGTTCCTGGATCCAGGGTCGCACTTTCTTTTCTGCAGCAAGCTGCAGCATCTCGGAGATTTCCTCGGGGCTACCAATAACTGAACCGCCAAGCTTGATCCCTTGGTTGATCAAAGAGTAAGCAGGGATCTCTAGAGGCCCATCCTCGGGTACACCAAGTTGGACTAGAGTTCCCCGGAAGCGGAGCAGCTGGGTATACTCCACGATGGGCATTTTGGATGAAGACGCTGTCGAGATAATCAGATCCAGTGACTGAGCATGTTTGGTAGCCCAACCATCGTCCTCTGCAGTTGCAATATATTCATCGGCACCAAGCTTTAGCGCATCCTCTTTCTTGTCACTCTTGCGGGAAATTGCAACAACACGGTCTGCACCAAGCGCTTTGGCAAAAAGAATACCAAAATGGCCCAAACCGCCAACACCAATGATGCCAATAGATTTTCCAGGACCGCAACCATACTGGCGCAATGGTGAGTAAGCAGTCACGCCAGCGCATAGCATGGGAGCAGCTTCTGCGGAGGGGATTGTATCTGGGATCTTTATCACGAACGACGAGGGTGAGCGATTATACAAGGAGTATCCGCCATATGACTTCCCACCGTTTGCGTAAGTGGCATTGTATGTGGTGACTAGATGGGGACAATGCTGGGGAAGGCCAGCTGCACAGGCTTTGCATTTTCCATTGTAGTTCAAACAGGCGCCACTCTGCGCGCCCACACCCACGCGGTCACCAACCTGAATCCCGCCAACAGCCTGTGAACCAACGCGAATAGCAATGCCGACAATTTCATGGCCAACACAACAAGGATAGTCTGTAGGTCCCTACATAAATCGACTATCAGCGGCTAGGTATCTCAACAAGGACACAATGGGATCATGTACCCATCCACTGCGCAAGGTATGCATATCGGTGCCGCAGATACCGCAATGGGTGACCTTGATATCGACGTCGGTCTCTTCCCATGGCTTGGGCTCGAACTCTTGCCAAACCATCTTGCCTTGGCTGGCCTCGGGACTGAGGCCCATCCAGCCCTGGAACTTGTAATCACTCTGGCCCATTGTGAAGACGTGCGCGAGGTCAGGGTCAAGTTAAACCGAATATGAATTGAAATCTGATTCTCTGGCACTCTTCCTGAGTAAAGACCTTGAATTATATATGTCTCATGAAATGCCATTATCCTTTACTTAGACCTTAGACACTTCTCTCAGCTAACTAAATCTGGCCCCGTAGACTAGCCATCGCAGATCCACATCTGTCCACCGCCTAGAATACCATAACCGGTCCTAATGGGGTTATATCCGTTGTCCAATATTAGAATTCTACTGATAGAATAATATCAGCGGTCTTAATAATGATCTTATGTCCGTTTGAGATGTTTATCTGCATGGTGATCCGTACGATGTATCTAGAAGAGACATCAAGAGCCAATTACGTTACGCGTCCCCATTATTCAGCCCCGGAGATAATTCATTTGATATTGCTCGAAATATATCTCTCTGGTTCGATTCGGATAGTTTATGCCCATTTCTCTTATCAAATGACGTGGATAATGTATAATTATTAAGTATTGAGGTGAAATGTAACGCCCGTACATCTAATATGTATGATCTTTAGTTGCATATTGTCTCCGCTGTTGGTCAGGCCAATCGGAGTTCCTCCCTTCGGTCTTGATTCGGCGTTCCCCACTACACGGCTTACCAATATTGCTCGGAGTTCATACAATTTACCTAATTCGGACTGTCGCAATGATTAGTCCTGGCTTCGCGGTGGACAATGTAGGGATACTTCCGGAATGGCCGTGGCAAACTAGAAACTAAAGGCTTTTCTACCAGAACTCCCGTGCGCTAGTCGGCTACCACATATGAATATAGAAGAGATATTCCTCTAGGCCGGCCCATAGTATAGTCCTTAAATCTAATTCGATTCTAGATAGGCCACACAGAATGATATTTCATAATACCTAGGATATCTAATGGTAAGATCTTGGGCCCTAGGGCCTAGTAGGCAATCGCCTACCTCCTTCCCTTTCGGGCCTAGCCCAGCACACACAGCTATATAGCTAGATAGCTGGAGCTGGAGCTCGCTCCCTCCTAGAGATCACCAGAGAATTCAAGCACTTGATCAGTCCTTTCCTTCCCCCTCTAGCAGCCATCATAAGATGAAGACAACGATAGTTTAACTATGGCAACATTTCATAAGGCACAAGAAGTCTGCCTAGTCACTGAGGTGTCTATATTCAACTGGTCTAGATCCCTAAGAAGAGTATGGTCTCTTCAAAACGAGATAATGACCAAAGTCACCACAATAACCCAAAAGAATATATCTTCGAACAGCACCGTCACCGTGTCTCATCCCAACCGGCAAAGATGATCGGCCACTCTGTCCTGCACCCAACCATGACCGATTCCGGTATCCTTGCTGGTCGCGTCGTACAAGGATGCTACAGTGAAGAGTTTGGGGCTGATGCGCGAAAAGTGTGGTAAATAAGGCCAGATTAAAGCCGCTGGGAGGTGTTTGAACGCTGGATAATCCACTGCATGTGATGAGTCTTGGTGTTACACGAATTGGGGCCACAGCTAACTGTGGCGATATTGGAAGAGGCAAGAAAGCGAGGCATCGGAAATGAGGTAGCTGAAATATTGTTTAGACGATGCCAGAAGGTGAGGAGAGAGGTTATTCATTTTCTCGTGAAATCATATGAGCTTATATACTTAGAAGTTCTACATTACACATGCACAATTATTCCCAGAACATGCTCCCACATGCCTTTATGCGCCTTTCTCAAATGTTCACCCAACTAAAACCGCACTCGGAACCGCTTACTAGTTCGGATACGCTCGCCATACTTGTAAAAGATAAATGGCAGTGGACTCAATGCCAGTGCGATGAAGCCAAGCAAGGAATTGCCCCATCCAAGACCTAGAGTTGCGTACATTTTACCTCCGGCCAGTGGAAGCACAGCCCCTGCCAATGACCGGAACACAGTGTTCGCAGCCATGGCAGATGCAGCGTAGATAGTATAAGCGTCGACGAGATATGTGGAGACAGTCATCTTTGGTGAAGAGTCAGCTGAAACGATCAGGACCAAGAAGGATAGAACGGGTGGCTTACAAAAGTGGAGAGCATTCCTACCCCCAGAAACGCTGTGCCTATAATTGGCAGGATCCAGTGCTCATGCTTCTCTGCTGTCCATCCATACCAGAAGAGCGATAGGGGAACGCAGACTGAACCGACTATCATCGGGGGTAGACGATATTCCGGTTTGGAGGTGCCGCCATTCTTCTCGGCGAGATATTTCAAAAGACGGTCCGAAACGATACCCAGCATCAACAAACCCATGAGGGAGCCAATACCGATGCCCAGATATGCCAAGCCGACGCTCCCTTGGGAGAAACCATAGTTCTGCTCGAATACATCCGTCATTGTTGTGAAAAGAAGATAGAGGTAGCCATAGATTACGGCAGTGTATAGTGACAGGAGGAAGACTATTGGTGACAGGAAGAGCATCTTTGTTGGCCGCACAATAGAGAAAAGGAATAACTCTTTCGGCGAACGACCAGTGTCCAGAGCTGATCGAAGATTGGAATTACCAGTTTCCTTGCGTAGACGGTTTGTTTTTCGCTGCAGAATGGTCGGGGCATACGATTCGCGTATGAAGACAAATGTATTGATTGCTACGGCACCGCTCTGTACTCAGTTAGTTTAAAGGCCTATTATCGGTTAGAATCTCCTCAGGAGACATACCGCAATGGCAAGCACCCAGAAAGTCCACCTCCATCCTTTGGCTTGGGCCAAGTAGCCACCCGCTACACACGGTCAGTCAAAGAACGTCTACGTTCGACAAAAGGAAATACACACCAACTGGTCCGATTACTGGACCAAGGAGTGGGCCCAATGCCCATGCGGCCATCGCACCACCTCTCTTTTCCTGCCGAATCATGTCTGAAATAGATCCAGCACCGATTGTCAAGGGTGAGCTACCAGCTATGCCAGCGAACAGGCGAAAGACAATCAAGCTGGCCATGTCGGGGGCGACGGCGCAGGCTACTGTGAACACGACGTAGAGGATATTGCAGACGTTGTAGATTGGCATTCGTCCGTACATTTCCGACAGAGGAGCGATGAGAAGCGGACCGAAACAGTACCCCAGCAGATATACTGAAACCACAAACGACGCAAGCTCCAAGTTCGTAGAGTGGAAGTCCGCCATAACTTCGGGCACACCTGGTGCGAACATGGATGAACCCAGGGGCCTATCTTCAAGTTAGTCTTTAAGTGACTTCATCTCGCAATCAAGGCGCATACGTGAGGAGTGTGATGAGGGAGATGGTCGCTGTTGCGACTACCTTCTTCCTCCGCGGCCAGTTCAATGGGTTCTCAGGGTCGTCAGGGCCATCCCAGTCGACGATATCCGGGTCTCGAACTGTGGCTTCCATCTCCTGCTTCTCGGATAGCACGTCGCCCACTGCATCACGTTCGACATCTTGGTACTGAGTTGCCTCCGCGGAAGAATTGTCCACACTGTCTTCCACTGCGCTTGTCTCGTCGCGTGGTTTCGAGTCCACCAGCGCCGAGGAGTCTGTTTTCTATTAGCACGATTGTCGTTGCATTAGAATTTAAGGACCGCGACAACTCACTGTCAGCGTTCGCCATGGCCCGCGACTCCTTCTTTCCGCCTTAGCAGTGACGATGACTGCCCATTCCGCAAGATCTGGGCGCCCATCGCGATCTCTCGGCTCTATATAGACATATCGGTCTGGAACATTCCCATGGGCATCTGCCGGGCTCTTGGCGTCGGGAGCGTCAAGGATCCGGTGCGCATAAAGTCGAGATACATGGGGGCTTTTGCGACGCCATCTAGTCTTCTGATCGGTCTGCCGTGTGCACAAACAAGTGCATAACCTTGGGGCCTCTGTTCTGGAGTCAATGCGGGGTCTAATTAACCGGACTCACTAGCGAACCCCTTGATTCATCTATCTATCCAATATATTTCCCCGTACCATCCGCGGAGTATTCCGCGGGCACTTTCAGGCCGGCCCGCGCTGGAACTAAAACTGTGGAGGCCAATGATCGATGTTACTGTAGCCCGACTGCCCGAGCATGGGGGCGATTTCCGAAAGATAAATGGAGTTCTAGTCAAATCAATGATGCTTCCTGGAAATGTCAACTGACATACCAACAGGGACATGGTATATAAAGCGAACACTTTTACTCTCACCTCGGTCTCATTTGGAAATCGGGATTGTTTTATTGTCTCGCTCCATCGCAAAATAGATTTGGCAAAATCTCACTTAACTACGGCCCCAAACGTTGTGCAACGTGATGATGTCGGCGAACACAAGAGGTACAGCCCCCACGGTATAGTTCCAGCGAGAAATTTGTAGCACACTATGATTAGTTATCCCATCCAGGCGCGAAATGGCCTTGAAGAGATTATCGCAGAACAGTGGGGCTATCGGTATAAATCAAACATAAATTTAGGGCTATGGTGTCACTGATTCAGAAAAAAAGCGATGGTACACAGATGGGAGGGATCCGATTCCTTTGGACGAAAGCGTATATTTAGGAGTTAGTAGATATGTTTGCCAGGGGCTTTCGCATTGTCATAAGACTGGTTTATATAGATCAAAGAGAGTAGAGCAAATAAATGCTCAGAGATCGATAAAATACTCCAATGTGTATTTTCTGAATTAGCATACAGGCCACAATAAAATAGCTCTGAACTTGTTCGCTGCTAAGCTTCGTTATAACTGAGCTTATCCAATGGACAAATCTTTAAACCAATGGGTATCAGCTGATACATACTACGCTGATCTGGCGCATGCTGTAATTATACAGTAGAGCTGACGTCGAATATGAGGCCCAAAGCGCAACCTTCCAATAAATCTCTACCACCACCCACCAAGTATATATTTCATTTTCTGTGTGCCTTATTATTGGAATCCAGGCATAAGATGTGAGTGCAACGTCCAGCCTCGTAGTTGACGTGGACACCAACCGCTGGGGATTAAGCCTAGTGGCCTTTGATGCCTAATGAGTGTGGTCTCTGAATGGCCAGATTTCTGCACATTGCTGTGCCGCGCGGCTGCATTAGATATGACAGGGAATTGAAAGCCAAACAATGATTGCAAGTCATTTTATGAAATGTCTGTTGACAAGAAGGGCAATGGACAACTCAGGCATGCATATCTTGACCCCTCAGGATGAAAATGATGTCTGTGGTTGTGAGGTGTTGTATAAATATGGGATCATGGACTACAGCGTTAGTTACTATCTAACACTCCACGAGTGTATTTATTAAATCCGACGATATCTTACTTTTCACCGGTAAACGAAACATAGTTACAATATCAAGCTATGGGTCATAAGCACAAGAAAGGCAAAAGAATCGGCATTTCAGTCCCACAGGAGCCTGCCCAATCCGTCGATGGCATCTCTAACGGCGCGGTTGAGGAAATCCCAAAACCGGAGACCTCGTGAGCGTCTCTTCTCTTCCATTCTCATCTTAGCAGTTACTAATTAGGTGAATATCGACAGGCCATACTTAACAGCTGCTTTCACATTCTTGATTGGTCATAAAGAATACGAATTCTATGGAGTCCATAGATACTTTGCTGAAAAGTCACCAGTCCTGCGACTTGCATTGGAACAATATTGGGGATCATCAAATATCAGACTCGATGGCATTGATATAACCATTGGTCATACATTCGTACATTACCTCTATACTGGAACATACCAGACTCTGATGCATCAACAATACGATATCGCTGAGGAGCACGCAGAGTATAGAAAAAGCGTTTTTACGTACCGTGCCGCGAAGCAATATCAACTACCAGGGTTGGAAGACCTTGCACGGACTCATATGGCAGAATATGAAAAGTACCTCCCCATAAATGTCATCCTGGATGTGGGAAAAGATGTATATCGTCGACTGGGAGACGATGACGACGACGAGTGGTATTCAGACTATCTCCGGACAAAGATCTGGTCGGCGTTTGAAGAAGACGAGCATCTATTCTCCCAAGAGTACTTCACACAAGGCCTGGGAGAAGTTACCAGGTTCGACAAATTTCTGGTGTCGACTATGGTGCGATTATTTTCAGAAAAGATATCAGCGCTGAAGGAGCATGCATCCCATGTTGATCCTTCGGACGTGAAGATGAACGCAACCTCCACTGAACATCTCGAGCCCTCAACCAGTCCAGCTCTTGAGCTACCTCCGAGTCCCAGTAGGACATTTTCTGATCAAAGCGGACCTATATCTCCGCGAGAGACTTCTCCAGAACCAGAACAAGCAGAGGTTGTTGAAGTGGCCGAGAAGATCTATGACAGATTGGAGCCCATTACAGAGGTTACTGAAGACTATGCAGTTGAACGATATGATGGGTACCAGGAAATTGCTCAGGAATGTATGTAGCTATCTTAGGTACAAAACCGCATGTACAGGAGAGCGTAGATGGATGAGTCAAATGAGTCTACGTAAGATTTCGAACGTATTAATCAGATCATCAGGGGGACCAAATACTAACCTCCAACACTATTCAACGAAACAAGCAAATATTCCTAGGGACATTCATTCATTATTGTTTCACTGCCTCGTCCAAATCAATTTTGTAGTTAGTTAACTAAGTTATGCCATAACCCATGATGACTAAGCCAGTTGATCTCCCCGCATCATCCTGTTCTTGAATTTGGATAAGCTAAAAAAATGCCCCATACTCCGCATTCCTGCTCAGAGGACCTTGTGTGATTCTCTTGCAGAATAATAAACTCATGCACATGCTATTTTAAGCTTATTTTCAGCAATCATTGAACGGTGGAGCTTAAATTGACTCGAGCTTGGAACTTGCACGGCTCCCCGCGGGGTAAGTATGCCGCTACAATTGCTGCACGGACTACCTAACGCTCAATACTCTCCAAAGCCACCAATTAATCTTAGAAGATACAATGGCTTCTCAGCCCCATTCTTCTATACCTCCAGAATCGTTCAGTATCATCTCTACCTTACGCTATGATCCTCAAATCCCCGCCGTCGCATCGAAGTCCCATGCAGACATCTATCCCTACCCGAAGGACTCACCCTACTACCTCCTCCCTTTCCATCGCGACCGATTACTCAACGCAGCAACACATTTCAACTGGGCCAAGGCCATCGAATTCCTCCAGCTCGATACGACCCAATTCTCTCAACTCCTAGATAAATCAATCTCTGATCAGTCGAAACCATGGCGCTTACGAATCGCGGTGGATTCGCAGGGAAATTGCACGGTAGACGTCAATCCCGCGGCACCATGTTCTCCTCGTTCATTATTCATTCCATCTGCAGATATAGAGACTGAGGCTGCGACACAGTTGCCTCCCTGGAAGCTATATTTAGATACTCAACCGACCGAACCATCAGCATTCACGACTCATAAAACGACTGTCCGAGACGAGTATACTTCCGCGCGAGAGCGCGTGGGAATCACATCCTTGCTGGATCCGGTGGAGGTATTGGTCTTCAACCCTCAAGAGGAGGTTATGGAAGGGAGTATTACCACACCATATTTTCGGCGGAGGTCGCACATAGTAGATACGGCGGGATCAGGTTCTGGCTCTGGCGAGGATGGATTTATATGGGTGACGCCTCCATTATCGAGCGGTGGGAATGCGGGAACGACGAGACGATATGCGCTGGAGAAAGGATTCTGTGTTGAAAGGCTGGTTAAGGTGGATGAGTTAGTGGATGGGGAGGAGTGTTGGTTGAGCAATGGTGTGAGGGGGTTTATACGTGCTGTGGTTGTGTTGGAGAGATGATAAACGTAGGACTGTGGCCTTTATATTTGTATAGAATGGTGGGACCACCCCGTTGATACTTGGAGTGTGTATTTTTAATGTTGCTGGATGAATAGATTATAACACTAAGATATCAATTAACGAATAATTATAAAATCAATCCATAATAAGCCATATGCAAATTCGTAACCATTTAAAGAAGAAATCTTTCATTCCGCTTTCTATCGTAGACCCATGACACCACTCCTCGAGACCCATTCAACTAAAGAACTATATACATGTCATCATAAAAGTCAAAATGATTGCCAAGTGGCGAAGCAATGTTTGTGGATGCGTAAAAATATCTATCTCGCAAACGTAATGTAGCGTAGCAAAGAATTATTCTTTATGCCTAGGCAGTTCCGTTGGCGCCCTTCACGTCCTCTTCAGAGCTCATGATCTGCACCTTGATGGCGCCAGTCTTGGGGTTGGAAGCCGTATCGAAGGCTTTCAAGGCATCCTCCAATGTGAAGCGGTGGGTTACCAGCTTCTTGAGGTCAATGACACCGTTCTTCACGAGTCGGATCGCTCTGGGCCAGGTGTTGGAGTAACGGTACTGGTACTGGAGGTCAATCTCCCACGTACTCAAGCGCATGAAGGGAATGGTCATCTCGTTCTTGCCAACTCCAATGACAAAGACCTTTCCTCCGAACTTGACACTCCAGATAGCAGAGCAGACACTGCTCTGCACACCGGTGCACTCGAGAGCGAGACGGGGCCGGATGGCATCAGGCTCACTACCGTGACCATCGTTCAGCGCATCGATGATTCCCTGTGCATTCTCCTCATCGGACGCGCCGATCTTGACCTGGTACGTACGTACACCAGGAACAAGCGACTTGGCGAATTTCAATCTGTTCTCGTCGATATCGGTGATGACAATAGGGCTGGCTCCTGCAGCGCTGGCACTGAGGAGAGTGATCAAGCCGATCGGGCCGGCCCCAGCAATCAAGACGGGGTCTCCGAGACGCAGACCACTGCGCTCAATGGCTGCAAGAGAAACACTGAGAGGCTCCAGCATGGCACCGCTCTCGTAGCTCATGTCTCCGATCTTGTGGCACCAGATGGCCGGGTGGTTGACGTATCGTCGCAACAGACCGTCCACTGGCGGGGTTGACAAGAACAGAACTCTTTCGCAGCCATTGTAGCGACCTGTGAGACAGGGCTCGCACTCGTTGCAAATGATGTTGGGCTCGATAGCGACACGGTCACCGGGCTTGAGCTTGGTCACATCGGGAGCGACGGCGACGACTTGACCGGCCGATTCATGGCCCAGGATGTGGTCTCCCGTGACGATCATAGGACCGATACAACCAGCATGCCAGAAATGAACATCCGATCTAGAATAGCACCTTCATCAGCAGCTGTTCAGAAACGATAATGAGACCAGTGAACAACATACCCACAGATTCCTGTGCTGCGAACCTCAACAATGACCTCACCTGGCTTCAAACTCTGTCCACTCTTCACTTCCTCCACAGTTGGTTTCGCGTCTGCCAGCCAGAGATCATGTTTCGGGTTCGTGAAGACCCCAATATTGGGCTTCGAAGGCACTGGGACAGACGTATCGATGGCCATGATTGCGGTATAGAGATGTGTCGGAGGAATGGGAAGCGAACCAGCGCTTATCTGCTGTGATAATGAAGCGCTGATAACGATATGGATTTACCCTGAGATCGTTTCAGACAGAGCTTCCCACGGGACTATAGCGGATAGGATAACTATCTTGTCGACAGAAGTAGAACACGGGATGCCGTCTCACGAATTTCTGGACTCAAGGGCTTTTAAAAGCCAGAGACAGCCCACGCGGGACACGTAACAGCTGTAGCTGCAATGCCCCTCACTCGGTGGAGGCTCGGATAAAGGATTGCGCTGCGTTTCGACCGTTTGATTCCCCAGAAGATACAGTATTCAGTAATTTACCCGGCCTCAGCGCGGGGAGGACGCCCATTGCGATGTGATTGGCCCCCAGCGTGGGGCTGCGATGGTCACGCTCGACGAAAAATCAGAAGAAAATATAGAATAACAGATGCTGTGGAACCAGAATGGACTTATTGACTGTTTCTGTATAGTTACTGGGTTTAATAGTCACCATGATATTTTGCTGCGTTCTGGTTAATTGCACTGTCCTGATCTCCTGATTGGTAGCACTGGCCGTACGCACCATGGCTAACACCGCGAGGAGCCATGTCTTCAGCACAGTTTATTTATCAAGCATAGGTACATGATACTGGGAATAAATAAATCAAATATAAGTTACCTCCAAGACTATCGGTTGCTGCGTATTACCTGGATAAAGATCAGTAATTATTACAGTGTTACTAGCTAGCTAACCATCCAGATTGCTACCCCAGTTTTAACTATGTATCTCTACTAAGCTAACTACCCCGCTAAACAATTACAGTATCTAATCCGATTGTCCCACTAAACAAAATCAGCTATCCCGTGGCAAGCATCCAGTTCTTTAACTGGCTAATAACAATTTGCAAATAAGAAGTCGCACAGTCAATCATGTGCACGGGTATTACTACTCTGTAAGTTATTACAATAATACCACGAACAAGTCCCAGAGAACAAGGTCCTTTCGAAAATAGCCAAGCTCCAAGACAGACTTGGACTGGTCTGGACAATTCGATATTCTCTGCTTAATTGTCCTGGAAATCCCCCAGTCCCCACCGGATGGCGTATTTAGAGACTGTCCACTTCCCCGCCGGGGAATTACCCGAGCGGGCAAATAAGCGTTCGGCATTTTTCTCGAAACTCGGGAGAATTTGCGGCAGAATAAAGGAATTATACTCTACTGATTTGGAAATGCCGGTCGATATTAGGAAGAATTATAATACGAGGTCTCTAGGAGGCGTCCTGGACTGGTCTGGTTTGCCCTAGTAGAATATCTCTGTCCAACGTGTCCCAGGCCAATCCATCCGGTCCACATATCTGTGGCCATGGAAGTATTCAATTCATCATGCAAGAATTTTTGTGGTTCATTATGCAATCTATCTGGGTATGTGTTGTTGCGTAAATGGAGAGTGTATTGTACAGTGGGTTGATGATAAAAGGTATAGAATGAAATATCAAAACACATTGACCCGTCCCATGGGCTAGATGACGTGCGCCGTATTCTCCAATATGTATCTCTTTAAATCGTGGAATAGCAAGACAAGTCGTCGAATATTATAATCCCCGGAAACACTCTACCGATGAAGCACCTCCTCCAGCTCCACAGCGGAACTTCCGCCGGCTCTTTCATTGTTCAAGATATCCGGGCTAGATCTCCGGACATGCATCAATAATCGGAGTGCCCCTGCAGGAGTGACGCCCTCAATGCGCCGGGCCATACCGATACTTTCGGGCCGAACACGCTCGAGCGCATGTCGCTCCTCCGTGCTGATTCCGTACACCTTGGAATAGTCCAGGTCGCGTGGCAGAAGCAGGTTCTCATCTTGCTGAAACTTCCTCGCCATCAGTGCCTGACGCTTCACATACGGGGCATAGCGGCCCTCGATGGCGACGCGCTCACGGATCTCGCGAGGGAAGGAGGAAGGAGTATAGGCGGTAGAAGATTCAATGTGTGGGATCAAAGAGTCGACGTCAACACCGTCAAGGCACAGCATGTCCATGCCCGAACGAATGGAGGTATCAACCCGCACGCGGAAGCCCTTGCGCGACCACTGGAAAGATGACAATTTAGTGTTCTCCAGGAGGTTCTGCAGCTCTCGGATTTGGCCTTCAGTATCAGTGAAGTGGCTCCATCGACGGTCACCTACAACACCTGCTTCACGACCCATGCGGGTGAGGCGCAAGTCGGCGTTGTCTGCACGGGTCGAAATTCGGAACTCGCTGCGTGAGGTGAACATGCGATACGGTTCAGAGACACCTTTCGTGATAAGATCATCGATCATGATTCCGATGAAACCATCCGAACGGGTCAGTGTAAGAGGTGGCCGTGATTGAGATGCTAGTCCGGCATTGGTACCGGCGATAATACCTTGGGCGGCAGCCTCTTCATAACCGGTTGTGCCATTGATCTGGCCAGCAAGGTATAGACCACCGATCAGTTTCGTCTCCAGCGTTGGCCGAAGATTTCGAGGGTCAACATAGTCGTATTCAACTCCATAACCAGGCTGAAGCATGCGCACATTTTCAAGGCCACGAACCGTCCGCAACATAGCCTCTTGAGCATCAGAAGGAACGGTCATGGAGATACCATTCGGATAAATGATCTCATTGGGAGCAAAACCTTCCGGCTCCAACCAAATTTGATGTCGCTTCTTATCTGTGAAGCGGATAATCTTAGATTCAAGCGACGGGCAGTATCGAGGTCCTTTGACCGTTTCCCTGATGTGCACCGACTTATCTAGGTTAGCACGGATGATATCGTGAGAAGCCTCGTTAGTGTATGTCATCCAGCAGTTCAGCTGACCCTCGTCGCCGACTTGGACCGTGCTGTTGAGATAAGAGAAAGGCTGTGGTGGTGAATCACCCGGCTGCACCTCCAGAGAAGAGAAATCAATTGACTTCTTATCGAGACGAGGGGGAGTGCCGGTCTTGAGACGCCCCAACTGAAAGCCAGCTTCCCGTAGCGACTTGGTCAGACCAAATGTAGCTGCCTCTCCCATTCGTCCTGACGGGAAGACGTCCAGCCCAATATGAATCTCACCTCCCAAGAACGTGCCCGTGGTAATAACCACGCGGCCCGTTGGGATGACTTGACCAGACTCCAATCGAACGCCGACGATCTTGCCCTGTGAACCTGTAGATCCATCCAGTCCTTCTCTCGAAACCACAATATCGGCAACCTTGCCCTCAACGATGCTGAGTCCCGGAGTTGCAACAAGTTCCTCGCGCATGTATTGTTTGTATAGATCTCGATCAATCTGTGCCCGAGGACCCCATACAGCTGGTCCCTTTGATCGATTCAGTGTTCGAAACATGATTCCAGCCTTGTCAATGATGCGACCCGCAACGCCATCGAGAGCATCGATCTCACGGATCATCGTTCCCTTTCCGATGCCTCCAAAACTAGGGTTGCAGGAGCAGACTCCAATATTCGATAGCGAAGGCGTGACCAACACCGTTCGCGCCCCCGATCGGGCTGCGGCTGCACTGGCCTCAGATCCGGCATGGCCACCTCCAATGACGACGACATCGCAAGCCCTATTTGATACAGATGCATAAGTTATTGTCTGCGGTGGTCTGGAGGAATGAGAACTTACTGCGCGCTCTCAGATACGGTGGCGAGACCGCGAAGTTGAAGCCTTGTTCCAATTCGAGGACCGCGATTCAAGCGGAGCAATCCATATGCTCGCACACGGAGAGCCATCATGACGAGCCGGGATGATGATGTTCTGTTCTGGGCCTCATCGACCAAAAATTTCCCATAAACATCGAGCGGCGATATCTTCAGTCACGTGTGCCTCTCTTAAAACCGGGGAAGTCGCAATAACGCCGAGAGCGGTGAGGGATGAGCTATGTGTTCTGCCCATTCATCATCTGAAGGCGGTGGACATCGAAAGTACCACCAACTGACCAGCCCGATTCATGATGTCCATCTAGATACTCTATAACTCATGCCGGAATTGGTCCTGCACCTCTGCAAGCCACGGATGGTGAATTGCCAGTAGACCACTATGGATACTGTTACATCACCCTCTAGCCTCTGGAAGTATTTAAAGAATGCTATTGGTCAATCAGTGGTGACTATCATTCGGGCATAATCATCTAGACGCTTCGGTGTTTCTCCGAAAGCAAAAAATGTCACGCGATGAGCACGGATTCAATTGAATCTTAACACGAGCGAGCCGTCTGTCCAACCCCAGAATCAGGGAACTTCCGTAGCTTTTCCCGCCACGCGAGCCTAAATGCAGTATGGCCTCAGTCTGGGGCCCCGCATTATCTATGTAAACTTCACAGACCTGCCGATCACCACGGAATACCGTCCTCCGTGCATTGCGGGGGATAGCAAAAATATCGAAATATAAATGATTGGAGAAATGTAGTCAATAGCTTAGGGTATTGGACTTTGTACGGAACCAGCTCTAGAGACAACAAGATGGCGGACGCAACACCCAGCGCCAACAAGGGCGGTTTCCGCCAGATGTGCCAGAACCCATATCTGTTGGGAGTCGCATCGGTCAGTTGATTCAGCTGGTGCCTTTCTATTTGTTTGTCACTAACAAAATATATAGTTTTCAACTCTTGGCGGACTGTTGTTTGGATATGATCAAGGAGTATGTTGACCAGTTCGGATACACTATTTACAATTGATATACATTCACTTCGAGATCAGGAAAGCTGACGATTGATTATTTGACAAGGTAATAAGCGGCGTTATAACCATGGAGTCATTCGGAGCCTGTTTCCCTCATATTTATACCGATAGTGGCTTTAAAGGCTGGTTTGTATCAACATTACTACTAGGTCAGTTGCACGTTTATCACAGCTATAGATCTAGACAATCTCGCTAACTTGTACTAGCTGCATGGTTCGGATCTCTCATTAACGGTCCTCTGGCGGACCGCATAGGACGAAAACTGTCGATAAATATCGCCGTCATTATTTTCGTCATTGGGTCTGCAATCCAGTGTGCTGCTGTTAATATCCCGATGCTGTTCGTCGGTATGCCTCCGCCATAGTTCAGATGTATAATAGGCCAAATATGTGTTAATGACGTGGTTATAGGTCGGGCTATTGCTGGAATTGCTGTCGGCCAATTGACGATGGTTGTACCGCTATACATTAGTGAGGTCAGACGTCTGTGAAATTGTTCCCGTCGTGTACACTACTGACGGTACAATAGGTGTCCGTGGCAGAAATACGCGGCGGGCTAGTCGTACTGCAACAAGGTAACATACGACCAAACCTCTAACCCGTACAATATGGAGTTCTGACCTTTATAGTATCGGTCACGATTGGCATCCTCATCAGTTATTGGATCGACTACGGTACGAATTATATTGGGGGGTCGCGTTGTGCTCCAAATATTCCCTACACCGGTGGAACCAAATCGTCGCGTACATTTGATCCATTTCATGATGTGCCAGCTGGTGGCTGTAACGGCCAGTCTGAAGCATCATGGAGACTTCCCTTGGCTCTTCAGATAATACCAGCGTTGACCCTAGGGATCGGAATGATACTGTTCCCTGAAACGCCAAGATGGCTCTTGATGAAAGATCAAGACCAAAAGTGCCTCAATGCCCTTTCCAAACTACGCGCTGAAAACAAAGATAGCCCGGTGTTGGTCAATGAGTATCTCGAGATCAAAGCCTCTATAATGTTAGAGGAGACTTTTGCAAGGGAACATTTCCCGGGTCTCTCTGGCGTACGGCTGCATGTCGCTCAAGTGGGTATCCCTCGTTCTCTGCATTAGATACATTGCTAATATCTCTTAGTATATCTCGTTCTTTACGACCTGGGGGCGTTTTAAGCGTTTGGCAATTGGATCCTGCGTCATGTTTTTCCAGCAGTTCATGGGATGCAATGGTACGATATAGAAACGTAGAGCTTTACGCAATTGCTAACATATTTAACAGCGATGATATACTATGCCCCAACTATTTTTAAGCAACTTGGATTGGATGGAAATACGGTAGGGGTTCCAGCAAGAGTTGATCTAATATAATACTAACATATATATTACTGACAGACATCCCTCCTTGCAACTGGAGTCTACGGCATCGTTAACTGCTTAAGCACATTCCCCGCATTCTTCTTGATCGACAAAATCGGCCGGCGAGCACTACTTATGTCAGGTGCCGCGGGGACTTGCATCTCCCTGGTCATCGTTGGTGCCATTATCGGTGCATATGGATCAGCTCTATCCAGTCATAAGTCGGCAGGTTGGGCAGGGATTGCATTCATCTATATCTATGACATTAACTTCTCCTACTCATTTGGTAAGACGTCATCAAATATATACCTCTCCTTAGCCAATATGTCTGACACTCGTACAGCACCCATTGGCTGGGTTCTTCCGTCGGAGATTTTCAACCTATCGATTCGTTCCAAAGCCATCTCTATCACTACTTCGGCGACGTGGATGTGCAACTTGTAAGTGTCGCTCTCCCAATCTGATGAAACTAGGATGTTGTTTTCAGTATGCGTGATATCTGACAACCTGCGTTAGCATCATCGGTCTCGTCACTCCAGACATGCTCGACAGCATCTCCTGGGGTACATATATATTTTTCGCGGCATTCTGCCTCCTTGCATTCCTATTCACGTATTTCTGCATACCCGAAACTCGCGGAAAGGTATGTCTAGATTCTTTATTTACTCTTGGTATCTATGTTCTTCACGAGTACTAATTCTATATGTCACAGACCCTTGAAGACATGGACCTTATTTTCGGTGACACAGCCGCCCACGAGGAGAAGCAGCGCATAGTCCAGATCGAGAGCACTTTGCGGGGAACTGGAACAATTGATGATGAACTTCTGAAGAAGCCTGAGGCACAAGAAGTTGCTGTTTAGGGAGGGTAGCCTGAAGAACGTGTGGAATCCATATAGGGACATAACAAGAGCCCAATAGGGGATGAATATGATCGAACCAGCTATTACTGCTATCCGGGACCTGTAAGGCGATGTACCATTGTTGACTGTAAGCCAATTTCAAACAATATCTAGTTATACCTACTGCAGCCTGGTAAACCAAATTAACTCATCTATTTCACTCTCAAGCTTCAGACCCAAAGCAGTGGCCCTGTCACCCTCAATCTTGAACTCTGCCATAATGGGATCATCTCCACCCTCCAAGAAATCGCTCATATGCGCAATGTATTTGGTTTGTCCACAGATATGCTCCAACGTGAGCGTAAAACCCATAGATCGATCCGTTGCGTCAATGAATAGCTTATCATCCTTATTCTGAACCGTGATGGAATGATATCCCTTGTTCCAGTATTCTCCAGTGTAAACATCGAGTGGTTTCTTCTGAGACTCTGGCTCCGTAATACCAAGGCACAGCTTTTGGCGCAGTTTCTCTTCTTCGTCATCACTATCCCGGTTTTCTGCAGAGATGATACTGTTCCAATCCGGACGGTCGACCTGCGGTACTTTGAGAACCTCGTCGATCAATTCCCTCATCACGATCTCGGCGACTATTCCTCCTTCGGTAGAGTTTCCAAAGATAGCACCACCAAATTCGAAGTGTGGCAGAAAGAAATGGGTAGTACCAAATCCCGGGACTCCACCGTCGTGACTGACTACCATATAGCCTCGATAATAATAGATTTCCCATCCGGCGGCATCTATTGTTGGTGAAGTGAGAGGCCACAGGTTCTCAGCGTCCGGATTTTGTAATGTCCGTGATTTGATGAGACCTTTGTAGATTTCTTTCGTAATAGGACCTTCATGGTTCATCATGGCCTTGACCCACCGGATGTAGTCGTTCACACTCGTGATGATGGAGCCTGCACCTTGTGCCTCTGGACAATTGGGGGTTTGGAATTCTATATATTTTTTGGAGTCATTATCCCATGAGTAGCCCGGTGTAATTCGGGGACCAAACCCTCTGGCTCTAGCGGCTTCCGGTTGGAGACTTGTCGAGTTCATCCCCAATGGTTCAAAAAAGCGCTTTTGCAAGAAATCAGAGAAGGGCAGTCCGCTCTTCTTCTCCACGAGGTATGTGGCTACTGTATACATCATGTTGCAGTAGATAAACTTAGTGCGGACCGGTGCGGCAACTGGCAAATTCCTCAGGTTCCTAGTAACTGATTGCCCGTCATCTGGCTGTGTTGCCCGTGGGCTCATGTAGGAAAAGTCATGGCTTAAATTCATCAGTGATAAGTACCACCAAATAGATGCGATGCGTATACTCACCGAGGAATTCCTGATCTATGGCTGAGTATATCCTCAAGGGTGATACTTTCTGTGTATCCAGGTTCCGATATCACAAAGTCGTCTGGTAATAAACTTGACATTGTTGCTGTGTATTGTACCTCCGGATAGTTCTCGTTGTCATCGACGAGTATACCGACTGCAGCGGCTGTCAATGATTTCGAGGTAGATGCGATGTCGAATAGTGTATCTGACGTGCACGCGACAGGGAAATCTCGATCCAGCGATATCTTCCCGTAGCCTCTTGAAGATATCGTCTCATCCTGGACGATTGCGACTGACAAGCCTGGCACATGGTGCTGTTCCATGAGCTCTTCCACTCGGGAGGAGAATTCGGGAGAGTCAAATAGGTCCATTGTCGCAGTTCACTGGAGCAGTTCGTTACTAAGAGACCGAAACACTTGATCAATTATAGGGGCAGATGAAGTATGATTAACAAGTCTCCTAGTAAGATTTGGATCTCAAGACACTGAATCTATTTATTTGTCCCACAGTGGATTCAATAAGACAGTGAATATACATTACTACTTAACTGGTCACACTTACTCACTATGAGTCATATTATCATCCTTGCTTCCTGCTAACGCGAAATTTCTTGAATAATGCATTTGAAGTCTATATTTGTGGCCCCTAACGTATATTGCAAATATAACTTAGATTTCGGGGCCCTAGGGGCCCTGGAGTAGTCTCCTGCCCACTAACTGAGTCGGCGGCTTACTTAGTCAACTTAGGAGTTGGATGACTCGAGTTCTCCTAAGACTCGATTCTCAGCCAAGCACGTTAAGCATGGTTAGATTATCCCATAGATTCATGACCAATGTGCCACATGAATTTCCTACGAGAGAAAGCTTAAATTGAGACAGCATCTATCAAAGTCAAGTATCTGACGAAGGAATGTAAATATATTTCGGCATTCATGCTGTCATCTTCCTAGATAAATTCCATGAAACTACATGAATAGCTCAATAGGAGTTTGAGTACTAGATGTGCGATATCAGATCCAGATCTAGATAACCAACTTAAAGCTCGGCAGTATACATTGTTTACATCAGCAAAAATTGGCGGAATAAAAATCGGCTGAATATTAGTTGCGTGTATCCCAACCTCCGCTCGAGCACGGGAAGACAGCCAGCGCCATTGCCGGTCGGCCGAGAAGCTTGGCAGGGACAACCTCCAGCGCTCGAATCCGAGGACTGGAGTTGAGCAAACTTAGGAGCGAACATCCGTTGCATAACCAATCCGGTTGTACAGCTGAGATTAAGGGCTTGTGCTTATCTGTCTGCTCGCTTTGCTTCGGAGCAAATGCGACATCAGCGCGGGTAAGAGGCAATCACTCCGAACCTCCGCTTCCGGTCGGCATATAAGCCCATACATAGCCTCCCAAACACCTGTCTGAGACTAGAGTCAGATGGCTAGCTACCTGAGGACGACGCCATCGCCCCAGGCTGGATTGTATTCCCTCAGGCACTTGGGGTCGCAGCGATCCCCGAGTGCCCTGGCGCGTACTGCCCATAGTATCGCCAGCGCCAACCGTTGCATACATTGCAAGTCGACAGGACGAGCGGTTGAGGGAACCATGCCGCAGTACCGGCAAATGATGCTGTCGCTGTTCAACAGGTATGCAGGATCATTGCCCTCCACCACGGTCTTGGGGTCAGGAAGCCAGCAAAGGCAGTATGCTACTTCCACCTCGCCGTCGATAGTTCCGCGATCGTCTGGACATGAAAGTGCGGGGGGATCAGAGTCTGGCTTAAGGAGCAGAAAGAGAAGACGTCAATCGCGCTCATTCTCGTCTACATCATCTAGCGACTCTGCATCGAATTGGTCTCCAGGCAGCGAGACTGGAGACAAAGGCAAACAGCAGCCGCAGCTCAATTTCTCTGAGTTATCGAAACTTATTCCGCAGCAGAGCCCAGATGGTGCATCCTCGCTGTGGTATATTGTAGCGACGGCTGCTATTCTTGGTTTTCATAACGAACCTGCCGTTGGCGAACTCTGGCATTACATTAGCAGCCTAGGAGGAGAGCAATCGCAGCAACTGGCGGTCGCAAGGAGAATTAGAGAAGCATGCCTAAAAGCGAGTGTACTCGTTGGGTTTCCTAGAGTATGTATTCACAAACATTGTGACCGGTCCTTCCATTACATTGTTTCATAATCTGCATGGGGATCATATACTAAGGAATCTTTTAAGGGAATCAACGGTCTGCTTTCTTTACAGTCTTCGTTGCAGAAGAACTCTGCAGATCTGGCTCAGATCCTAAACTCTGATACGTCTTTGCGAGCACCTGTTCCGCCAGAAGAGAAATATCGACGAGGAAAGGACTTTTTCTCCCAAATCTACACCCAGCATACGGACCGTGTGCTTGAGTCAATGGGGCGCAGTTCTGGAGGGGACCTGAGCTATTATGCTGTCGCAAGCATCTACGGTGAACTAATGGCAGAGACTAGCATTATGAATGGCAAGGAAACGGGCATTCTAGAATTTGTCTGCTGCCTAGCGGATGACGTTGCGCCGCAAGCCAAAGGGTGAGTTGGCAGTTTTTGATGTTGTACTCTCCTTCAGAATTACTGATAATCGATATAGTCACTTTTTTGGCTGCCGGAATCTTGGTGCATCCAAGACCGAAATCCAAGGCACTATTTCATTGGTACAAGAAGTGGCCAGACAGTTAGATCTGGGGCGCATTCCTGGCAGTGGTGACCAATTTAGATTCCTAAATAAGGCAGAGTCCTGGTAGACATCGATCTGGACCGATAGGGTACCGCTCGGGCTCAAACCGGGATGATCTCCAGGCGGTCGGGAAATGCAAGGTAGCTGACCTTCCTCCATAAAAGTGTCAGGAGGCTCTTTAACTGATTATATCAGAAAAAGCGTCTATAAATGGGAGGGGACGGTATCAAAATTGGTGTTTGATACACTGCATTTCGCTTGAAGTGGAGGATCTGGTTTCTCCAGGCACGGCGGAATTTTGGAAAACAGATAATACGGAAATCCGCGAAAGAGGTCAGGCGAGCTTGTTGTGGTATATACTAGATGAGTTTTAGCTAGAACTATTATTATGGTTTCATTGTTTGAGGAGAATGCTCTGGCAAGCACTCGTTACATTCATGACCATTGGATGCCATGCTTTGATATCACCGGTTAGACTTACGCACTGCATATCTCCGTTGTGTACAGTTAGTACTGCTAGAGTTATTAGTGACCTGAAAGTTTACTCATACTCTCAGATACTATGTACAGCAGAAAGATAAACACTTAAGAAACTTGCCCGTGGGATGTATTGGACTGTGTTGTATGCTGTAGAGACAGCCCGATGCGGGGTGCAACTGATAAGATAAGGAGGGGCACTTCAATCTGCTTATCTAAGCCGCTCTTATCGCAAACTGACCAACCAGAATGCATCCCAATCACGCAATCGTGATGACAGGCCGAATTGGAGTAAAAAGTAGGAAAAAGAGGCAAAAATAATAAAATCAGAAAGAAGATACTATAGATGCAGTTTATTTTTGTGCTGTACTTTTTCTTCCTTGTCCGTTATATTCCAAAAAGAACCACCTCTGAAAAAGCCCGACTAGATTTGATTCAGTTCGATTATCTACATACAATTGCAAATCGCCACTGCTTCCACTCCGCAACCGGATATTACGATCCCGTGTGCTGATTGGCCGTTCGTTTCCATCTCCGCGGAAATTATCGAGAAAGATTTACAAGAGTCATTCAAACTGATTCCGAGGAGAAAGAAAACCAGAGGAGATACTGATATATTCTCTCCATATTCTGTGTATTGTCTCTCAAAAGACCTATATACATCTATTCTTCCACAACATTCGCAGTTGTGGCAAAGAGATCTAGCAGCAAGACGAACTAGCAATGAAGCCCGCCGGGCCTGGTGATGCTTCACCAGCTCCATTGCTCACGGCCATAGATGCGACCTCTCAAGTTCACCTGGTGATCGGTTCGGGCTCTCTTGCAGCCGCACGTTGTACAAGATCCTTGGAGGCAGGAGCGAAACCTATCGTTATCGCACCAGAGACCGCCGATGTGCATTTCAGTCTTACGCAACGAATCGAGGAGGGCACAGTCCAATGGCTACGACGAGACTTTGAAGATTCAGATCTCACGACTTTGGGACGTGACGAGGTAGAGAATGTGGTGGATGCAGTGTTCGTCACGTTAGGAGGCAGTGATCCTTTGAGTAAGTCTGGCATGCAGTGCTCAGAGAACATCAACTGACATGGGTTTTTCAAGGCTCGCGCATATCGAAAATGTGCCGCCGACTCAGGATACCGGTTAATGTGTCTGATGCTCCCGAACTGTGCACATTCACACTCCTCTCCACCCACTCCGACGGTCCCCTGCACATTGGAATCACGACGTCCGGACGAGGTTGCAAAATGGCATCGCGGTTACGCAGAGAGATAGCGTCGTTCCTCCCTCCAGACCTGGGGCCAGCAATTGATCGGTTAGGTTCAATCCGACGACGGATCTGGGAGGAGGATCGAGCAGCTGGACTGGTCGATGAAACATTCGAGGTGGAGGATGAAGACACCAAGGCGCAGAAACATACGTTCAATGCACTGGTAACTGCCGAGGACATCTCCGCGGCGAAGAATCGACGGATGCGCTGGTTTTCTCAGATTTGCGAGTACTGGCCACTGCGAAAACTCGCTGCCATCGACGACTCCGACGTGGACGCAATTCTTACGGCATATTCATCCGAAACAACCAAACCAACAGAAGCTACGCCTCTCAGCAATGGCGTTGTCCGAAATAAGGGCACAATAATCCTCGCTGGTTCCGGCCCAGGTCACCCCGAGCTTCTGACGAGAGCGACATACCACGCAATTCAGAACGCAGATATCATCCTCGCGGATAAGCTCGTCCCAGCGCCCGTGCTGGAACTCATTCCTCGCCGGACAGAAGTTCACATCGCGCGGAAATTCCCCGGAAACGCTGATCAGGCGCAGGAAGAATTCCTTCAGATGGGGCTGGATGCTCTTCGCAAAGGCCGGCAGGTGCTGAGGTTGAAACAGGGAGACCCGTACCTGTACGGCCGGGGCGCGGAGGAATATCACTTCTTCAGAAACGAAGGATACACGCCCATCGTACTGCCTGGAATTACAAGCGCTCTCAGTGCACCGTTATTTGCCGGAATACCGCCAACGCACCGTAGTGTGGCAGATCAGGTTCTCGTCTGTACCGGTACGGGTAGAAAGGGTGCTGCCCCAGAACCACCAACATATGTCCCAACCCAGACGGTGGTCTTCCTCATGGCTCTCCATCGCTTATCAGCTCTCGTGGAGTCCCTGACGACTCTCCCAGCCGACGCGAACGGAGAGTCCGAGCCAAGAACACGAACGCTCTGGCCCAAAGACACGCCGTGCGCTGTCATCGAGCGCGCATCGTGCAGCGATCAAAGAGTCATCCGTTCTACCCTCGAGCATGTGTGTCTTGCCGTGGAAGAGGAAGGCTCAAGACCTCCTGGTCTCCTAGTCGTTGGCGCCAGCTGCCACGTTCTGCACGATTCCATCGGTCAGAAATGGGCCGTGGAGGAAGGATTCCGAGGCCTAGATGGTATCCATCAGGGAGGTGATCTACCAATTGTCGATCCATCTGGGCCTTTGAATGGAACAGCACCCTAAACGCTGGACCATTTGCCGTCTCTTTTTTCCTTTCTCCTGTCCCTCCTCTCCCTTTCTGCTGCGGATTATGATGCATTGCATGGTTGGAAGCGCATGAGTTTGCATTTTCTATATAAAATCGAGATACCATTTATAGACAGATTGATGTAATATGCAAATAGATCTACGGAATTTTCTTTTCCTGGAGTACTATACGGTACAATAACTTTCTAACCTCTAAAGCTCTCCGTTTCGAATGCCTTCAGAGCAACAATACTCTAGAATTTAGACAAAAGGCAGTCGGCCTGTCTTAGTTATGAGCAAGGTACTTGTGATGTGCTGAAGCAGATCCCGTCATTTATGCTTTGCCATACATTATTACAACTTGACAGAGTATTATACCAATCAAGAACGCCTCACTGTAAGATGAAATCATACATTCTCATAACATTCTATCCAGAGAGCCATAGCTTGATTCCATAACGTCGATAGTGTACATATAGCGGCCACGTAAATCCGTCTCAAGGGTATATCCAAAAAGAAAATCTAATTTAGTACTTGTAAATATTCGTGTCGCTACCCAGTTCAATATCGTCAGTAAGTGATTCGAGGAACTGTTATATAGCGTAATGACTCACAAGTGGCCAAAGCGATCTCTCCCATCAGCTCTTTGATTGACCCAGACACTGACACTCATAGCTAAAACGGGGAAAACGCCGTATCCTTGATTATCGATGACAACGGTCTCTGAATTCCATTCGAGAACGTCGGTCCACCGCTCCCCAGCATGCTGCTTGCCGACAAACATACGCTTTGTCGAGGCAGCGCCATTGCTGAGAACGCATGCAAGACCGGATGGGTGCCTCAAGTTACCATATCGAACGAATCCTGGGAGAAGTCAGCCTTATGCACGACACGTGGTTATCAACGCGCAGTTCATTGTTCGGAGGGAGAATACAGACCTATGCAGTTCCTAAGGTCAAAGTAATCCCGTTGCTCTCCGTAGGCATATAGCTTGCGCGCAAGAGCTAGATGAGGAAGCCTCCCTCCACAGGATGGCGGTAACGGACTGTTGGGCCCGCCCTTAATGCCGTATAGATCGCCATAGAAAATGCACGGCTGGCCTTCTCTGCGTAATAGGATGAGAGCATAGGCAAGAGGTTTGAAGTATGCTGTGATTGGAGCCTCGAGACATTGTCCAGGTTGCTTATTGGTCAACTAAAGGTCCTGTATATCTCAGAGGGACCGAGAGTTTCACTTACAGTATCATGGTTTGCTACGAATGTCTATACTCCCCTATTAGTACTGAACAAGGTAACTCGAAAGAAAGGTCACACATACCACTGCGTGTTGAGGTTCATATCTCACCAGTGTCTCGTCGAAAATCCGCCTCAAATCAGCGCCCTCTGTTTGCGAGAACCTGGATAAGCGATAAACCAGCGGTACGTCGAATACAGAAACCTGTCGATCCATCCTTTGCAGATAGTCGAGTAATTCACCCGCTGATCCTTTCCAGTACTCTCCGATAAAGGTCCATTCCGCGCCAACGGTTCGTTTCATATGCTCGACGAATTCCCTCTGAAACCGAGAGGAATAGTGTTTAGCAGCGTCCAATCTCATGCCACTTAGCGGCAACTGGTGACCGATCCACTCTCCCCAGTGGAGGACGTCTTGTCTCACATCCTCGTTGGAGTAGTCCAGATCGGCAAACATGAGATAGTCATAATTGCCGTTTTCCTTGCTGACGTCCTGAGCCCACTTTTTGCCAGGGCCAGCGATTTTATATATCGCATTCTTGTTCTCAAGTGCATTGTAGTCAATGCCGCTGAAATGGTACCAGTGATATTTCATCGAGCTATATTTCTCCCCACGGCCGGGAAACTCGTAGCCTACCCATCCTTCGATCTCCTCTGGTTTGGATAGCTCTATGTTGCGTTCTGAAAAGAGCCGGTCAGTGTCTTGCGGCACAAAAGCCGTAACAAACAACGCATCCAACATACCTTGTGGATCAACTTTTACGGCTTTGAACCTTTCTGTATAGTCAGCAGCGGCCTTGTGGTTCAAAACTGCATCCCAGTAGATCCCAATGCCAAGCTTCTGGGCAGTTAAGCTTAGAGCCAGAAGCTCTTCCTTAGTACCCCATTTGGTCGCTCGCGAGCCCTTTTGATCGAACTCGCCCAGATCGTAGAGATCGTAGATATCGTAACCGTTTGTGGATGGGCTCATTGCCTTGCATCCGGGAGGCAGCCAGATGATGTCGACTCCGACATCTTTCAGGTCGGGCAAAACCTTGTCTAATCGCCGCCAATGCCTCTGATCGGCAGGAACATGCCATTCGAAAGCCTGCATCATCAGAACATTGTCTGGAGTGTCCCATGATGGTAGCAGCTCGAGACGTTCGGCCTCATCTGCAAACGAGATCAGAATTACTCTCATCGACCCGAAGAAGGAAATAGAAAAGGTCCTTACGTTCGATTTCCTCCCACTTGGACTTTTTCCTGGTTGTTCCGCAGCAAAACAGTGTCCTCATTTTGCGATCATCAGTCCCAAAAATCCAGCCCAGGGTGAAGGACAGAATGGCCGTGGACAAAATAATTGAGAGCATCCGCGGCAATATATGTACAGTATTAAGTCCTATGTTTCAGTCTATTTTAAGAAAGAGAAAAATTCAAGAGGCGCAATGTCCGGGCGCCGTGCATCTAGCGTAAGCTATCAAAATCCGCGAAAAGGGGAGACGAAGGTGATGCGAGGGCGAACGGCTTGGCGTGCAAATAATCAATTGATAAGATCAGAATGACTCCCTTTCTGCAGGGCGGACGGAGTGCAAGAATGACAGCCCTGTGAGGGATGGTGATAAGCGTTCAGGAACCGAAAATAAAGCCCAACGGGTCTCCAACCGGATGCTGCGGGTCCCTGAGAGACAGACTAAAACATTCTAACTTCGCCCGAGCGGAATCATCCCCGGTTTCTTTGGCGGAGAGAAGAGCTCGTCCCTATCTGGGATCTCGCGATGCGACCTGCCGTAAGGGAGGAGGATGCTGACGATCATCCAGAGTGACAGCACTTAAAGCTTCTCAATGCTGATAGCGATACAGAAAGCAAATTACAGCTTTTTCCCGTCTTCGTTGTCTCAGCCCAGTGTCAGTATGCTGACCTCCCAAGATCACTGCCCTGTATTAATCGCGGCTGCAATCTATCAAATGCTACCGTAGCGATCATCCTTATCGTAGGGCGCTAAGTAAGGCGTCGCGCTGCTGATCTCCCAGTCGCTCTTCCCCGCATTCTCGAGGAGCGAGTCTCTCCTTGAATTGACACTTGAAGCTTTACCAGGCTTCAAGGAGTGTTTGACGTGGTTCACTGCCAACCCACTGTCGCAGCCATGTACTCACTCCGAAAGGTCGCTCTGTGCTTTCTATTTGGTTCAGGGTCAGCCTGGGGCTCAACAAGTACTGCAAACAAGGCGCAGACAGACGTGCTGCGCTACGTGGACCCTTTGATCGGAAGTGATAACGGAGGCAATGTCTTCGCCGGTGCAAGCCTGCCTTATGGAATGGCGAAGCCAGTGGCCGACGTCAATGGACAGAATACAGGAGGCTTCTCGACTGATGGGAGCAACATAACGGGATTTTCGCATATGCACGACTCAGGCACAGGTGGTAATCCATCATTGGGCAATTTCCCTTTATTCCCGCAGTATTGCCCTGAGGATGAGATCGACAACTGCAACTTTCCCAAGGCCGACCGCGCCCTGCCCTACATAGCAAGTTCCGTCGTGGCTCGGCCTGGCTATTTCTCCTTGACATTGCAGAATGGCATCCAAGCGGAAATGACTGCGGCAGAACATGCAGCGCTGTATAGATTTCATTTTCCGGAAGAAACAACCAGTAATGGCTCTGCGTTAAGTCCGTTGATGCTGCTCGACTTGACCGATGAATGGGATAGTCGACAGAACGCCTCGATTGAAATTGATCCTGCGACAGGTACGATCAAAGGAAACGGAACTTTCCTTCCCAGTTTTGGCGCTGGATCTTATGTTTCATACTTCTGTGTCGATTTTGCGGGCGCCGTTGTCCATGATAATGGAATTTGGGTCAATAATAGGGCCGGAACGGATCCAAAGAAGCTATATGTTACACGCGGTTTCAACAACTTCTATATCCAAGCAGGTGGCTTCGTGAGGTTTAATCGCCCTAATGATGGTGTAGTGACTGCAAGAGTGGGTGTGAGCTTCATCAGTACCGATAGAGCATGCCAGAATGCGATGCAGGAAATCCCTAGTCCTCTAGAAGATTTCGATACACTGAGGGAACGTGCCGAAACAGCGTGGAGGGAGAAGCTGAGTCCGATCTCAGTAGAAGCCGGAGGAGCCAGCGATGCTCTCTTAACGAGTTTCTGGAGCGGTATTTATAGAACGATGCTCTCGCCTCAGAATTACACTGGGGAGAATCCTCTCTGGGACAGCGGAGAGCCTTATTTCGATTCCTTTTACTGGTGATTCTACCCTCAGCTCTAAGAGGTATACCTGTCTAGCACTGCTGACTTTCCTTCTCTCTCCAGTATTTGGGACTCCTTTCGTGCCCAACATCCACTCTTGACCATCATAGACCCCGCTGCGCAATCTAAAATGATACGTAGTCTCCTCGACACCTACGTTCACGAGGGATGGCTTCCAGATTGCCGGATGAGTCTTTGCAAAGGATGGACGCAGGGCGGCTCCAACGCTGATGTTCTCCTTGCCGATGCCTGTATCAAGAACCTTACCGGCATCGATTGGAATCTGGCCTACGAGGCAATGGTCAATGACGCTGAAAATGAACCACTAGAGTGGTCTTACGAAGGACGTGGAGGCCTGATGAGCTGGAAGCGACTAAACTATATCCCGTATCTTGACTTTGACTACTTAGGATTCGGAACCAATTCCAGGAGCATCTCTCGAACCTTGGAATATTCCTATAACGACTTTAGCTTGGCAACTGTAGGAAAGGGCATAGGGAAAGAATATACGAAATATCTCTCAAGGGCATCTAATTGGAAGAACCTCTTCAAAGCGGATCAGAAGTCATTCATTAACAGTACCGACACTGGATTCACAGGTTTCTTCCAGCCAAAGTTCCTCAACGGAACATGGGGCTATCAAGATCCTATCGCGTGCAGTCCGTTGACAGACTTCTGCTCTTTGACCTCAAATCCATCTGAGACCTTCGAATCAAGCGTCTGGGAGTATCAGTTGTCGGTGAACCGTTTTCTATATGCTATCGTCACATTTATTTGTTCAACAACTAATTCAAACACCGCAGTTACGTCCCGCACGACATGGCAACTCTAATCAAGCTACTGGGCGGTCCTGATGAATTCGTCTCGCGCCTGGACTTCTTTCACACCTCAGGCCTAGCTGACATTGGCAACGAACCAGTTTTCCTCACTGTCTTTCAATACCACTACGCTGGCCGCCCAGCACTCTCTGCACACCGCGCCCACAGCTACATACCTGCATCGTTCAACGCCTCGAATGACGGCCTCCCAGGAAATGATGACTCGGGCGCCATGGGCGCCTTTACCGTTTTCTCAATGACAGGCCTTTTCCCTAATCCAGGACAGAATGTATACCTGATCATTCCTCCCTTTTTTGAGGCCGTTAGCTTCACGCACCCGGAGACTAACAAGACCGCTACAATCCGGAATGTCAACTTCGACAATACGTACAAGAATATCTATATACAAAACGCTACGCTGAATGGTGAATCTTATTCGAAGAATTGGATCGGACATGAATTTTTCACAGAGGGAATGACGTTGGAGTTGACGCTGGGAAGCGAAGAGAGCAGCTGGGGCACAAGGCCGGAAGATCTGCCGCCTAGTTTGTCGACTGTAGGGACGCAGATTCTAGATGATTTTCCATTCTAGATGAGATGGCCATAGCCGATTCTGCTGGTTTGAGAAGATCCGTTATCATGTGTATATAAAAGAGAATTACCCGTAAATAATATGCCGCGACTGGCTACCTTTCCCTAAACAATACTCTACATCCGTTTCATATATTAACGGAAACTACAAAATTGAAAAATAGACTGGAGAGCAACACGACGGCTACGTATCAAGGATCTTTTGTTAGAAAGTCTATACACAGTGTTCGCTACATTTAGCAAATATCTATGTACACGCAAGCATTAGATAGAACGCTAACAAGTCATGTAGCCACCACATTGGGTCTAATAATAATATCATAAGAAAGAGCAGAGCAGAAATCATTAGCTCTTTGAGTCTATTAAGATCACATCATCACGAATTTTCAACAACGCTTTCAACGCCCAATTTCTCACTTTTGTCTATGGTGTCGCCATCATCGTGGGGACCTTGGGGGACCGGAGGACCTTGATCTTTTCCATCAGCAGATCCAGGCGCTGCGGATTGTTCCTGTTCTATTTCTTTCTTTTCGTCTTCTTCCTCCTTCTCGACTTCTTCTTCCCAACTATCGGCAACTTCGACTTTATTACGCAGGTTCTTGCTGGCACCAACACCAGATCGGAGAACGAGACGGCCACTGTTTCCGCTCCGCTCTGCGGACTCACCCGCGAGCGCGGCATAGAATGAACCGGATACAGATGCAAAACCACCTGTCTTCATTGCTGGTGGAGCAATGACAGTATCTGAACCATTCTTCTTTCGCGATGCGACTTGGGCCCAACCGTCCGCACCACTAGCCTTCGAGCCGGCATTGGCTTCGCGGAGCGCCTTTGCTTCAGCCACGGCGGCTCGTTGCGCCTCACGCTCCTTCATCCTCTCCCTCTCTCGGAACTTCACGCAGTCACCGACGCTCATTCCACCAATACCCATAGACGATCCGTTACCAAATCCGAAAATCGGGGGAGTCCAGGTCGTAGGTTTCAAAACGAACACATGTCGATGTGGCTCCGGATCAAAGCTTTCCGTGGCGAAACCCCAATCGGCAGCAAGGGAGTGAGCAAAAGCTCGAAGAGGTGCTTTTGCAGGTTGAAAGCGAACGGAACGCTGCGTGGAGCTGATGGCAAGGGAATGAAGGGTCGATTCGTAGCTCTGCAGCGTTGACAGAGTTGAAGATGACGAAAGTTGGATGTACATGTCAAGTGTTTCCGCGGAGTATGGCAGGTTGGTAGCAGTAATATGCGGAGAGGGTCCGTTGGTTGAAGTTGTGGATTGGTCGATATCAATATTCAATGCCGACGCCAAAGAGCGGTTACGCTCTAGGCGCGCACATTCATCATCACATTTCAACGGAGTCAACGCGGGTGTTTGCTGATGCTGCTGTACTTGGCCTTTAGAAACAGATGCTCTAACAGCACCACAGCGTTTCTCTTGTCGCAAGCGTCCACAGGCACACGTTATAGTGACTTTGGTGGGACATGGTGTTTTCTCGGGACAAGGATAGGGTGCATGGCAAGGTTCTGTACAAGCATGTCCACAGAGCGATTTGTTCTTTCCACAGAGTTGGCGACACGGTTCTGTAGCATCCTCGCAGTCGCCTGGCCGATGACAACCTTTCCGGCATGTATGAGAGCCACATTTCAATGGCTTTCCACAAACCAGGCCACACCGTGCATCTACCAGCCAGCACGGTTGGTTTTTAAGATCTTTCTTTCCGCAGAGACACTTCTTTTCCGTCAGAAAAGGGCATTTGGGACAACTCTCATCATCTGTATGGCAGTTGTGGGGCGTTTGAGGGTGACCGCAGGCTTTCGGTCGTTCACAGTCGAACCGGCAAGGTGGTGGCTTGGTGCCACAGGGAAGAGGAGGATATAGGACGGATCGCCCACAGTTGCATGTGATCTCATCGAATATTGCCTCGCGACAGGTATTGCAACTCCCTTTGTGGCATAACTCCGGGCACGTATGCTTCTCACATTTAAGCAATCGGCCGCAAACCCTGGTGCAGATATGCTCTGCTTCAATGTCATCATCAGAACGAGTGGCGGCGTTTAATGACCTCAGTTTTCGCCGAGTAGCCTGCCGTTCAAGGGCCTTGCGCTCCCCAGGACAGCAATGTTCCGCACAAGTATGACGACCACAGTTCATAGTGGCCTTGCATACACGGAAACACTGAGGCGGCTCTTCCGAGCCTTGGTGACAGACACTGTCGAATGAACTACGACCGCAGCGGCATTGGATTTTAACTATGCGCAAACACGGTCGACATGCCCCAGTGTGGCAGATCATTGGACAAGGATGACCACACGGCAGCAATTTCCCGCAGGCCTCCTGGCAATTGGGGATGGGGTCCTCGCAGGACATCCTGGGAGAGAACCCGGGGATCTGAGTTAACGGCGTTTTGCCGCAGGGGCATTTAGTGATAACGTCCGGAGACTTCGGACAATGTGCCGCTGCAGCATCCTGAGGATGACAGTCTTTCTCGCAGAAATGGACACCGCAGTCAAACGGACGATTACATGTTTCCCCACAGCGGAAGGATCCAATCCATTCATCTGGATGGGACGTATCATCGAGTTGTCGCGCACTTGGGATCTCCTCCTCTTTAGAACTGCACAGCATCTCCGTTTCCACTCTTCCACAGTAACACTTGGTCGGAACCTTTACCTCACAGTCACCACAAAGGCCTTCGTGGCAGGGGCGTGGACAAGTGTGCTCTCCACATGGTAGCAGATCTTCGCAGATCTGGCCGCAGCTCCACCCATTGACATAGTCCGTTTCTATGCAGCGTTTCGTAGATGAATTCTTTCCGCAGAAACAATCCTGAGTCGGCCCCATCGCAGTGCACGGAGGACAAGGACCTGCATGGCAGATCGAATCGCACGGGTGGGGACACCCTGGTCTAGAACGCGAGCAAGTCTGTCCGCATGAATGTGGAGGCAGACCGGGCAGCGAACGAGGGTCGACCTCTTTCTCACACCAACAGGAATATGTCGACGGCGCAGTGTCCTGGGGAAGATTGCAGCCAGGACAGCGCCACTGGCGCGGTGTATTTGTTCCATCCTCTCCATCTTGTTGCCGCTGCTGTTCATTCCGAAAAGCAGAGCCTTCGTTTTTAGACCATTTCTTGATGCAGCTCAAATGGAACACTGTCCAGCAGAGTCTGCAGGACCAAACGCGAGATTTGCCGCTCAGCTCGTTTGTGCAGATCGGGCACTCGTAGAGATTATGAGAGATGTCTTCGTGGATCCGAGTGGTGATATCCTCCGCAGTCGACTTGGTTGTTACTTTGGGGGGTCTCGATCGTGGTTTCGGTGTCGACTTTCCCTTCGCAGCCGAGTCGGGTGCAGATGAAAGCGCTACTGTTTGTCCAGGAACAAATTCTGGTGCATCCGCTCTGAGACTTGCGTCCTGTTCTGTATAGTCCCTCTCAGCCACAGATCCCTCCTCGACAGGTCCATGTCTCGTCAGCTGTCCTCCAAACGCCCTTCCACCGACTACAGCCGAACCTCTGTTTCTTGGAGTTCTCCGGCTTCCGCTTCCATTATCTGTTCTTTTGTTCGTTGCTGGTTGTTCTGTATTCTCTGTCCGACTAGCGTTACCACCGTTACCTCCTCTTCTCCCTCTTGGTCTGCGTCTCCTGGACGTCTCTGCAGGTCCTTGTAGTTCATTCGACGCTGAAGTATTGGCGTGCTGTGCAGGCACCTGAGCGGCAGGATTTGCTTGCGTGGTTGAATCCGAACGCGACGTGTTGTTGTTCACTGAACGACCTCCACGACCTCTACCTCCGCGCCTCGACGTCCTTGGTGCTGTTGGACGACCATGGTCCGCGACTCGTGCCACTTCCGTCGCCATGGCGTGGCATTCGATTGATCGACAGTCCAGTAATTCCTCCACTTCTTCTACCCCTCGAGGGCTTGTTCTCCAGCAATCAACGAACTGTCGTATCCTCTCCTCTTCAAGCGGGGTTGACGACTAACTTGACAGGCGGTAAGCAGGGTATGACGGACTGGGGCGAGCTCAACGGAGAAAGATAGCCCTGATGCGTGGTTATCACGTTCTGAAATTTCGAGGGCACCGCCCAGGTGTTTGGAAAGGAGTGAAAGAAAAGAAGGTGAAGTGAAGCTGAGCTCGATGCTCTCCGATACTTTTTAGATGTCGAGGCGGGTGGCGGCAGCTTAACCCCGATGTCCGCAAATGACAGTCTCTGATTGGCGGGTTCTCCAATGACGGCCCGTCTTTTTGCCGGACGTGGCGCCGATCTTTTCAGGCAGAAAAAGCTATTTACGATATACTTGATTAGTTCTCACAACAGATCCATTATTATTTAGTCATCTTCTGGCTTTGACTCATTATTACTAGCGAGGCTATGCTTGCACTGTACGCAGAGTATGAGTCACCTGGAAGGCTGCGGAAAACAACATCCGCATAGACCAAACTTCTTTTGCTGTAGTTCGATTGTCTTTTCCCAAAAAAGAATAGATTCTGTCTATGTACTTGGTGCTGTGACAACATCTGAAAGTAATAAATCCATTCGTATATATATTTAGATAATGGAGAAACAGAATGCCTTAGCCTATGATGCGTTGTATTCCCCAACAAGTGAACCACACCTCAAGAGGAACTTCTAGTCAATCTAGACAGCTGTTTCCCGAGAACTATATATATCATAATAAGACTCCAAAAATGCCATAAAAAAATCCGTGCAGCAATGATTCCTCTTGACGGCAGCTTTGCGTTTCTGCTAAAAGCGTCATAATATATCTATGGTGTCCGACTTTGAATTAACGGTTGAACCTTGCCAAATGCGTCTTATCGAGTCGCTCACGCCTGGTGCATAATGCCATATTACCCAAATCATTACTGTACCAAGCGTTAAAGGGATCGTGATGGCCCAATATAACCAAAAGTTATTTGAAACAGTCCATGTCTGCTGCGAATCACCCGAGTTTGACAAATTGAAGAAATTTGTACCGAAAAGACCCTTATACTATTAGCACTCTTCGTGCAAGGACTGGGCTGCTAGACCTACGGAAACGAATGTCCCCGGAAGATAGATGAAGCTCGCAAGGGCAATTGTTTTCATAATGGCATTATCCCCTTGTGCGCTTTTGCCCATGTCCCGTGAGACCAGATTGAATGCCTGCCGTGGAATTAGTTACTTGATAGGAATTGAAATAGATATCTTTACGTACAAGATTGATCTCGTTTTGCATACGCTCACCCAAGGATCGAGACCTCGTCTTGAGACAATGGATTTCCTTCATGAAGAAAAGAAGATCTTGCTGGTTTTGTATCCACCTAATGCGATCCTTTTGGCATGCGGCAGATTTCTCTCTCCAGGTGATCCACGTAGCTTGCTCATGAATAATGCGCTGTGCTGTATGTTCGGCTACCTGCAATATTTCGTTCACATGAGATATATGGCGTGCAATGTCATGCAGGTCCGGAAAATCAAGTACAATCGGAGGTTTTCTATTGCGTCCCTGCGACATTCCCACTTAGCATTCGTGACGTTTGGAATAGTCAGTGCCACAGACCTTTTCTACGCCTCGTACGAGATGTCGTACTGACCAGATAGCATCGTTGTATAATTTCTTGGCCTGTTCAATAAAAACAGAGTGCCATATATAAGGGTTTCCCTCGAAAGTGGAGTCTATTGATCTGCGCAGTTCAAATTCTAAGTTGGCTGGAAGATCAAGGAAGAAGACTGTATGATGACCAGTTGCTGGCTCGAATTGCACAAGTACTGCGACTTGAGACCAACTATATCGGATCTCAGACAAGCTACGAGCTTTCTGAACTTCCTTGATTTTGAAGCAGCTCCACGAAACTGCGCTCCATAAGAATGAGCGCTGTTTAACTCAAAGGACAGTATCACTAACTGTGTTTTTTGACATCGCCTTCTTCATTCACCTCGTATCTGCAGTTGAAGGAACCGTTCAGATCGTCGAGAATGACTGGCCAGAATCCCTTGCAGAAGAAAGGGCTATTTTTCGACTCTTTGCAGCTTTTAATTTCTTCTGATGAACCGAATCTAGAAACACTGTCAGTCTATTCTAACGAATATTAGAGAGGAAAGCTCACAATACTGTGCTGAAATACGAATCTACATCCTATTGCTTCCCGTTAACAACTGAGAACGAATCCGTCTGGGCACATATATACCTGGATCGCATCACAAAGACTGGATGTTCTCTCCTCCCAGTAATCATTCCCTGAGATTATGATTAGGATTGTGGACAGCCAGGTGTACGAATATTAAACATAACTACCATGTCGTCGATATTGCATAGTACGGTCGCTGCAGTGACATTTGGGGTTACACGCCGAGGATTCCACTTGGGACTTCGACAGCATACCATACCCATTTGCCGACATGTTTGTTGGGATGATGGACATATTAGTGCAAAGGGGAAGAATCTCCTGAAATGTGAATGCAAATATACTGGGGTTCTGATTTATGCGGTTTTACGGTGTGTTGTCATGTGGACTAACAGCTAGCCTCGTGTCTAACCGCCACCACAACACTCCATCTCTTTGTGCAACCGTCACTGCACTGCCTCCATAGGCTACCTGTAAGTGACACTGCTGCTTCCATAACTATGCTATTCACTGCCACTGATAGTGGACCCAACTCAGCCTAGTTCTTGATTTCACTGACCTCCGGATTTCAAGCGGACAGTACTGTTGGCTGTTGGATGACCGCGAACCCCGCATGATGTTACCGGAAGCAGCCTTGTCCATATCTTGTCAATATAGCCCATTGGGATTTTGACCATTTGATCAAACTGTGTACAGTTTTCTTCTCTTGAATATCCGGGTTCAATATTTAGCAATGGAATATGGGATCCTCGAAGGCTGTGTTCGTGGCTTTCATGATCTGGATACGTGCGATGGGATTTTTGCTTTCTCGATGTTTTCATTAATTTATGCCCTGTTCTGATTGAATATTATGTCGAAAATAACGAGGTGGTTGACGCGGGACCTCGCAGAGGAATTTACGAATAAACCAATACTTCGAGATTCAAGAGAGGCATGTGTCGCAGAACAAGCTCGTAATCTTGAAGCCTTCCATGTTATTTAGCAAATGTGAGACTCCCTCTAGTTTCTATAAAGAAACGCTAACTACATAGACATAGGAAATAACCCAAGGTCGACATTAATTTTTGTCCACTTTGGCTGTCTGAGCATGATTATTTGCTGACGTGTCTGTACTGGGGATACCAGCGTGATTATAGCTTTCTTCTCGAAACCAAATCTGCAATATAGAGGTACTGCCATCGGGCTCCCTTCTAAATATACCTCAAGCCCCGAGATATCAGTTACTGCGAGACCGTACTCGAGAAGAAGTGAGCCGGCCCCCCTTCGCTGGTACTTGGGTGATGTAGCAATGATTTCTAAGTCTTTGAACTAGTTAGTGGCAATTTCTTCTATTATTTCTTCGCCTTCCTCACTTACACCAATGACTTCTGGGTGCTATTCGAGCATGCGTAGCCCATTGTTCCCTAAGATAATCGAGAACAACATGAGGTCCGACATCCGGGGACAATTCATACTCCATCTCCGGTCCTTTCTCAACGGACCCATCCTGCCAGTACTTATCGTCTAAATAGTCGGGTCTAATAGCAATATCCTGAACATCGTACAGGACCCATTGAGACCATGCCACGACGGTTTCCTCCCCGTGCAACTCGTCAACAACTAGGAAGATTTTTATGCCCGGGTCAACTATTTCATTCCTGAGTTCCCTAGTCCAGCACTTTCGATTCACTGCGGTATCTGGGAAATAGAGTCGATCCAAGTCGTTTTTGAATGCGGCAAAATAGATATCCATCAATGACGGGATATCTTTGAGCTCGGCAGTCCTGATTTTGAAAACCATTATGGCAAAAGAGGGCTTACAGGTTCAAACAGTTTTCTTGAAAAGAAACATAATGAGCACCGAAGGAAAGAAGATAAGCATCTCGTGAGGAAGTCTGCGAGGGAAGGATGGAGAGAGAAAACGTTATTCTAGCTGTCAGGGCCTCGTTGTACATACAAGCTAAGTACGAAGTCTGATTGGATTCACCGTATTTAACTAGTCACTAGCTTGGATGCGTCGTCAGGCTACTGCTTAATGATTTACGGGAGCGCATTGAAGTAACTTATTGAGAGGTCCGCTCACACAAAGATTAACTACGGACAAGCCCCACAACTTTAATATTCGGAAACTGCATGTTGGTACGCATGATATGAAATGCTAGATAAATGTAAGACAAATATAATTGATGTGATAATGGCCGATGGGATACTCACTAGCAGAATAGGTAAGTTTTACGGGTTCACCAATCAAACAAACGGAAATCCAAGGGCTTAAAGTCGTTTATTCGTATAATTTCTTATTATTGTAAACCTATATTACTCTACGGCCCCTTATTAAGCTCTATGGATCCACAGGAGATGTTTCCCATAAGCCGTATTCTGTGGGAACATGCCGTATATCCTAGCGTATCTTAGACTTAGATATCTCTTCCGGTGATAATTAGTATAATATAGATACTGATCTCCTCGCGTATATAAGCCGGGTATATTCCTCCCTGAATGAAGTACATCAGACATCTTTAGTTTTTGATAGCCTCTTTGCAAGCCAAAATGTGTCTCCCGGCTCTCAGCAAGCCCGCTATCGTTATTGCCATCTTGTTCACAGTAAGTCAAGGGGCAGCAATCCATCCTCAGAATGACAGAATCAAATGTCGCAAAACGGAAGTCGCCGTCCTTGGCGCCGGAATATCTAGCATAACGGCAGCTCAGGCATTGGCAAATGCATCCGTGGACGACTTCGTTATCGTGGAGCGCAATGACCATAACGTTAGTCGACTCTGGTTTACCGGTGAAACGAACTCGGCTGAGTATTTCGGATTTACGCATGGGGCCTGGTTTGAAGGCCAAGACATGGGTTCTCGAGTAGCTGCGTTGGTCAATGGAACTGGGTCTGGAATGGTGCGATACGATAATCTGCACCCTTGGCTGCATTCGATGGCGACAACGGGTGGCATTATCGAACTGTCAGTCAGAAACCAGAAACACAAGAGTAGAGGCGACGGAAGCACATCTGTCGAGCAATGCAGCTTTGGTGAGACGATTTGAATAGACATAATAAGAAATACTTTCTTACGGCTAATACACGACTATGCTGGTCTATATCGATGGAAGACATTCTACCGCGAATTGTCAAAAAGACAACGCTTGTTATCAACTGTTTCAACACTGGCAATAATGGCCCAATAAATCCTGAAGTCGCCTATATTAGTATCCTGTAGCAAACATGCCATGTCGAGCCTGCCAGAAAACCATGTAGAGTTTGTTTAAAACCATGCTAGGCCGGCACTCATCATACTAGCATACTCTAGTGCATAAAAGGAAATAGACGTTTTGCTAATTTAGTCTTTTACGAGAGAACCAATTACAATTAAATGAGGAGTCGGTACCCGTGGCGATTTTACGATATCCAGTTAATTATACTCTGTACTCCATTAACTACGAAATACCCGAGACCCGCTTGCGGATCAGCCCCAGATGTATTACATACCACATGTACTGGACCTCTTGCTGGATTGGTGCAGACGGTTACAATCCTTCGGGTTCTTATCATTTACTGTACTGCAGCCAACGAAGCGCTGAGAAGTCTGATCAGCTAATCCTCGTTGCCTGTGATGTCGTGCCAGCTGGAAAAGCAAAAATGGACGCGAGAAAGTGCGTCCAAAGTCAAGACTGGTTGCGTCACCTGGTGAGTTACCTTGAAACAAACCATTACAGCTTATGATAACTAACGACCACTGGTGCTTAGCAAGTAGGTTCTGCAATCTTGGCTAGATGTTCTCTTTCTGCTGTATGAAGCTAATCGTGTGATGCTATCTCAAGGACCCGCCATCTCAAGTGTGACGAGGCAAAGCCAACATGTCAGCGCTGCCAAAAGGATGGCGTAAAATGTGATGGGTATCAACCACCACGCTGGAAGATGAACACAAATCATCGTAAGTCCTTTCGAGTCGTCCGTAAAGGTGAGCTCCGACAAAATAACAGCAATGTCGCCGTTGAGCCACCATTGTATATCTCGGTTGCAACGCATATAGCTGGGACGCACTTAGAGAAATTGGCATTTCATCATGCAATACAACACACTGTCAAACAGCTGGCAGAGTCGACTGTGTGGCCAGATCTCTGGACTATCGACATTTTTCACCTTGGGTATCGTTCTGATCCCATACGACATGCTTTGATCGCTCTTGGTGCTGCGCACAGGTCTTTCATTTCGGAAGGTGGCCCAGACCCTAATGCCGACTTGAGGTTGAAGAACTTGGCCATTCGACAGTATAACCTGGCAATACAGCATGTCATTCCACTCATGTCCAATCCGACAATAATTGATATGCAACTCGCTTTAGTTTGCTGCATAATTTTTATTTGTCTAGAGAACTTGGAAGGCCGATACTCTGAGTCTCTCGAGCATTTGCGAAATGGTTCGCGTCTTCTCAGCTCATTGCAGGATCTGTTGATATCGTCGGATCCACTCCACGAAAGACTCTCAGACCTAGACATTATTAGGAATGTCTTGCCCTTACTGTCACAACTTGGTTTGGATGCGTCGGTCATGGTAAAAAGTCGATTCACCTCTTGCCTGCGCTTTTTTGGCTTGCCAGGACCCGTCGATGCAGGTACAATCGAGCCGGTTACGAGCGTGGACTCGGCTAGGCGTCAGATTCATCAAATAGAGATCGACATCCAATCACTTTGGGAAGAGGCTAACTGTCAATTAACCGATCCTCAGCCATATGGGGCTCTCTGTTTGTCGATTGACAGTGAATCCTGGCCTTTATTTCAGACGGATATGAGAATTTACCAATCGATATATGAGCGGTTCCAGGTATGGTGTCGAAACTTTGACCTGGATTTGCTTAGGTTGCTTGCGGAAGACAAGCTTGAAACGATGTTGCTCCAACTTCAACAGGCAACGTGGGCTGCCATCTTTAAACAAGATGCTGTGCATTTCTATTCATCCCTTGATGTTCGCCTTGAAAATTCGGACCTAGAGTCTATCGTCAACCTGGCGGAACTCGTACAGGCAACGTTCCCTGCGCAGTATCCTTCTTTCACTTTCGACGCTGATCTGATCCCGCCACTGTCATTCGTGGCCTTCTTTTCTGATAATGCAAACCTCCTGCGCAGGGTCATCACCTTGCTGAGGCTGCTGAGACGAAAAGAGGGGATCTGGGATAGTAATGAGGTGGCAGATATTTTTGAGGTTAAGTTGATGCTATATGAAAACCACATGTGGTCTGATAAATACGGAAGAGGGGGGATTCTGGGAATGATCAAAGCTTTCCAGTCCCTGGGTGTCTCTTGTATTAATCATTCAAATTCGCTCTTACGCTTTGCGTCGACAGCTGACCACTGCATATTCTGAGATATTTGTTATTCTTTCTGTGTCAAAAAGTCGACAAAATAAGCTGCTGTCGTATCTAATCGATATTACTAGATTCTAGATATATATCCCTTACTCAGTAACGAGAACAGAATAAGTATTTTATCACGTATCTCTATCGACCATATACAGGCTCATAATTTGATGGACATGTTGAATCTCGGTCGCTCGAAGTATGTGATTGCAAGAAGACGAGATCCTGATCTATGCGACTTTAGGACTTGGAGAGAAACGGTGTGCGGTCATGTGGGCTGAACGAGCTACATACTTACGGTTGCCTCGCACCACGCCAACTTCGGTTTCCAATATGCAACTTGCTGCACTGCCTCCCATACACAGGTTTTTTTTTTTTTTTGGAGGTGATATTCTACAGGATAAATGGCCCACGACGATATCTCCTTCAGCCTTGCCGAGGGGCAACCACAACAACATGAAGTCCGACTTGGCGCCAAATATTGGGCGCAGCAACTCTCAGCTGGTGTAAGCCAGCCTATCAACACCACTAGGCACATGCACCTTCGGACGAAGGCACGGTTAGGCAGGCGGCTATTTCTCGAGCTTCGACCAATGCAAATTTATATCGACACTTTTGTTGTTGGAGGCAACAAGTATGATTATTGTCTCTATACATTCATTGGAGACGATGATATATCCATTCTCTCCCCCAAACGCTCCCTGCATGCAGGAATGCCTTACGGCATACATTGAGTAATTATTGTCGAAAACGTACCTAATTATCGGCTCGTAGCATAGCTCTCACATTAATCACTCTTCGTCCAGCGCCATGTTTCCAATGTAGCTACCCAACCAAATATCTTCTACTGTATTTCCCCATACCGCTTTACACCCGTAGTTCAATTCTTGGTTCCCTGGTCTCATATTTCTATTACTTCGAAGTATAGTCCCTTGGTTTGCTCAGTAAACTGTGAGCATGTCCCTAAGTAAATGCAATGGCCATGTCTCGCCCTGCACTAGAAGAGTTCCAGGTCGGTTGGATATGTGCCCTCCCTATCGAGCTGGCGGCAGCAAGAATGATGCTTGATGAGAACTGGGGCACACTCCAAGAGCAGAGCGTTGCGGACGCGAATTCTTACACTTTAGGCCGCATTGGCGTGCATTATGTTGCGATTGCTTGTCTGCCACAATATGGAACAGCCTCGGCGGCCATAGTTGCAAATGACATGATGCGAACGTTTTCCTCGTCATTGAGACTTGGACTGATGGTCGGGATCGGCGGAGGGATTCCATCAACAGCGCATGATATACGACTTGGAGATGTTGTTATCAGTTACCCAGAAGGCACCTGCAGCGGTGTCCTTCAACACGATATGGGGAAGTTGAAGGAGTTCCGGCGAGCAGGAAAGATCAACGGTCCTCCACGAGAGTTATTGACTGCAGTCAGTAGTATGAGAGCCGCGGTTTCCACGAAGGATCCTCGTTATCCAGAATATATCGAAAAAGCAATCAACAGAACGTCACAGACACGGAAAAACTTCAGTCGTCCTAATCCGCAAAGCGATCGCTTATTCAAAGTAGAATACGGGCATCCTGCTACTGTCGCCACATGTGATGGGTGTCCATCAGATTGGGAGGAGAAAAGGCCTAATCGTGAACATAGAAACCCGTTACTCCATTACGGAATTATTGCGTCGGGTGATACTGTTATAAAAGATGGATCGGTAAGAGAACAGCTTCGTCAGGAAACAGGAGCACTATGCTGCGAAATGGAAGGGGCGGGTCTAATTCACGGATTCCCATGCATCGTGATCCGTGGAATATGCGACTACGCCGATTCGCATAAGAACAAACAATGGCAAGGGTATGCTGCCGTAGCCGCTGCTGCATATGCGAAAGAATTACTCGGATATGTACCTCGGGTCCCAATACACAGAAAGAAATCAGTCAAGGACATATGCAGTAAGTTAATATCTCATCGGTTCCAACACATTTATCTGATTCTCAGCAATAGGAATTGCAACTTCGCTTGAGACGAATCATGGAGACCTTAAAAGATGCTTCAGACAACATGGAGATCACAGTTTGGATACACCAGTATTCCTTGCCGAGCAACAACAGCGTTGTCACCAGACATTCAAGACATCACCATATGGACAGTTCAAGAACATCAATCCAAACAGAGTAAAAGGGACATGCCAATGGGCACTCAAAAACGAGCGATATACCCGTTGGCTTGAGAGTGAATGCAGCGACCTCCTATGGATCTCTGCTGATCCCGGCTGCGGAAAGTCAGTCCTAGCGAAGTCGCTCATCAACGATGAATTCAGGACACTGGGGTCGTCAGTATGCTACTTCTTCTTCAAGGACAATGACAACCAAAGGAACCTTGAAACAGCACTATGTGCTATCCTGCATCAGGTGTTCGACCAACAACCGCAATTATTGCGGCATGCGTTGCCGTATTGGACGAAGAACGGGAGCATAATCCTGCAAGAAGTTGATCAACTCTGGAATATACTCCTGGCAGCAGCATCTGATCCAGCATCCCCTGCTACAACAATATGTGTGCTCGACGCACTCGACGAATGCCATGAGGTTGACCAGGATCGTCTCATTCGAAAGCTCAACGAATTTTACCATAGCATTGGCTCCTCATCTCAGGGGTCACGGCTTAAAGTCCTAATCACAAGTCGTCCGTATAGTAGAATCACGGAAGGTTTTCGATCCACGACCAATTGCTTCCCTCATCTTCATCTACGTGGTGAGATGCAAAACGATCAGATTCACAAGGAAATAAACCTAGTGATAAAGTTCCGGATGAAGGAATTAGCCATGGCATTATCTCTCCCCTACGACGTGGCCCAGCGTACTGAAGAACAGCTCCTGAAGATGAAACATCGTACGTATCTCTGGGTACACTCGGCTCTAGATGATATCCGCACCACTTTCAGAAATAGCCTTCGGCCAGACAAGGTCTCGATTCAGTTAATACCACCCTCGGTAGATACGGCATACCGCCAGATTCTCAGCAGAGCGCCGCCTGGTCAAGAATCCACAGCACGGAAGATTCTACAGATTATCGTTAGCGCTAGACGCCCTCTGACCTTAGAAGAAATGGCTGTGGCCTTGGGTGTAGCCACCTCACCCGAGTGGCGGACGACGAAACATGCCCAGCTAGATCTGCAAGGCCTAGACGAAAAGATACGGCACCTGTGTGGCTTATTCGTTTATAGTGGAGATAACAGAGTCTACCTTATCCACGAAACAGCCAGGGAGTTTCTCATAGCTAAACACTCTAGAGCTGCTTGTCCATATCAATTCGATCTGGACGATGCTGAGAACCAAATGGCAGAGATCTGCGTCAGATATCTGTTAATGGACGATCTACAAAGTGATCCAGTCCATCAGGAGTCCATCACCCAAAGCTTCCTGAAATATGCAGCAGAGAACTGGGCCCATCACGCTCGAAACGCCTTCCTAGCGCGCTCACACTCAACACTCCCAGACTTACTGGATAGACTATACGAAACCGCCACATCCCGATTCCAACTTTGGTATCCCCTATTCTGGCATGCAAACAAGCCATATGGGAACTCCAAACAGCCACCAAAGATGAACCCAGTCCACCTAGCAGCGTTCAATGGCCATTATAGAATTCTCGAAACCAGATACGCCAGCAATGTGAACGACCTCGACGACACCGGCACAACGGCATTGATATACGCCTCGGCAAATGGCCATCAAGATACCATTCGGCTGCTTTTGACCAAGGGTGCTGATGTTAATTACCTAGGTCCCAGCAGCGCGCTATACCGGAGTGCTCTGCACGCTGCTTGCGTAGGAGGACATGAAAAAGTTATACATGTGCTGGTAACGTGGATGGTCCATATTAATCGGGACCGTTGGTTTTGTGAGGATCCATTGCCTGATTCCTACGAAGAGGGACGTGCCAAGATCGCAGATATATTGCTAGGGATTGGAGCTGGTCTTGATACTTCACAGAATGCTTCTGGTGAAAGGGACAGGGACATAGTACGGATACTGAAAGAGGGCGGAGTTGAACTTGGCGGCGATAATTATATAGACGTGCTATTAACTGCGGCTATAACGGGAGATGAAGAGATGGTGGATATACTACTAGAGAAAGAGGCGGATATTGGTTACAAAGAGACAGTTTATCCGGGAGGATATAGGGAGATTGTACAACTCCTGCTTGAAAGCAGGCCTTGACTGGCCAGGAAATCATGAAGTATCAGGACAGTATTCATAAGACTCAGATTATCGTGACTAGTACCGTATTATACCATAAATTTAAAACGACTCATACCAATAGCAATTGAATATATAAAAATGACAAAATGGTCAAATCACAATATGCAATGCTAAGCTGGGGAATACAGTATCAACCTATACAGATGCAAAAGGGTAACCAGAATCACAATGCAAAACAAACACCAAACATGCAGACTCGACTCGTAACCGCATGACATAAAGTAATCCGATGCTAAGCTCCTTCTAGTCTTTTATAGCACGTGTCCAACGCCTGCTTTCGAGACATAACCACTGGCGCTTTTTAGTTGACTAAGAATTCTTCCGGTCATAGTTAAGACATAGGAAGTGTTTAGAAGAAGACGACAATCTCGCCTCTATCGTTTCTCTTCAGCCGCAGAGTGCGGAAGAGCTCCCTCTCGTCTTCGGCCTTGCGGTCTCGGCTGCGTCCGCGGCCTCGTCCTCGTGCGCTGTCACCGTCTTCCGATCCTGCGAGCGAGGGGAAGTCACGGTGGAATCGCTTCAGCGCCTTGTGGACAGAGCAGCCCCTCTCGCTTTCAGGGCCTTTGTTGACCAGAGAAAGGAAGTGACGGGCCTTCTCGCGCTGGAGTTCGTCATCAGAGGTCTTCGAGTGCCGGTAGATAACCATCCGGCCTTCACCACGGGGAGAGCGAGAACGGGAGCGATCGGAGTCCTTATGGTAATCGATCATCTTGACTCGGCGGGAGGGACGGGACAGCTCGTAATGACCATCACCGTTGACATGCACACTCGTCTTGCGCTTCGACTTGCGCGGCTCGGAAATGACATGACCGTCAGAAGCGTTACGCACACGGTGAGTCTTCTTGGATTTGTGCACCTTGACCAGAGATCGAGAGCCTTCCTCCGGTTCAGACGAGCTTCTTCGTCGAGTGCGGACAAGCGCCTTGGACGGAGGCTCGTTCGAGCTACCGCTGCTGCCAGACACAGCAGATCCACCAAACATAGACATGATCCGTCCAGCTTTGCCCTTGACGGAGATGCCCAGGCCATTCTCGTTGGCGGCTTCTTTATCAGCGCGACGAGTGCGCTTGAGAGGGGAGACAGGTTCTTGGTAACGACGGTTGCCGTGCTCGTCTTTGTAGTCCTCATAGTCGGGCGTAGGCGATGCATCTGAGCGGAGCATGCGGCTAAGACCTCCGGTAAGCCCTGAATGGTTAAGAACCGGGGTGCCGGCATTGTTGATGACGCTGGAGGGGGCATCGAGCATCGGGGTGTCCTCCCCATGAGGAGTGTTGACGTTGGCAGCGTTAGTGTTGCCGCGCTTCCTCTTCTTGTCACTGGTGGTATTGACCTGTCCGTTCTCTGGGGAGGCTTGTCGGTCCTTGCGTGAGCGGCGGTCTTTACTCTTCTTCGGAGCAGGAGTCATGAACTCCATAGAGATGTTCGACGTCTGGTTGGGATACAGAGACGGCTTAATTGGCTCCGCACCATATGAGAACCCATTCTCTTCGTAGGCAATATCATATTCGCGATCTTCATCATCGACATCATTATCTAACCGCGCCAGCGCCTGGCTGGGCTGGAACAGGGAGGGCGCGTGGTCCAACATTTGCATCTGCGCCTTGGTTCCACCGAGAGAGACCTTGGACGCGTTTGGCGTCTCGTCAGTGACTAGGAAGTCAAAGACGTTAACAGCGTTTCCGGGGGCAGCCACTGTTGTTGATTTGGACGGGCGAGCAGCCGCAGGCGGAGGACTCGGGGCGGGAGGAGGAGGATGTTGACTGATCGGTTCGTCTGCATCAGGAGCGTCTTCGACGTAGGGAGTTCGAGGGTTGGAACGGGCAATCTGGTTGGGGGTGGCTTGGTTTTTTCCTTTCTGTCGCTGCTGCTTGTTCGGCTTCTCTTTATAAAGGGCACCTTGGTATTTTTGTGCTTCGGTCATGCATGACTGTAGTCAGACGCAGGCGCATCGATCTCACTATTAGCCCTATGCCATCACATCCAATCGACGACAGAAACTAGCAGAAAATCAGACATTGACGTGCGCGTATGCCAGGGTCATGGATGGCATTGGGCCATTAGAGCCCAATGAAACCGCCATCGGCTTCCTGCAGGAGTCGGATCCTCGTGGGTGCCAAATCAGAATTTCCGTCATCGCTCTCGCGTGTCGAGAATGTATCTAGATATCCGCAATGACCTGCAACATTCTGGATATGGCGCCGGTCCCCACGGTCCGTCTCGATGCCTGGCTAGTGCCCTGGATACACGCTATATCCCACCCCCGCATCCAAAGAGAAAACATAAAACAACAAGAAGGAATTATCATACCGTATGCGACCTGTATTCCGTTCCCTGGAAGTGGACCATGCAATCGATGCAGGTAAAGGAAGCGCCATAGCACTGCCCCCGATGCGGATCGAGTTTCTTCTTGGTGAGCACATCACCGCACGCCTAAACCAATGGACCACCGTCAGCCTGATTTGAATCCTAACTATAGGCGTATTCCTGTGGCTTGCGCGAGCGCAGCAGAAGGGGATTCGACCATGTCCAACTCACCTCGCATGAGAAAGAGACCATGGCTGCGCGGCCGTTGACCACGCGGATGGTGGATAGTTCGAGGCCTGAGGGATCCTTTGTCCACGTTGGACTCTATCAGGCACCGAGGACGGCGACTCGGTGACTGGGACGGTTCGAAAAGGCTACTGTAGGGCTGCGCGACGAGCGTGGACCTTGCGTGCCCAATGTAGGGACGATGAGATAGACAGGGCAGCGAACGAGCGATGAGCGCCGGGAACTTTTTCGTAGGCGGTAGGATGAGATCGATAGCGGTCGCAAGTAGTTGCAGGAACAACAATGATGAACGATGCGGTGGCTGCGTGCTCTGCGATTACTTTAACGTACCGCTCGAACTCTTCTTCTGTCGTCGACTTCTTCTGCGACTGTTGTTTTCTTCTGCTGCTTTTTTTTTTTTATCTGCTCCGCGATTCTTTTTTTGGGCCAAAAAAAGAAGAAACACAAGATACGCGCTAGTCTGTTTTTGGCTCCGACGCTAGTCCGCGATGGGAACAAACCAGTTGGTGGGATGAACAGGTATAATTCGAATGGGATTAAATTTGATATGGATGATTCTGGTTGACAAGATAGCTACAGTCGAAGGCAAGGAGAATCCAGAGAATCCAAAACATGTCAGGGAGAACAGGGACGACCGCGTGCCCGCCCCAGGCCAGGATATTAAAACCCTCCGCCCTGCGACGGCTGCTCTTGTTTACCATCAGCGATCCCGCCCATCAGATCAGGCCCGGACGCGCCGCCCCAGGCTTGTCGCATTCCCCCCCCTAACCAAGTCTAACAAGCTAAGCTAACCACCCCTCCACGGCGACAGGGTTCAGATGCGTCAAATCGATCATCCTCTGGCCAACCCGAGTGTGTGGTGCCGCCGTCGTACCAGAGGATGTCAGGAGGTCTGTCGCAAAGGTCACTGGGTATCGCATCCCCAGCACCAACCATTTCCCACCTCCATCGCGCCCGGCAACGGGGTGCCTGCAGGTGGCCGATCGCAGTCTCGTGGGCGGCCGCGGATGATGTCTGATACGAACCTTCACCAGGGGGACTGGATGAACGACGCGCACCAGGCGCATTCCTCCCCAATCACCATCATGGCTATCGACGGGCGGCGCAGGAGAACATGGTCCATGCTTATGCGACTTCAGAACAGAATAAGGGGTCCATGATATCTACGAGGTCGACATGAGACGAACCCCAAGGACACGCTTCGTCGGCTGAAAAGGAAGAAAGAAAAAGATGGAAGAGGAAGAGGAATGACGCACGGCGACGCGGCACTTGAGAATAATCTTCTGATGGAGGGTACGCATTCCCATACTAAGCTAAACTAACTGAGGAGCGATTGTAAAACCGCCTAGCTATAACCAGCTCGGGCCGCACCATCAGGACGTCGTGAGATCCGCCCGAGGACTTCACCAGCCACCCGCATGGTTCATGAACGGTCTTTGGCCGGTCATGGGATCCAGGATCGCCCGGTGCATGCGGGTGGCCCCCATAAGAGCATAGAGGCCTCCATCCTGGGCCGACCATGATGCCATTTTGACTGCAACAACTGAGCATTTCCGGTCCAGATGTCAAGCCATTGCGACCCGAAAGGGAAACATGGGTTCGACATCCGGGACTGATGCGGGCCCCAACGGTCGAAAAAAAGAGTCATCCTATCTATATTCAGGTTGATATGACCTGAAGTTCTCGGTTGCTTCGCGGATGGATGATGATGGCAGACTCCGCGGTTCCCGGCCAGCCGGCATTATATAGGAGAGGGATGTGCGTTTGTGGCCAGCCCAATCCCCGTATCAAACGAACCTGCGTTGGAAAGAAACCAGAGAGAACCGTGACGGTGACGGAATCACGGATAAAAGAAAACAATGCCCTAATATGTAACGCCTCGAGAACAGAACTAGTGTAATGATTATCCACCCCGCATCGGTCTATTTGAAGATCAGTATCACCAGCTTGGACACGGAAGAGATCGGGAAGATGGAGTATGCTCACGGTTCCTTGGAGATTTCCACCGCGCTCACGGCGTCCCAATCCACATCCTTGTCATGTCCTGTGGTCTTGGCCTTGGTTGTCGCTTGCTCTGCATGCGTCTTGTCCACCGTTGTCTTCGCACCTTTTTCCTCCTCTTCGTCGTCCTCCGCGCAGCCACAGTCGTAGAAGTCGCCCAGCTTGGTGCAATCGAACTGGGGTTTATCCAGCATCGTGTTCACTTCATTGTGGATAAAGCACGCCCATCCGGCGGCCGCATTCCGAGAGGAGACCTGAGGAGGGTATTTCTTCAAATGCTGCTGGAAGTGAGAGGCACATTCGCCGCTGGGAACAGTCAGCGACAACCAAGACAATGGTTCATAAGGAAATAACGTACCAGGGATAGAGACGAGAGAACAAGTAGACAAAGGAGCGCAAAGTCTCCTGCTGTTCTTCGGTAGGATCTTCCGGATACCGAGCCATCATCGTATGGAAGTATTTCCAAGTCGCCCGACCCAACTCCGCCCTGAAATATCACACATGCTCATTAGCTTGTCCTCCATCTTGGCAGCATCTTCCGCTGCTTCTGGAGAGTCTCTTACTTGGCAGTCTCATTGCCCAATTTTGGCATGACCACTTCCCCCTTAAGCATATCGTCCTTGACTATGACATTCGGAGTCGACTTCTCCAAGTGACCCGGCGCTCGCGTGGCCGGGCTAGGCGGACCCTGTGGCAGCCAGAAGAGCATGAAAATCAGGAACGTCATAAAGATCGCGCCCACTAGCATGAGGCGTATTGTAGGTCTGTTCCCCATGTTGGGCGAATGCGAACAAAGTCGACTTTGCTCTCCTGTCGAGGGGGTAGTTCGAAGTCCGGGGTAAGCGGCGAGCAGCGGAGTCAGCAAGCCGTCAATTACAGCAGCAGGATCGAGACAACTGAAAGGAAATAGATGCGACAGCTGCAATGGGGGAAAATCCAAATCAAATAAAACCAAGGAGCGACAAGAATGGTTCCCCCAATTTCTGGGGATGGCGAACGATGGTCGTCTGTCCGTCCGTCCGTCTGTTCATCGAAGAGAACCGGCGTGCAACTCCTTCTCCGAATCTCGTTAGATCGCGACGCGGCTCCACGTGGCGATGTTCACATTTCAGTACCGGCTTAGTCACCATGTACGCTTTATGCAGGTTATTTATTTCCCTGCAAGTCATGTAGAGTAGATCTAGAGGCAGCCTTGCATTGTGTCTAGTGCTGCATAGTTATATTCTGACATGTTGCAGGAGTAAAATGGTTTGCTAACGAAGCCGGAATCGTTGCTGAGTACTCCGTACGCATCTATGTTTCTTCGACTCTGTCTCTGCCATACCATAAGGTAGTGCATTTACGTTGCAAATTTAAATGCATCTAGTACTACTGGCTTTCCAATAAGATCACGTATTACCACTGCAGATTATTTGATACTCCAAATCTCTATGGCAAAATAACGCTCCAGCACCATCTAGACCCCTTGGCATTGTTTAGTTAGCTTCCTGCACTAAAACGAGCCAAGTACGGGGATGTGGCTTGCCCATCATAAATAAATACGGGTGTCTATAGTGACCAGCATGGCAGTCCGAGCTACGACCAATCTGGGCCCGACTTGTATAAACTCCAATCTCGGAGAAATCGGGAGATATTGAATCTCATCTCAGCTTTCTTTTCCCTGTCGTCTGATCCCCCATTGCTGCACACAATGCGGTCAATGAGGTCGCCAGCCTTTCAGGGCCTCTTGAGGGCCAGATGTCCCCTGCGACACCAGCAGCAGCGGCGATGGGCGCAGGTTCACGACGTGCGCTTCCTCGCTACCCATCATGACAAGAGTCAAATCATAGAGAAGTATAAGGAGAAGCTGAACAGGAAGGCGAGGGAGTATGTATCCATATCCATGTCCATATTAATAATCTGGCTACTTGCTTGATTTTACGAAAAGCATGCTAATGTCTTCTCTTAGAGAGGGTTTCGAAACGATCGAGTCGATGCAGGAGGCATACAAGGAGAAGATCGAGAGGCTCAGACGGGAGGCATCAACAGCCGCGACGCCAGAGCCTTCGCCATCGTCATCACCAGCTACCGCTCCGGGCTCGAAATCCCCTTTCCCAGCTGCGCCTCCTCCCCCGCAAGCTTCAGCTATAAAAGAAGCCACCAAACCTACCTCTCAGACGCCGGGCATCAAACCTCTGAGCTCGTACCTAGACATTGAAAAGATCCTCACACTTCCAAACAAGGAAATCGAAGCACTTTGGAGACTGCGCAACGCAAACAACCCGAATTCCATCTGCGCATGTATTCCGCTGGACACCTACAGACGTATCGCAGAGGCCGCTCGCCAACACCCGCAATTCATCCTCCCGCTGCCCCGACAGCAGACGCAGCAGGTCCCCAACGAGGATGGCAAGCCCGTTGAGACGACCGTTGGCGGCGCAGACATCCACTTCCTCCAGTGGGGATTCCACCCGCCTGCCTCTCCGCCTCCATCGACCGCTCCCGCCCAGACAGCCAACACCCACGCGTCCACTATCCTCTTCACACACCTCGCGGCGTACAAGCTGCACGGCTCTTTCGCCGAGCCTCATACCACCATCACGCACCACCTTGATCTCGCGGACGAGAAGGGTCTCGTGCTCATGCACGGTCAGGTGTTGCCCGACAAGGGCGTCTCCGTGGCCGAGGCCAGCTGGCTGGTGAGCTGCGTGCAGCGTTTCTACGACTTTGGCGGTGAGGCAAGTGGAAGGAAGGGAGAGCTTCTGAAGATGTTCACGAGAGGAGATGTGAAGGGGTTCAAGATCCAGGAGCTCATGGAGGAGACGGAGAGAGTCGCTTGATTTCATAAAATACTATGCTATCATCTGGTTTCTTCGATTGTTTCTTGGCGTCATCTCCGCTCTTCAGGAAAACTACCCTGCATGATGGGGCCGATATAGAACGGGGTCTATCAGGCTCAAGAGTTTTGGTTCGCGCAGCAATAGACTGCGATACAGGCATTGTGAGAGCGAGGGCCGTATTCATGGTTGAATGTAAATTTAGATATATGTACTAACACCATATTGAAATGACCAAGTGAATTGTATGCCATCTTTCAGTTCCATGTTAGCTAATCATGTGTATAAGACACGAACATATCATGTACATATTACATCCCATTGGCCAGAAAGATGCCAATGGACGTCGCAGTAATGCCGAACATTGAATCACCAGACGAAAGTAATGATTATAGCAAAAGCATGCACCAGAAAGAGAGAAAGAGAATATTAATTCCAGGACCTCAACCATGGATAGTAAAGAACTGAATCATAACTCCAAATCCGTAACGATAAAGCCGAGAAAGAAAAGATTACCTAGCCCGTATCTCCGTGATCAGTATCACGTGGTCCCATTCCTTGTTCTTGATGGAAAGGATGTTCCCTGTCTGGACAACAGTTGGTTGTACATGATGCGTATGTCCGAGTATAGATGAGCCTCTTTGCGCCGGGGTATCTGAAAGTTTCATGAAGGAAACAGTGGAATGGACGAAAAGGGTGAAACAGAAGTGTGCAGGAACGTAAAGCCAGTTGTGAAACCCCATTGAATGACATAGCCGTCAGAGTGTAGGGGGGTCGAAAGACGTTCGAGTGGGGCTTCCTTTAAGAGCAGTTGCGAGTTTACGACTCCTGACGCTCCTTGTCCAGAATTTCTTCCGTGAGGAAGGAATGTATATAATCAAAATAGCCAGGCTCGGCCACACTGTCATTATGCTGCCCATTGGGAAGCGCACGCCACACCTTCCGGTTGGATTGGCAGAGGTTAAAGAGTTGGGTCATATGGGATGGACTGTAATTATGATAGGTTAGTGCTGACAATAGTGGCTTGTATATAACTAGCAGAAGGTTCTAGAGAGATGGTACTCACGGGACAATCTCATCTTTCAGGCCGCTGAGGAACAGAATCGGAACGTCCGTTATTTTGGGGAGCACATCTTCACTGGCCCAATACTGGTGACAAAGCCGCGCCAAGTACTTGGCTGGAGGAAAGACCCTATCACTGGATTAGCCATATTCCGATAGAACTCGTCCAATCATAGTGGATACGCACGAGGGTATCAATTTCCTGATACTCAAGAAAGTATTCTCGAGGATTAAACCGGCGATATCCCCATGATCCTGGTTCTTAGCAACCAGGTTGATGGAAACAGCGCCGCCTATACTCTGTCCATATATGACGATCTTAGAGCCACTTGTCTCTGCGCGCTGTCTGATGTAATCCAGCCCCGTTTGAGCGTCGATATTCAGACCTGTCTCGTCGGGCACACCCGTTGACAGCCCATAGCCACGATACTCCAGCATGAGTACAGTGCATCCCAGCACCTCTACCAAGACTTGGGCAATAGGTACGCGGTGACCGATGTTGCCAGCGTTTCCATGGAACATCAGAATGGTGATGTTCTTTGCCAGACGCTTGTTGGAAGGTCGCAGGAAATACGCATTGAGCGACTCTCCATCGGGAGTGGGAATCTGCAGATCTTCATAATCCTGAATTCCAAACTGGCTTGGCTTGGGGACATTCGTCCGCGCATCAACCGGGACGTTCCTTGGGTAGATGAGCTCGCTGCATTCATTCTGTCAGTCCACGTGCCCCGGCTATAGTGTCGCATAGAACTACGTACTTTTGTTTAAAGTAGAGAAGTCCACTAGCAACTACCGCCAGTCCAGATGATGCAATCACCGGCAGACGGAGGAATTGGACAGCGCTGCTCGCCATCGTGGAGATATTCCACGGGGGCGGGGGTGGAGGTGATTCAGACATGGTCTGTGACCCAAGCGATGAGGTCGAATTGCGCCGTTGTTCAGCCAGATTCAATAGTGTATACACCAACTTGAGATATAGGGCAGAAGGATAGTATATAGGTGGTCTGCGGAGCTCTGAACTCGATATCCAGGGCTCCTGTAGTTCCGATGATGTCTCGCAGGGCGCGGGGAGAGCCCAGCCTTTCCAGGAGCATCTCGGCAACGACATCAGATGAAGCTGGCCAGCCGCCCCGGCCAACCAGCGCGCCCGCTGGCTCACCGCCCGCCGCCTCAGCTCCAAGCAGCTCCGCAGCCAACGCGTTGGTCGTCTGCCTTCGCCATCTAAGCTCCCAGACTCGCAGCAATATCGCCTGTTCGTCTTCCATTTACCCCGATAACCTCCTTTATCTGCCAGACAGAACCTGTACGACTTTAACGACCAACCTCGGGGTGCTTTAAGCAAAGATGATGAACCACGGTGTGACGGGCCTGCTGGGGGAAGGTCAGTGTCATGACCGGTCCAACTGTGTGGTGCTGTGCTAACGAGTTGCTAGATGGTATCCATGTCGATATGAACCATCTTAAGAAGGGAGAAGTGAAGTGAGTACTTTCTACAGCTTAGGATGATAGATACCTGCGGACTAACTCGTTTCTCTGCGCAGCCTTGGAACTTCAATGTAAGCCTGATGACCTCACCTGTCAACGAACCTATATTAACCACGAGCAGCATGGCAATCAACTTTAGAGACGGGGTCATACTGGGCGCAGACAGTCGAACGACGACCGGAGCATACATTGCGAATCGAGTGACGGACAAGTTGACCCAGGTTCACGACACCATCTGGTGCTGCCGGTCCGGTTCTGCGGCCGACACACAGGCGGTGGCAGATATCGTCTCTTACCACCTGAACATGTACGGCATTGTCAACAACGAGCCCCCCACGACCCAGACCGCGGCTGCGCTGTTCCAGGAGCTGTGCTATGAGAACAAGGACCAGCTAAGGTATGTCCATTTGGTCCAGTAATCCCTTGCTTCATGACACTGACGATATGCCATCCAGCGCTGGTATCATTATTGCCGGATACGACAAGCGACATGGTGGACAGGTTTACTCGATACCGCTGGGCGGTTCTCTCCACAAGCAGTCCTACGCGATTGGCGGCTCTGGTTCGACTTACATCTACGGTTACTGTGACGCCCACTGGAAAGAAGACATGACGGAGGAAGAGGGAGTCCAGTTCGTGAAGAGTGCCCTGCAGGAAGCTATCAAGTGGGACGGCAGCTCCGGTGGTGTCATCCGTATGGTGGTTCTAACGGCCAAGGGCGCCATCCGACATCTGTACCTGCCGGACAATGGGTACACTGGACCCGGTGCGAAGTAATGAGTGTACTAATAATACGACGATCGGATCTATTTACTTCTACTGCATTATGAGAACTTGTTGGTCCCCTGCAAGGGTCCAGCATCGCATCGTCTCCAATGGCTTTTCTAAGCAGCATTCTTATTTCTGCCTCATTATTGAACCCGCGATCAATTATCCGTATTGCTGCAGAGCTCTATTCCAGCACATGTTGGTAGCTCTTATCAACTCCTCGACTCCAAGTGACCGGTAGGATCAGGTTCGTCCTCATGGACAAGCGACGAGTACTCTGTCATAAGCTGTAGATCATTAACTAGTAGGAAGGGAATGAGCTGGTGGTCAGAGCTCCGGATGAGCCCAGGTAGACGTCAACCACCCAGTAGTCGCCAAGATTGACCATCCTGAATGCTCACAGATCTCGTCGAGTTTGTCACATGGCAGATTATGTTTTATTCCGCTGCCATTGGACCACTGCCATATCCAAGATCTCAACATACGATATCCCAGATATGTATACAAGAACACATCCTCCACCGCGAGAGTCGCGTCCTGGTCAGCAGCCGTCTACTTATCAATTCGGTTCCCTATCCCCTAGTCAAGTATACTAATAATACCACGGAGGTCGACGGGGCTGACGCTCCTGGTCTGGAGCTCGAGTTTCGCTAGTTGGGGCGCTCCCTGACAGGCGCGATCGCCGCTCTGGAATCATCGCATCGCCCTCCGCCACCTGCGCAGCCGGCGCAACATCATTCGCCCATCTCCAACATTCGACCGTAAGTTATCGCGTCCTCTGACGGGCTGCAGCAGCGCATTGCGCGATCGAGACCATCTGTCCCTTCGATCTCCTTTCTCCCTGTCTGGCTGGTCGTCTTGTTGAGCTCTCTCTTCTTCTCTAGTTCCCTTTTTAGTCCATCTCGCATTGTGTTTTGCGATTCGTTTCCCCCCAACGTTTCCTGCGCATCTGGGAAATCGCCTCCATCGCATTTCCACCGGTGCCCATCGCGATCGCGTGGTGGAGGTTGCAGGAGGGAACTCCTGGTTCGCTGCCCGTGGTTCTGCTGCCGTCATCTCATCGCCCAGCGGCGACGCGATACTTACTGCCACTCGTATCTATCTAAAGCACGCTGGAGAATCAAGCAGACGCACTCGCATTCTGACTATCCGATCCGATCCAGTGCGTCGGTAGCAACTCTAGTAGCGTCAGCGGAACAGAGGAATCTCTTACGCTGCCCTGCCCTGCCCTGCTCTGCTCTGCTCTGCTCTATCTCAAGGCAGCGGGTCAGCTCTTGAGGTGGGCCGTTCCGTTCCAGCATTCTCCCATTCTCCAATCTCTCGTTCTTCCTTCCAGGGCTCTAGGTCATCGTTGATCACCGCCACACTCGTCGTCTTGCGATCTGTCTCGCAATGCTTCCTGAGGGTGTGAGCTTGTGTCCGTAATTCCTGCTCACTCCGCCTGTGGTTGGAGCTTGGTTGTGTTGCTTGAAGCAGTCTGTCGTGCTAGCAACGCCAGTTCGCGGGCTGAAAACAGACGGGCGTCCCCCCGGATCGCTGCGATAAGCGGACCTGGCCTCTCTGAATTGTATGAGACGCTTGTACATCTGCAGTTCGTCCTCTCTCGAGTCTTGCCGTGGGAGCCTCCTGCTGACCTGGGGTGCGTCGCGTGAAAGGATAGCGGGGATCCCCTCTTGGATCGACTCCCCTCGCTTCGCCTCGATCTATCTCGCGGGCTGATATGGGATCGGTCGTCCTCAGCCACGCGGTGTCGGAGCAGGTTCATCCCCCATACACGATGCTGGGAGGTACGGTCAACCAGGCGACGACGTCTTCTGAACCTCCGTTCCGGCCATCCTCTCGTTCGACATCACAGCCGTCGCAGCTGGAGACTGGCAGCTCCAGGTCTGCCTCCACCGCTAATACCCCCACCTCGGCCACCGTCCCGCCATCGACGACGTCTACAAATCTGCCGCCTCAGCGCTCTCACGAGATTCCGGCCTATATCAATGCTCAGTCTCACACAGTCCCCCAGCCTGCCAGCGGACCGTCTGCGGTAGCCTCCTCAGCTGACGACCGTTCTACCGTCGCGCCCATGACCGATCACCCCGCCCATCCCTCGTCCCAACATCACTCCGCGCATCCACGACAGGATCCCGCAGGCGAAGGGCAAGAGACTGCCCGCCATGTGCGAAGGCCGTCCGGCCTCACTGCTGCTGCCGCGGCCACCGGTTGTGCGAGCTCACCCTCCTCGCCACGATTACATCCTACCCATCGATCGACTAGGTCCCTAGGGACTTCAGAAGCCTCCTCCCCAAGCCGCATCAAGGTGCGCGATCTCTCACATATTCAGAGCTTTGCCAGTGAAGAATTCCTGGCACAATCCCAGCGGTCTCAAGGATCAGGAGAGGAGGGTATCGAAGTCGGCCGCCAATATGAAATCAGTTCGATGCCGGTGACAGACATCATTGAAATGGTGGCAGGGTTGTTGACTAAGATCACAACCACAAATGATATGCAGCATGAGAATCTACATCGACATATTCCGCCCCCGGATGGCACGACAGCTCTGAGTCCCCAAGCGACCAGTGTTCTAGCTTTTCATGGCAAGAACGTGCCCAGTATTACCATTTTGAGTTACCTCAGTCGGATACACAAGTATTGTCCGACCACGTACGAGGTCTTTCTGAGTCTGTTGGTCTATTTTGATCGCATGACAGAGACTGTGAACAGGGATTATCTTCAACGGTTGCGGCGGCGGGCCCAGCGCACCGTTACTGTACAACCGGATGCACCTAGACCCCCGTCGTCGGGGCCCCAGACACCACGATCCAGAGCTCAATCGTCAATGGTCACCCCTCCATCGTCGACCGGCATGAGTGCACAGGATCTGAAGTCACCGACGTCTTCGATACCGCCTTCACTACAGCTACAAGAGGACGATGATGGACTTTCTCACTTCTTCGTTGTAGACAGCTTTAACATTCACCGTCTGGTTATAGCAGGCGTTACCTGCGCTAGCAAATTCTTTTCGGATGTATTTTACACCAACTCACGATACGCCAAGGTATGTCCTCCCCAACCAGTCTTTGTGGATCCAATGAAGGTTCTGTCTGTTGTCAATGGCCAGCAGACCGCTTGTGAGTCTCACTGCTAACCCCCTTGACCAGGTCGGCGGATTGCCTCTTGTGGAGTTGAACCATCTTGAACTACAATTTCTCTTACTGAACGACTTCCGCCTTTCTGTTCCTGTCGAAGAGCTAGAAGCGTACGGGACGATGCTGGTAGAATTCTATGCCAGAGAGGTTGTTGCGCAGCAGCAACAAGCCGCTCTTGCTGCCGGAGCCAGCGCTTCTAGCAATCAGGGTACGCATAACGACGTGTATATGCGGCCCGCTGGGGGCAGCCGATCTATGAACGCAGAAGTTCGGCAAACGCCGACACCTCCCTGAATTATCAGGTACCATAACTCAGGCGATGATCGTCTCTTCAACACGGATGGCGCAGCCATTCCGTCTTTTAATGTTGGCATGATAGAAAACCACACCCATGGTTTTTTCTGCTGAAGCGTGGGCGCTTTCGGTCATATGGACGTATATCATTTGTCATCACCTCCATCTCTTTACGATGTCCGATTAACCTGGACCTCGCGGGTCACCCAAACCTCTGACCCACTCCTCTATAGACTCGTATTTCATCTTCCTCACCATTATCAATTCACGATTTACATTCCTGCAAACCTGGTCTCCTCATCATCCTCCTCTCCACTAACTTCCATATCTAGCATTTTCTGTACAGGTCCACTGTTCTGGCATATTACCAATGTCCGAATTCGAACTGTACTGGCGTTTACGTGGGCGTTTCTTGATTCTTATCTGTATGTCTTCCTATTCTGTCAGGGAAGGGGGTTGTTCGCGAGTTCTCTCCCGGTCTAGCCTTTTCCGTCATGTCTTCTTGTATGGAGTTTTGCCTTTCTGTTCGATTTCTCCTGTTCTTTTAAACCATCCAGAAGCATCCGTCTCATCATCTATCTACCATGACACTACTGTGCCTTGCTCTTCTTCCTACCTCCTGCTTCTCCTTCGGGGTCCCTCATCCATAATCACGAGAATCGCACACGCCCGTATCCTCGTCTAGTTCATTCGACCCTCTCAAGGATCCCACATCTCGATGTAGCAGGTACCAAGTATATAACAACCGTATCCTGTACAGTCAGACAATTTAATGCTTAGCTTCTACTCGAAATCATATTCTGCAGTCGGTGGTTCGTATCAGACTCGCTAGACATGTTTACCCTGGCGGAAAGATGGCGGAAACAAGTCCGAGTATGCGGATCATGTGACTGGCGGGGATCGAGCCGGCTCCACTTTGAACGGACCAAGTCTGGTCTTACTTTATTCGAACTACAGCTTCAATCCTCCTCCCCGATCCTTGAGATGGTCCGCGAATACCAATCATAACACCTTGATTATGGATGTTGCGCGAACCTTTCATGTCTTGCACGAATGATATTACACATTCTCTACTCACCGCGGTTACGCACTTACTCAACCCCTCACAGGACAGAACAACATGAAGAAGCAACATAAAATATACATTGTATCATGCTTGCGGGTTAAACTATACATGAGATAAGAGATACATCAGCATTCTGGCTGTCCACGACCCTGTTCAGACGAATCAATCAGCACGCATGTTTCTCATGGAAGCCACGCAGTGACTTACGAGGCAAGCAACATAATCTGCGCCACCACATGATACCCATGATTCCTCCCAGCACTCTCCATCGGAAGGGAGTGGTAGTCGGATGTCGTCAGCTAATCAGCAGTTAGTATTTCCTATTGACAAAATGAAGGCCTTGGGAGCATACCACAAAAGGCCATTAAACTGGCCAACACTAGCCGCGTCCGAGCGCGCAATCAAAAGCGGGATCTAAGCAGGTCGGGTCTTTTCTGTCAGACAATCAACACCAAAGCATCTGTTACTGGAGACATACCGTGGTGATTTCATTGCCACACCACCAATACTGCGTCCGGGGCGCGTCGACCCGACCTGGTCGGGGAAAGGAGGGCGGAAAGGCGGGTCGGATCTTTATTGTCAGACTAACATTGAAGGGCCTGTTATTGGAGACATACCGTGATGGCGTCGAGGCCAAACCACCAGTTTCTGCGTCCGGGGCGCATCGATCCGACCTGGTTGAGGGAGGGCGAGACGGGTCTTTACTGTTAGACCAACGCTGAAAGATCTCTGACTGGGGACATACCGTCGTGACTTCGGAGCCACACCACCACTACCTGCGTCCGGGGCGCGTTGATCCGACTCGGTGGAGGGCGGGGAAGGGCCGGAGCTTTATTGTCAGACTAATGTTGAAGATTCTGTTACTGGGGACATACCGTGATGACTCGAAAGCCACACCACCAGTATCTGCATCCGGGCGCATCGGTGCGACTTGGTAGAGAGAGGGGCGCTAAGATCGTTCGACCACAACACGTCTTCTCGTCGAGGTTGCGGCTTATACCCGCGTACAGGATGCGCTGTTACACCAAGAAGGAGCCCCGTTGAGATGTCCTGTTAATGTCAAAATCATTCGTTTACAAGTGTGCAGGATACTCACCTGGAACGTGCACCGAGTGCGCCACCATACCGATATCTCCGGTGAGATAAGGACACGTGCGGGTCGACCTGTATACCGTCAGCAGTACCGGATGATCTCTCAGAAGAGAGACCAGAGCCAACCAAAAGGGTATGTATGCACGGTAAGGGATACACGATAATAGGTGACAAACAAAATGGGCTTCTCGCCCGAGATTCTTTAGGATGATTTTGTGTATTAAATTTTTTTTGGTGCTGGGAAGGAAGATAAAGGGGGCCCTCCAATACCTTGATTCCCGGCCTTTTTTGATTTTCTGGATCTGAATAGAACAGCACCCGCAAGGATGACTGCTCCACTTACCTTTTAGTCCTGGAATCCCCCGGGTGTCATCAGATACCCTCGAACACGTGCTTGTTCTTGTAGATCCACCTCGAAACGGTCTGGACGGTGACCTCTCCGAACCGTACGGACTTCCTCCCTTTGCCCTCACTTCCACAGGCATCCTCTTTCGAGAGTGTCGGCTTGGCGAGAGCTGAACGGATTGGTGCGATGGCTGGACGAGTACTGGCCGGTACCGCCGGGGCGTTCGACAAAGAGACCGGGCGGCGAACAGTCGAGATCGATCCCTTGGTGATCGCGCAAGCTGGGCGCGTAAGGGACGACTTACCTTCCAGCGACCAAGGTCGAGGTCGGGCTTCCCGAGCTGCTCTTCGTTCCGCGAGACGGAGCTCGAAGTCACGGGCCGATTCCTGGGGAACTGCATGTCCCAAAGCCGAGGACTGTGGACATAGTGCACGAGGGGCCACTATGTCTGGTCGGGGTCGGGGCTCGTCAGAGGTAACAGCAGAGGGCCGTGGCGCAGGACGAACAGGCACTCGAGGTGCAAGCTTGGACGAACTGCGGTAAACAGAACGGCGAACGGTCAAGGTCTGCTGCTCCAAAGCACGAGCAGGGGGGTCGGCAGGTCGGCTTTCGAGGCGCTGCAGTCTACCAGCCCGAGAGATGGGCGTCTGTGACCTCTGGAAAGTTGACGGGCGAGGCACAGGGGCGGGTCGTTCCTCAGTACGCTGCGTACGGCGAAGGAAGGAACGACGAGCGGCCACATCCTCTCGGATGGCGGAGAGGACAGGAGGGTCGGCAGGGCGGACAGGGCGCCGAGGGATACGGGACACTGGCACCTGCGACGTCGGGGGAGGTGAGGAGCAAGAAGAGTTGGCAAGCTGCTCCTCGCGACGCTGCTGGCGACCAGCGTAGAGACGGAGGAAGGGACGATGAACCGTCAGGTTCGATCGATCCAGGGGAGGAGGAGGAGGAGGGTTGGCCGGGTGCAAGCAGCTGTGAAGGCGGCGGAACTGGCGATCACGCTGCTGCGGCGGATTGACGGAGCAGCGGGGGATCCCGGAAGGCCGGTCCCCAAGGCGCTGCTGAAGGCGGCCGGAGAGACGGGGCGTTGACATCGCGACAACGTGCCCGGAGAAAGGGGAGGAGAGATGTACAAGAAGTACAAGAGAGGAGGAGGAGGGAGGAGAAAGGAGGTCAAACGCTGGAGGACGATCTGAAACGGTATGCAAATGCAGTGCAATATGCGCGCCAAACAGCCAAAAGGTGTTGAAGAAGGAAAAAAAGAAGAGCTGGGGGAGAAGAAAAAGGCGGGTTCTTATACCCTCTTCTTCGTGGGAGCTGACTTCCTAAAGTTGACGCTGCGATATTTCCTATTCGGGCTATATCTCATTGTCGGGGGAAGGAGCGGGATCACATCACGGCCGGGGCGACTACTGTAAACGGCTCCGAAGCAGGGAATTTCCAAATCGCTGCTGCTGTGTTTCTCGATTTCGAGGAGAAACTGGAAATCACACCCACTCTCTGCTGGGAGAGCATTGCGTAAGGGAGGATAAACAAAAGAACGAGAGGAGGCAGATGTTTCGTAGGTATCAATGGTATAGGATGGTGCGTAGGGAGTCATCTGTAGAGTATAAGTATAGTTAGGTGTGTGGAGATGCATACCTCGATGTAGACAAAATTGTAGCACCCATTGCATAAGGGAGCGTAGTATGTATATTCAGAAGCAGCCCGTGACAAGAGAACCAGATGCCATTGTGCACAGAATATACATCAGGCTATACAATCAATACAGTCAAGGGACAATGGGCCTGAGTACTAGAGTTCTGAACTTATATCAAGAGCTAGTCCATTCATGCAATATAGAACAGCCATAAACACAAAACAAGGGTATCCCATCTCCACAGCATCCCTATCTACAATCGAACAAGCATCAAGAACCTCCACTCGTACCTCCTACTTCCAATACACCTTCCCCTCCATCAACCTCCTCGCAGTCCTAAACACCGTCGCCCGCTCAAGCTTCCCATCCTCACCATACTTAGCCCCAACCACGAGCTTCCCACTAGGATGACCGATCCTCAATTCCTCACTCCCGCCCAATCCACCAGCAAGGCACTCTGATAGTACCGATCCCGGTAGTTTAGCAGCTGCAGACACACTCAAACCTGACGTGATAGGCAAAGCCCTGTGCGGCTGACCGGTTGATATCGCACGAACGACGACGTCAACCGAGCTGTCCTGCAGCTCTTCGCCAGAGAGGAGTTTGTGGGATTTGGGACTCGAGACGAAGCAGATCTTCGGTACTGAAGGAGGGACTTCTTCTAGACTCTTGGACATGCCCATGGCGACGGTGGCTTGTCTGCGAATGGACTCCAGTCGTTCCAGGAGACCCGGGTATACTTGAGTATCATCGGGGAGCATCGTCCCATCCACGCCAAGGTCTTCTGCTTTAACGAAAATGCAGGGATTTCCAACATCAATGCACGTTGATCTGATGCCGTCGAAGATATCGACCGCGTTTCCAGTAGGGAAGAGCGCTCCGGTCTTAGACCCGGCAGGATCGATAAAATCCAGCTGAATCTTCGCTGCTGTTCCGGAGACACCATCGATCGCAAAATCACCATCCGCAACGGCTTCGCCCTCAGAAACAGGAAACGTCACATGGATGACTTTATCCGTGTTTGTGTTATACAGTCTGACCGTCGTCAAGCCCTCCTCCGTCTCCGAGACGGCTGGGTTGACCATCCCCGAATCAACAGCAAAAGGACCAATAGCACTCGTCATATTCCCACAGTTACCGGCGTAATCAATCCCACTATTCTTCACGCCGACCTGAACAAACGTAAAATCAATATGGGCATCAGCACGGTCTGACGGCGCCACGACGCATATTTTAGACAGGCTGGAGACTCCTCCGCCCATGCCATCGAGTTGTCTTCCATTGGGATCTGGCGAGCCGACTGTTCCTAGAAATATCGGCTTCCAATCTTCCCGTTTGGCAGGAAGGTCCTTTTGATGGAATATCAATGCGCGAGAGGTACCACCGCGGTAGTAAGCGGCTGGTATGCTATTTTGCCGCTTCGCCACGCTGCAGGTGGTTGAGAAAGCCCTTCGCGATGTTGACCTGATCTACTATTTTTAGCTGAGGCTACACGGAATTGTTTCAGTACATAAGAATGTAGTCATGAGAACTCACGTAGGTCGGTAACATCTTGGTGGTCATCTGCAACAGCCCTACCAGAATCATATATGTACTAGCAAAACGCAAAGATGCTTTTCTAGGAACCACGTCAAGAGCCCTAAATTATAAAGACATAAACTACCGAAATGCCTCTAAGGTCATATATACCTGCAGCCCTTATTTGGTTTGATCTGAGGTCGATCTTTAGAAGGGGTCGTTCGGCGTAAGATTAACCGAGGATGGACGGACTGAACTTTAATGCATAACACTGGTCCGTGCGTCTATATAGAGGTCAGCGGAAATCATCCATTTCTATCTTTTTTCGAGTTCCGAAATTGTATTAGGCATTTGATATCCATAGTGATCATGCGATAGGGCAATACCCAAACATATTAGCTGAAAATTCCCGCGAAAAGCAGAACAAGTAGGTGGCCGTCGCAAGTTATATATATTACTATAAACCCAGAAAGGGTCCTTGATTTAACTACGCTATTGCATTAACATAGAATGGAACAGAGTTGAGAAAATTGGACAATTAGGCCCGACTGCCACATGCAAGGCTGCTATTTGAAAATAGGAAAAGAATCGAATTCATTTGATATCCGCAGTATGGCTCTAGCCAAAGCACCACCAGATCTTATTTCTGCTTATGCATGCTCATCTTTTACGCTTGCTGAACGCTCGAAAGACACGACATAACCGAGACACAAAAAAGACCCAAACTCGGAATATGCAAATAATGACAGAGAACAGTCAACTGAGCAGAAGAGACTTCTCATGATACATCAGACCCATTAGCACGCCTGGAACCACATCCGGGTCCAGATACCCGCTCACGCCATGCTCCTATTCCTGGTCGACACCTCTTTAGTCAAAACACGACAGTCGGAAACAACTCAAAAGAAAATGGCAACAGGAGTGGCCTGGTCATTCAATCCTTGGAGGACTTCGGGACTTCTTCCCGGCCGGACTTGCACTGCCTCTGCAAAGAGATTGATCAGTACTCGACCACTGAAACGAAAAATAGCAGCGTCCGGGGTTGAGGATAGCTGAGAGAAGTTGAACAAAACAGATATAACAGGGAAACATACGATCTCCGTCTTTGTCCCTCCTTCCGAAACCCTTCGATTATCTTTGCTATCTCCTTTCTCCCGCCAGATGCGTCTATCTTCTTCCCTCCTAGACTCATGCTGACTTTCTCATTTGAGTTTGCCATCAGCAGTCTCTTCAAGAGGAGATGTCGCATGCTCAGACAGACAAAAACGCCGCAGTCGCTGCTGTTCTCCTGTATGGGTGAGTCGTCCAGGTGGATGAAGCGTATGGGCCTGTTCAGTAAAGCACTGAATTTCAACGTCACTTGATAGGCTTCCCACCGGTTGCCCGGAGGGAGCGAATCGTAATGGAATGCGATACCATCCACAATAGATATGAGAAGTAGAGACCAATGCGTACCACCTTCTGCCTCGTTGGCATTGTGGCAGTCGTTGATGGGAAGGAAGACATGCGTCGTTCTCGAGAAGTTTGGTAGAGCGTCGCGAAGAGTGCGAGGATCGGGTGTCTGAAGGAGCATAAAAGACATGCTAGGGCGAAGGAGGACGATGTTCGAGTTTTTGTATTGGGTCAAGAACTCCCGTTCGAGATATCTTCGCACGTCAGCCTGTGCCTGGGAACATGCTCAGGTTTTGAAGGCACCTACTCTTCCCAGAAAGAAATCACCTGCGCCAAATCAGCAACTATTTTATGGCCACCGGCTAAGATCACTCACATTGTCCGTCAACCAGTCATTTTTGAGCGTTTGCATGTCCTCTCTCGTTACTACACCACTATCAGTCGGGGTGTTCTGGGACCCAAGAGGAGGGCAACATACATCGAATATCGTGATCTGGAGAAAAGTACGGTATTAGCTGCGCAATCCCGGAGGAGTTTCTCATCCCACCACAAGGATTTCACTCACAGCTCAGATATGCGTCATCCGGATGTAGCTGTTGTGGACTCTTAGCAGTCGTTCGTACAATTGACCAGAGGAAGACAGAGACAGATGCGCCAAAAATGAGAAGACAGATATCCCGGAGAAACATTTCGAAGGCAATTTCAAATAGATGATACGCAAGTAGATCGATCGAAAAGGAACACTACAGATATGGCTGCGAAGGGGGAGACGGAGGGGAAGGGTGACAGAACAAGATCGGACTCCCCCAGGCGTGTCTTTTCAGTGCAACACTGACAGCGCATGCGCGTGTCTGCAATAACTGAAGACGCCCAACACCGACTCTACAACACAGAAGGCAGACGACAAGCAAGCAAGCAAGCAACTACAAAGAACATCCATCACCTACCGACTCTCCAAGCCGCCCCATCACCCGCTTCTGCAGCTTACCAAGCCCACCGTCCCGCATTTTCTGCTTTCTCGTTCTGCTTGCTTCGTCACTGATCGGACGACTTGTCTGCGGATGACCGCGTTTCCTATGCAAGCGTCTCCAGCGCTCAACTTCTTTGCGCTGGTGCTCCCGATGCTGCTTTTCCTGTTGCTGGTCTGCCCAGCGTAGGAGTTCGAGAAGACGGCGCTCCCAATGGGGACGCGACCGTTTCGATCGCGAGGTCGCGGATGCTACCTGTCGAGACATGGAGAATTAGAAACACGAACGACACCAACAGCAAGACAAAACATAAATCATGATTCGCAAAAGAAAGAAAGCAAAGTGCTATGCGATCAACCGGACTACCTACCCCCAGGTATCACTCCGTGGATTTGCAGACAGTCAGACGACTAAATCCCGTTGGCGCTGATAGTCGACCTGACGATCTATGCTACCGGTTCAATGGAAAAAGGGGTTGGCTCGATTTTGGGACGATAAGTACCCTGTCGTCCTTGGTGTCCGTGAGCACTGAGACAGAATAAGCTGGGGCCGGGTCGCTGAAACAGTCAATAGCCAAGAATAAGATGCGCGAAACTAGATGCGAACTGCGGAAGAGCGCGGATTGAGTGGCAAGCTCAGCAGATTGGCAAGAACGACAACGAGCAGCTGGAGATCGGGATGGACGAGGAATCCTCAGGCTTGTCTGGTGTGGCAGAGAAGGACGAGAAGACTAAGTAGTCAGTTATTGGAAGAGACTGGGAAAAGAGAGATCTGCTGGTCCGACAGGCCGATGGCCAGAATCCGATCGAGGGGTTGGGTTGGGCGTGCCTGTGGCCCTGTCTCGTCTTGTCCGGGGAGATCGACAGCCAACGTCACGGCCCGTGGCTGCGGCTGCATCACGTGGCGGACAGTTATCCTGTGCAGTATTACGGAGTATATCTGGGTAACAAGTGGCGGCATTATTAACTATTCCAGATCTCAGGCTCAGTGCTAGTCTGGGTGTTGGGAACGGCAGTTCATGCCCAGTACTCTCCTTCCCCGTGTTCTGCAGCAACCAGCTAATAATTACCTGGGGATTGGTTCACGCATCTGTCAAACAGCACGGGACGTTAGCCTGGCCGGTATCTAAGTATACTTCACATGTAATGCGGCCGTTGGGAAATCTGGGGTTTGTCATGAAGACAATAACTTCTGTTCAGGATGTTAAACTAGCTGAATACCTGATTCAATGATGTGAGACATTCCAGAACCCCGTGATAGGGCTTATATCATACACCGTCAAATCAAGAAAAGACCAGTATACTACTCCGTAGATGCAATATCGGAACCAGTCTTCAGTGTTCAGTGTCTACTCTCTGGGGATTGAGCTATTATCCAGTCTATACTGAGTGCTTGTCTAGAAGAAGCAATCGGGTCGGATTTCGACTTCAGCCATAGACCACTTCTTCCCCGCTGAACTACGACACCAGGTGGCAAGTAACGTCGACCTTGGAAACTTGCCGCGAGACCAACGCAGCAATACGCGTCGGCCTGGGCCTAAAGATCTGCAAGTCATACGTAGTCTACCAGATGCGAAACAAAAATAACAAGCCGATAATCATCGTCATCGTAGAAAGTTAACTCTATTAAATTTCCCGCATTCAGTCCTTGTAAAGCCCGTCATAGACTTCACTCTTCCGCCCAATTTATATACACTAACATCTAAACTGTAGACTCAGCTGTAGGCTAATATGTATCCGTCAACGCGTCAGGCTCAGTGGGCTCTCCACGAACCCAGGAATCTTCAAATAAATACTTTTCGCATCTCCGGTGTTCCCGTACTTTTGATTCATCAAGTGTTCATCAGACATTAGAATTGCACAAGCGGGTGGAGTACATAACAAAGGAAATCTGGCGAATGAGTGGTGCCTCGCGATGAGCTAGAAGGGTCGCGGCGCGATCACCTTCTATATGACAATTATACTGTGCTATTGATCCAGTGAGCAAGGGAGATCGCAGACTCTAAACACGCACTAGAATAAATAGAAGATCTTGAAGATTCAAATGAGCGCCGGGTGCCTTCGTGGTGTCCTTGGGCCATAACGCTAGTAAACAGATTTATAATACAAATGCGCGCGGATTGGGGTATATGTAAATCAAAAAAGACCACAATCATTAATGAATAGAAAAGTGAGCGACAGGCCGCATTGCTCGTAGGAGTTGAAAGGTAAAGGTAGAGGTGTCATGCTGAAAATGCTCGCGTCGTACGAGCTTGTAGTGCCGTTGAGTCGGTAGGGTGGCCGTCACTAACAGGCAGACGTACGGTATGGAAGTTGTACCTCTGCAGGCCGTTTATCTTTACCGTATCATTCCGGGGAACGTCGCCATCGTCTCCGCTCGTACCGCCATCGGGGATCACTTTGACGCTCGAGCTGATAGTGGTCAGGTGCATCCTCGAGCTCAGCGGCAACTGATACTTGACGACACCTCGAACAATGAGCTCGAAAGGATGTTGCAGGACACGCTCCCATCTCTCGGTGCCGCCCTCCTCTGTCTTATTTCCGGGCCGTCGCAGTCGGATCTGACCAATTGATTCGGACGGTAGCTGCTCCCATGGCGACGGATCGAATGTAAGCGGAGAGTCGAATTCGAAAACTCGGCCTAATAACATGGTTTGCGGGTCTCCAGATGGATCCGGTATTGGATCCGTCCCCCTGTCTACTCCATCCCCGGGGCGAAGGAGGCTGGAGCCTGTAAGGTCCGCCCTGCGTGTATAGTTCGCAAGCCGAGCCATGAGAGCTCGTCGTTTGCTTAATTCGACGCGAGGAAAGTCATCAGGGTGAGGCCCGTGATCCCTCCAAAATTTCTCGCTCCCGACAAATCTGCTCTTCGCGAAAATATTGACATCCATATCATTAACAGCAATGGGGAAGAGATTAGGATTGACCGCTAGCACGTCCAAGTCCAACATGATCTCTTGTTCCGACGCCAACACATTCTGGATCTCGATGACCGAGAGATCGCGCAGTGGCTTTGTCACAGCAATAACAAATGTCGTCGCACCGCCGATCAGCAGAAGCATCAGTAACGTAAAAAGAATACAGCTGCCATATCGGGAGAAATATCGTTGTCGACGCTGCTCCACGTACTCCATCTGTCGCAGGCTGGCACTATTTGGTCGTCGGCCATGACGGCTCCGATTGATGCGGACAGAGCCCACCAGCGGAGTTCGTTCGTCGTCCGCTCCTTCGCCATCAATGTCGTAACTAAAGGCATCCCCGTTTTTTCGGGGACTACCCATGGTGCGATAATTCTGAGCGGTTCTGGGACTGGCATGCCTGCTGTGTCGGAAGGCATTTCCTGTTAGATGTCGGGGAGATTTGGGGGTCGGCTGCGAGGGTGGAAAAGGTGATTCGCGATCGAAGAGAGACGTATATCCATTCCGTCCATACCGACCGATGTGGCGACTGCTGTGTCCATTACTATCGGTTCTGGAAGGACCTCGGCCGATATCGTCAGCAGCATCACCGTCGATGCTGCTGTTATATGGATTGTTGTTGGTAAACTTCATGCTGCGCTTGCCAGTGACGCTGTGGGCTCCTTCTCGGAGACCGGGGCGGGACCGTCCTGCAAATTGATCCATTTGGCTGACCATCGAAGTTGTGCTGGGTGTGCGGGAATGATACCTGTGCTGGACAACCGGGTAAGGGTCTGGAGGATTCGACTCATAAACGAAGGTCTCGTCGGAATCGGATACGTCCGCTTCATCCACTGCGCTGGCAACTTTGGCCTCAAAAATATCGGCTTTGGAAGACACAGTCCCTGAAGGAAGCGTGGTTGGTTTCCGACTTTGTCGTTTCTTTTCTTTCTTGGGTCTGATTGTCTCAGTGCTCGGCTTCATACGGATGGTGCCTTGATCTGCTCTCCCAGAAGCCCCTCGTTCACCAGCACCGACGCCAAGTGACACCTGTGGAACGGAGCTGACCGTCTCAGTCTCGACAATCATGTTACGGACAGATCCGTCGCCTGGCTTTCCCCTAGCACCGTTCAAGGACGTGAAGGACCGCTTTGGTGGGATATCACCGGTCTTGCTGATAGACGAGTCGCGAGCACGCTTCTTTTGTTTAGCATCTGAACTCCTGTTCCCACCACTTTCACTGCCGCTCTCGATAGCCTGCTTGCTGCTACCAGAGAGTTGCTCTTCAGTCCTTGACGGATTCAACTTCTTGTCAGTGGAAGGGGTTGAAGGTAGGCTCGCTTCCTGAACCGTCTCAAGGACCGATCCACCTCCGCTGGCACCTCTTGTACCCCCACGCGGAACGCTCCGGTTCTGTTCATCTCCCATATCTGTCTTCGTCGATGTTTCAGGGTCCTCAGGCGGTGGTGATCTCTTGCTAGATGTATTCGGCCTCGCCGACTCATGTTGGGGGCTGTTTCGTAAGGCCATGTCAGACTTATCGGGACCGGGGACATCGGAGGAAACATCGATAACGGGAACAGGTATCTGAGGTCTCGCCTGAGCGAAGGCTTGCTGGACGGACGTCGCAGGAGGAACTGCACCGGTACTGGTGTTATTCGAGGTACGGTTCGGGCTCTGGCCTTGACTATCTTTTCTGCGCCGTGAAGAGACTCTGGAGGCCGATGTTGATGTGCTCAGGCGAGGCGGATGACGAACAGGGGACGGTTCGCGCGAGGGGGCCGCAGAGGTAGTGGTCGATCCAGGTGTCGAGATGCCAGATAGAGGTGAAGATAATTTCGGAAGTTGTGACATGGCAGCAGGTGGGTTCTGTACGTCCTGTGAATCGGAGCACGGTTGTTCCATGGTATCTCCGTCAACTCCCGTCTGCGGAGAAGCGGATGAGTCGCCTCCACGAACCTTCCCTGTGCGTTTCGACGGTTCGGACGATACGTTTGACGAGGCAGCGGATGCCATCTCAACAAGTCACGCTAGATCGCTGACGCGACCGCGTAGAGAAGTATTGTTGGGCAAAAGACGGTGGATGATGCGAGGTCCCAACTGGGGCTCCCTAAGCTCTCCCAAACAGAACGTTACGCAGACAGCACGGTGGGACGAATAAGCAGAGACCACATGCTGTGACGAGGTTCGAATAATCACGAGGGGGCCGACGATCCAGACTGCTGTATAGCTGCACGACTTGTAGCTAGCTCATCGAGTGGGAAGGGGAATCGATAGGTGAGTATGTCTTAGAGCGCGGATGCAGCTGCAGACATCATCGTCGGGATGCGCGGGATTGCGAGAACTAGACCAAGGACGCTGTAGTCAGATAGATGGGCAGGGGCGCGATCGTGGTGGCCAATGTCGATCCCAGTTTCAGCGCTTCGTCCGCTCGGCTGTTTGTTGATGGTGGATCGCAGTGTCGTCCTCCCACGATGACGGTGGACAGCAGCACAAAGGCCCCTGGGGTCCGTAGTCCGTAGCAAAGGCAAAGTCCACTGCACCAAGGCACAAGCCTTATGGGCAATCTAGCTCTGACAGTTGTGGCGCCTCCGCAGGTTCGGAGCGTTCAGAGGCCAATGGTCGCAGCCCACGTCACGGATGGCCCAGACCACGTCGCTGTCGCACGTTGAGAGAGGAGAAGCGGCACAGTGGGAAAAGAGGAACGGACGGAGAAACCACAGATGGGCACAGAGAGAGATGGAAATAATGAGGATGGCAATAATATCTGTTTGAAAGAGGATGGAAAGGAACCAAGAGAGAGAAAAGAAGGGGATCAGATGAACGGACGTCCCGGCCGTTTTTCTTCTCGTTCTGGAAGTTCAGGTGCGGAGAGGCCATTGCTACGTAAATTACCGTATCGTAATTATAAAAACTCGCAGTTCTCGCCAAAAAAGTGCCCTGTAATCGCTGTCATGGTATTACCAATGCGGCTCAGTCATCATGACCTCATGTGCTGCCAGGGGAAAGAACAAATCCGCGTCGAGAATTGGCCTTTTCTACGCTTTTTCTGCCATCCCGAATGTTTCTCTTCGCCATCTTCATCCGATGCTGGTCTGCTCTTCTCCATGTGATCCAGGGTCTAGGTTACCGGTTGGAGACGGAGGGGACAATGGCATTGAGCACTGCCAGGACTGATGCCTTACGCGCCAGGTACCAACTAATTACTCTTCGGAGTAAGTGAAAATCAAAGCACACATACCCTCCCTTCTGGAGCTGTTCTCCAGAAAACCAGCCTTCCATGCTTATCGCATTCCAGAAACACCCTCAGGCTCACCGGGAAGGCTCTAGCGTGCGTCGTATGGCGGCAGAGACCCATTAGCTCCCGGATTAGTGTCCATCTAGCTGGTAGTCTCGAGGATCATGGATGCCAGCGTCCACGTACCGACTATGCGGTGAGCCTCCGATCCATACAGCGTACAGAAGAGACAGGCCAAAGGCATTCTTTTTTTTTTTTTTTTCCCAACATTCTCGCAATCACTCTAGCCTCACTCTGAAGCTGCAGAGTCCACATGTTCGTCGGAAGTCGCATGATTCAGTCAACTGCAGATGATTCTCTAATACACTGACCGGGGCACGGTTATAAACGGGATAATCTCGGATGGATATCATATCAAGGCCTTCTTTCCTCGGATCCTGCTAGTCATATCAGAAGACCATAACCGCGCATATTAATCAGGTGTTCTACGGAGTAGGGATTATTATTACTACTCCCTAATACATCAGAGGTTAGCCATCAGCCATGGAAAACAGACGGTGTTCGAGAATCTGGACGGAAGCTCTTTCACCGCTTCTCATCTCAAATCTTGAAATTTCAGGCACCGCTCCTTAGGCGGGAGCTAAATAACTGATCACGTTGCAATTTATGTAGTAGCGTCTACGATTAACTTTAACTATACTGAAGCCCTAAGTCCAGCAGACGCGGGACATCAAACGTGCTGCATCTCGTGCCGAGGGAAGTGGACTGTTAGGCATCTTGACCATGCCCAGTCAAACCTTAAGATGAAATTATCACTAGATCTGATAACTAATGTGACAAAATCCCCAGGATCAATTGGCAGACATGATCCCATTGATCCTACTCTAATTCCTGGACCCATTTTGACCACATTCAAACACACATCCCGTCTTAGCGTCAGCTTCTACAATAAGGGTGATCCCAGAGAATTCGAACATATTGCAACTTGATGTCAGTAGATCCATTGGAGCCCCATGATGGTGACTCTCTACCTACAGTAATAATGAGAACAAGAGTCCAGTCCTCTTTACTGGCGATAACTCCACGTGACTAATCCTCCAAGGCAACTTAGATTTCAACTGCTCAATATGACATATTGTACCAAAATAGTTTCGGCGTCCATAGTTCTTAATTCTAACCAGATAGGTTACGACGAATCTTTTGATCCACTTAATATTCCATGCCAGTACTCAGGAGGGTTATCATAAAGCAGTCTCTGGATCTAGATGGAATGCAGTGGGCTATACAGCGTACAAAGTATGAAGTTAGATATAAAACTGTAAGGATGCTATTTTCCTTCTCTGGAGTTTTTACAGTCAAAAAGTCTATTAGCCCTATCTTCCAGTATCTTAACCGATGCTGCCTGAAGACCCAGAGCAATTCAGCGCAACGACTACTCATTATATATTCATTTTGACATCACGATCATAGTATCTTCAGCTGTATTTGAAGAAATTCAAGATACCGTTTCTTCTATCGTCTATCTCATATTATTAGGATATATAAACGAAGATTTCCTATTCTCAACCCTGCCGGTTCCTCAATCAAATCATGAATAAGGTACCTTATTGTGACCATTTGTGCTTCATTTGCAGCATCAACATTAGCCCAGAAAAGAGTAATAATTCTACAGGTGATTGTATGCGCAGATAAACTTGACTCCATTATCCAATGCCTAGAGAATAGTTGGAATAGAGAAACACTGGCGAATTTAATCGCTCGCAACAAGTGGACCCGTGGCTATGTGTACACTTTATGCAATGATGAACAACGAAAATTGCATTTTGGCGACAATGAGGAGTATCGGATATCACTGACCGATCCTGAAACCGTCCCCGAGGTATCGGAGCTCATCTCAGAAGTCCTTCTTCAGGGAAAGGGTCCACAGAAGAAGAAACCCTTGGCCGACATCAGTCTTCATGTTAATTACATGCCTTCATGCGATGCCTCTCATTCCATCTTCTGCAATCTCCCAGATGACATCGTATACATGGTTCTGGATTATCTCCCGCCGAGTGACTGCCACAGTCTCTCCCCGCTCATTGGCTTTATTCCATCTCAATCGTACTGGTATCGCCGTGTGAAGTGCTGGCCTTTCTTCCTTCCCGAGATTCCGAAGATGACACTCGATAAGGACGTGGATTGGGAATATCTAGCTCGAAGAATCGAAGTACTCATGACTGAGTCTCACGGTTTACTAAATAGGCAACGCATTATCAGCACTATTCTCTCTGTCAAAGAAAATGTTGGGTAATCTTCATCGATAACCGTTCTAGTATCGCAATCCTACGCACGTACGTGACCAATAGGCTCGTATAGATCAGTCTATTTGGTAGTTTTGGTACTTACTATGGCATATATACCTTGTACAGGTAATAGAACCGATATCTTGTTGCTGTCTAGATCCTCATCTCCGCCAATAACCAATATGCTATTGTTACGAGCAGAATGCTCCCAAATGGTAACCGTCTTCATATGAAGGTGCGTAGCGGCGAAGCTATTATTCAAATATCAGTAGGACTGCCACAATTTGAGTTTTCCTTCTCACAAACATACATTAGTGTGTCTTATCTGCAAAAGTAAATAGAAGGCAAGAAGTTGAAGGACTTCTCGAGATAATACTGATGTCGGATAGGAAATCTCGACCAGTTTATCAGTCTACCTTCCGTACCGCCACGAAATGTCCAAACATTCTCTTGATATCAGCTATCTCCCCGTTAGCACAGTCTTTGTACTTTTGTCCGAGTGGGATAGTGGAGGTGCTGGTGACAGTCCAAGAGAGGACACCCCTGCCAGCACACAATAAAGCTTCGATAGACTGAGCTTGGGTTTGTGCCAGCATAGCTTTGCAATAGTCATCTACTTGCTTAATGTGATGCCAGTTCGGGCTGTCAGACCGTTGAATCCTCTTGAATTCGACATAGAGGAGCTTCCGTTTGGCGTTATTATTTTGCCCGTCATAGCAGTGGACAACCACGTCCACTCTCTTCCGGTCTTGACCCGCTGGTGGTTGCTCCGGGGCACAGTATATTTGCTTGGATGCCGGGAACTGCGTGGTTAAGATTGCCATCCAGGGACGAGCCGTATCCGGTTCCAACCCGCCTGGTTGTACCTCGTTATAGAGTCGGAGAAGAGACTGGTTTGTGGTTAATCCTCCAGTTCTTTGAGACATCTTGGAAAGTCTTAGCGTTTGTCAGAGGAAATGCAGTGTGTTTCAAGTAGAGAGCCAGGAGAAGCTTCTTCTTCACGCGTTGTAGTCACATTACTGTCTTGACCTTTCAGCATCGGACAGCTTGCCTGGTAGTCGGAAGATTCAGCTGCGGCGTAGTCTTGTTCTATCTGGCCATGCATGTCGACAGGCACAGCATGTGGGATTGCATCTTCATGCACTTCAGAACTAACAGAAGACATAGTGGCTTGTGTTGAAGTTGCCACAAATCCCATATCTTGAGGAGAGGATGGTGTGGTACTGACAACGATGCTTAAAGGAAAACAAGAGCCGGACGAAGTTGTTGACAGTATACCATCCTATTGCTCTTTCTACATTGTTGTATATACGTCCTCTGCTCTTTCCAAATATGGCGGGGGGTCTCCTTCGAAGACTCTCATCGGCCAGGAGTGCAGCTCCCAGTTTCGAGGGAGGTAGAAAGCTGCATACTGCAAAGCACTATGATCCCAATTAATAAGAGGAAGTATTGAGTGCTAGAAAGTTTTGAGTCCGTACCCTGTCCAATTGTCTCTGGCATAGTTGTGAATACTACCTCGTTCAAGTTACCAACTGTTCTTTGAACATCATATATATTTGGAAATAGCGTTGTTGACTAAAAGTAAATAAAGAATTTTTCTTGGGAAAAGAAAATAACGTAAATATTAGTGCCATCATTATGTATATCACGGATATATAGATGGCATTGATCATTCTCGTTATTCATCAGAAACTCGAATAAAACCGCTACATAAATAGAACTTCGAGGTACTGGCAACTACCAGTTACTTTTCTTACCTTCATAGTTTCCACGGGCTAAGAAGATGAGATGCGAACATCCCATGAGCAGCGGCCGTTCTTGCTTCCGTCTTCGATCCAGGCTCTGCCGCTCTAGCAAGCGCCATATCTCTTCGAGATATGCCATATATCGGAGGAGGGCAAAACCAATCAAGGCTCAACGGCTCTCTGGCGCCTTTCGTAATTGAGTTGAAATCTTCTGGGCTGCCGTTTTTGCTATAGAAGATGATCAAGCGAGCATATAAGATGCTGGGATAAAACAGGTTATTTTGTCGAGCCCTCGATGAATCCGTGGTATATAGAAACTAATAATAATATGGTCCATATATTCACGCATGGCTGGAGACGAGAGTAGTAATACCTAAATTCAGAGGACAGCAGATCTCCACTGCTTATAGAATCGTTACCAGAGCAAAGCAATATTGTCTCGGAGGCACTGAGTGCGGACGCTTGACAATTAAGGGATTTGACGTTGTCGCTGTATTCCTTACTCCGTGCGTTGATATCGAGCAACGAACCGTGCCAGTTGCTCTTAATTTCAGCATCTGGAAAGGAGATCACATGGGGGAACTGGCGATCCATCACTTGATCGCTGAGGAGATGGTTCAGGAAGTTCGGTCGGCGGAAGGGGTGCTCGGTTCCCTCGGCGTTGACGAACGGGGGCGCCAGGCGAGGCCAGTCCGGTGCACATAAGGGCCATTGGAGATTGTGCTGAACTGAGACAGGAAGCCAGCAATGGTACTGGCTGAAAATTGAGGATCAGTTAGGATAAGAGCGCGCGGAACCTGTGTCAGCTGCGCAACGGCCGTTGGGGTGCAGCTTCAGGCTCAATAAGAGCATCTGAAGCCTGCGTAAACTGAGTAGAGGCCATTTAGGCTGTTCGAAGAGTATTAGTAGCCTCTGGGAACGGGCAAACCTGACTTGGCTAACTCATCATACGCCAGATCTGCCACAACGTGGTAAAAGCAGAAGGATCCGAATATCAATATGATCCAGCAAGTCTATCTGCGACTGTCCCGGTGTATTAAAGATACTATTTAGATAGTCGGATATTTAATACCCCCGTAATCGCATGGGGAAGAAGAGAAAAACGTGTGGAATATCAGATACAAGGTAATCAGCCTCCCAAAGTCGAAGCAGGGTTATGATGAAGACTTAGAATACTGGTACTCAATGACCTTCTTGCTTCATACTCTGTTCCTCATTTCGCAGCGCCTTGGAAGTCCTAGCGAAAAAGCTCCCGATTTCTGGATCGTCCGTCGTTAAGATCAATTCGTCTCCGGAGAGGATTTTCCTTTCCGACATACACTTGAGCAGCTTTGCGTGCCATGAGCCCGAGTCTAAGATCGGACGGAGGTGAGGGCGTGTCGTTATCCTGAAATTTAGCCCGCATACTGGAACGGTATATTGTAGCTGCTGGAGCTCCACAGTGTATATTATATACGATGGGTTGGTATTTATTTACTTTAAGGATAGAGAAGATATTGTCTGTGGAGATGGAGGAAGAAGAGAAACTCGGGACTACGAGGAGTTTAAGAAGTACCGAGAGCGGGGAAATGGTAGTGAAAGGGATCGACTGGAGACTTCAAGTTGGATATTCCCTGCCTGTTGATCTATTCACAGGACTTGTCCTATCACAATGGCAGCGCATCAATGCTGCAATCACTACAATTTGAAGATATTCATGGTCCTATATCCAATAAATCCATTTGAGATTGCTCGATATTCTTATCCAAGTACCAATGACATAGAAATAACCGAATATATAACCCAATCAAGTATTCAAGAAAAGAAAACATCAATCGTACCACACCAACTCTTACGCCACGGGTCATCTTGACTTTTCAGAATGAATTGAATCAACGCCTTACCTTTGCAGGTGTCCAAGAAATGCTCTATCAACGTGACGATGGCATCCGTATCGACAATTAAACAAATAGTAATGGACCCCAGAGTTGTCGTTAATCTGGGGCTCGGTGTGGTATATATGTATGTACTGCACGCGCATTATATTAACATTCGTTCCCAGCTCGTCGAGATAATCGGTAGGCTGGGTTTAATCAGAGCTTGAGCTGTTCATCTGAATTAAGTAGCATCTCGTAATGATTGATGTGCATCTACACGATTCCGTAGACCCGCTTCGCAATGAGGAACGAGACGAAAGCGAAGACGAAGAGTCCGGCCGTAACTATTGCATGTTAGCTTACTGCTCCTCACAAACGGCATCAAGGACGAACATACTCGACCAGAACCAGTAGAGGTTATCAATATCCTGTCCCGGAACTTTGACGTTCATTCCCCACATTCCACAGATGATATTCATGGGAAGCACGATCGTACCCAAGACGGTCAGCTTACCCAGAACATCCGCGGTCTGTTCCTGGCGCTCGTTCATGAGAATGTTAATCTGCGCGAGATAGTTGGAGTGGGCGCGTGACAGTAGTCTATTATCGTGTTAGTATCGAAAGATCAAAATGAAACCACGCATGGAAACGTACGTCTCATAATGAGCCAAATTGCTGGTCATGGTCATGATGTGGTCCTGGATATCGCCTAGATACAGACCAATCTCAGACTTGGGGGCCACCTCCCATTGCTCGTTGCAGCGCTTGGCGAAGCCCTTGATGACATCCGCCTTATTGCTCAACAATCGGTACATGCCCATCACTTTCTTCCGGCACTCGCCTACCTGGCGCAGCATGTCTCCCGGCGGGATAGCACTCGACTCTTTATCGTCACTTTTGCTGTCCTTGTCCTTGTTAGGAGCCGAATGCATCTGCATGATGGTATCGTCGATATTGTCGACTTCATCCTCGATTGTCTGGATCAATGGCCCGAAGACATCCGTGATGTCGTCGATCAATGCATACGAGATCCAGTCGGAGCTGAGAAGTAAGTAGTCACGAAGCTGGCGGATCCGACGCCGTACATTTGCAGGATGCGGCGTCTGGGAGAAATGGAATGTCAGAATGCCATCTCGGAATACCACCACGTACATGTTGACGGGCTGGAGGTAGTTCTCATTCTGGCTGTCTTGCTCGAAAGTACGGTAGTTGAGAAAATAATAGTTGCGGAACAGCTCGACCTTCTCGCGGGCCTCCTGCATCATGATATCCTCCGCCGTCAGGGCGTGGATTCCAAACGCCTTTGCAATCACACGCATTTCCGCGTCTGTCGGGCACAGTACATCTAGCCACCAAGTCGGCCGTGGTCCGTAGCGCTTTGGTTTGTCACGAGAGAGCAGTCCACGCAGAGGAGAGTGGCCTGAGGATACATTATTGCTGTTATTATTGTTATTAGTGGTGCTGGAATCCGTAACTGCCGCTTCGCTAATGACAGACAAATTGTGATTGTCCCTCTGCCCCATGGCACCATTGGTCGAAGGAGCCAGCGAACTCCTCCCTCCAGTCGCCGTGTAGTTGCCGGGGACATTCTCAGTAACAGAGAAAGCATCCTCTTCCTCATCGGAAGACGAATCGTCCTCCAGCAGGGGCGGCTCCGGGATGAAGAGCTCCCGAAAGCTGCCTCCAGGCTGGACGAGTTCGGAGATAGTCTGGGCGTGGATGGTGCTCTGGAAATCTTCGTTAAAGTAGGTGAACCGATATGGCATCTCATCCTCTTCCCGTCGCCATCCCGCATACTGAGGTCGCAGCCGGCCACCCACGAGAACCGGTTCACTGATCTTCTTCACTCGTAGATCCCCGTTGCGTTCCTCCTTCTCCTCTCTACTCCACTCCTCCAGCACTTCAAGATCGGGCCACTCTCTGCGTCGTCGTCTCCGTCGCACTTCTGCGCGCCCACTTCGTTGAGCGAATTCTTCCTCCGCCAGCTCTGAGATCACCTCGGTAGGGAAGCAGACGTCCTCTTCCGCCGGCAAGGTGATTGTTCGGCGTCGCCGCAAGGCCTCCGGCGGAAGCTGCTTGGGGGAGGGAGGCGAAGAATCTCCCGACTTTTTCGAGCGATCTCCCTCCCCGTCAACGTTGATAATGGCATCCCGGCCACCGGAATCCTTCCGGGCCTCCTGTGATCTTGCACTGCCAAAGTCGAACTCGGCACCCATGGTCAACGCATCATCGTAACCCATATCAGGGCCGAGCTTGGGGGTACCCGGGATGGAGGGCGGATTGTTCACATCATAGTCACGATCTGCCCCAGGACTGGGCCCAGAGCGACGGCTGGATACTGTTGACCGTGAGGGCGCTCGGCGCTGATCCGTCCCATATCGCCCAAAGCTTGGGGTGTGTGTGGACGAGGGCCGGATCAGTGGTGTGCGGTCGTCAACCGCCTGTTGACCATCGTCACTCTCATCGTCGGAAACAACAGTGGCATGGTACGACTGGCCCGAACGTTGCGAGCGACGAGGAGTGTCTGTAGATAGAAATGGGTTCTTCCATGACTCGGGCCGCATAGACTGGGTAGTGAGTCGGCTGTCTCTGCGTGGGCGCATCATCGGTTGGTCTCTAGATATAGATCGTAGATAGCCCAGGTCAGCCAACTCATGATGCCAAGCTGATCGGAGGAAAGGCAATCTCTTTTCTTTCCACGAACGGCGGTGAACCAATTGACTTACCGATGATCAAGCAGGGCCTCGCTTTCTAGACTGGTCCCGCTGAGGTTCGATCGCGGTCCCAGATGGTAGAGCAGCGACCGGCCATTCGAGGCGGGCGTCTCGTCGGCCATGGTGCGGCCAGTCGCAGAGTCAACAGAACCGGCAGCAGCAGCAGTTGATCCAGAAGTCGGGGCGCCTCCAGCACTGGTCGTCGTCCCTACAGACGGATGGACGTCCTCAGCAGTCAGGAAGGACTGGCGACGAGGGCGCCGTCGCCGGTGACGGTTCCTATGTTTCTTCTTCTTGGCCGGATGGCTGTCGCCGGCGTCCGGGCGGGTCGACGATGAAGTGGCTGGAGCGTCGATGCTCGTGGGCCCTCCAGCGACACCGCCAGAGCTGCCGCCGGTGGAGGCGGTTAGATAGCGGTCGTCCATGGCGGAGAAAGGGCCCGGCTAGAAGAAAATCGTCTGCGATTAGTTTCTGGAGGGCGGGTCAGGGTCGTAGATCAAGGGTTCCTGCTCATGCCTCCAATGGCGGGGGAGTTGCTCTTCAAGGCCGAGAGAGCATCGTAGGAAGAGGCAGAAAGAGAGAGTCAGCGATCAACCTGACTCAATGGCCATCGATCACGAGTAGAATGCAGCATGGACGATGGAGGCACCAGTCGACCAGAAAAGCAGGATGGAAATGAGTTAGTTGAGAGGAGAAAAAGAGAGAGAAAGCGAGATAAGGCAAGGAAAGGTCTTTCTGGAAGAACGAAACGGGATGAAGTCACAGCCTGAGGCGACCCACGGATCGACGCTTTCAGGCCCAGAACTTGCAGAACCAGCATTCCAGAAGATGATAGAGAGACTCGACTGCTCCAGGGACTGCTAAAGATAAGGCTGGACTACATATGGATCGGGTATCCAAAAAGTGAAGATGGAACACGGTCATCATTCGTTATCATCACGGTAGAAGTACATACATACATGACATCGCATCGCATCGCATCTCATCATAGAACATGATGGAGAATAAGTACAGAAACAAATCAAAGAAACCAATATTAACAATTACCAATAAACCAGAGGCTCTCTTTTTCAAGTTCTCATCTCGATCAAGGCGAGAGGAACGGCCAAGCATGAACCAAAATGTAGCGTATCAACCGAAAAAAGAAAATGAAACACAAGAAGATAGATATCAATAGTCCATCGACCCCAGACAACCAGAGACTGCAACTGGATAGTCATCTCATCACGACCGCCGAGTGTGACGCCTCGACCGTCTAGCTGGAGATGGATCTCCACGCAGTCACCATCTAGATCATGTTGCTCATGGCTGAAGGAGCATCGATAGACATTCGGTCGCCACTCAACACGCGCACGACCTTCTTTTCGGTGGATGGACGAGCCACCAGCACCTGCGCTGGGCACACCACGATCTCCTCGTCTCCTTCGCCCAGGTCATTCCCTTTCTTCACCACGAGTGGGAACAGCACCAGCCGCACCACTGCTTGCTGCGCTTCGAGTTCCTCGTTCGACGTCGTCTGGCCGCTACGCTCATTCATCAACGAGGCGTTAAAGTACACTTGGCGAGCCAGGTCGCCGTTGGTGTCGAACTCGGGCTGCAATGGGGGCAACATCACGTATTCAGCACGCTGGGTCCGCATCTCAATTGACAGGTCCGCTGCCACGCGCAGCACGTTGCGCAGGGAGTCCAGCAGCGTTCCCTCGACGGCGGACGGGGGTGGTAGCAGGCGCGATAAGGTGCCAAAGATCTCCAGGGCCACGGCCTCTGTGTCGTTAAGCCGCTGGCGAGCAAAGGCTGGCCGGCGTGCCAATAGCGTCAGTGTTGTTGCACGCCAGCGAGACACCGCGCGGCGCGATCCCACTTCGGCCAGCTGCTTCTCCAGTGTCTTCAGTTTCTGACGCTGCTCGCGGTCCATACCAAACAGGTACCGCGTGAAGATGTACTCCCATACCATCGTCATCACCACGGACATGAACACATCGCGGCGTCGCACTCGATCTGCCAGGTAGGTGTCCACGTCCGATCCGTCCAGGATGGCATTGTCGAACCGATCGGCGATCTTCTCGTCGTTGAGTTCACTGAGAAGGCGACATCGTCGCAGATCGGAGTGTTTGGAGAACCGCAGCACCCACTGCTGGACATGCTGGCACAATTTCTGGCAGGCGGCATCGAAATAATCTTCGTCGCGGGGCACGATCACATCGTCCTCCTGGAGCGATGCCGTGATTTGGAGCTGCAGTTCTTGTACCTTGTCCCGCGTGGCTGCCAGCTCCGTCCGCAGCAAGCGCAGTTCTTCGTTCTTTTGGGCCAGCGCAGACTCGATCTCGTGTCGCACAATATCCTCCATCCCGGTGGACAGCTGGTGGTGCTGCGATCGCAGATCTTCCAGCTCGCGGGAGGAAGCCTCACGGGCTTCCTTGAGCTCTTGGTGGTGTCTAGCCTCCAGGCCGGCGTTGGTCGCCGTGAGGCCTTCATTTTCTTCAGTCAGGCGAGCGACCTCCTTCTGCATCCACTCCAGCGAGTTCTTCAGCTGGGTGATTTCTGCTTCCTTGTCGCGGACGTCGGCATCGCTGCGGTTGAGGGCGTTGTCGCTCTTGCGGCGGGCGCTGCGAAGGGTGCGGATCTTGTCTTCGGCTTCATCGCGGGCGGCAGCGAGCAGACGGTTTTCTGAAATTAACTGGTCGAGGCGCGTCTCGAGCTCTTGTAGATACTGCATGCTGCGCCGGCGCCGGACACTGGCAGGTCGGCTGGGCGACCGAGGCGAGCTGGGTGTCTCACCCCATCCCTCCTGTGCGGGGCAGTCAGTAAGGACCACGATAAATTAATCAAGCAAAGAATAACAATAATAAAAAGAAAAATAACTTACATAGACGTCGGCCATGACTCGCACCGGGCGCTTGCCCTTGTCGGTGACGGGGTCGTAGGTGGAGGATGAAGGGAGGTTGACCAGTTCGTCGTCCTCGGCTTCAGCCGCCCGACTAATGTTGTTATCGTTATTGTTGTCCCTCCCCGCCTCCTCATTTTCCTTCTCCTGCTTCTCCTCCTCCAACCGACTGGCCGCCCGTAGATCGCCGCTAAGATTACGGCTGACCCGGCGCAATGGCGGCGTCCCCGTCGATCGTCGACTGGTGATGCTGCCCACGCTACCTACGCTGCCCACGCTGCTGGGCCGGATGATGGGCGCTCCTTGCTCGGGTGTCTTTAGCTGCTGATGCTGATGCTGATGTTGCTGCTGCTGGGCACGCGCTCGGCTGCGCGGTCGGTTAAGCTGCTCATCCCCGGCAGACAACCGCGATAGCGTCTCGTCCCCCGGTGGAGGCAGACGATGTTCTGGTCCCATGGATAGCTTAGGCGTCCCGTTCCGCCCCGCGCTTCTTCCTGGCGCTTCTTCATCGTGTTCGCGGATCGTCCCCAGCGGCGTCCGCGGCGGAGTCACAGCGTCGCTATTGAAGCCCACGGGTCCGCCAAAGAGAGAGCGCGGAGCGTCACTGGTGGACTGGGGTGTCTTTTCTGGTTCCAATGACCATGGCAGCGGATGCCCGTCATGTTGATGGTGGCCGTGGACGGACGTCGTACGGTGAAGTCCCGTACTTTGCTTGGGTGTGCTATTCTCCAGGTCAGCTCCCGAGGAGAAGGAGGATCATTGTGAATACTTACGATGGGCGGTCCTGCGAACCCGCTTCCACAGACGATGTTTTACGGCGCACCTTCTTGCCGCCTGTTGGGAGGTCAGGCTCCCCTCTCTCATCCTGCCACTGGGCTGCATGTTCCGTCTGCTGCTCCGTTGGCGCATAACCGCTGTCCCGGAAGGACTGTGCATCTTCCGCGAGAGGTGCTTCAGAGACCTGGATCGCGCTGTCGCGACTCGCATGGGTACCTATGGTCTCGTCCTCAGCCACCTCTTTTGGGTGCTTCCACTGCTCCTTGGATTCGGTAAGTTTTTCGGATGACGGGCGTAGCGTTGGTCTCTTGAAGGATGCCCGTTGTAGATTGGGGAAGATACTGGCAATCTTGCTTGCCTTTGGGGGTGGAGATATCTCCCGGGGCTTTTCGTCGATGGAGATGATGGGCGCAGGCTCTGGAGCCGGCACTGACGCGACCTCTTCCACTGGCGGAGAACTTTCTTTTGTTTCTTCGTCTCTCTTCTCCTCGTCTTTCTTGGTCTCGTCTGCTCTATCGTCCACCTTTTCCGAGGACTTCTCCTCCACAGTGACAGGCTGCTCCTCCGTCGATGTCAGGCTTTGCTGTTTATCTTCCTTGCCCGTATTTTCTTTCTCCGTAGTCGTAGACCAAAGCTGACCTTGATCCTTAGTTTGATCGACCACTGCTGGTTCAGTAGGATGTTCAACAATTGTAGGTCCTGATGTAGGAAGCGGCTGTTCCGTGGCCGGAGGCTCCTCATTCTGCTGTTCACCTTCTTCCGCTGCTGCAGCCTCCTCCTTGGCCTTCTTCTTTTTGTTCTTCTTCTTTTCCTTCTTGCTCAAGGGCGCGGCCCAGATATCCTCGGCAGATAGCTCATCTGGTTGCCTTGTTTCTTCACGCAATTCCTCGAGACGTGGGGTATCTGGAAAGTCGCCGATAACACCTGGACCATGGTCAATAACTGCAATTGGGAATTCCTCTGAAGGTTCTTCAGCTGTTGCCTGCTCCTCCAGATTCTGACCGATGGAGTTGTCCCATTCAATTGGAGGCCAGGAATCATCATTTGGAAAAGGGTCTATCTCACCTGCTGGCGCGGTATCTGGCTCCTGAACAGTCGAGATGTGTGTTTCCGCATCTGGTTTGATCTCCTTTTCGACATCTTCTGTTTTTGGCTCGGATTCTACACTAATGGTATCCTTGCGTTTCTTCTTGTTCTTCTTTCTCGATGAACTACGGTTCAGCAACATTTCATCATACGGAGACTTCTCCGGCGCTGAAGGTCCTTCTTGTGGTGCTTCCGCAGCGTCCTGCTGTGCAGTAGTCGGCTCGATCGTCCCAGTAGCAGCCTCTGGCTTATTCTCTTTTTCTTCGGGGATAGCTTTCTGCAGAGACTTCCTTCTGTCTTTCTTTGACTTCTTCGTTGGCGAGCTTTCTGGGACAGTCTCCCTGGGGCTATCACCAAACAGGTCCTCCGCGAGTGTAAGATCTGAGTCTTGCTGCAGAGCTCGTCGACGCAGTCTATCTTGCGACTCCTCCTGCGCTTTGCGAAGTGCCTCTCCATCCTGCGGTGCATCGAGACCCAAATCAGCCAGTTCACTAGTATCATTGGCGGCTGGGATCTCAGCAACGTTTTCTGAGTCAGATGGAACATCAAAGGGATCAAGGGAAACAGAAGCTTGTGCTGGCTCTGGCGCTATAGGGACATCATCAGGTGATGTATTGATTGTCTCCTGGGCGGCAGGAGACGCGGCAGCAGGGTCTTCTGCGGTCTCTGTAGTGTCAAGAGACGTGGCCAGGCTTTCATCAACTGGGGCTGCCAATTCCTCCTGTGGTTCTGTAGTTTCCAGAGGCACAGGGGCTGAAATATCTTGACTAGCCTTGCCCTTCTTGCCCTTTTTCTTTCCTTTCTTGGTAGACACCGCCCAGAAATCTTCACCTGGCTCTTCCGCTGCCTTTTCAGTGCCCTGTTGGTTTTCAACACTGTCCACAGCAGGTTCTTGACCGGGTTCAGTCATGGCAGCCGTGGGAGCATCGCCCAAAGAAGATTGCTCTTCAGTCTGAGGTGCAGCAACTGCTTCTTCTTCATCTCTCAGGGAAGCCCTTTTCTTCTTATCCTTCTTCTTTTTCTTGGACTGCATGGCCCACGCCTCTTCAGGCTCAGCTTCTACGGCTTCCTTGACTTCTTCGGCTGCCAATTGTGGCTCAACTGCTTGTTCTGCAGACTCAGTTGTACCCTCCATTGGTACTGAAGTGGTCTGGTCTTCTTCTTTGACCGCATCATCCTGCTCGAGCTCATGTTCTGCAGCTGGAGCAGGCGATGGAATTTCTTTTTCGTTTTCGGGAACAACCTCAGCGCCCGTTCGCTCTATAGCATGCAACTCAGGCAGAGACTCCTCATTGACTGTCGACACAGGCTGTTGGATTTCAGCTTCCTTTGACGTCTCCGCAGGAATTTCTTTCTCAGCGGCCACTCCTGCTTCCTTGTCTACTGTCGGTGCATCTTCATTCAAAGGAGGTATTTCGGCGGTCTCAGCTGGCGCTTCCTCAGCTAGCTCCACTGGGACATTGGCATTTTCTTCCTGCTGAACAGCTGTTTCCTGCTTCTTCTTATTCTTTTTGTCCTTTTTGTTCTTTTTCTTCTGGGACGTTGTTGACGGCCAAAGATCCTCGGCTGCAGCGGTCGGCGGCTCCTCAGGATTTGAAGGCTCAGGAATTCCAGCATCCTCTGTCTCAATGGCAGGCTGATCCTCAGGAACACTTTCTGACGGCTGCATGGTTTCCGAAGATATTTCTTCCGGTGCAGATCGCTCTACATCTCCTACATCGCGCGGGATATCTGTAGGGGTTGAAGGCTCATCCGGTACTGAAGAAGCAGACTCCCGCTTCTTCTTTTTCTTGTCCTTCTTACTCTTCTTTGTCGGAGTCATCCAGGATGTTTCTTGATCAGGATACTCGGTTGCAGTTGCATCTTCACCATGTTTGGATCCTTCTTCACCTTCTTTCGGTTCCTCGCGGTCTTTCTCACTGGTGGTTTCTGAGAGACCTAGCTCCGTAGTAGGCGTGACAATGGACGTTTTGTGGTCAGTAGACTCGGACGGCGGTTGGTGAGGGGGTACGGGAGACATCTCTTTCTGCTCTTCGGCCTGCTGCGACGCCATCTTATCAGTCCAATCGGTTTCATTTTCCATATCGTCGGTCTTCTTTTGTTCGGAGGACTGTTTTTCTTTACCGTCGTCTTCAGCAGGGGTCTCCTGTGGCGGGAATAGGTCGACCGGCTTGGGTTCCTCTGCGGAGGCATTCTTATCGACAGAACTGAGATCCTTCTCCGCAGTCCCTGTGGCGTCACCGGAAATGTCTACTTCTTCAGGAGGCTTCTCTTCAGTTCCAGCATTAGGTTCAGGCGATACGGCGGAGATCTCGTCTTCCCAGGTCACGGACTGACGTTTCTTCTTATCTTTCTTGGCCTTCCGCTTCGCTTTGGCAGACATGAATCCATCTCCCTCTTCAGCTGGTATTTCAGTGGACGCAGTGGTCTCCTCGGCATGGACGACGCTCATATCCACGGGGGTCTTGTTGTCTTCACCCTCTGCCTTACCAACCTCCTCAGCTGTTGCTGCTGGGACTTCTTCTGTCCAGTCAGCAGACTGTCGTTTCTTCTTGTCCTTCTTCGACTTCTTCTTTGATTTAGAAGTCGCGAACTCAGCTTCCGGATCCGCCTCAAGAGTTGCCTCATCTTTCAGTTCAGTTGTAGGTTCAGTCGCCGTCTCTACTGCAGCCTCCGGGGCCACATCAGGAATTAGCTCAGAGGCCTTGTCCGTAGCCAGTTCAGCCGTTGACTCCGGAGTAACATCAGGCTTCTCATCCGTCTGTTCATTCTGTCTGGGCTCTGTTTCGACAGCTGGCGTCTCCCGAACGTTATTGTCTGAGGCTTCATATGCCGCTTCCGTTACCACCGCTGCCTCTCGTTCGGCAGTTACAGGGCTAACATCTTCACTCTCGGTTACTGCAGGCTCCTCAGATCTCTCCTCCCGCGGCTCTTCGGTTGGTTTCTCTTCGGAGACTTCAACCGGTACGCTTATCGCCTCAGCTGTTTGTTCCAGAGATGGGTCACTAGGTGGCTGTTCTTCCTTGGTCTGCTCAGTAGTGTCCGCCGCTGTGGGTGGTTTTTCAAAGTCCTCCTGGAGCTCTTCGCTCTGGCTTATAGAGGATCGATTCTTCTTGCCTTTCTTCCCCTTCTTCTTGGACTTAGCTGGCTGAAATTCGTCAACGGCAGGAGAAGCTGGCTCCTCAGTGGTGGCTTGTTGAGGACCGTCGAGCGCGCTAGATGGGAGACTTGTATCCTGCTGAGCCACTGCATTCTCTTCGTTTGGTTCGGAGATTTGCGGTTCGTCCTTGGTTTCTGTTGTCGTCACTTCCTCGGACTGTTCTTTGGGACCCTCTTCAGATGCAGGGACCTCAGCGGTGGCTGTTTCTAAGCTAGGTTGCTCTGTGCTTTCAGTCTCCACAACCGGAGCAGATGGGGAGTCGACAGTTGGAGCTAGTTCATCAGCTGGGGTGGCAGCCTCAGCGATATCTGTAGCGGCTGGTTGCTCTTCCTCAAGAGCAAGCGATTTCCGTTTCTTCTTATCCTTTTTAGCCTTCTTTTTAGATTTGGCAGATGAGAACTCTTCTACAGGCTCGTTGGAAATGTCTTCGACCGCCTGGGCCTCAGGCACTGATTGTTCTGGAACTGTCTGATCTTCCTGGGCTGCAGGTTCTGGTTCCACTCTTGACGGCTCTTGCGCAACATCCCCTAACTGGTCGGGCTGCTCAACGGCGGCGCCTGGTTCTCCAGTGACTGATTCTTCTGCTGGGAGCTGGCCAGCTTCTGTGAGATCCTCCGTCGTGGTTGGCGTTAAAGGCTCGTCACTCAGGGCTAGAGACTGGCGCTTTTTCTTGTCTTTCTTCGCCTTCTTCTTGGACTTGGCCGACTGGAATTCTTCCACGCCTTCTCCATCTGCAGCTTTGGATTCTTGCGGTTCAGTTACTGGTTCATCTTCTGGAGTGACTTCCTCCTGCTTCTCTGGGTTCTCTTCCACAGGTGCGTCACGCACAACCGGTGTCTCATCAGTAGCAGGAGTAACAGGCTCGTTAACAGGTTGCTCAGAAACTTCCGGAGCAGGCGCTTCCTCTTCCTTTAGGGACTGGCGCTTCTTCTTGTCCTTCTTCGCCTTCTTTTTCTGAGCAGGAGTCATTGGGAATTCGTCCTCTGGGAGGGCCTCCTTAGCGGGTTCTACGACAGCTTCCTTGATGAGCTCGTCCCCAATTGACTTGGATTCCTCTGTCGCTGGTGCAGCAGGATCCGAAGGGCTTTCTTCTCCAATGGGGACAACAGCGGTGTCCGCTTCAGCGACAGTGACAGCAGCAGGGGCGTCTCCGACTTCATCTTGACTAGCGACCTGCGGGTCTTCTGCGCTCTTATCCTTCTCGCTGCCTTGACCTGTAGACGTTGGATGCCCTGAAGAGTCATCCTGAGGCTCGGAATCCGGCTTAATCTGCGACGACACATGTGGTTGGCGATCATTGGCCTCATTCTGCTCCACACTGGAGATCTCGCGATGAACGGTTTTTGTTCCAAGCAGTTCCAGCGCGGCGACGTCCGCAGCGGCTGCGGGGGCGGCGTGGTCCACATCGCGGCCGGTCTCTGCAGCTTCACCGCTAGGCTGCGGTGTCTCTGCTTGGGCAGCATCAACAACAACAACAACATCGTCCGATGCTTTGGGCTCCGGCTCTGACTCAGATAAATTTACGCTCTTGCGGTTCTTCTTGCCCTTCTTCTTGCTCTTTTTTGGCTGTTCCTCCCACAATTCTTCTGCATTCGCCTCAGATGGCTGAGCAGTATCGGCAAGAAGCACGGTGTCAGGTACACCTTCGGCTTTATCTTCAATGGCAGGCTCCAGAGATTCCGTGACTGCAGTAGTGGTCTCGGGAGCGTCCTTATCAACCGCCGGGGTAGAAATGGCCTCTTCTTGAGGTGCCTCAGCAGGGGTCTCTTCGAGGTTTGCAGTTTGAATAGCATCTTCTGCGCTCGCAATAGGGACCGACTTTTCTTCGGTATTTTCAATAGCAGGTACATCTTGTTGGTCGACCATAGCGGACGCTTCAGCTGCCAATCTCTCCGCTTGTTTGCTCTTCCGTTTCTCCTTCTTGCTCTTTTTGCGACTGGGAGCAGCTCCAAGCTCAGCATCGTCGACAGCGTTCTCGAATGTTGATGGCGTTGCAACGGTTTCCTCTGTCGCAGTCTCGCGTGCCAGCGGTTCTGGAGATTGTACCTCCTTAGGCGGCTCCTGCGTCTGCTCTTGACCGTTTTCTTCGGGCTGCTCTTGAGAGTGTTCCCCAGACTGCTCGATTTCGCCTTCTGGCGCAGCAGCAGCAAGTTCATCAGGACGATTCTCAACATCCAGTTTCTCGCCTGTCTCATCTGTCTCCGCCACTGTCTCTTCGGGGGTCTCAATCTTGCTTTTGCGCTTCTTTTTCTTGCTCTTCTTGCTGGAAGGCTCAGCCCATTCGTTATCCGCAATGGCCTCGGTTCGAGCATTTTCGGTAGCCACTTCTGGCGATTCTGGAGCTACAGGCTCTGGTAGCTCAGACTCCGCGGTTGTTGCTAGAATAGCCGCGGATCCCAAAGCAGCTCCTTCCAGGACTTCTTCGGGATGAGATATTTTCACGGGAGCTTCTTCTGTTTGATTCTGGGCTTCATCGTATGCCTGTGGCTCTTCCTGCGCCTTTGGTGTCTCAGCGTCGGCCTCCGGTACTTGCGTTACCTGAGCTTCACTGGTGGTCTGAGAGACCTCGGGGTAATTGATATCTTCAGGCTGAGCTTCGGATATGGAGCCCTTTTTCTTCTTCTTTTTGTCCTTCTTGGCCTTCTTAGAGGATACGGGAGTAGATGGCTCTTCCGTCTGCTCTTGTGATTCGTCAACCACCTGCTGGGGTGTCTCAGGTTCAACGTGAGTGTCCACAGGCGCAGGCACGTTATCTGCTTCAGCAGATATCTCTTTGGGTTCCTGCAAGTCTGCGGCGCTGTCAAAGTTTGTGGCTGGAGTGGCAGGTGTAGTCGTTTCAGGAGTCGACACTGGTTCCTGAGATGCCAAGTCTAGGCTTTCGCTCTTCTTTGCCTTTTTTGCCTTCTTTTTCTGTTTCTTCGACATGGGCGCAGGAGCAGCTTCCGCAGCTTCTTGAGGTTGATCAAGTTCTTGAGACGGTTCCGCAGCAAGCTTCTCGACGTCTCTACTTTCCTCGGAAACGGCACGCTGTTCGTTATCCATTGCCGAGCGTGCAGAGCTTGCGCCGTTATTTTCGAGCTGCTCATCCTGTTCAGGGAGCTTAGTATCGCTCTGTACACCAGTGGCGGCTGCGACTGCTGCGTCAACAACGGAAGCAAAATCCGTCTTCTCTGTCGGAAGCGCCTCTTGTTTTGAGACCGTCCCAGTTCGATCTGTTCGAGCACTTTCTCCTAGTGAAGGCTCCTCATGCTCAGACTTGACCGCTGCAAAGACGGCCGCATCAACAACGTCACCAAAGCCCCCGAATTTTGCAAGCGGCGAGGTGCTCCGACTTCCAGGTTTTGTCGGCGAAAGAGGCCTATGTGCATCCACGCCTGGGGCAGCGGCTTCAGAGCTATCAGCAGGGACAGACACATCTTGTTCTGAAGCCAAGGGAGAGGGTAGTTGGTCTACTCCGCGAGCCTTTGCTTCCTCTGTTGTAGGCAAATCGACTCTTATCTCTGGGAGGTCCTCATTTTCAAGGGCTGTTGGCTTTGATTTTGACTTGTCTGCCTTGCTGGCAGCAGCGGAAACAGCCGCATCTACAATCGCACCAAATCCGGCCCCCAAACCGACCTCCTTTAGCGACGACAATTCCGCGTTTGATTGCGGAACGGATTCAGATATGGATCGTCCTTCTTGCGTCGGAGCTGGGATGCGCCCAGCGGTAGGGGATGAAGGTCTTGACTCTGGAAGAGACGGTAATTCCTGATGTTCAATCTCTCCCTCATTTTCTTGTTCCTTGGTTCCAACGGCAGAGCCTTCTGCAGAAGGCAGGAAAGGCATCGTTGGTGAAGGTGGAAGAGGTACAAATGCGCAAGGATCCTGCAATAGCTCCGATGGTGAGTGGAACTCATACTTGGGTTTCTCTTTCTTCACAGAAGGGACGCTTTCGCTGAACGTTTCTGCTGTCGGTGTGGCTTGTTGGGAGCCCAGCAGACTATGATCCGTATCTTCAGAGACGTCCTTTGTAGAGATTCTCAATCCGACTGGGCGTTGTCTCTGGTCGAACATCATCTGGGTCACATCCTGGGTTTGCCAGGCCGGTATCACGTCTTCGGAGGGAAGAGACTTGAAGTCCTCGATGGAAGTGCTCCTCGATGATGTCTTGCTGGATGGAAGAGAAGGCAATGGCTCATCTTGTTGGTGGTCGAACTTGCCAGAGCTGTGTCGCTCAACAAGCCACAGTGGGCGAAACTCTCGTGCGTTCTTGAATTCTGTCGAGTGTCTACTGCGATGACCGAAGCGTTGCTGTGAAGGAGAAGTAGGAGATTGGGCGACAGGCGAGCTCATTGATGATGAGCGGCGGACGCCTGGTGATGTTGGAGGCCTGCGAAAGTGCAGTGGAACAGCTGTGGGAGAGGACGCTAGATCTGAGGGCCGTGCAGCAGACAGACGTCTTTGTCTGGTGGGAGAAACCGATACTGTTCTACTTCGCGACCTGGCCAACGTGTCGACCTCTTTGCCTCCAGAAACAGGAGATTCTGAGCTACTTCTGAGCTGTTTCGAGAACCGTTCCTCACCCGGTCCTCTTGATACATCCGCGAAGGAATCGAGCCCCGAAGCACCGTTATCACCACCTGCTATCACCGGCATTTCGGGGCGCTCTGCTAAAAAAGCCTCTTTATCGGCATCTTCCGTTTTCTTGTGGTCCTGCACGAAAGGGGAGTAATCTCAGCATACGTACGGATGGAATTTTCACTCAAAATACATGGAATGTGATGTACAAGGAGATAACATCAAAGAACTCGCTCTAAACTATACCTTGTCAGACGACCTCCTACCCGAGTCCACAATATCCTCATATCTTTGCCGCCGTCTCTCTTCTTTCCGTTGTCTATGGGACCTTGGAGATTCACCGGCTTCTCGGCTCTGGCTGTCGTCATCTCGGTCGACGTCTCGTCCAACTTGCGAAAGGTCGGTTAACGAACGAGAAGCGCCGTTGGACATGCCCAACACATTGTCTCCGCTAGAACTGCGGTGCTTGGAAGAGCGCTTCTTATGGCGGTATTCGTCAACGCCAACCTCAGACTGAACGTCCCGCGATGAACGCTTGTCTTTCTCGCCAGAGCTGGACTTCTCTCCTGTCGATGATGCCTTCGAGCCAAATAAGCTACCGAACAGGCCACCACTCTTTTTCTCCTTCTCACTTTCCTTGTCCTTACTCTTTCGCTTTTCCTTCGTCTCGTCGATCTTGGCGGGCGAGGATGCCACGGACCCGGCATCATCGAAAACTCCGCTATCGCGGTGGGACTTACGACGGCGACGAGAAGATTCGTCACGTTCTTCTTCTACAATCTCGCTATCGCGCTTGGAACGCCTCTTCCGTTTCTTCTTTTCGTCATTGTCGTCTAAGGAAGCCGTCTCACTTTTTGCGTCAAAGTCCTCGACACTGCGTCGTGACTTTCTAGATTTTCTCGAGCCGTCAACAGGGGCAGACGCAACAGATCGAGATTCATCCCTAATTGATTCGGTATCCCATTTTGGCTGTTGTTCCGAAGCTTTTGGAGTAGGCGGACCCTCGTCGACGGACACATAATTAGACTCATCGGTAGGTCTCTCGGGAGAAGAATCTGAGGCACGTCTAGGTTCATCCTCGGTCCACGAATCTCGCTTGCCGTTAAGCTTCTCAATTACTTCGCGGGCAATTGAGCGCTCCGCTGCAGCTTTAGACGAGGACTCTATATCATCCTCAGGGGGGATCTGCGTTGGCTCTGCGGAGAATTCCTTTCCGTCGGTGATAAGCTCTACGGGCTTTTCATTATCCGTAGGGGTCTCGACCTCCCCTTCAACAAAACCCTGCACAGGAGGGACAGGACGTTGCAAATCCGATACAGTCTCAGCAAACGGGCTCATATACACTCCCTTCGACTCAGAGCCGGGAGGTGAGGACCTTCTGTGATATGCCGGGTTATCAGTTACAACGGAGGGGTCGAATCCTGCTGCTGCTGCACCGGCTGCCAGTGTAGCCGCAAACTCGATGTCATCTTCAAATCCACCAGAGACTCTTTTTCCGGGAACATCTTCTGGGATAGGTTGCCTTGTCTCGGCGGACTTGGGACCATCGGCAGTTTCATCTTTCAAGGATGTAATGACGGATTCATTGGAACTTCTCGGCTCCTGGTCTGAATACTCCGGCATGTCACCACTACTTCCTTCGGATAGAGGCGTAGGGACCTCGAATTCGTGTGTCCGGTGCTCTCCCCAAGATACTCTAGCGCCAACACCCGGTTTCTCATGGTTCTGGTCCTCGGAGCTCTCCTCTTCTTCCTGAACAGTAGCAGGGAGTACGACAGGTGAGGCCGTATCTCTGACAGAACCACTTACGCTCTGTGGAGGGGTAGGCTCGATAACATTGAGTCGTGGAATAGACCATGGCAGAGGCCCGTCTGGCGTCTCAGCTTCCGGTCTTCTTAACTCAGATGTGGTGACGTCCGCACGTTCTTGAGCTCGCGATGAGCGGTCATCAGAGCCATGCCGCAATTCCGTTGGTGCAAAGAACTGCCCATAATTCTCGTGGACAGGTCTCGTGGGAACAGGGGCGGCAGAAGTTGCTTGATTCTTGTATGTCGGCGTTGACGAAACCCTGGATGGTGCCTCTTCGGTTTCTGAGTTGCGACGCCTCTCAGCACGGCGTTTCTCTCTAAGCTCTTCATGCCTCTTCTGTCTCCTTTCTGATGAGGTCTCTGATATTTTCTCCGCAATAGCCACACCAGCAGCTCCTATCGCAGCACCTTCGGCAGCGCTAACCCAGGAAGAAGAGTCATTTCGCCTCTTTTCGCGTTCGGAGTCTGTGCGAGAGGCGGAAGATCTTGCCTCGTATTCGTCGTTCCGTCTTCCACTCTCGTTCTCTTTCTCGCGGCGCCTTTCACGGCGCTCGATGTCCCTTTTACGCTCTTCTTCTTCCTGCGCCCAGCGGAGGCTTTCTTGCAATTCGCTGCCGCGTTTCTGCCTCTCCAGCCGATCGGCACGGCGCTCCTTGTCAGCCTGCTCCTTGGTAAGTTCAAATTGGACTGATGCCTGGTCCTTGCTTGTTGTGCGACGTTTGAGGACAGACGGCAGGCTCTCTTCTATCGGCTCTATGGGGAAGACAGGCATCGAGTCGCTCCTTCGTTGTGTTCCACTAGTCCGGCGAGAGATACCACTTGCTGTGGGAGTAGCCCCTGCAACATCATATCGGGCAGCATCAGCAAATACCGGTGGCCCGGACGGAGCTGCGTAGGAAGGGGATGGTTCAGCTCGCGTAGAGTAGACAGACTGAGATACCGGCGTTATAGGTTGCGGCTGCTGGAGGGGAATAGGTCCTGGCCTAACAAACTGAGGCTCTCCTCCAGGTCCAGGTCTTGAGGGCAGCTGGACAACATCGTATCGGGAAGGGTCCGAGGTTGGCTGCGGGTAAACCCGACGGAGACTTCCCACACTACTAGAACCGTCTTGACTCGAGACTTTGATATCTTTCCCGTAACTTGATGCAATTGCTGCGCCCGCAAAAGCACCGGCTGCTGCCTCCGCAACTGGGAGGTAGTCGGAGGACTGCTTTGACTTATCCGTCTTCTTTTTGCTTCCCCATCGCCAGCCCCATTTCGATGTCCCTGAATCCGAGGGGCTGCTACCGAAAAGGGCACTGCCGCCGTAAGCCAGGGCAGAGCTCACGCTGGAGGATGATTCGGACGAATCCGCATCTTCCCATTCATCGTCCTCCTGTCCGGAGGAAGCATAAGTAGATCGCCGATAATGGTCATCCTTGGCAACTAATACTCCCGATCTATGCTTTCCGCGCCGGTCTGCAGCATCAGCAATCGCTTTTGCCGTGACGCCGAGCCCCAGGATCTCAGCATCAACGTTGTGCTTGTCCTTCTTTTTGCTAGAACGGCTCGATCCACTTGATCTGTTTGACTTGGTCAACTTGTTAGGTTTCTTCAGAAAGGCCGATCCAAAGGCTAGATCAGCGTCTGAGGAAGAGGAAGATGAGTTCCTGAACGAAAAGAAACTCTTGCGCTGCTTTGCATGTTGCTGCTTGCGGCGATTGGCCGAGGACGCGGAAAAGAATGATGTAAATCCAGTTGATGGGGATCTGGCGTGCGAGTGCCCGATATCCGTATACGAGCCACTTGAAGAGGAGGATGACTTCCGGTTCTTACGCCTCCTAGGTGACTGACTACGATTGCGGTGACGAGACTTCAGAGCAGCTCCCGTGGCGCTACCAATGGCAACTCCGATGGCGGCATCCCTGAGACCCGAGTGGCGTTCCCTAGACCTCGATCGAGATCTTGAGCGTCGTCTGGAACGCTCAGAACCTGTAGATTTTGAAATAACTGAGCCCTTTCCCAGATCCTTGTAGTCGCCGCGGCGAGAACGTCGCTCAACGCCGTGCGACGTATGGCTCTTTCTACCCAAGGACGAGACGCTTTCGCTGTCGTTCATAGAATATCTCGAATCTGTAACATGACCAGAACGCACACTGTAGGTATCGTCGAAATCCTTGTTGCTGAACAGGGACTTTGACACATAACCTGCAAGTCCGCCAGCGAGTCCAGCAGCCAGCCACGATTTCCCTTTCGACCTCCTGCGCCGGCTCTCTTCCTCTGAAGAATAGCGGCCAGTCTTTTCAATCCGCGAGCCATTTGCGTAGCGATCCCCAGGAGTCTTGCGTCGCCTGTAGTTATGCTTCCTGGGTGCATCTCTTGAGGACGTACCGGGCTCGAAGCAATATCTGCAGACGCCAATGGCCTCAGTGTAGTCTTCGTACATCCCAACCCCCTCAGGGTCTCTCCAGAAATTGACAAATCGCTGAAGAGGGCCGTGATGCCGCTGGTGGAATGCCAGAGAACCAGGCTGCAGTTGCTGTCCGTTGTAGGCTGCGTATGGGTACTGTGCACCGTTCGCGACTGCAAGACCACCATAACCTGCAGCTCCTGCCGCTCCCGCGTCAAACAGGGCGGCATTTCCGTTGGCACCGTACTGCTCAGGTCTGGGTGGCCTTCCATGGCCGTCAATACCATAAGACGGTCCGGAGTAGCTGCCACTATTGTAATGTGCCGAGTGTTCATCATGGTGCGAAGAGTGATGTCCCATCATATACCCAGCAGCTGCGCCCGCTGCCGCCAAACCCAGAGAAGCTTCGGTTGCATGGGAATTGGAGTGTGAGTGCGACGCTCCATTGAGTCCAGGCGTAGACATCGGCGTCGCATAGTAAGGAGACGGCCCTTCGCCAGCAAGAGAGGAAGAATGATATTGGACACCAGGACTCGATGGGAGCCCGGTTCCAATACCATATGTAGCAGCACCCAACGCTGAAGCTGGGACTGCAGCGGCTGGTTTATTGGGCTTATTCGGCTTGCTTGGCTTGGTTGGCTTGCTAGGTTTCGATGGCTTTGGCGGACGCGACGGCTGTTCAACTACATTGTCAGAATTGCCCCCGTAGTAATCCGCCGCCGCTCCCACTTGTCCCATGCTGCTTGGTTCTGGAGGAGGATTCGCGACTGGCGACGCTGGCAGCAAATGCGGTTCTGCGCCAATAATAAGAGAAGGCGGTTTCGGTCGCACACCGGGCTGCTGAGCTACAGACTCGCCCTGGTCCCCATAGTATTCTGCGGCCTCCCCTGCTGGATGCGGTGGTCGATACGGCTCCGCTATATGCTGCGGAAACTGGCCAGGAAATTGCTGAGGGACGTGCGGATCATAGCTGGCTGGTGAGGCGGGCACCGCGCCGGACATCGTTGTATCATACTGGCCGGGGAACTGGGAGAATCCTGGCGACGAAATCGCAGCGGCGAAGCGGTCATCCGCGCGCGATGTAGGTGGTGCCCGCGATCTGTCCGAGTACTCGTCGCCTGATCGTGTGCGCCGTCGCTCCTTGCGAGCGCTATCTGTGTCTCTGTCTCGGTCAGCATCCTTACCTCTGCGATCCTTCGTACTCCTCCTACTCTCCTCTCCATATCTGCTATCCACGCGCGGGCTCCGCATAGTCGCCTCTGAAGCGCGATCATCTCCATTATCCACCTCCGTATATCTCGACGTTCTATCAGTCATCGTAGAATTCGTATCGTCATAAATGCTTCCCGGTTCGGCCGTCACGTAAGTCGATGCCACCGAACCCTCCGTCATACTAGGCGCATATCGTTTCCGGCTGCTGGACGACGAATAGGCCGACAAATCGCCCAGGCCGCGATCACGGTCGTCACCCCGTGAGGACTTGTGGCTGGACGATGAGGCGGATGGTTTCGAGCGGCGCGAGGACGTCGAGCGGACATCGTCATCGGTTGCTCTGCGTCGTGAGGACTTGGAGCCGGAGTCGCTGCGCACATCGCTGGACGAGCGACCACCGCCCACCAGAGCTCTGAACATGGTGCCAGCAGCAGCAGCGAAAAGGGCTCCGTCTTACTCCGCTGTCGCGAGAACCATGTGGGTATCAAATTCCGGGGGGAATGCCGGATTACAGTTCACCTGACCAAGCGCAAAACGGACCGCGAGAAGATACGAAACAATATCACGGTAATATAGACAATGAGAAAAGGAAGTCTAGCGACAAGAACAGTCGGGGTTGACCAAACGAGATCCGAGGCGGGCAGGTTGTTTTGATAGTTCGTTAGCGATTAGCGATAGTAAACAGAGACGGAGCTGAACCGTGGTAGCAACCCGATCGGTAACTAATAAGCCTGGGGCTCAACTTGGCAACCCGCGCGAACTCTAAAGCCGGCGGGGGCAATTTCGACAGTCTAAGGTAGCTGAACTGATCATTAATTCGTGCTGGTGAGTTATCGTACAGTAGTGGTCGCGCAGGCACAAGGAAATTCGTCGCAGTCGTCAGGTCGTTTCGTTTCACCGGGTCGTTAGCGTCATCGGTTCGAATTGTAGAGTACAGGCAAAAAGCAACAAACAGGTGATGGCGGGGGAATAGAACCGATCGTCGATGTCGTCGGAGGAGGAGGTTGGGGAGGAAGACGAAGCAAGCGAGAGAGAAAGAAGAGAAGAAGTCGCGGTGAGGCTGGGACGGCACGTGCCGTGCTGGGAGGCTCGAAGGCAAAGAAGAGAGAGAAAGAGAGCTGAGAGTTGAGAGTCAGAGTCAATGAGAAGCAGAATGCTCATTAGTAGATAGTGTAAGACAATCCAACAGGCAGAGACGATCCGATCATCTGAATAGTCGAGATCGGAGATCGACTCGTCCGCCTTGTGTGTGAGTCGTCGGACTTGGTCTCAGCTGCAACGATCTGGTCTCGACCGCCACAGCTCTCTTCTGTCTTTTGAGTCTCTTCTCTCCTCTCTTTTCTTGCGAAAGTCCAGCTTGGTACGCGGGCGACGCTGGTTTGCGCACGCTGCAGCAAGTAAGCCATCGATCTCTTGCAGCGGTGGATATCTTGGGCAAGTTACATAGGGCTGGCTGAAGCGGCGCCATATGAGTAGTCAGGAATATTAGTTCAACGAGTTAGCGGTGATTAGGGCCATGCACCTGTGCTGCTCATGTTAGCCATCTATGCTCCTCCTTGCAGCGAGAAATGACAATAGGACGACTATGAAAGAAGCGATACTCCCTCCTCTACTTCGTGCAATTACTTTGTGCAACAGATACAACTAAATCCCACTAATAATGTACTATCAACAAGACAAAGTTGATTGAAGATGAACATCTTGCACGTTTCCTATCAAAGATGTCGAATTAAGTATCATTGACAGACACTACAGACAGTATGTATTGTGCTCCTGTATGCGAACACGATGAACTCCCACCGATCGAAATACCACCCAAAATGTACAAGTCAAGTCCTCTTGTCCCCTGCGCATATTGAAAATGCAACGAGTGAGCCTACCCAAAAAGAAAAAAGAGACAAAAAGAACCAGCCCGCACCGGGCACTAGCAGAAATAAGGGCCATGCGGGAAAACGCTGTTAACGCAGGGGGAATCGATAAAGCATCGAGAAAAGCCGCCCATCCCCAGGATATGATGAATCCGGCACATAAGAAAAATATGTGGAGATCTGTTCCCTGGTGTATAGTCTCAAACAATGACAGCATCACGATAATCCACCCGGGATACGAAGCAGAGCGTTGGAATCAAAAAGATGGCCGCCAGGGACTGGAATAGATGAAAACTCGATTCTCACGGACACAGGAAATCAGGAGAAGATTGACCCGCCATGATCCAAGAACGTGAGAATCGGACGGATCCCAAAGAGAGACATTGACGCCAAACTATCCGCCCGTCTTCAGTCACCCAAAGACTCTTATCTTCAAAAGAAAACCGTGATGCAATGCCCCGAGACAAAACATGATCAGATCTCACAACGCCAAAGTGATGAGGTAACAGCCACACCAAGATATGCATTCGAAAATTCCTCCCCACCAGCCAGAACGTCGTTGCTGAATAGTGCGTACAAAGATCTGAGCATAAAAAATAACAGAATCGACAGAACGTGACATACACCCAATGCGAACAGTTGCAGAGATATAGACGAAGTGACATTAAAAGTGCGCCATAGGCAGCCCAAAATTATACGGAGCTCGACGTAAAGCTGGTAGAAGCAGCCTGGTCTCCGAAAAGCTTATTATAGATCTCCGTCAAAATCTCGGCGTCCGCGCGCAGACTAGGGGAGATATTCTTGCTCTTCAGCAGGAAGTCGATCGTCCGCTTCAGGAGTCGCTGGAGGGTCTGGCGATCGACAAGCTCGGAGAGGCTGGAAATATAGGTTGCCGAGAGGACAAGCATGTTACCAAATTGTCTGTGGACGGTCAGCAAATCCCCCTCAGACGACCTACAAGGGCGGAAAGAGTACACTTACGCATGGGCTGTTCCAAAAATATTGGTAATTACTGGTCGACCCTGGATCCCATCGAAAGCTTCGGTACTCTGGATGGCAGAGTCGATACAGATCTTGCACGCAAGCTGGAGCTTCTTCGGGAGCTGCTTGAACGGGCAACACGGCCACGCTGGATTCGTCAAAGGATGCCGACCCGGGGGTCCCATATCGCTAGACCATCGAGCCATACTGGTGGCCCGTTGGCTGTGTGTCATTGATGGCGAGACTTGCTGGGATCGAGAACCAGACATCACCGCAGAACCGGTGGGGGAGTCGACCGCGGACCCCTCTTTGAAATCAGCGTAGTGCAGTGCATGATACAGTAGAGGCCGGTGGATAATATATCTTGCACCGTAGTATTTGGCACGCATGCGTGCTGTGTTGATATCATTAGATGGCGGGTCGCTATCCTTCCACCTCATGATCTCCGGGAGGCTCTTGCGCCAGAGTTCGAGATTCATACTCAACACCTCCTGCACGCTTGAAGACCACTGACTCTGGCCTTTCTCTGTAAAAAGCGGTCAGCATGGGAAACAGTCACCTAGTACATGTCTGCGTGACTCACTTTCGGCTTTGTAGAGATCCGTATGGACCCGATTCAGGACCTTTCTGAGATGAATCTGTGCCGAATAATAAAACATCATCATGGTACTCGGAGCACGGATCTCATTGGGAAGTGTAAGTGTGAATACGCCCTTCGGCAACGATATGCGCCCTTCAGAACGAGATATGCCACTAGCAGGGAGGTCGAGCTCGGCAAGGATATCACTAAATCATGACGGTCAACTCTTATCTCTAACGAAACAGGCCACTGGGGCTTACCTCTCGAGTTGTAGACAAGTCCAGTAGGCAAAATCGTAGAGATCCTTCTTGGGGCCGTCTTGCATCTTTTCGTATCGCCTCCTACGTGCACAGGTAAGTCATTGTTGCAAACATATCATAAAAGGGAGATACATACGGTCGGACAAGCACCTGACAGGCTCGAGATGCCTGCGAGATCCATCCGTGGCTCTGGAACGGATGTGCCAGTTGCCCAGCATAAAGTCCCGCGAGGAGACCGGCCTGGACATGGGCTAGCCCATTTCCACCCTGGAGATTGCCCAGGATATCAGTGGCATAGGCATAATATGCCAGTCCAGGGATGACCTCCATATTCTTCGGTTGGGAAAATTCTGATCCTTCATGAGCGGACCATCCTGTGGACGACAGAGGTCGGCCCGGCACGCTTCTGCGGTGATCCGATCCCGTCGGAGAAGGGAAAGACTTGAAATACGCACCACTACCACTACCACCTCCTCCTCCTCCTCCAGACGAATGGAACGGGGAGTCCGGCACCACGGGAGACATCACGTTGGCCCAAGGCGCAGAAGTCGCCATCATATGGTCCCTCTGTACATCTGTGGCATCCTTGACCGGCCCAGGTATCGGCTTGTCCCTCCAATCACAGATACAACCAAGCGATAGAACCAGAAGAATTATAGCATTATCGATTGATTTCTCGATCCGTCGCAAAACAGGGCGTTCCGGGTTAGAGGAAGGGGAAGCGGACTGCATATTATCGTATCCGACACCATGCAATCCCTCAGAAGAACGCTTCCGCTTGGCACCACGAGGTGGATCACCCGGATTGCCTGGCATGATCTGACCCAGGTGGTTCTTTCGCTGTGGGCTGTACAGCTTAATAAACCGCTCGATCTTGCGCTCCAGGCTGTTCTCGTCCAGGAAAGGGTGCAGGATATGGATATGTTGCAGGTAACTCCTGTGGTGCTTGCGCACGGTCTCAGGGTCCGTGTTCAGTTGGCCAAACTCGTCCAGACCACCGACAAGCTGATCTCGCGTCTTTGGTTGCGCTGTGTTCGTCATTATCGGGAGACCAGTACCCCAAGGCAAGTTAGGCGAAGCACCCTGCGTGTAGTCGTCTTCCCAGCACGGGCTAGAACTGTTTGTTGTCGGGCTCCCGGCTGACCGGTCATAATCACTACGGTCATCGCCTTCGCCTCGTCCGTATACGCGAATCAACCCACGTTCCTCTTCCAACCGCATCACGTAGTCCTCGTCGAATTCCTTAGGGCCCAATAGCCTCCGGATTGACGGCCAGAGTAACAACTTATGTGCCGCTGTGGTATGTTCCACTGGGATTGAAAGCTCACCGTCGTCATCGTCCTTGATCATAGGGTCATTGACTTTCTCACCTCCCTCCACCTTGGGACCACCAGGAACAGGGAAATTCTCTGTCTTGGGCAGCTGCTCGCCCGGTATGGGTGAGACAGCCGTGGTACTCAAGGCCGACTGGACAGGAGTACCCTGAAGGATCGAAGCTTTCGCGCTGGCGATACCTCCGCTGGGGATATCTATCACAGCTGGAGGAGATCCTTTAGCTAGCATCTGAGTGATCTGTGCACTCTGCTCCACTTGCTGCGCTTGTAGCTGCGTCATTCGGTCCTCAATCTGCTGGAGCTTGTCGAGAAGAAGTTGAGTAGCCTTTTCCTGCCTGTTTGATCCGGTCAACATTCAAAAGCAAACACGGTCGTTGACAAACACCACTCACTTATGTGGAGGGACCTCTTTGTAGACACAAACCAGGTTATTCTCCTTACAGTGGCTGCATGCTGGTCGACCTTCATCGCACTTGGCCTTCCTTGCCCGGCATTGGTCGCACGCCTTGACAACAGAGGGAGAGAGTTAGAAAAATCCATTACCCAGTTTCCATGTAGAACACTAGATGTTCTTACCTGTTGCGCTCTGGCCGCTTTGCGCTGACGGGCACCGAAGGCCTGGTTATGGTAATAACCTGGCTCATATGGCCCTGGGGGTTGAGACATATGAGGCACGCCCGGCGGATACTGTCCTGGGGGGATCGAATGAGGGGGGGGGTCTCCATTTGTATGAGGCTCGTGAGGAGGATACGCCATGCGTGGCCTATAGTCTGCCGGGGCAGTATGAGGGATCGCCTCGTGAGGAGGGGCTCCGTTCATGGGTCGATAGGCAGGATGTGGCGGTGGATGGGCATCCTGAGGAGAATGAGAAGGTCCTGGGAGACTGTTGGGACGACCATACGGCGCATCATGAGGAAGCTGCGGTAGTTCCCGATTGGGATGAACTGGGTAGCCATGCGATGGTATCGGGGGCTGCGGAGGAGCATTTGTAGGCCGGCGCTGCTCTGCAGTGGCATCAAATGTCGGCGGATAGGGACGCCAGGACGGCTCATACACTGCATGGGAGGATGGTACTCCTTGAACTCCTTCGGGGGGTGGCATGCGGTGAGCCGGAGGCGGAGGACCGCCGTATGGAGGTAACGGCTTTGGCTTCTCTTCTGTCGCATTTACATCCATCTTAAGATCAGCTCGACGGTTTCTGGGGCCATCAGTTGCAAGTCGTTTCAAATCCAATCACAAGTTCTCCGGCATTGATGACATGGTTTGTTTTTTCTCGGGGTTGCGCCAAAAGGGAAAAAGTTTGTAGGCAATTTCGGGCAGTAGGGCGTGATGCTGTCGCAAAAGAAACTTCCAAGACCACGAGCACCCCAAAAATATTTCCCAATCGTGTGTGAAGTCTCCGACACCGGTTCTGCACTGTTCTTGCTTTTCCTGGTCTATTGTTTTCGCGATTAGCTCGTTATGCCTTTGTACAGTTTACCTGCTGGCGGAGAACCAACGCGGAGAATGCGGATAACTTTCGGGGTGGTGAGTGTTACCGTGGGACAACTACCGCTGACAGCTCTCTCGATCAAGCAGCAACTCTGCTGTCCACCAAGGCCGCAACGAGAGTGTAGAACAACGTCAGAACAAGTGAAGGTGGACGCGAAGCCAGACGAAAGCGCGCAATCAGTATCGTCTAGTGCCCCAGTCTGGCAAAGCAATGCATGCGCAAATTGGGGGGTTTGACGGTGGGCGAGGACAAGCAGCGAACAAGCACCGAGGATGCAGAGATATGGGCCCTAGCACCAGCACAGAGCAAAGTTCCCAAGCCCGCACGGTCCAAGCGGTATTGTACTCTAGGCTGGTTAAGTTACGCAGTTCGTAACAGTGTTTCTGTTTCTTTCGAATGCTCGGCGGCCACGCTCTCTGGATTCTGACGTCTGCTGCTGCTGCGTAGGTAACTATCGTAGACAAGAAAAGAGGTGAAGAGTTTCTTCACCGTCAGATGGGAGTAACTGCGGTGCTGCCCCTCTTCGGGTCTACTGCGCGTGCGCTCTCTTCTTCTCTCGTTCACCCCTTCGAAGAGCGGTCTTCAAGCACAGCGTACACCGGTCTATCCTCGGACACCCGCCAGTACCGTTGCTTCACGTCCAATGTACCGGAGCGACGGAGATGACAGATCGTTTTGGAGAACAATTCCAGTGGAGCCAAAAAAAAAAAGTGGCCCAATTATCCAGGACGGCTGGTGCTCTGCAAAATAGTCATGACCGCCCGAGACGACGAAGCTCACCCTACCAGGCCCGAGAAGTCGATTGGGGGCGCCACAAGCTCCATCGCTCTTCCAGAGCATGGGACAAGGCGTCGCCAAACTCCCAAGACGCCGGCAAACTGCCCTTTAGTCGCTGTCCAATGGCCAGAACGCGGGAGGGGGTTTGGACTACACTGGTTTCTTCTTCGTTCCCACCCGCACGCCGTGCCAGGGATGTTCCAGCAGCCTCACGCCGCCTAGCCAGGGAGGGGTAACGATCGCAAAGGCGGCCGGGATGATGAAAGAAGGGGTTTCGGGGCGTCACAATTGCCTTCCTCGAACATAGTGGACCCCGAGGCGGGTGGAGAGAGAAGAGGCTGGTGAGCTGATAGTCGCGCGTAGTCGAGCAACCGGCGGATCGCTCCAGTCGTTCTGTTTAGGCTCTTGACTCGTCGAACTCTCCAGGTAAGGGCGGCCTCGAGCATAAGCATCGTGGTCCAGGAAGAAGCATCAGCCTTTCTTAGTGCTGTTCTTGGTGCTGCTATCCGTCATCTCAGCCATTTTGCATTGAAAGATCTGATGACAGACCTCGTTTTGATGCAGAATCACCAGTAGCAGAGGATGTATCGTATCGCCAGTTGAGATTCTGGAGGGAACCAGACACGCCTCAGAGCGGCAGGCGGTCACAGCAGCCAACGCCGTCCATCTCCGTGAAGACGGTCTCTGGTACCGAGTACCGCCCGTGTATCGTGGATCGGTATTGTGTATCCTGTATGGTATTGCCGATCGTATTGCAGCACAGCCGTTATTTTACATATCTGGTACGGTCGATCGTGTTGCGCCAGGCAACGATCGCTGTGGTCGGTACTGTCACGACCGTATCTCCTGAGGAGGGAATGATACGAGCATCTACGGAGTACAGCGTCGGTACCCTCTCCATACAGCCCATACAGGACACCATACAGAGCCATACCATACCGCGCAGAATTAGATACGGTACAGATGCTCCGAACGGGTCAGGAACACCCGCGAAGTCGCCCCATGGATCTCTCTTGTTTTTGCCTCTCGCCTACGCTGCCGGTAAAGGAGAACCAGTCGACCCGTCCTGTTGCTGACGAGTGGCTGGCAAGGTAAAACAGCCAAGTGATGGACGCAGGGTCGTCTCGCTCTGCTGCTCGCTATCTTACCCAAGTCTCTGGATCGGGTGGTTTGGACCGCTACCGCGTCTCTGGAAGCTCACGCCTAGTGTCGCCCGTCCCGAGGCGCCATGACGCCGGTGGAGCAGGGAAGATGCTCGCATTGCTCTAAGAGTCCCCCATGTCGTTTGCCCCAATCGATAATCCCAGCATCGATGGTGCCAGGCCGAGAAAAAACGCAAAGGAAAACGAGAAAACAGGGGGGGTGTTCGGGGCTTTGCTATGCTCTACCGTCTACGACGACACTATGGCAATGGGATCTGACGATGCTAACGGTGCTGGAGCATGCCCTTGACGACATCAGTGGAGATCGCCACGTTGCACAAGAGGCCTCTATTGACCCCCAAGGCTAGCAGAGAACGACGTTTCCATACCGCTTCTACGGCCCAGTTGCTGATCGGGCGGATCACGTTTCCCTGCACCATGCCACCACGAGACTATCCGCCATCCTAGCTAGCCCTGACCGACTATCACCAAATATTGCCAGTTACGAACAGCCCAGTCGATCCGTCGTTCCAACATCCCGTTCCCTGGAATGCCCGGCCCTCGACGGCTGCTTTCTCAGAGTAACGGCGCGGATCAACAGGCAAGGGTTCAGGCTGAGTGGGAGGCACCACCTCGTTGTCGGCTGCCAGATGCGGAATCTGAATCGCCATTAGGGCGGTGTTGCGAAGGTGCTCTCGTTCATGCCGTGTTCGAAGCCGGCCGGAAATAAGATGCGGTCGTTCACTTCTAGTCTGTCCGTCTCAGATGCTCAGCCTATTCAACACAATTCGACCTTGGTTCTACGGAGTAGAGATGCAAGGGATGAGTCGCGTTACGTCGATACCCAGATGGTTGGGTTAGTGTATACGGCATACTCCGTAGACTATACCAGGGTTTTGCAGCGGTCACCAACTTCGCCCGACTCATGGGTTTGGCTCCGTTATCGCCATTAGGAAGGTCCCGTGCTGACACGTCCGAGATCAGAGGCGATCAGTGACTGGAATTTTTGACTCCAAGGCCAATCATGGAAAGTATCGCCTCTCGATTCGCTGGCGAGATTAAATCAAATTCCATGGCAAACACCAACGACGTTGCTCTCCAGCTTGAGAGCGGGGTCGGTCTCGAAAGCGAGACAGTACTGTATCCGGGGGGGAGCCCGGAAAGGAAGAGAGCCACTGTCTTCCTAGGTACTATGGTAGTAGTACTTTGGAGAATCATCCAGGAATACGGTCGACCATCAATAATACATGAAGATAAAGCCAGTCACAGGTATATGGGACTACTATGGCGCAGAAGCATGGCGGTAATTGCGGCTGCTTATTTCGCATTGCTTCATGGTCGGGCATCGGTGAAATAGCATCGCCAACAGCAGCGGGGTCAACATACAGGCTGGTCTAGCAGGAAACCTAGATCAATGGACCGTTATCCGTTCCAAATTGAAATTGTGGCTCCCATGGTACACGGAGGGCCGCCCTGGAAGATAACTACTGACCGACAATCGCACAACCAAAGCCAGAACGGTCAGGCCCTGTAGGGAGACAGCATATGAGATCTCGACACACCAGACCCAAATGTTTGCTGCCCGATCGGAACGGAGATTGAGTACGGAGCACCGTTGTGTCGTCAGAGAAACAAGGATGCTGCTTTGGGGTATCGGAGCAACTCTACTGACGCACCGGCGATGGTTCATGGTGCAACAATGCTTTTTTGGCCCTCAGCCCAACGAAGTCGACCATACCGTGTACGGAGAAAGGTGGCCGTTGATTTACGGGGTATACTCCGTAAAACGTGAAATTTTCCGAGACAAGGCAAATCCGCAATGGTTGTAACAATAATCAGTACGGAGGACCATAGGTTCCCCCGCTCATGACATTGTCAAGCAGGCATCTCCCCTGAACCTGGTGAAGATTGCTACGGACGATCACCTTCGATGTCCAGAAAGGCGGCACGTGCAGTCGCGGGGCGCTTGGTATTCACTAACTATCGAGCCCTGTAGTGTGCACCGGTGTGATTTCAGCAGCCTCGCCACTACTGAGTCTGTGGTATTGACTCCGTACTCTTGAGCTTCTTGCTAACGACGATGATAGCATGCTCAAGGCGTCATTGTCCACAGCAGTAGCTAAGGGCATGGGTGTCCTTCTATGTGTACATTCCCATGTGCATTCCTACGCTCAGGCAACATCCTCTTGTACAGCCGCAGGTGGGCTGTATGTGTTTGCGTTTGTTTGCGTCGACTATAGTAGTTTATCCTTCGTGGTACTTATTTCTCATTGGCCTTTGCGACATTAATTCCGGTCTTTCCTCGCCAATCCGGTTGCTCACCGGGCTACATTTGGGCGCCATCGTCAATCTACGATACTGTCACCTGTGAAGCGAACTGGTGCCCTGATCCTCGAATCAATTAACTCTCGACTCGCGTCTTGTAACCGCTATCAGAGTTATAAGAATCACTAGCGGTTTGAATAGAACTAGGACACTGGGTGATCAGATATCATCGACATCTTCCGGTATTCAGGTCATCAGTGTCCGTATTAAGCCCGACACGCGATACGAATATTGTATTCAATTGGATCGAATCCTGGGGGGTCTCAGCGACCTTTTTAGCCTGCGTTTCAGGACTAAATATAAAACAGTATCATCGACAACATTATATCCGCGTGAACTACGGATACTGACTGGCTGTCGGTTATCCTTGCGGATTGTCATCCTAGGCCATTACTGTCCTAACCCCCATTAATCGCCTATGACACGGAGATAGCACAATCTAATCCGCATTCAATCAACAATAATATTAAGATCGTTCTTGTTACGGCCTGTTTCAAGCAATTGGACTTAAGCGGTGTGTCCCTTTTACAACCAGTGGCCACAACATCTGGGTTATAAAGAAGGCGATCAAAAAGTTGCGGGTCTGCCGCAGCACATGGCCACAATCAAGGGTGGGCAGTCATGAAAGCCTCTCTTTGGTGCTTAGACCCTTTCTCCAACAGAAGCAGCTACTTGGACCCTGTGCGTGGCGTTCTCTCCCCGTCCCACGGGCCTCTCCGGCCCCGCGACGGGCCCCAGATAGCTTGTATTTTTGACATGTCATATTGTAAGCACAGATGCCACAGACAGATCTTGCAAGATATGCAACCTTCCCTGCTCGTTACTGAGAGTACCGAACACCTGGGTAGGCGCCTGCACTGTTACTACTGTGGCTATTCGACTTAACCTCTTTAGCGCCGACCGAGCAAAGCCGACGACTTCGACAACCCTCGCATCCTCGCGCTTAAGGCGCATCCTTGAGAATGTGTTCTGGACCCGACTGAAAGGACATAGCTGGGAGAGCCTACGAGCACCTTATCGCATCCACTACTAACCACAGGGACACCGGATAAGTGTACCGTGGATTGGGATAATAGTATAATACGTATTGTGCATACAAGAACTGTATTCACTGACAGCTCAGGGAACTGGCAGACTATGTTCCCTGGCATATCATCATTATTATTAGCGTCCATACTTGGAATATGATCAGGATGGCCACGAAGTCGATAAATGCGGGGAATCAATCTGGGTCATCGACACCACATGTATGTAATAATGCTTTTTTTTGGCCCCCGTTGTGGTCTCCGACGCCTCCAGTTCGACGCCCTACGGGCCAAAGATTCTCAAGCGAGTCATTACAGATGCATACCGTCCGAGATACATGGCTTCCGGCATTTCTGTTTGCGACCACTGATTTCTACGTTGGGCAACAATGGTTACATTTGCGACTGTCGTCGCATTGCTATCTACCCATACAGCTGTCGTCAAGCAAATCCCGATTCCTTGCCGGCTTTCACAGAGGGTTTTAGCATGACAAATAATGAAAATGCTAAGCGCAAGCGATGAGATCTATCTCGAGAAAATCAAGGAACGAGAACCCAGAAGTCTGGTAACTTCCGTGCTTTAAGGTCTGAGGCCCGTCGCTAGCTGTCTATCTGCCGCACCTGCGCCTGGAAATAACTTCCCATCGCTAGCTAGTTATGCCCGCAACCATTGTCAGGTGCATGCGAGCGGCTGAGGCGCCGTCCAGCTACTGACCATTAACAAACATCAGGCAGTTTCCTTCTCCCACATTAGAGTGTACAGAAGTTGACTTGGTTTCGTTTCGCTCGGGCCGACTTATCTGTGTTGAGACCGCGCTCCGGCCACTAATGCATAGTTGTAGGTTGCTAAGATGGTCCGCACATGCCGATGAACCTCCTGGTATTTTACCTCGCTTTCAAACAGGATTACGGAGTATTTTACTCGGGGATGGCCGTGATGCGTACGATCAGTGATCTATCGATACGATGTGGCTTTTTGCGGTCATGCTCGGGCATTGTCAATGCCAGGGACGCAACCCCTGGAAGTCGACATCTAGGTCCCAGACGCAGCAGCGGTTGATGAGCCTCCAAACCAGGGAGCCGGGTCCACAGTGTACGAGCGTGCGACGCGGTCAAGGCGATCCTGTCGCCATTGACGAGGCCAATCCAAAGAGGAACAGGAAAGAGGGCAACTCTCCGGAGATTGAACCTAGATAGGTATGTTGAAGAGGTTGATGCGAGGCCAGTTTAGTCATCCATCCACGATCTGCCATGCCTTCTCCGCGCCCGAGCTTTTAAGTCGATCAAAAAGATGTTACAGTTCTGCTCCACTTTCTCTGTCAGGTCCGAGCAGGTCAAAATGATAGTTCATAAAGTTGCCTGGGTCGGGAACAGTATTGTGTCTACCTATGAGGTTGATCTGTTGCAGATGTCGAGTCAGAAATTCCACCTATACTGGAACACCTTGCGAGGTCAACAGAATGGTTGGTTTCTTTCGACGGCCACTAAAGAAAACCGTCCACCGATCGTCGCCTCCTTCTCTCACATTCCTCCCGTCCGTTAGAAGGGAAAAGAAAAACCATGTCGCAAGAGAAAACCGGGCGAATAGAAAACTCTCGATTCTTGCGCGTCTCTGCGTTTCCCCAGGCTTGCCACCCTACATATTATTGCAGATGTTTATTGGTTCTCTCTGGATCTACTCGTCTGCGAGATCTTGTGTAACATTGCCATATGGGAGATTTGCCTCAATCAAGGGGAAATCCCAGATCCGCCATCGACGTTCTTTTTCCAGGAAGTACCCTGCATAAGGAATGCAAGCTGCAGCAAAAAGCGTATCTATTGCCTCACTTCATGGCAATCACACTGCATGAGATCATGGCCAATCTCTTTTATTTTTGCTCTTGTCGGTTTCAACAGCAGACGCAGATCTAATCTGGTCTAGTGGATGTTGCCCGCATTGCAGACCGTGGGGGAATCGGAGAATTAACGGTCTCGCAATTATTGATGATCGCCTCTTTAGTTGGGCCTTTCGTGAAACAGCAAGGGAGATTAGATCGCTCTTGAACCTCTCAGGGCCAGTGCTCGATCATTTGAAGCATCTGATCGACAGATAAATCATCCATTATTTTTTTTTTTTTTTGACTCGATGATTACCAAGCTTTCTGATCGCTTACGAGGTCGCCTCTTCTGGCAGGTCCATCAGATGTAGATCAGGAGAGGGCCAATGATGATGTTGCTCTCCCATCGTATCTGTGTCTCGTAAAGTACATGCTACATATTACAGCATATGTACTCATCGATACGCGATTTTATACGCGGTTTTCTGAGAGAGGCCCTCTTAAAAACACCCGCTAACTTGGCTAATGGCAGCATGGTACCTTCTTACACCGCCACGGCGGGTAAGCCCGACACGATCAGACTGCGAGTTGATCAAAGCATTTATTGTGATGTCAAAATTTCAATATTGACTGGTTATCTCGTTGAGCACTTCGGCCGTATCTGGATGTTCTTCTCTACAGTACTGAATACTCCGTATAGTAACAATACAGAGATTCTACAGCAAAATTGTATGGAATAATAATAAATACTCTATACTCCGTACTCTATCGATCCTTGATCGGTCCGATCAAGCGCCGATATCCGACTGTCGATTTTGAACAACAGTAGAGAAAAGCGATAATAGCAATAATAATACATTTTCCGTACTCGAGTCCCTTAGTCGTAACTGCCGTCTGTTATGCCGTAAAAGGGTACAGACAGAGGCATCAGCCAGTTACATACGGCATTAAATTACCCTCAATTAGAAACACTATTCTATGCAATATACTCCGTATATATGCACCTAAACATCCCTTCGCATTTATATAGCAACGACATTACGATACCATGCATGGCATTTCAAAGCAATACAAACCCAACATCGATAACAGGATCATTACAATATGATATATATATATATATATACATACCGCAAACAGAACCACAAAAAGCCATCACATGTGGCACGAAATACGGAGGATAAACGTCATATTATATCAGTCTGTATTATAACCAACTAACCCACCAGGTCTGGTATGTAGTACCGGTAGTTAGTTATGAACTAGTCTGTTGGTTTTATCTACGGAGAACATTAACCGAGATCTTCGCCCTTGATCCTGAAACGCGACGACGTCAGGGTGGCGGATCACGACTCCAAACAGAGGAAAGAAGCGAGAATGATGAATTGATCGACCGACGACGGCGGGGTACGTCGCATGGTACTTTCTTATCACTATACGTAGGCAGGTCAGGTAAAGTGATTATTCTCCTCTCCTCTCGGTTGACTGTCCAGAGGAGGATAGGCTGGACTAATAACTAAAGTAATAACTCCTGAGTTATCGTTGTAAATCATATATGTGTACGGAGTATTCATACTGCCCTACGTTGTGGCGACAGAGTTGGTCAATGTATGTACTTTGGTCTTGCGGGACGTCGGATCAGTGTAGTCGGTTGAAGCAAGCGAAATGCATGCGGCGATCTCAGGTCAGAGATTTTAACCCCAGTCTTTCTAATATCTTCTCTTGCTATTTCTTTTTAGAGCATAGGGTCAGAGAAAGGATCGGATGGAAGGATATGCACGGTGCATGTATCTATGCGTGCATAGAAGGCCTGGGTGGTTCGAATAGGAATAGAAGGGGAAGAGAAGGGAGATCTTGGCCATACTGGGTCCTGATTAGCTTACTCGACTCAGTCCTGACATCTGGCTCATCTCTGCTGCCCATGGAAATTATTCTCTGGCCTAAGATGATAATCATTGCATGACAGGGGAATGTGGCTGGGGCAGCATATATTCATTGGTACAGTACATACGTAGCAGGACGGAGTTCTCCGTAAATACAACGGTTAATCAGATGTAACTATAACTATAACATAGAGAGCGGGATATTAAACACGGAACGCAACTCTAGAAAATTGGTAAATAATAACTAGCATCGCAATAATACCACCTAACGCGACCTTGAGATCAACAGCATCTCCGTTCGATCTCTTGCTCTTTCTGTGTTCTCCCCCGTAGACGCCTTCTCCAAATCAGTAATGACCCCGGATTATTACTGTCGCCCAGTCTAGGCCTTTGGGAAAGAAATGAATATCAATATGGTGTTGTAAGAACAGTATAGCTTGTTTTGCTAGTTATTAGTTCTAGGCAGGTAATAATAAGCTGTGGGCTCACTTTGTCTGAGACAGGAAATGACGCAGCATTAGTGGTCTTCTGGGAACCTGGTAAGACAATAGTATCGTGACTCTGTTTTCGACGAGATGACGAGGCAAGATGTCTTAGATCAAACTTTGTTTTCTGTATTCACTGTCTACGGAGTACTCCGTACTATGGTTGACATATCGTGAGATTTCTGAGTCTGGGTTGTTAGTTTATAATCCGTTGATACCTCGTACTGCCCCATGGATCCTGCGACACAATGTGAGATTTAAAGAAGGTTGTCTTCTTTTGCTTCACCTTTAAACTTTCGTACAAAATAGGAAGCGAATTAAACTTGCGCTTTTGCTCTGCAATATTTACCTTAGATGTTGCGCGCTTATCCTGACAGATGAGGCGAGCTGGGGAAAGAAGCGAAAAGTGAGGCAGATCATCATAGTTAGGGTTCGGCACAGCCAATGGTGCTGCTTAATGGCCCTAGAGTCGTTCGGTCGATGTCAGGCTAAAGTCTTAGTGGGAGGACCACCTAGGCAAGTCCGAGACGTGCCGAGTATAGTCCAGGCTGACCACCAGCTCTTGAGGCTGAGGGACATTACCAGTAGCAGTATGGTAAAGAGGATGCATGTTGCCGAGAATGATCAACGTCTCGACCATCAGGGGCATCGGGCCGACGGGTGGTCAACCGAAAGTGTTGTCTCTTGAATGTTTCAAAGTAAACAACAACAGAAATTAATAGTAACCTCGATCATATCGTTCAACATGTAGCCAAACCGCACCACAGAGATATAGGCATTACCCTGTACAAGGTAACCAAACCATTGCGGATAGCGTTAGCTCTGTATGTAACTCCTGACCGCAAGTTGTTTGTATCCATCCAGGGGCAAAGATCCTCTTCTGGTACCTGCATCAAGACCACTGAATGGATTATCGGATGAACTCAGTCGCGATAGTCGGAGAGTTTTTCTGGAAGGTCAAACGGCGAGCCAGAGCCTTATTGCCCCCGATCCATATAATAATACCTTGCGGGAGGGTAACCGACGGTCCGACTAAGCCTTTAACGTGACGCTAAACGATCGTGTTAGAGATCTTGGGTCCTCTTCTGCCTCCAATAACCTGGGCGGACTCGTCAGATGAATTCTGCATATCGGAGTCGATCACTTCGGCGACCGTCCCCACCTCCCATATGTGTCTTTCTGCGAGAACTGGCGGTGATGTCTTTCGCATACCCTTCCGCCCTTTGCCGTGTCGCGGACTGCGCGGAGTTTCGCCGAAAATCATGAGATGCGTTAGATACCAGTAGTAGATTCTGAACGTGATAGTCCAGGCAGCCTCTGTTCTTCATGACAGGGGGGTTCAAGGGTTATGGAGGTTGAAGGACGAGAGAGGTGGCTATGGTAGACTAACGAGCTCCAAGTACCCCCAATAGGAGAAAGACCCTGGTCGCTGACGATCCGCGACGATACCGTTCGTATCCAGATACTGACTCCGTCCAAAGAAATACCTAGGAAGCCGATAGTTATCACGGCTTGGAATGATAGAACCACGGCGGCTACAGTTCATCGTTGAAAGGAATCCGATCGATAAACGTCACATTTCGCCATAGAATCCGTGACGTCCTTTCTTTGTCGTCGATTTCGATCAGAGTAGACTATTAGCATCTGCTGCAATCGTCGATCTGGGGTCGAGAAGGCTAAACCATGCAAGATGGACGGCCGATTACCTGCGGCTCCGCATATGCGGATTCTTCACGAAGGCCGCACACTGCCATGTCCGCATCTATCTAGTCCCTGTCGTCCTGGACGTAGTCTCTCCGTCATATATTGTCAGCCTATATAGAGTATAGCGGAAAGGCTTGTATCAGCTTGCGCGACTTTCTTCAACTTCTCTTGCTCCTTTTCTCTCTCAGGTGCAATACGGAGTGGCACGTATCCGCAACCCGTGCCAAATTTAGTATGTCTGGGCTATATCAGACCGCAATCCTTGCAAGCTCATCAAGTAGATCACCCCCCATTCTTTGGCGCCCAACAGCTGCCCGATCAACTTTGTAGTAGTAAGGGGTGATTATCTTGATTCTTCAGACTATTACGATGATTCTGGAATGTCCTTCGGTCTGAAAGCGACATCCCGTCGTGCTACAAGGATGTCGGTAATATGACTCGCCCGAAGTAGTAATCGAGTCCTGGTTTTCTTTTAGAGGTCTCAAGCGTAATTTCACAGCACGGGAGACTGGTCCTCGATAGTTGTTAGATAGTTACAGCTTGATATTTGGATAAACTAAGTATATGTAACTATAACGTCTCGTACGGGATAGCCATCGTACGTACGTAAAAAGGGTCGAGAACAAGTTAACTAGTAGATGTTTGTTTATCCTAAGCGTTGTCAGGTATAACAATTTATGCAGTACAACTTCTACGGAACGCTCGATCTATATCTAATATCTGTTTACACCTGTCGTTAATATAATAATAAGAGGCCTTATTCCCTTTGCACACAGAACTATAAATGATTGAAATGCATATCGTATATTTAGCGGGCACCCGGTCTAATATCAGGATCCTGAACTCTAGTGACAAACTTTAATATACCTAACTCTGTACCTGTACATTGAAATTTAAAGTTATCGTTTCTCGGTAGATCTAAGTTCTTGAACTGTATTTATTACGCCTGCAAGCTATTATTAACCTAACATCGTAGCAGGATGCTGATTTGAACTATACACGAGGCTTAAAAGCCTATTTCTTCTGTAGACAATGCGAGAGCTTCGCAATATGTTATTATCATATCAACTGGCTTCGGGGCGGTCCCCCACCCCAAAACCTCTCCCAAAACCTCTCCCAACACCCTCCTTCATATCCCATTGAGCATCCAAAGAACTCACTGCCCCAAGTTCCGCCGAGTTATGCCCTCTAGTTAACCTTCCAAATTTACCCAGAGTCTCCGTTGTTAATAACTCTCCATAATATCTAGGTATCGAAGTAGACAGCTGATCAATTCTTCCCACAGGATAACATAGTACATGGTCCAATAGAACTAAGAACATCTTTCAATAAAAACATAATTAGGAGATGAAATGTATAATTTCGATTAGACTAGAAGACATATTCTTGCTATGTCCTACAAAGCACACATAGGTTTAGAAGCTGTACGTGGAGACCTCTGCAAGTCGCTATACGGAGAATCGAAATTAAAGTATTCGAGAACGAGAAACTGGAAAGGAGCATGTATAATTGCGAACATCGAATAGTTGAATTGATCATATGCATCTCACGTACAAGTTAGGCACGGTTCAGGAATTAGACTCCGGTCATTGTGTGAAGATGAAGTGCGACTGCGCTATAAACCCAACGGTTATACTGCTGATAATCATATATATTCTGAACATTCAATAAATACACAATGTCTTTCAGAAGGATATCATAAAAGAAGACTATTTGTGGCATTGTAAATGCGAATGAGTGACTAGTATAAGGTTAGTTAAGTTTATAGACTCCCTCTATGGTATATCTGAATCAGACAATGTTTCTTCCCCAGGCTTCTATAGCACTCCGGGAACATCATTGTAAATCGTTCAATTCCATTAAAGAAATAATGGCCCTATGGTATCAAAGAGGATTATAAACTAGGACACTAGGATAGTCATATTGATAGCTTAGTTAATCCTCTTCTCTTCGTGCAAAGGCCATATAACTGCACACCGAATGTCAGATCAAGTCTTCTTGGGTTATCTTTTAGTGCTGAGGAATGTAAAAGTACCCATTATTCATAATCGACGGAGGTAATAAAAGTATCCTGACTTTCCAAATGTCTACTTAGCCAGTGATCAAATCTGTAGAGAAGTTATTGGGTGTCTTAGGTCTTAGTTGAATAACACACTCTATATCACATTAGCATCTGCATACTTCTTATGAGCCAAGGACAGAAGTATATACCTTGATAAGGTATTTCCTATGCCATAGTCGAGTCGACGTCAGTAATCCTGATTCAAATGTGATTTACCGCAGTAATCATACAACTTTTTCACTTAAAGTATACTGTACTCCATATAGATTGCTTTCACTCTTTTCACAGGGAGACGATTGTTTGAATGAATGGCCCTGATCTGTATAACAGGAAATACTGGCAAGTTATCACAGGATGGATAAACTTCATCCTATTGTACAGTATAGCAGATGAAATTGTTGCCCCCTTCCGGGTATAGAGACCAAAGACGAAGGAGTCTGCGGTTCGTCAATCATTGAGTGATCTAGAAAGAACCGAGAAAGAGTGCTTGGAGGTCCCATATATCTCATACAGTGCCGTTCCAAAAGATTGTTCCTTTTAATGGTGCGGAGGTATGAACTGTAATTGTATATGTGCAACCAGCTAAACGCACCCAAAAAAACACACGTAAGGACACAGCGCAGACTCACGCTCGCATATTATTCCACCGAGGTCGATTGAACTTGAAATCTACATGCAACGGTTAACATGCACAAAAGTCGCTTGCGGGGGTCAATTTTGTATGGGAGATGCGCAAGGTGCTCTTTTCACCATACAAAGTGGGCCCTTTTTTTTTTTTTTTTTTTTTTGGCTCATCTCCTATATAGCCGCGAAAGATATTCTTATCGACGCAAGAATGCCTGTAAATGGGCGGAGGCTGGAGTATAACTACATTCTTTAAGGTAGATGATACTGTTTACTTCGAGAAACGTGTGCGATGCTAGTAGCGCACTATATGTATTGGACGAATATGCAGATGAGAGCTCTATTTTCTCGAGGTTTACTACGTGACTCGCCAGTTAGTTCCGACTTTGAAGATGCTTACGAGACTCCCCCCGACTAACTACATGTCAGAACAACAAGCAATGGTGAAGAGTCTTTACGAATTACAACCGATGTTCACTCAAGCTAACCGGACGGCGACCTGGAGATACAATCGAGAGGAATGAAGTATCGAATTGGGACGTCTAGTTTGCCCCGCCTCATGGTGGAAAAATCATATTGAGAAAGAATGGTTTATTCGTTTAAGAAGAAATGAGATCGTGACGGCTTTTAAGTTTTTAAGCATTTTTTCCTGCCTCGACAGAATGAAAGACAATAGCCATACCCCAATCAAGACAGCTGAGTTGTGCACGCATACGTAGCCAGATAAGCAGACAAATCGTAAATATCATTACTGGCGTGAAAGCAGTTCAATCAGAGTCTTTTCTCATCAAATAGTGAAAGACGCGCCAGAGTCCCTCGAAAGCCGCTACTCGGTCGTTTGGGTTCAGGAAATCGAACCATCGAGTACGGCGAAGCTGGATAACATGCCATGGCTGTTTAGAGTCTGTGGGTTCAACGTGTTGCTCTATCTTGCCGGTTGTTAAGGCATCAATGTAGCGACGGTGCACTCTGAGGTGCACAATTGAAATATGGTGATTGATCGATGATACCATATAGATCTAAACAGTGAGCTGTCAGTCCTTTTTGATTGATGATAGCGAGAAAATAGCATAGCACGTACATCGTCAAATGGGCTATCCTTGGGTTTCCCAATTTGTATATATCTCATTCGCTTATCCCAGAGACTCTGCGGAGGTGCAATGATTTTCCACTTTTCACTTGCAGACATCTTGCGCGAACTTCCAGGCCCTGATCTACGGGAGGATGATAAGGCGTGATCCAACTTGGAGCGCTTGTGAACATTCGCTTTCTCCGGAGGAGACGGTTCGTCTGAATTCTTGCCGTCGCCGGTAACTCCTTCGCTGGGTGCTCCACCCCATCTGGGTGCCGTAGTCCACCATTTTCCTTCCCCAGGTTTGGTCTCTTTAGCATCCTCTCTAGCACGTTCTTGAGCAGTGAGCAACAAGGCGCCAACTTCCCGGAATAGATCACACAGTTCCTGCGTGCCATGACCAGCTGTTTGACCTGGATCCCTAAACACGGTGTCTGGTCGGCACTGGGCTAGGAGCAATGGACCCTCGAGAACCCCCCTTTTGGCTACCTGGCGGTCTCTGGGCGCTCTTCCAGCGACCAGGGTCTGGCGGACAGGAAAAAGGAGGTTCCCAATAGCAAGCCTAGGTGGATTGGTCGGGATAGTCACTTGACATCCAAATGGCCAAGCAGCCATCTCGATGAAGCCACGAACTGTTTCTTCACGTATATCTTCGGGCATATCACTCCCAGTGCCAATGCGGCGTCCGGTATATACTGTTTCTATTGACTCCTTGTCGTCATTCGCTTCCTTCTGCGGGGATCCGTGGCTGTCTGACCCGCTATCTATATCCATCTTGCTCGATTCATCTAAGTCTGCTCGTTGTTCGTTGTCCATCTGCATTTTTTCATCTGCCGGGCCATTGTCTGCTGCCAAGGGACGTTCAGAGTATTTATCGAGGCTGGTATCCCAGTACTGAGCCATCCGATCTAGACCTGACCAGAATTTCCTTGATTGCGTCAACCTTACTCTTTGGCGACCAGGTCGAGGGGAAAGACGGGAGACTTCGCGAAAAGCATCATCGTTATCCAAAAGAAGCTCGTTTTTTACCACATCAAACTTGTCCCTTGGAGGATATGGATATCCGTTGCTTGTACACGGTTTGTCACCCGTTGATGATTCGTCATTCTCCCAAGGTAATGGGGGTATAATTGTCGAACTATCACGTTGTACGATATCTGCAACTGATACGTCTGAATGCACTTCCAAATTGAGAGCCCGTATGTGATCCGTGGAGATATCCTGTGGTTTCCGGACAGCGAGAAGCAACGATTGAAGACTCCCGAACGACACCTCCGATGGGGCCTCCGCCACGGCTGGAAGTTCATAAGACGGGAAATCAAGAGGCGTAGCGCGTGGTGGTGGTTTTCGTTCCTTGTCCACGTCAACGCCCACACTGGGCAGAGCTACATGACCGTATCAGCATGGGGTTCCAATTTACAGTTGCATGACTATAATGTTATGAACACGGAGGCAGCTTGACAACGGTATATGCTGGCAAAGGTGTTCCACATGGACTTGACAGTCATCTCGGCCGTTTTACATCGAATTGCCGTCATGTCATAAATTCCAATGATAGTGAGAGAAAAAACCATAAATAGTCGTAACAACGCATGACAAAACATTGTAGAGATTGCCTCGACGAGGCAATGGATAAAATGTCTGAGTCTCGACAGAAGTTATCAAAGGCAGGGAGAGTTTGACCGCGAGACACGCGCAAAGCTACTCTCTCTCTCTAACGTGAAGTTTGGTACTAAATGTTTCCTTTAGGTGTTGACGCGACGTTGAAACCACGCACAACCGTCGTCTATGCTGGACCTCATGTCCCGAAAAGAGCACAAAAGACACTGTAGGGGATTTGATTATAGATAACCGCTTACCTAGAGAATTGGCCCAGCTGAACATGATGGATGGTATGATATATCTTTCGATGCTAAGACGTGGGGGACACTGAAAGGAACTCCTGAGCGAGACACATGCTCCACCCCGCACTATCTGAACTGGTGGGCAGTGTAAGGCGCAAAATGAACCAACCCGGCTGCGCGCTCAGAGAGACGATAACGAGATGATTGACCGTGCTCGTTCGAGGAGAGTTTCGGCCCGTCAACAGACTCACCACGTTGGACGAGCACGCGGGGGAGAAGGAAGAGCTCACGAATGTGCCTTTCTTGCTGGCAGTTTTTTTGAGATTCTTGGCGGGCGTTGCACAAGTCTCGAGCCACAAGTTGGCTGCAGCTTGATGGACTGTTTAAGAGGTTCGATAGCTATCCAAACTGTCCGTAACGGTCGACCTGCTTGGCAAGAAACACATCGGTTCAACGTTCGGGGGGGCAGCGCCGCCAGTTGGACTTGCGGATATGGTCGATCCGGACGTCTTGTGCTGCGGCTAGGTCAGTAATTACTTCACTAACTTGCTACTAAGGCCATCGCGCGGTGGAGACTGACGCTGTGCCGCAGCAGGCCGACAAACAAGATGTCTACCATTGACAGGGATTCTGGCAAAGTTGCTTCTTTCGAGATATGCACTATTCCCTCTTGTCCAGGTCTGTCCCGGAGAATCCCCTGATCCCATTTAAAAGTCAGCAGGAGGCCGAAACACCAGAAGGCTTCTCTGAGTAAGAGCCATCACAGGTCGATATCAAGACAAGAACGATGCAACGAAGAATCGCGAGATGAACCATGGAAGCTGGCACGGGAGGCGCCGAGCTGAGTCAGCATTCACATGACCTGAATGTATGACTTGGGATGGTTTTGGATCCTGAAGCAATAATAATAAATTAATCATCACTTCTGAAACCATCTGTCTCCTGAACAGTTCGCGCAGATGGCCCCTCATCGACATGAGCATCCACCACCCAGCCCTGTAGACCCTGAGTTGATCGGTCTGTTGGCTCGCTGAGCTGTTCATGCGTTCGTCCATCGTCATTATTATAATTCCAGCTGCTCGATCTGGTTGGATATTAGTTCGTGGTCGAAGATGGCAAAGCCCAGCCATCTCACTCTACCTTGTCTCCGGATGCTGGCTTCAGTGAAACACAGGCCCCTGAATCTAGAACCTGCTTGACGTTGTCTATTTGTATTTCATTTTCCTCGCGCTAATTGTCAACTCCCTTGCGGTTGTTAATGATGCTTCGAACAAGCGCGATCATGCGCTGATTGAGATCGGTTTCGGGAGCTTGCCTTCCGTTCAAACAGATCATCTCTAATCATGCAGTGGTGCTGATCGCCTTGGCCCCAGCTCTGACCGTTCATTTTCTGAGGATAACTGCTTCTAGTCCTTGGTGGTGGCTTGGTTCCGATTCTGCTTCACCATGGCGGTCTGAAACCATACGCCTGGACGCTTCCTAAACCGGCTTATGCTACTCGTAGTAACTCTCTATCAGGAAATTTGATTTCTGCCAAACGAACTATTCTGACAATTTCATCTACCATCTTACTTCTTTAGTCAAGTCACTAAAATGCTCTATTCTTTTTTGTAACCGACGGCCGTGCTCAAACTATCTGCTTAATCGTCTGTCATCCCGCTGACTTCATGAGCCACGCGCTATCAGGGAGAGCCTTACCTTGAGTCCATCTCGCTCAGAGGCTCAGTATCTTCGTTTCTGGCCTCTAGACGAGTCTATTTCTCACCTTATTTATGTCCTTAACGTCATGTCGAATTCCATAGTTACGTTCAGCGGCCTCCGATGCACAAAAGTGCGACGTACAGCAGTCCCATCACAGGAAACTGCAACATCAACATCTGCTGAAGCAACTGCGACAAATAAAGCGACTGTCAGCTCATCTTCCCGAGAGACGCAGGTCTCGACTGCGTCAAACCCAGTACCACAGCCTGGTGCTAGTTCAGCAACGGGTGCTGCCGAGACTGAAGGTTAGTTTAATAATGTTGCTGTTGAGCAAAACTAGTTCCCAACTGCATATCCTGAACATTTGGATCTGATGAGATTAAGTGACAAGCAAGGTCTCCCTGCTACCGTCGTCAACCGATACCTCTACAGCACCGGATGGAATATCCTCGAAAGACCCAACATCAAGCAATAATACTGGCCAGAGTACGCTCCGTATTTCTCTAATAACTTCACTCAGTGCCTTGGTGTTACTCATCCTGGCCGCGTTGGTCTGGAAACTGTCACAGCGTCGACGGAAACGGACAACAGATGCTACGGATTACTATGCAACAGAGAAACCGCAGCTCGACAGGCGGATATCTACACCGTACTTGAGCCCTGGAGGCTCATCATTTCAAGAAGGAAAGTCGGGCAGTAACATACACATTCGAGATTCTCTAGCACAGTTGGAACCGCTGCCGAGAGCCGTGGCTAACAGTCCCGCGGAGCGATTTCGAGGACGATCGGATTCTAATGGTTTGAATTCTTCATCTCGTGCCGGCACCAGAAACTCGGCAGATTTTCGAGATCCATTCTCTGATGCGGCGCGGATACAAGACAGCGCCGGTAAGGATGATGCTGTGGTAATGAAGGACCCATTTGCCGATCCATCACCACCAAGTGAGCGTGAAAACCGCTTGCTGCAAGTTGGACGATCTCTCTCCCGTTCAAACTCAAGACTACAGAGGACTGCATCGAGATCAAGTACGAGTCGAGGGAGGAAAGATGGCTCCAATAAATACGAATCCCACAACAGGGAGGACAGCACCAGCAGCAGTATCATCGTCCTTCCTGGACGCAACAGTTTGAGTCCTAGCGAACGTACCCTTAGCTATCAACCCACAGCCTCTGGCCTTGGACAATGGAGACCGGACCCCGAGAAGCAGTCGACGCGAAGTTCCAGGATTAGTACGCGGAGCGATCCTTTTGACCTGGAGGAGCCGTCTATGACAAGATACGATATTGTCAGACCCGTTGGAGCCGATAGTCGGTTCGATCAGACCCTCAACAGCGCCACGGATTCCACCATATATTCACCAAGGAACAATAAAGGCAAATAGCCAGAAACCGACTGATGGTATTCTCGTGCCTCGAGGGCTCGTTCGAATCAGATGTACCATATGGCCAGCGATATGACATTCTGCGAGAACGAAAAAGATCGCCCGCTACATATGTGATGAGACATGCTAGCAAGAATTAATCTGCCGTTTACACTTCGACTTAATTTGCGATAAGATGGATTAGCTAAGCGTTGGGGGACCAGAAAAGAGTATTTCATTAATGGCTGACTCTGAATATTGGATTTACTTATTGGGCTGCGCTAGCATATGGATGCACGAGTTATGTAGTTTCTTTACAAATATACTTCTTCGAGTAATCCTTTAAAACTTGAAATATTAATACCTGTTCGGCGTCGAGTAACTAGTGCTCTTTAATGGTACAAGGCCTTAGTGACCAGTCAGCCTAATTCGCATTGGCGAAGCTCACAGCTGCGCGGGCAATGTATACAGAAATATTTATATATATATAGCCTTTGAGATAGGTCTCATTTACTAGGCAGCTGATTCATTATCGGTGGGCACCATTGTAGTTATATTGATCATACCGTGAACGGTAGATGTATACCCACCCTTCGTTGCTACCGGGGGTTACAATACGTATTCAATAATATAAGGATGTCATATTTCCTAAACGCAAACAATCGCGGTCCGGTATGCTGTGAACGTTACGACATTTAGATTTTAAAGAATCTAGGAACATAAGAGCTCCTTTCCACGGGAGGGAAATGGATGGAAATCCGGTTTCGTTGGATGGGTTGAAACAGGCAATGTAACGAAATCCGAGTTTCATATCACACAAATGGCCAGACAATGTCCGCGTTCTTTCCTTCAAGGAAGAAGAATGGTTCCTTTTTTTGATCCTGACCCCAATTCCCGACTCCGGATATCCATCCCAAGCAGTCAGACCGTCGACCTTGGCCTGTGGTCTGATATTTCCCAACACGACCTCCGCACCATCAGAAAGCGTGAAAAGAAAATTACTCCTGAGTCTCCTCCTCACCGACCAGAGCGTTACGCTTGGCGGAGATACGCTCCTGTCGTCGCTCACGGGCGGCACGGGTCTTGGCACGCTTAGCATCCATCTCCTCCTTGAGGACACGCTCACGGGCCTTCTCGGCCTTGGCCTTGTGGATCTACATGAAGAGAATTGTTAGTTAACTTGTTCATAAAACCAAGCCATGTCTGCCGTTGATGTCTGGGTGTTTTTCATGAAGGTGATCGAGTATTCATGGTGCAGCATATCAACAGTTGGATGGGTCGTATGAGGAGAAAACTTACGTGCTCAATCAGAGCACGCTTGTGCTTGAAGGTGTTACCCTTGCTCAGGTGGTAGAGCTCGTGGTAGAGGTGCTTGTCGATCTTGCCGGAGGCACGGTACTTGACCAGGAGACGACGGAGAACACGCATGCGGCGCATCCACAGGACTTGGCTGTAAGGACAGATATATTAGCAGGAGTTCCAGAGCCCAATGTTATGATTTCCATCTATGCAGTTGTGGATATCACTGAATCCACCGCTCCGCACCAAGAGTCCAACGTACCTGGGCATACGGGCATCCTTGGTACCCTTTCTCTTACCGAGACCACGGTGTCTGCCGATACGACGAGCGGCGTTCAGCTCACGAGCACGGGCGCGCGAGTGCATGGTGACCGGCTTGCGGATGATGAGGCCATCGCTGACGAGCTTGCGGATGGTCTGACGGGAGTTGGCGTTGGAGATCTCGTTGACCTCGTTGGGGTCAAGCCAGATCTTGCGCTTGCCACAGCCGACCACGGAGGCCGCGAGGCGCTTCTGGGTGCGAAGGTTGACCCTATTCAGAGAAAAAGACCTGGTCAGCTTTTTATGCGAGACGGAGGACAAGAGGTGGAGGTGCAAGATCGTGGAACATGGCGCAGAGAGCCTCGCAGCAGGTGGAACAGAAAATTAAAAGCCAGCATCGAAAACTCCTGCATGAACCAAATCCTGACCCGGGAATCGTAGATGAACTCACATCTTGATGTCGGCGTATCGACGGTCGTTGTCGGATGATGTTCTTGTCACTCGTCGACGGGAGTGATTTCAGTGAGGAGTTTGAGATAGGGTGCTGATTAGCTAAGCGATGTGCTCCTAAGCGAGAAAATCCACATTAGGGTTTGTGCCCCCTCTTTTCCGTCCGCTGCGCTAAGCCGCCTCTAGTTATACATAGCATCTCAACGCAGTGATTTTGAAGTGATCAATCGCAGGAAGAAGCTGATAATCTTATTCTTCATTATGCTCTTCATTGTGATCAATCGACATTAGTTATAACTATATGGCTTATGGACGTTAATTGCACATTGTTCACTGCAATTGTAAAATACCCCTCAACGGACTACTCAGCGACCCGCTTATCTAACAAAAGTCAGGTGATCAGATACGCTACGTAGAAATTACCTAGTTCGATAGTTACTGGTTATGTTTATTGCAATACATTGAGATCATTCAGAAGTCGATGCCATGCTAATCCGTATATAAATTAACGGAGCTCTCTAAAACTCGATGAAATATCACCAACGCTGCTAAGCGGCTTGCTGAGGACTATTTAAGTAATGAGAACAGAAATACGATCATGCAAGGACGGTGATCAAACTAGCCATGATCTAGCACATGATGGAATCATATCACATATAGTATTTACCGGAATATCTAAATATATTTTTTATGGGGCCCCTCTATGTGAGAGGTCGGTGTGAGAGGAAATGACAGCCATCTCATACGGGATCACTCATCACCAAAAGAGTCCTCTCCAAGATCCACCTTCCCAATACTCCATACCTCCTTCTCATCTTCAAGTTCGTCATTGGAAAGGCCTAATCCTCCCTGGCCTCCCTCTGCTTCCCTCCGCTCTCTTGCCTGAGTAGCGAGACGCATGGCAACACGCTTGAAGTAGTCGGACATGCTCCGCTTCGGTCCAGGAGGAAGCTCGGAGCCTGGCCCGGCCATGTATTTGTCGAAGACTGCCCCCTCTTGGTCCACAACAGAGAATAACGCTAGGAAGGCAGCCTCTGCTGCGAGCTTGACGGGAATTACAACATCGCGGACGCTTGCAAAGATGGGAGGCGCAAGCAGAGGCAAATGAGGTCTTGTCAGCTCCGGGTGCAGACGGCTAACTGTACGAATCACCACGAGAGCAAGGCGTCGGGTATCTGACGGGGCACCCGGCTGTATCACTGGGGCCAGCGCTTCGAATATGACCTTATTTGTCTCAAACGATCTGTTGCCATCCTCTGTAAGGAGATACTTTCCAGCGGCCAGGACACTGTTGTCGGATATGAACGTCTGTCGGAACATTAGTGGACATATCTCGCTACTAACAGGCGTTACCACTTACGTCTTTATGGGCTATCCCCTGACATATGATAGATGGCACCTCGCCTGCAAAGTTCTCGGTCAGCGATGAGGGCGACTCGACTAACACCGCATTCAACCCAAGGACAGAGGCATGGGTGAAATTAGTGGTAAGGACACGGTTCCTGAATCCCTATTAGTACTGATACATTGAGGTCTATGAGAAGGGTGACACCATACTTGATGAGTGGCAAGGCGGTCGTAGCCGGAAGGTTCTTGACAAGCGCACCAAGAAGGCGTGCGTTGGTTATTGCCATGGCATCTGTACAATGTAAGTATCCTATCTGCAATAACATAGCGCGGGACAGAACTACCTGTCGAATCACTACTCTCATCATCAATCAAGGCGAGAACAGCATTCCTGGAAGCCTCGCTCATGCTAGACCCAGCCTTGCCTACGACTTCCTGGAGTGCCTTCATCATCGCGTTTCTGACTCCAGAATCAGGAGTCTTTGAGCCGGTAATAAGTTCTGCAAAGATAGTTAACTGCGATTGTCCGGTCGAAAATCAAGAAGCTATACTGTATGGACTTACCTGCAACGAGCGGGTCGACTCTGGGAGTCAAAGTAATCAGAATACCCAGTCCCTTGGCGGCTCTGTTACGCAGAGTTTCGCTAGAAGGATCTGCAAGGCCTCTGGCAAACGTCCTCTGCAGTTGCGGCAGGAAAGGCTTGACAGCAAGAGGGATCTTCTCCAGTAATTTGTTAAGAGTAAAGAAGACGGCACCTGTTGGATTCTAGTTAGTGCTGTTACAACCTTCCATCCGTGAATCGACTTACACTTGATTTCAACAGAACGCTCGGAGACTACTCTGATGAGCGGACCAGTGATCTGAGTCACGAAAGGCTTCAAGGCGTCCGCTGCTGTCCGGTCGATGATGTCGGCGATAGCGAGTGCAGCCTGCGTGCGCTGCTCAACGCTGCCGTTCAGAAGACCCTGGAGGAAAATCGGGAAAATTGCGCTGATACCCTTCGGCAGACTGAAGCCAGGCAAGTCCGCTCCTGGAACACCGACTTGTCGGAGTACTTGACGAGCAGGAATAACCAATAGCTCCATCTCTTCCTTGCGCATATGGGAGGTCAACTGTGTCAGGGCAGTCCAAGCAGCCTTAACGACATCCTTGTCTCTGTCATCGAATGATATGAGCAGGATGCGAATGAGATCTTGATAATATCTAGAGAAGTCGATCTCAGCTTCCTGGAAGAAAGTGGCTAGACGAGTAGCAGCATTGGCACGTCGACGATGATCATCGTGTTTCGCGAGGGAAATCATGACGTTCATCGCAACGCTGAGGCCATCGAACTCGTCAACGGAAACTAAGACGGTGTCGAATGACTTGGTGAGTTCGCTTCTGAGCTCATCGTCCTTGGTCTCTATGATGCCGTCCATAAGAGAGTTCAAGATTGTCGGCAGTCTGCGAGTCATGGCTGGTCCCGCTACCTCTGCCAACGACGCAAGAGCCCTGGCGTTGAAAGCGGAAATTGGCGGAGTGAGTAGCGTTGGGATGAGGTTAGGAAGAATGATATTCGCACGGGTAGTCTCTGTGAGGAGGGTAAGAAGGGCTGAGAGAGCTTGTTCGGCATCCTCATCGTTACGCAGAAGCATAAGGAGATGAGGCAGAACCTGGTCAACCGCCTTCTTGCCGAGACTCTGCTGCAGGGCATCAAATGCTTCAGCTGCAGCCTCACGTACATCTTCGCTGTTGTCGACAAGAGCCGTCCGCACAATAGATATGAGACTTCTATCATAATCCTCGAGAGCCTCGTCTGAAGCAGATGTAATGAGTTCTCGCAAGGCAATACATATACCTTGTCTGGCGTCGACATCGAGCGATGACTGAAGTCCCTCCTCGAGAGATGGCAGCAGGGTTGCAAGTACTCCTTCTCCCGCCTTTTTGATAAGATCTCCGAGTGCATTACCAGCAATGACCTTCTGTTCCATATTGGATGAACCAAGACGGCGAATGATCAACTGCGTCAAAGTAGGAACCAAATCCTTGAGCGTCCGAGGAGAAGCAACAAGCGCCTTCCAAACAGCGATTGCAGCACTTCTGACCAAGCCAGAGGTATCGCAGCGACAGATGTATAGTGACGATAGAACTCTGTTTCGTTTCTCTTCTCCGAGGACCTCCAGAAGTGACTGTCCTGCCTGTGCTGCTCCTTCTTCCTCTTCTTCTGCATCTTGTCTGTTCGTAACGCCGCTAATGCTGAATAGAAGATCACCGACCAACTCGACCGAGCTCAGCCTAATACGGTAGCTATCATCCGCCAGACCGCGTTCGAGCTCAGGAAGCAAGAGGTCGACAGCCTTGGAAGCAAAGTTCTTGACCAACAGACGGCCCGCGCGGAGAGCGGTTTCACGAATTGCCTCCACGTCGTCTGCCAAACCTGATAGAATCGGGGGAATGATTCTATTGAGGTAAGGGGCAAAGCTGTTACCGAAGCAAGCAGGAAGGAAAATGAATAGAGACATGAAGCCTTCCCGAACAGACGGCTTTGAGCTGGACACATTCTGCAAAATAGTGGGCAATGTCTCCTCCAGCCTGGTCGTACCCAGTCCCGCAAGAACCTCGGAAAGAGCTTGCGCAGATCCCAGTCTGTCTCCAGCACCAGTATCTGACTTGAGAGTCGACATGAGACTCGGGATGAGGTCTGGAAGTGCGTCTTCGCCCAGTTTCTCGATAAGAGAACCGAGAGCCTTAGACGCAGTAGCACGGGTAGTAGGAACGGGGTCAACAACGGCAAGTCGTAACCCAGCGACCAGAATAGGGAGATGCGAAATGAGGTCACGGCGTTCTGTGAGATGGGCCAGACTACCAATGATCTGAGCAGATTTGCGCTTCGTTCCAGACCTGTCTCCCAGGCCTCTTTCGAGGATACGAACAACGAGCGCCAACGAAGGTGCATCGAGATAATGCACGAAGGAAACTTTAATCAGTGAGTCCAAAGCCTCACCGGTATACTTTGTCGGGTCACTCAGTGCTTTCAAAAGTACACCAACCAGACTCTTCACCTCTGGGTTGCTGATGACCTCTCCGAAGCGTTGCAGACTTCTGTTTGCTGCATTGCGGACTTCTTTATGACTGTCGTTAAGAACCTCTGTCAGCGGGGGAATAATATCCGGCAGACTCGCTGCAAGTTGCTGTGGATCAAGATATGCCATGGCACCAAGAAGATCACAAGCACCCTTCTTACTACGCCATTGTGTATCATCGAGACCCTCAAGTAGTGTCGGAAGGATTTGCTTCACACCATAGGAGCTGAGGCTTGAGAAGCAAGATTTGGCAGCGTCAAGACAGGCATCACGAACATCGATATTGGGATCTCCGAAACTCGCCAGAAGTTGAGGCACAATCTGTATAATGTAGGGCTCGAATGTCCTTCCGAGGACCGTGGAAAAGAGCTCATATGCAAGAAGCGCACCCTGCCTTTGATTTGGGTCTTTCTTCTCCTCAGTGGCTGCTTTTAGCAGAGACATGATCCGGTACTCTCGCAATGCTGCAATTCCTCTTCCTCGAACTATTCCAGCCAGGCCGTACGCAGCACCACGGCGAGATGCATACTGCTTTGACCGAAGAAGTTGCTCGAGCAACTCTTCTACGTAGCTTGAAACATCATCTCCGGCAAGCCTCACCAGTGGGGGTAGACAGTCAGCCACCGCAGATTGCACGCTCTCAGAAGGCGTCGGAAGGGTGGCAAGAAGCTTTCGGATAACTTTCTCCAGTCGCGGATCTTGCGCCTTCAAATGTCTAGCGAGAGATCCATAAAGAACAACCACCGCCTCATTAAGCCAGTCCGAACTCTCTGTTGCTTTATCCGAAGTTTCCAGAGTTGTCTCAAAGAGATCCATTAACTCCTCGACCTTCTCCTGACCTCGGAGTGCAATGATTGTTCTCCCACTGTCAGCCATTTGCGCTCTGACAACAGAGTTCTTATCGACCAGAGGACCTTTCTCGATGAGGAACTTGAAGAATGACACTATCTGATCTCCTTGGAAGCCTTTTGTCATGGCCTTGAAAGCAAGAGCGATGCCGCTCCTAACTTCCCAGTTGTCAGAGACTTCTGCCTTTAGCGGCATTCCATATTTATCCTTCGCAGGTGGCTTAGGCTTAATCTCGTCTTCGTATCTCGACTGTAGATCAAACAGGACACTTTCGAAGACAGACTGGTTCAAGTCAATGGCATGAGCTAGGGCACGAGCTGCAGCACCCCGTAGCTGTGAGTCTTTGGATCCGAGATACTTCATAATTGCCACATGTGAATTCTCGTCAACCTCCAGCGCGTTTTCTTCCCATATCCTCTCAGCAAGTTCCGCGTTCTCCTCCACGTGGTCGTGGTAGCTCAGCCAAATATGTTCGGAGAAGTCGAGGTCGGTAAGATCGATTTCATCCGCAATGACCTGAAGCAAAGCAGTTCTAACAGAAACATCTGGTAGTATTGTGCCTTCGAGGAGTGTCTCTAGTTCCTCACCGCTGATAGTTGATGATATAGACCGGCAGAGGTCAAACAAAGCATCTTTAATCAGCTTATAATGCAGAGAGTACCTTTGCATAGAGGATATAAGGTGTCGCAAGACCTCTGCTCTAGGGAGACGGGTGTCTGAAAATGAGCTGCAGTGGAATGAAACGAACTCCAGGGCCAACAGCACCTGTTCTCCTTCTTCCTCTCCTTTCTTCTCTTCGATTCCGTTATTTCTAAGGACGGTGAGAACCAGCGGCAGCACATAAGCTAGTGACGCAGTGTCGAAGGGCCGTTGCTCTGAGGCAAAGCGCAGACGATAAAGAATCCTTGTGACCAGCTCCCCAAGGGGTTCTACCTCCATTTCAGAGGGCAGGTAAGTGCTTCCTTGAGCTCGTAGAGTGGCCACACCGACAAAAGGTCTGATGCTGCCAAGACGCGGTGATACCTTTTCCGAACAAGAGATATACGCTCGTGAGACAACATCTCCGACGAATAGCCCTGCACCTGCACGTGCGAGAGATAGAAGGCAACTGACAGCCTGGTTGATCCATCCATCCGCATCAGTGGGAGTATTTGTCGCAAGGCCTCGAATAATTGTTGCTCCTCTTTCGATTCGTTCAACTTCAGAGTGCACCTCTTTTCGTATCTTCGCCTCCTTAGCCAACTGCGCATTGACCTTAGACTGCTCTTCTGCAGTAAGCTTTTTCTGTTTCTGGCCCTTCTTCTCGGCAATTTGAGCTCGTAACTCCTCTTCCCACTTAAGCGTGTCATAGTCCTTGGCACTCTTGTCGGTTAGAGGCTGCTTGGCCTTGGAGTTGAGCACATCGATGAAAGTTGTTCCCTCTGGGGTGCGGGCGATTGCAGCATCAGTTGGTGTGAATTTAGATATGCGTCCAACATCCAAGTCATCTCGAATTTGATCCACAAGACGTGGCAGCATAACGTCGGGAGCCACGAATGCTAGGTCCCCAGCAGCACCTCCGACAGCAGCCTTGGCTTGAGACAACTTTGACCGGACCGGGTCTTCAAGTCCGCGGGTCAACTGCTTGATGAAGTCGTCAGTATGCTCTCTGACAAGGTTTCCAGGGTCTATGCCAGCTCGTAGGCACAGGTCGATCCAAGAGACACCCAGCACAAGTTCTGAGCGACAAAGAACAATGAGTTCAATGAGCTGGCCTTTCAATGCGGTCTCGACTTCCGTATTTCCAGTCTTCTGCCAATCCGAAAGACGAGGGCAGATTGCCTTTACTACCAAATGAAGGGACTTCACACTATTTGGACCTGCTAGCACTGCCGCAGATTCCTTTTCGCCGTTGATAGAAGATGCAATCCAACTCCACAAAGCATCGATCACTGCGTTCCCAATCGCGGTCGGGTTTTTCAAGAACACATCGGACAACACATTACTCGCTTCCTCTCTAGCCTTAGCGGAAACTTCGGTGCCGGTTATAGCGTAAAGGAACGCTTGAGCCCAGGAGTTCCTCGCAACAGGGTCTGCCTGTATGAAACCCTGCTCAGTTGCAAGAGAAGCAAGGGCCCTTGTCTCCCATTGGAAATCACCTAGAGTCACTAGTTTAGAATAAACCTTGGGATTCAGTACGAAAGATGGCTTTGGAGTCAATGTCATAGACTGCTTCACGATATTTGCCCAGCTTGACGCAGTATCTTCCTTATCCTTGAATCTCCCGGACAGCGCAATAAATGCATAAGCTCCTGCTACAGAACCACTTTGAGCTGCAGGTAAAGGATTTGAGACGGCGTCGTTGAAAGTGTCTTTGAGCTTGCCCACAAATTGAGAAATGAGCGACTGGTTCTGAGAGTCAAGAAGGACTCCGTCATCCATACTCCAAAGCAACCCCGCAACATTAAGTTGCCACAGCTTTTTGAAGGGCACTCGCTTGTCTGCAGAACCTTTGACGAGTGTGCTTATTACGTCGTCAGAGATAGTGACCTTGGAGCGAATGAGGAACTCAAGATGTTTGCAGAATGCTTCAATCTCTTTCTCCAAGGCAGGCTCGTTAGACTCCTTAGAGAACACAGGCACTAGGCCACGAACTATCTCCTGAGAAATGTCAACGAAACATGGAATAGACGACAGTACTTCAGCATGGACGGCGCGCTGATCAGCATTTGTAATCTTCTGTGTCTTTAATGGACCAACAATCTCGCTCGTGACCTTGCCTAGCCAACTCTCCGTCTTGCATTTTGAGATAAACGAAGCGAATGACAGAGAAGCGCCTTGTCTGATTGCCGGGTTTGTCGATTTGAGACTGGACAGCAGAGGTTTTAGAAGACGCGAATAGAAAACCTCAGAAAGGTCGATCTCTTCGGGTATCGAAGAGCAGAGCGGCGGGACTAGACCACCAAGTACTACTTCTGGAGATCTCAGAATAGCCTTCTCTAGAGTCGGAAGCACGTCCGACGTCAAGTCTTCATATGTAACGAAAGAGGTAAAGAAGTCAGATAGGCCGCTTGCGATATGAGCAGGAACCAAAGTTCGAGAACCCAGAATTTCCTTGGCATAGAACGTGAGGACCTTCTTCTTTTGTTCCTCCATAACATTTTTTCTGCTTTGGAGGCGGGCAGTGACGCCAGAGACAACTCCAAGGAAAGGAGCATTTTTCTGTGCCCCAGTCGAGGTCGTCGTGAGTCGCGTGACAATCTCTTGTATAGCATCTGTACCCCGCAGTTCCGACGAGAAGATCGCTCTCAGTGCACGTCTGGTAACCCTAATAGCGGACTGCCTCACAGCTGCTCTTGGTGTTCCTCCCAGGCAGACCTCCAACAGTCTGGCATCGGCAGACAAGATATCCAGGATCATTGACAGAGGGATGTTCGGGTCATCGCGAAAGAATTGTAGTATAACAGAGCACCATTCCACAAGAACGAACGCCGAAGATGGGGCGAGCGTTAGCTTGGAGGACTCCTTCAGCAGCTTCTGTATCAAATATTTCAGCTCATCCACCTTGATGGGAGCCCGCAGGATGGCGCGCAGACATTGCTGGACGGCTTGACGAGATGGGCGATCGACATAAAGAGGGTATGTCCGAAACAGGAGCTCTAGAAGAGGTATTTGGAGCGGCTGCGCAAAAACAGCGCCTGTAGGACTGTCAGTGATCGAGCTCGCTTGACCGTGAGGCGGGGAATTTACCATTCTTATCCCGAAGTTCCTGGAGAGCACGAATTCGGATGGACGTCGAACTGGACAGCAGGACATTGCCCAGGCTATCCAGGTCCCCGTTCTTCACTTCATTCCATTGTTCGTCGTCCATATTGGGGCATGTCGACGTGGACGATCCTCCTTGTCGAGCAGTTTGGCGCGTCCCGCTACCTATTGTGTCATAAAAGTTTTCGACGTTGTGGGGAGAGCTCCGTCACCCGCGCAGGCTTGGAACATCGCCGCTCCGATGCGTTGGGGACTACCCATCCTCTCGACACACGCTTTTATTCTGTACTAGTCAGCTCACAGTGACTAGCTGCTTTTCTATTTCTCTCTATTTGGTCATTCTTTTCACTGGGCTCTTCGCAGCGGTTTTACTGACTTACGAACCCTTATTGGCTCACTATGCCTCCAAACAAGAAAAAGAAGAAGCCAGCTTCAAACCCCGCGCGAGGCTTCGCAACTGTTTCTGTCCCTTCAAAGCCAAAGACTACTGATTCTACAACTGTCTCCTCTGCAGCAGAGTCCACCGCCGCGTCAGATGTTGAGAAACCTCAGCCAGTCGCAGCCAGTGAGCCTGCAGCAGCTGCTCCTGTTACTGCTGCTCCAGAGGGCCAAGCGCTGAAAGACTACAGCCCTGAGGACCTTGAGAAACATCTGGAAGAAGCAGAGTTACAATTTCTAGTTGATAAATACGCATCTAAATGTAAAAACGATTCCGCCCGTCAGGTGGCTAAACTTGAGACGGAGCGACGGGTCCTCCGCCCTCAAGCGAATACATTGAGCTTGACAGATTGGTTGTCTCCAGAACTATTGGAGCGGCTTCTTAATCTAGCTCAGAAAGAGCAACAGGAGAGTGATCCTCCTCCCGCATACGATTCGAATGAATCAAAGGGCCCTACTTCAGAAGAGGACTTATATGTTAGACTCTGGACCTTGAAAGAGACATTGCTCAAGCTTGGATTTCCGGAAATAAAGACACAAGAGGTATTGAAGCATATCCTGGTCTACTTTTCCGGAAATCCCGCAAGTAATAGTAAAGATGTCATTTGGAACCTGGAAGAGTCTTTGGAATGGCTTGCCATGAATTGTGATTCCAATGAACTTCCACCTTACTTGGACAAGGCCCCGGTACCCAAGGAGGACATGAAATCATCGTGGCTGAAAGGTAAATGACTTTGGAGGTTATTGCACATATGATGAAGCTAATCGTAGACAGAAATTGAGCAGCCACATTCATCTACTTCGACTACTGCCTCGCAGACTGATGCAGCAGTAAAGAAGCCGAAAAGTCAGCCCAGAGTGGCGAACGTACCCAGTTTCGACCCAGATGATTCCGATGATTCTATTGATCCAGATAATCTAACTCCAGAATTTCTAAACCTCCGTACCCAGCTGTACAATCTTCAGCCCGACCACTTTGACCAACCGAAGAAGGGGCAAAAAGGTGGGAAAGGATCAGAGCGCGATTCCAATCCCCAAGTGTCCAAAATTAAATACAAGCTATCGAAGATTGAGAATGATGTTCTCTTTGACCGAACAGAAGCCGAAGGTCGGTGGAAGGACATACTGGTTGATCTTAGGAGAGAGGCAGCGTTTGTCCGGAAAACCGAAGCACAGCCCGAAGATTCAGCAGCGCAGCGCATAACAGACGAAGCAGAGAAAATAGCAGAGGAAGAACTGGCTGCCTTGGGCTCCCAGGGCGAAGATGAGAACTTGGGCCTCTTCGGTGATATGTTTTCCGCTGAAGGATCGACCACAGAGTTGGCAGCTCAAGCTGCGCCTGTTCCAGCAAATCTCGAGGTTCGTAACTTTGGGAAATGGAATGGATTAAGCCCACGACGCGTGTTCGAGGATGCTTGTAAAGCAAGGTCAGTTGTTCTTTTCCGTTCTCTGATAGAGGTTCTGACGTTATTCGGGCGTTTAGGGAAGCAAACTGTAAAGTAACATACAAGGACATTTCGATATCATCGTACTCGAAACGCCAAGCAGTAGAAGTGAAATGGTCGAAACCACAGGAAACGCCATTACCTCTCGAATTAGATGTGGTAACACACAAATCAAACCCTTATGTCGTGTTTGCTTCAATGGACACGATCGCCACCCAAACGGCTCAGGAAGCAGAAGGATACATCTCAACATTAGCACTTTTCCTCATATTCGGGCAGAGCCCAAAGGAATCAAAAGCCTATCTGCGTCTTCCAGCGGTATGGCGAGACCTATGGGGAGAATTCGCGACTTTGAGGAAAGAACAAGAGGACCACTTCGATAAGAAGACTGTCCGGGAACTGAAAGACCTCGTTCATGAATGCAAAGGAAAGTCTGAACATGACGTTGTTCTAACACATAACTTCAGAAAGAGATATGGAAATGGAGGCGAGGTTGAGGCTCCTACGAAGCAACGGCCTTCCGGTACAGCTTGGCCCTCAGAGGAATTGGCAGCTATATGGAGAGCCAAGACTTCAACCTCTGCGTTTCACCGTATGGTTCAGTCAAGAATGAATCTACCAATATGGTCATACAAAGACGACATCCTCAAGACGCTCGATTCTCATCAGGCAATCATTATATGCAGTGAGACGGGTAGTGGAAAGAGCACGCAAATACCGTCCTTTGTCCTTGAACACGAGTTGACGAACGGTCGTAACTGCAAAATTTACGTCACGGAGCCTCGTCGAATTTCAGCGATATCGCTCGCTCGGAGAGTTAGCGAGGAGTTGGGAGAAAATAAAAACGATATTGGAACGTCAAAGTCTCTTGTCGGTTATGCGATTAGGTTGGAAAGCAAGCTCACGCAATCTACTAAACTGGTATACGCGTATGTCGTCAACCTTTATTCGATCATGATTTACTGTGGTAACTAACTCAAACCAGAACGACAGGAGTCGTAGTAAGGATGTTAGAGCGCCCTCAGGACTTTCAAGATATCTCGCATGTTGTGCTCGATGAGGTCCATGAGCGGACCATCGATAGTGACTTCCTGCTGGTAATCCTTCGGAGATTGATGCAACAGAGACCGGACCTGAAACTCGTTTTGATGTCAGCTACAGTTGACGCCCAACGTTTCTCATCCTATTTAGGTGGCGTTCCTGTGTTAAATATTCCCGGGCGGACCTTCCCCGTGGAAGTCAAATATCTCGAAGATGCCATTGAGATGACTAAGTATCGCCTATTGGATGACCAATCCTCCGCGCTCGACGATGATATCGCGGAGCCTTCTCCAGATAGTCCCAACGAAGAAGGTACTGGGGGTCTTGGGGCGACGCTGGAAAACTATTCGAAACAGACCAGAGAGACAGTCACGAATTTTGACGAATACCGACTAGACTATCGTCTCATCACGAGGTTGTTGGCGAAGATCGCTACTGATCCTAACTTGGAATGGTACAGCAAAGCAATTCTGATATTCATGCCTGGTATGGCAGAAATCCGTCGGCTCAATGATGAGATATTGTCGGATCGCGCGTTCGGAAAGGGGTGGATAGTTCACGCTCTTCACTCGTCTATCCCCAGCGAAGATCAAGAGAAAGCTTTCCTGGTGCCCCCGGAGGGGACCAGGAAAATCGTCATCGCGACTAACATTGCTGAAACTGGTGAGTGGTCCTTGTATTGATTTTTTCTACTTTGCTAAACTTACCAGGTATCACAATTCCTGATATTACTGCCGTCATTGATGCTGGAAAGGAGAAAGTGATGCGGTTGGTTTCGACCATAGTACTTATTACCGGCCAAAGCTAAAACTTGCACAGATTCGACGAGAAACGACAGCTTTCTCGACTTGTGGAATCATTTATCTCACGCGCAAATGCAAAACAGCGTCGTGGAAGAGCTGGGCGAGTCCAGAATGGAATCTGTTTCCATCTATTTACCAAGCATAGACATGATAGCCTGGTAAGTCCACGTATATTTTGGCGCTGGACTACAGTCTTTAACACAATGAATAGCTCGCGGAACAGCAGACACCTGAAATGCTCAGGCTTTCCCTACAAGATTTGGTATTGCGCGTCAAGATCTGCAACCTGGGCGATGTTGAGCAGACTCTTCTTGAGGCTCTCGATCCACCATCATCGAAGAACATTAGACGAGCTATCGAGTCTCTGAAAGAAGTCAAAGCTCTAACAAATTCGGAAAATCTGACTCCTCTTGGAAGGCAGCTCGCCAAACTTCCGTTGGACGTGTTTCTAGGGAAGCTCATCATCTACGGTGCTTTTTTCAAGTGCCTGGATGCCTCTGTGAGCATTGCTGCTATCCTATCTTCCAAATCACCGTTTGTCAACACGATGGGTTCCAATGCGCAAAGAGAGCTTGCTAGATTGTCTTTCAAGAAAGGTACCAGGCGCTGAACTAGTTGCAGTCGACATCTGCTAATTGTATCTTTTAGGAGACTCGGACCTGCTCACGGTATACAATGCTTACTGCGCATGGAAGCGGATAAGGAACTCACCGGGAATAAATGAATACTCGTTTTGCCGGAGCAATTTCCTCAGTCCTCAGGCGCTTCTTAGTATCGAAGACATCAAAATGCAGCTTCTGGTCTCCATTGCAGACACAGGGTTGATGAAGCTTGACGCTACGGAGCAGGCTTCTCTGAACAGGTGAGTGATTTACCCTCCGAATTGTCTTTGCCTATTCTTGAGACTAATGTATCTGGAACAGAGCGCGTTTCTCTGGCCGCCAGCGTCAATTCTTTGTTGTCCCTGAGCGGTTCGACGTGAATAGTACCAGTGATCTGGTTGTTACCTCTGTCATTGCGTGGAGCTTCTATCCCAAATTGCTCTCTCGCGAGGGCAAAGGCTGGCGCAACGTCTCCAACAACCAGACCGTGAGCCTCCATCCAACGTCTGTCAACAAGCAAGCAGATGCTACTATCAAGTGGCTATCGTTTTACCACATTATGCAGGCACGCAACAAATTCTACAACGCGCACGAAACGAGCGCTGTGGATGACTTTGCTGTTGCTTTTCTTTGTGGAGAAGCGGAATTCAAGGTACACAATCCGGCACGAATACAAATATGAAAACGAAGGGCCCTCTGCTAACTCCAGATATAGCTGTATTCCGGCATAATATCCATCGACAACAATCGCATCCGGTTCGCTCTGAAGGACTGGAAATCCATACTAGCCCTTAAGATTCTCGCCGGTAAAGTCCGGGAGATACTTTCTGGGACATTCAAGAACCCCCAGAAACCGCTGTCCCATCGCCAGCAGGAATGGATGAACATCTTGCAGCAGATGTTTACAAATGCATACACTTCGCAGATGAATCGGAAAGGTCCTTGAGGACAGAGTCCTACTTGTGCATGATTGAGAGAACAAAGTTTCTTTACGCGGGTGACGATATCAAGACAGGGTTACGAATTCTTGGGACTTAGGTACGGCATTCCAGGTACGGAACTCGAGAATAGTCGTTTTGGTTTTCTTTTTGCTTTGGTCATGAAAATCTCTAGAAAAGATAGAATATCGCTTCATGTCCTTCGGAATCATCGCACCACAGCAAATGGTTCTTGTACTATATCTCGCTTGCTGACGAAAAATCGTTGTTAATTTCCATCGCGGATAACTTCATGGAATAGAATATAGAGAAAATAAGAATTTACATTTTGAGAGCTCATTCAATGATATTTTCCTTCTTTTGGGCAGTAATCATAGGTTCATGGTTATGCTTTACGTAGTATATACTTGGATCATTTATATATATATATCCGTCTCTTCATGCTACCAGAAATACCGCCTCGATATTTGAAAATCTATTATCTCCAGTAGGCCAGTTATATAAACATCAAAAAGAAGAAATACACTCGACTAAATAAGAACCCTGTTTCACTGAGAATATAATTTAAACCGCATGCCTAATGACTAACTCCCTAGAGAGAAAAGTATACACATCACCTAGGTCGTTTTAGGAGCCTAGTATTATGAACGTAATATAATTACTATATCATATAATAGCGACTCTATTAAGAAGAACTCTACATGATAATACTTAGGATCAATTCCAGTATTTCTTCCCCCTTCTCTTGTTTCCCATTAGAATCGATACTCGCTGTACTCATCCGGACAATAGGCACAAGATCACGAACCTCCCCTCCGTCTTCATCCGAGGTATACGGAGAGAACCGAACCGCACATAACCTGAAACATTGACACGTATAACGAAACCTCATATCACATTCTTTCCCCTTTTATTAGTTATACTCTATCCTAAACTCCACTCCAGTCAGCCACGCGGAAGGCGTTACATATGCATTGTTGTATGCAAGGGGCGAGTGCAGTTACGGGGCGAGGTATCCATAATCCGACTAAGTAAATATCTGACTGCAGAAAGGAATTAGCTATGGGGGTAAGAGATGGCTGGGAAAATTTATACTAGTACGAATACGATAGCAAGACAGAATGAAGAAATTTTCAAGTATCAAACATTGCGAGAACATCGGTGATAATTAAAGAAAGGGAGAAAAGGGAGACGAATCTTGATGTGAAGGTCTATCAAGAGATACACTGTACAATAGACGGAGACAGATGGAGAAGAGCCACAGATAGAAATTGATCTCTCATCTGCTAACTAACTATGCTCTCCTACTATTTTTCACCGCTAATCCATCCCCGAATGTTCCCGAATAATAGATACGAACACGTACTTTTTCATTTCTTTTCAAGATTCTAGAACCAAGAGAGAATACCCCGGAAGGGATAAATGGATGGATTGAAGGATCAATTGACTAATTAGCGAGTCGTTTTACTTGTTCTTTTGGGCCTGCGGTTATTAATTGTCTGTTCAGCATTAATATTGATTGAATAATGGACCCTTAGAAAGGGACCACTAGCAGGTACTAGTACATATGGTACAAAGGAAAGTGTCGTCGTACAAACAATACAGGGGATTGAGGAAACCATAGAAAGAAGCCACTGTGGGGTGGTTGGGAGGATAGGACCCGAAGAAAGAAGGAGAAAAAAGGAAAGAAAAAGAAAAATCTAGGCTATTATTGGTTTCAAGGCAGTCTACGGAGTATGTACATGATCGACCATAGAATATGGAGATATTACTTTACTATTGAATTATTCCGTCGGTATTCCGTAGTATCATGAACATATGGTATCATGAACATATGGTATAATGAGCAATTATATTAATAGAACGGAGATTTAGCGGTGAGTACGGAGTATTGCTCCCGTACTATTAAACTTTACTACACTCCGTAGAGCAGGCGTTTGCAAGAAGACTGTAGATTGATAATTGTGTCAGTGGCTGGGACTTGTATCCTTCAATAATCACTAAGAAGCCAAAAATAAAGCCACTCATGCAACTTTGATATGGGCCGTACCGAGGAATTTGAGTGCGTATCAAAGCCAGATTTGGGAAGTCCGGTGCCACTTCCGCGAAATTAAAGTATGCAGCCGGTAAAGGAATTTATGGTTAGGTTACGGCTGTCAAGGGCATGTGCCAACTATTAGCAGTAGCAGTCAAGGATAGCCCGGTTGTTCTCTTTTCTGGCCGTTTTCTTCTAGGACAATAATGTCTTGGGATGTTCCCTGTTACCCGTCGAGCCAATTTTCCCATGCGTTTCCGTGACAAGCTTCTGCAACCAGAATGACTGGCGCGTGTTCGAGGTGCAGAATATGGATCAAGCAGAAATAATACCCACGTGAAGGAGCAAAGTAATCTGTATCAGGCTCGAGAGCTTGTCGAGGAAGAAGTGGTGAAAAATTCGCAGATTGTTTCTAGACCGTCGGCCTTCTGACGCAAGGAATCAATATCATTTGCAAGCCCCAATAATAATGATGGCACTGGATAGCCGGCGTCCCCGATGACTGCATACGGGTAGTCTCCGGAGCTTAACGTTTAGCCCTATCCTGGCGGTCTTAAGCAAACTGCTCTCAACTCCTGCAATGGAGATCCCGTGGGTCTCCCGCACAAGAGATTTGAGGTCCGTTCGGCCCCGGTCATTTCGATCCTTACCAGTCGATCCAGGATGATAGTGAGCAACGGTCACACAGTGAACTGCCCGCCGCCAAACGAAGGTCCGAGCACCAGTAAACGAGCAGTGACAACCTAGCAGATCCAACAGGAAGAGCGTTCGGACACCTTTCCTGCAAATACTAGCAAAGACCGGGATCTGAGAGCGAGGCTTGTGGATAATCGATACGGGATACGAAAAGAAAAGGGCTGGGAAGAAAGCGGTCTCATTGGTCCAGAGTGATAGATAAATCTAGGTCACTGGCAAAGCTCTCGAAGGATTTAAAAAAAGATGGAGACTCGTGGCGCGGATCGGCCGCTCATACTCGCATATGCAACCACGGGTCGTTGCAGCTGAAACCTGGCCTGGTGCTCAGCTGAGATTCTGACAGGATCCCTGGGAACGAAAGGCTGTTCTCAATTTCATCCTCAAGGTTCAACCTCGTCTGGGGCGCAGGGAAGCAAGGGAGAAGAGAGAGGGGTGGGGGCCGCTTGGTGATACTGGCGGTCAGATGGCAAACGCGGGATAGTCGCTGGAGATGGAGCTTCTGGCAGATCCGTGTGGTCCAGCAAAAGGCGCCGTCGTGAATCGACACCACATCGGGGCAGCCACCTGGTCGCTGGTCAGGAAGTTAGTCGGTCAACGACATCGCCGGTGTGTCAGATACGTGGTCGCTTCCGTAGCCAGTCGATGGCGCCGGGAGTTGTGCGATACCATGAATATCGCTGTTTTCACGAGTTCTCACTGGCCCTCTTGGCCCATAGGCCTCTCTCTCGTGGATAGACCGGGGAGTCTCGCCACCAGGAAGGAAGAGAGATAGTAGAGATGGAAGGGAGCGATCATTTTGCGGTCACTGCGATCAGTCAGGATATCCTTGTCGACTGTGCCGAGGATAGTTATCGATCACGAAGTGTCACCCGTGACTCCGTCGCACAACCGCTCGCAACAAAGTCATCGTTTCCTTTCTTCCAATCTGAGCTAAACACGACATCTTATCTAGCCCTGGCGTCGCCAATCAAGGCAACAATGGTGGAGCTATAGACTTTTCATGTCTTCAAGGGTGCCCTGAGACGGAGAGCATGGGATACCTGAACGATGATCCAAGCACTACTGACTCGGTTCGAATTCCATTGCTGAATGGTGTATCCCCGAATATGCTATGGTATACCTAACTACCAGTGGCTGGTCACTGGGACTGTAGGCTTTCGACTCACGAAAACAATGACGGACATGCTTGGTACGTACCTTCGCACGAGGCTCTCCGGCTGCATCACGGTTGATGTCTCGATGCTTTCTCAAGCAAATCCGGAGTAAACACATCCATGTCGATTCTACCAGGGGGTTTACGAGGTCAAAAATGGAGCTCCTTGACTGGCCATCGCTGATTTTCTGTGCTCCATGAATGTCACGAACCGGACCGAGGGTGGAGATCATGCGGTGTAATCCTCGAGAAAATACGAACATTATTACTCAAATGAAAGTTCCGCGAGACCCGAGAGATAGTTAACAGGCGCTTGTCAGATCCTTGGTGTCAATTTTCGAAGCAGGGCGTTCCTGTCGATTTTGTAGAACCCAGGATCTTCGGAACCTGTAGGGACCGGGTTAGTCTGTTAGGGCTACTGTTGCTCATCCCCGGGCATTAGGCGGGGGATTTCGAGGCCTTTGAAGACCTGTTCGACGTTACATGTGCGGTCATTATCAAGAAGAAATACGGCGTAGATAGCGGGATTGTTCCACAATACTCCCCCGCAATTTAGTCCTTCCAGATGAATGATCACTGCACCTGACAGGTGTTGTTTGCTGATAGTTAGTGATACTAAATGTATAGGATCAATGTACCGTAGATCTCGCGTGTGCGCATCACTGCGGACGCAATGTGAGTTTAATTCTGTTGTTGCATTGGCAGCTGTGCGCGGTGCGGCCCTTGCAGTAGACTCGTCGCGGCAGCACTGGCAGCCAAACTTCAACGGCGAACAGTTTGTTACCTAGCAAAAGAAGCTATGCACGGTAGTTCGATGGTGGCAAATGCAAAGAGCTCTTTCGAGCGAGGCTATTACTCCGTACTGTGGTTAATATCTCACCTTTGCCGCCCGAGTGGGGAGATCGATAAAGATAGTTCAAGTGGGATTCCCGACTAAAGGTTCGGCGGCAACGAGATGGTGATGTTGCACTGGGAATCGGTGGATGTCCTATCAGATCCATCGAGGGAGAATTGATGATAACTTTCGCAGCCTGTAATTTCTATTGGCTTTCCGCACGAGTAAAGCGAGGATAGGGTTGAAAGAGATGATTTCGGATGTCCAATGACCTTCTCTATGGGTTGTAGTCGAGCCAGAATACCGCTTTAATCTCCGAAATACTTATGGTTTGGATCCGGATATTGCATGCTGTTCATTATTTTGTGATGTTCGATAATTGGGCAATGTGGTCAAAGAGAGACCAGCTTTCGGTTGTTGAGGCCGTCAGTGTCCTTCAATTTGTCGCACGAAGAGCCGATAGACAACTAGTTGATCACGAAGCATCTGGCGAACTTCAAATCTGGTCAGAGAAAAGGGCCAAGGGAGGCTTCATATGCAAATGAATCATGGACAGACTTTTAGTATAAACAATGGTAAATATAGCATTGTTATTTGGCGAGTCATGCGTGCGGGTCGATAATTTGAGCTGGAAACGAACCGCACATGTCGCATTGCTGAATAGTAGTATCAAGCGAACCATAATCTTGACTGCGCATAAAATTAATGCTCTGTCTGGGTATCCAAGATATTATTCATGATGTAGACGTGCTGGTACAACAGCGTGACAGGGTGGTAGTTGTGACGATTGATTGAGCTATCCATAGTTAGGGCACTCGGGAAGCGACCCACGAACGCACCAAACTCCCCGGCCGATGAACGCTGCGGATGCTACAGGTACCATACTGCTGCTTGAACGATGTGCATCGCTCTGTACCTGCATGAATATCTGCGAGCAAATTGAGGAACACCAAGTCGATGACCCGCCGTGTTGACAGACACCCTAGGTTTGGACGGTTCCGGGAGCGATTGATCGTCTCAGAGTGGATCAGTCAGTCCTGAAGACCTGGACGAAGCTGGCCTCCAAAGTATTCTAACCCTTCCTTTACCAAAGCGAGACTGATCACAACAGCACTTCCATTACGACTATCACCTACGCACTTCTCATCTCTGGAACACCTAGCGGATTCTGGTCTGACCACCTCAACAATTCTTGGTGGTTCCTCCTATTTTTGCGGCTATTGGCACTCCCCACCGTTCTACTTGGTGATGAGTCTGGTAGCGCTGGACGAGTCTCATCCACCGGCTGTGGATCCGTCGATACCCAACGACAGTTGTCAGACATAGGCCTTCTAGTATCTGCCATCATCCAGTGAATTGCGGTCCAGTTGGAAGATATCCGACAATTACGTATGATGGAGGAGGTCTAAAAGAACCAGTCAGCCATGGTACGGGAGGATTGACGAGTGATCGACCAGTGTGTAGTAATAACTAATCACGATGGCAGGTGTTTGCGGCCTTTGGGACGCGCTCAGTGTGACTTGCAAAACGCGGTTCCTCGCTTAAAACGAGTTCTTTATTTAGCATCCCTTTTGCTCTCCATGGTTCGCGTCATGTCTCCGGGCCATTATTTCCAAGGAACCCTGCGAGCATTGTACCGAAGCCCTGACGCTTCGGTCATCCATGGGTTCGAGAGGGAGGTTTGACTTGGTAACTTCTGACTTCCCGGCCACTAGTCCTCGCCGGCGCCATACAAAGCATGAGAGGATGGAGCACATAAACAACGACCCACCGGGCGGCTAACAGATTGGGGAATAGCCAGATGTCTTCTAGTTTCGCTATCAGCCAGCCAAAACCCACCTGATGGTTTGTCAGTCACCCCATATCGGGCGCCAAGGACAGAATTCATTGTAAGTGGTCAGATTGACAGAGAAGGCAAGCAAGGAGTACACAGCCGTGACGGTGATGGCGCTAAGGTTTCATGAGCGGTGAGCAACCGTATCTATTCCAGCGCCGGGTGGTTTATCTTTTTCTTTCATTGTTGTTGTTAACGATCTCTTCTGGCAAGACAGGGACACCGTTAGAACCACGAGGATAGAGAAATATGTGTTATAGGAAAACCGACATTGGAGGACCCAATCGATGTGGGAACCGGGTGTTGTCATATCGCCAAACTACGCAAGACTTTCCGAAAATAGTCCATCAACAGTTCGGATCATCCGTCACTTTCGTAAAGGCGTTAACCAAGGCGGGAGGTCCAACATTGACAGCACGGCCGCCCCGCCCTTGGAAACCACAGACTATACGCCCTTTGCCCCCACTCGTAGTGCATGATCGTTGATGCGTCCTTTCCTGGCGGCCGTCGACTGATATGATTGTTGAAGGAAAAAGAGAACGGACCGTTTGTATTCGTTCCGAGACTGTAGCGGACGAAGCCTGGACTAAGGACATCGCCAAGGCAAATGTAAAGCGGTAAGGTATCACCGCCAATGGGGCTTGTTTGAGCAGATGATGAAATGGCCCTATGATTGCTACGGACGAGACTGGACAGAGTTTGTACTTGTACTATTGGGGCCTTGATCTGTACATGTCGTGCTGGTGCTTCTATCACCCGTTGCCACATCTTGTTTGCGATGCAAGTCAATCCACGGCGTACTTGTACATCGTCTCTGTTGAAGGCCAGATCAATGTCTTTGCTCGATTTGACTTTGGCCACTTCTTTCTGCGTTTGCCAACCGATCGATTGGCGCGGCAGCCGGATAAGAGTTATGTACCATAGTTGACTGGTGCAGTGGCGATCGTGGATCCCTCCAGGGAGCATATCGAGCTCCGTGGAGGACGGAGTGCTCTAGTCAGTAGGGTCCTGACAGAGAACTCGTGGCTTTTGCTGCTGTTGGCCATCAGCCATGAGGTGGCCGAAACAAGGCCTGTGGTCATGTCACGAGTTGGCGAAAGAGGCCATGATCAGAGCATCTGGGGGACCGAAACGGCAAAAGCACGTCCCTGACACGCTTCTTGGCTGTCGCCCTTGATCGACTGGTCTCACCGATTGTTGTCCAAGTAGTGCCATCATTCGTGGTGGCTTCTGAGCCAATGGTCCAAATTCTTTGCAGAAATCCCTGTCTGCGAACGCCTTTCATCGTCGAGCTCTCAGACCAGACTCTGTTGCTGTCGACTCCGTTGTCTTTCCTGGCTAGCCCGCGCTTGCCTGCATTCCCATCGCGGCCCCGGATGGACCAGCAGAAGCTTAGGCTCTTTGGCTGATTGCCAGTTGTAGGCGTCACTGACCTAGCTGTGGCGGCCGTTTCTAGACCTTCCTGGATGGCCAGCGGGGAGGTCTTTGTTTTAGAAGGGGGCCACAACTTGACTCCAGATCGACCGGGAAGCCTTCATCATTTGAGTATTGTCACCAATGGCTCCGAATGACGAGTTCCCAGCACACTCCACCGGTCTAGAGGATAGTCCGGTTGACCTGGAAGGGTGACGAGCACGTCGCTCATCAGGAGTCGAACGGTAGTTACATCGGAAGTAAGCGATAGATAACTAATAGGCGGGGCCACGGATAGGTACTACTCGAGTCGGTGCTCTGTGCTAGGCCGCCAGGGATCAAGAACGAAGACCCCGAGGACCAAAATGAAATGAGCTTTCAGCGGGGAAAAAGATGGGCAACTATTAGGCTAGTTTTGATCTCAACTACGTGCTGGACGAAACTATCTCTGGTCACTTCATTGGGGAGGGAGATTATAAGCCCATCTGGCTGTTTCGGCCGCTGTGAGTCTGGCTCTTATACCACGATCCACCGCCATTTAGACTGCGCAATCTTGCATCTGCTTCCGCCATCCTATTATTTCCACCGTCCCTGACGGCCGTACTCGCAGCAGCAGCTCCGTTGCCCGCGTTTGATTACTTTTTTGAATGCAGTTGCAGCTCCCCTAGAGCTTCTTTGCACAGCTGTACTGTCGCCGCCTTCTAGATCCCTTCCCTGGTGCTAGACACGCCACTTTCTCCTCTCCTCTCCTCCCCGCGTCGTGAGCTGCCAGAAACTGCGCCTGCAGAGAGGACGAAGCAGCAGCATACGCCGTCTCCTGCGATTCGTTGGATTTTAGCAGCCCTCGTGGACGTTGGTTGACCATTCAATCCGTGGAAGCTTTTGTATAGAGCTTCGCACTCCCTCCCAAAAGAAGCTGTCATCAATTGTCTGCTGGGGAAACAGGGAATATAGACCCAATTTAACCAATCATACTCTGGACGCCCTCCATACATAGCTCGTCCGTTCCTTTTTGAGGGGAAATCTTCTTGGATTGGGAGAGACGAGAAAGCAGAGAGAAACAGAGGTCTGGAACCAAGGTTGCCCAACGGGTGCAAGACCAAACCCCAGATCCGGTAGCCGTGCGTGTACACAACAGACGGACATATTATTGATATTCCCTCGGGGGGCAATTTCTTTGGCAGGTCGACCAATTGGGCGCCTGATAAATCTCCCGCAGAATCCTGCTGCTGGAAAGTCCCAAAGAGACAGAGACAGAAGACGGCGCCTGAAGAGCGACATCGTTCTCGTAGCAGTTCCCGGTTGTGCTTCCAGATCCCATGCCCTCTTGATAAAAGGCGTCTGGGATCAATTGTGCTCGTGGACAGTCCATTTCGAAGGGTTCTTGGGGTCTTTGCGTCCCGAGCTTTCGATCGCCGGTCAGAGCAGATCCAGCATCATCCTGGTTCGCGGAAGCTCTTCTCGATCAACTCTGGCCAACGAACGACCTGCGACCACGCCAAACTCCGATCCCTACTGTGGTTGGCGGGCTACACGCATTTTTTCTTTCTTTTCTTTTTGGCCCTTTCTTCTTTTTACTACAGATAATTTACCTTCCCCTTGATCTTCTTTCGATCATTCTTCTCCCTCTCGCACCGACGCAGCTGCTTCACTTTTCTTTTTATTTTTTTGCGTTGCACGGACGTCAGATCCACCGTCGAGCTGCCAGCGTCTGGAGTCGAAACGCCATTCGATCAGTTGACGCCGGAGTACACCGACTCGGTTGCTGCCCAGCTGCGTCGAGCCGGGTGGCCCCAGGAGAACGCTGTTATTGAGTAAGTCAACCAGGTCATTTTGTTTGTTTCTTGTCTTTTTTATTATTTTTTATTATATACATGTGTTTTTTTTTTTTTTTTTTTTTTGGTCTACATCTACATCTACATGTCATCTGCACCATGGACGGCGATGGCGCTGGACCCTACGTCAACCCCAAGGGTTCCTGTGGGCATCAGCGGATGGCCCTTGCACCGAGCTGTCTGCGGCGTGTGGTGGCAGCTGGTTTAGTTCCGTTCTGGGCCCTGCGAGGGCAATCCGTCCTCCATCGTCGACTCCGCTCGGGCGCACGGTTGTTGTCCGTCGACGGCTCCACGGAGCTTCAGTCAGTTTTACTTTTAGTCTGGTCTTGTTACTAGACTAGACTAGATGGATACTCTGCTAGATACTGCTGGGGGCGGCTTTCGAGGCCTGAGGCTGTTCTGGCGGACGATCCTGTCTTCCCTGTCAACCTTGGCCCCAACCCCACTCCCAACGTGTGAAAGCAGGAGAAAGAAAGAAAGCAAGCAAGAAAGGAACAAAAGAAACAAAAAGAAAAAAAGGGAGAGAAAGAGAGAGTCGGTGTGATTGACACCGTCTCCATTCTCTGCTCCTCCTTTTCTTTTCTGTTCTTTACTTCTCTTCTTTCCTTTCCTCTTTGTGTCTTCTTCACGTCGTGACGAATCGCCAATCTGACTTGTTGATCCGGACAGGTGACAAACGAGGTCGAGCTGTCCAATCTGGTGGAGTCCGTCAGTCTCTGTACGTTGTTCCCGCATCGGGTCCCGGTTCCCAGGGCCCACCCGGAGCCCCGCCAATCGCGGCCCTGCCCCAAACCATCCACCCAGGCAGGAAGGACCAACGCATCCTTTCCGGCCCTGCCCTTGCCCTTCCTGCCCTTCCTGCCCTTGCCCCCCCCTCCCCTCTTGACTTGACTCTTGCCCTTTCCCCCATCCACGATTATTATTCTTCTTTCTTATCCAGTCAGCGGCCGGTCCGGTGCTTTCCTGCCCTGCGTCCAGCCCCGTCGGTCCCAACCTCCCGCTAAAACGCCCAAAGAGCATTGTTACTACTATTATTCACTACTACTGTTGTTACTTGTTCCTGCTCTGACTGCTGCGGCCCCCCCCTCTTCTTGTTTGGTCTTGTCTTGTTCTGGTCGACTACTATTACTAGTTAGTGGTTGGTTAGTATTAGTAGTTAGACCTCTCTGCTGCTGCTCCCCCCTCCCCACGCCCAGAAGAAGAAGAAGAACAAGAAGAACAAGAAAGGTCCACGGCTCGGCCTTTCAGCAGCCTCTCTCTTCGCGTTCCCCCCCCCCGGAAGAAGCTCTCTCGCTCACCGCAGTCAACACAGCTTCGATCCAGGCACTTTCTTTCTTCTCTTCCTATCTTCTCTCCTCCAACGAAGAACAAGAAGAAGAAAGTCGCTCGGACGGCTGAGCACTGTTATCCACTCTTCCTTTTTTTTCCTCTTTTCCCCTCTCCGTCTCTTCCCTCTCTCTTCTGCCGCCCTGTCTCTCTTCATATCACAATTCATAGAGAAAAAGAAAGCAACCCGCACAAGCCATCCTGCAACGCCGGATCGGCTCCCGCTTTCTGGCGTTTGCCCCAGCCTCCACTTTTCTGTATGAGTTCCTACAAAGCGCAGGAGGTAATGCAATTCCCCTCCGCGGCCACCTGACGATTCCACTCTCTGTTTCGTACACACCGACTCCCGACAATTACCATTGCACTTGGACCAGCTAGCCAGCCCAGCCAGCCCTATCTGCAGTTCCTCCTCCTTCTTCCTTTTCCTTTTTTTAACTATCTCCCAGCCGTGGACGTCAGATGTTCGATCCGTTCCTGTGTCCTGCTTGTTCTTTTCCCTCCCGTCAATGCACCTGCACCTGATCTACCCCGACCGATCTCTTACTGCAAGCCGCCTGCATTGTGCCTTTTTTCCTTCAACTCCCCCCTCCACCTCTCTCCAGCATTCATGACCTGCTGCTGAGAAACGAGAAACGAGACACGAACCCCAAAAGAACTTCTGCTTACCGTTTTGTTTGATTCCTCGCAGACGCGACTTTCTCTCCTCGGTCCATCTCTTGTGCCAAACGAGGAAAGTACCTCCCGCGATACGACCCGCTACGACCGTTACGATTAGCCACGAGTACGACTGCTGCTTCTCCAGCTTGCCTCTCTTTGTCGATACGGCTGTTCGCACACACAAAATCACAGAAAAGAAGAAACACCAAAAAGAGAGAATCCCCTCGTGTCACATAGAGAGCATTGTTGTTGTTGATATCGAGTCTGGCCTTCGGTTCGCTCGTTCTTGCACCAAGTGCCCCTCCCAAGTTGTATACCCGTCCGCCCGCTGTTGCAGCCCGTTTGGTTCGCGAAACCGTCCCGATCGAGTTGCTTCTGTTCCTGTTCGAATTTTACGACTTGACACGATACCCACGAGCCCCGTCTTCGTCTGGTTGAGCGCTTCTGTTGTCTTTCGTGGCTATTCATTTTCGTTGCTTCCTCGCCGCCTCCTGCGTCACGTTTCCCGCTTGAGACGACGACAACGACGACCTGAAGAAAAAGAAAAAAGTTTTGATGTAGAGTTTTCATCCGCGAGTACTGCATAAGCCCATCTGCATCGTCAGCCGTATTGTCGGGCTGATCTTCTAACGTTTACGACCATCTACGAGCTTGCAACATTTGTTCAGCGTCAATCTTCCCCGGTTGCTTTTCTCTCTGATTTGCAGCATTGTCGCAGGCCTATTATCAGTCTCATCATTTTTGACGACCCGTTTGTCTTGTCCCTTTGATATACAGCTCTTTCTCGAGGTGTATATTCCGTTTTTCTGTGAGATCCGATATCACTTTTTGCTTCCCGTCTGCAGAACTGGATCCGTCTCGCGGCCAGATCGATTTTTCTCGAACTAAATCAGGGACGTCACGAGTGTTTTCGTGATATTTTCGTCCCTCACGACTCTTTGAACCGGTTTTAAAAGCCCATTTCCCGTCAATACCGGAAAGCTGGAGCTGCCGTCGATCTCCCAGGTCCACACCAGAGGCCCCGTGGATATTCCTTGGTATAACCATCACGCTGCAGAACGGCCTCTATTGTCTGGTGACAAACTTCCTGCCCTCACTCTCCCGTCCGCCAACCAGGCGCCCGTTTCGGGCTATCCGTCGCTGCGGGCAAGTGGCCCGGATACGTCGCCGGCGGTATCGTCTGGGTCCAGCAACCCCAGTTCGCGCACGAGCATCTCGGGGTACTCCCAGGCCTCTGTGAACGACCCCAAGACCCCGCCGCCGTCCGCGGACGTTGCAGGTCGGAGCCAGAATCGTCTTTCTCTGGATTCGTCCGCCCAGACCGAATATAGCGTCGCATCAAATCCGGTCGGGGAGAACTATTACCAAGGTCAGAGTTCTATTAGCAGCATGAACCAAACACAGCCATATATGGACGTGCATTCCTCGCATCTATCCTCTGCGCAGCCCTACGCTTCGCAGGGTGCCACTGCGGGGAGCTTGACCCACTATCAACAGTACCAGCAGCCGCCTGTTCTGCATCCCGGTTCCACGACGTATGCCTCCACCAGCTCGTACCCTCACTATGCATACACCAACGGTGTCACGTCCCCTCAAGCGGCGAGCCAGCCGCCCACCACATCGATGACGAGCCAGGTTCCTGCTCAGTTGCTGCCTTTGCCTGGTAAGTCTTCCATGATAACAGGCGCTGCATTGTGCTGTGAAGCTAACATGACATGATAAATAGCCATGACAAACCACAGCGTGTCCCATGGATATGTGACCAACTCGAACACACCGAGCCAGCCTTACACATTTGACACGACTGGCCAGATTGCACCTCCAGGAGCGAAGCCGCGAGTCACGGCCACTCTGTGGGAGGATGAAGGCAGCCTTTGTTATCAGGTGGAGGCCAAGGGTGTCTGCGTCGCTCGACGAGAAGGTATGTGCAATGACGGGAATTGATCGTTCCCAGCTGCATGGACAAGGCAACAGTATTGACCAGCTCCAGATAACCATATGATCAACGGTACCAAGCTTCTTAACGTGGCTGGAATGACCCGAGGTCGTCGAGATGGCATTCTCAAGAGCGAGAAGATCCGCCATGTAGTCAAGATTGGGCCGATGCATCTGAAGGGCGTCTGGTAGGATATAAATCTCCATTGACATGAATTGTGTGGACCCATGCTTACTGTCCTATTAGGATCCCGTTTGAACGCGCCCTTGACTTTGCCAACAAGGAGAAGATCACTGATCTCCTCTACCCTCTGTTTGTACACAACATTGGAGGTCTATTGTACCATCCAACTAATCAGACCCGCACCAACATGGTCGTGCATGAGTCCCAGCAGAGACGGTTGGAAGGCTCGCAGCCTCCGCGGACATCTCAATCTTCGCAGCAGCCCCCGACGTTGCATCATCACCACTCGATGCAGACGCCAGTGCCGTCCCAGATGCCTCAGCCATCCAACGGCCTGGTCCACCCCAGCAGCCGACCTGGCCTTGACCGCGCACACACGTTCCCAACGCCGCCCACCAGCGCATCGAGTATGATGGGTATGCCTAGCCATGGCAATTCGTATGAATGGGGTAGCCAGAACGTCCAAGGTTCGCAGCCACTATCCATCGATACTGGTCTGAGCAATGCTCGGTCCATGCCCACAACCCCAGCTACGACCCCACCAGGGAACAACATGCAGAGTATGCAGCCATACCAGGGTCAATCAGGATACGATAACTCGAAGCAATATTACTCTGCTGCCCCTCAGTCCCAGGCCCAGTATGCTCCTCAGCAGCCTTTGGCGCAGTCATCGATGCCGAGCTATGGCCAGACTCTTCCCCCGGCCTCTTACATCAAGAGTGAGATGGCTCCGCCTCCCGGGAGAATCGGAGGACCGTCCGAGACTGACCAGGGTGATGTGAAATCGGATCGTTATGCTCAGGGAAATGGACACGTGGGTCATGCAGCGAGTGAGGGAGAAGCGGTCCAGGAACATGGCACTGAATATATCCAGGATGGCTCTGCCGCCTATAATGCCAACCGTGGCTCCTACACATATACCGCCAACCCTTCTGTTGCAGCTTTGACGGCGGATCACTCCCCTCGCACGGGTGGATCTCAACCGCAGTGGGCACCCGGATACAACACTCCCCCACGCGCCCCGGCTGGTAGCCTCTACAATATTGTCAGCGATACCCGTGGGACCGCTCCCAATGGAGACGCATACTCGACAACAAACTCTGCACCAAGCTATTCGGCCCTAAACGGTTCCCTGTCCAACAAACGTATGCGAGACGATGATGAAGATCGCTTGATCCGTCCCGACAGCCGAGGACCTGAGTACGAGCACAAGCGTCGCAAGACGATCACGGAGACCACGATCGGTGGCCCTGTCGGTGGTGCGCCCCTTGGCCTGCAACCCATGACCGCGGCCAGTGTGATGGCTCGCCGTCGATGAGTTCAGTATATATCTTGATGTCTGCAGCACATCCAGATTCATACCGAGCCATGCTCGCATGTACTTTGTTACTAGATAAGACTCTGGGCTTCTTTCTGGAGTTCGTCGACACCTGAGTCGACGGTGTCATTGATATTTGTGCAAAGTGATGACTTAATGTAGCGCAACCATTAATGCGCATTACGAACCGTGCGCTATTTTATTGCTATTACAGCGTGCTGCGAGATACTGAGATATTTCAGACGGTAATGGTGGTCCTGCATCACGCAGTACGGATCATTCTTCGACACTCCTTATAATTTTCTTTCTACTGTTTCTCGACATGGCGGTTCCATTGGCGACATATAATTCGTTGCCGGTGCGAGCGTTAATTTGATGAAATATCTGCGAGATTTCTCTACTCATGTCGTACTTTGGTTTTTCTGCGCTGGTTTTGGACTTTTTTTTTTTTTTTTTCTTTTTTTCGTTTTCCAGTTCCCTCTCATGATGTGTTTGTTTCTGAGATTTTCTAACGACCGTGATGATACGAATCTCCTTATGCAATTATACTGTCCTGGCTTTTTATCTTCGTTTCTCGCATAAAGCAGCGTGGCTGGCAACGGTCTCGAGCTTTTAGCCCAAAACTTGATTTTTTTCTTTTCTTTTTAATCTTCGGGCAAGCAATCCTCGGCTCACCGGACAGCTCTTGAACGGTTGTCTACCGATGGCGAAATCACAATTTCCACAAAAAGCATGCTTCCAAAGAGATGATGGTGATGATAACGAACGGCCAGTTAAATCATGTCTACTATGTCCCGAAAGCATTTTCCAAACATTTGACGATTGCGTATTCTCACTCTCCTTTTACAAACATTTTCTTTTCTTCAGGAGGTCGTCTGCTTTCACGTCTCCGCGGTCAGCAGCCGGTGGATCGGTTGCAGGCTTTTATTAGGATAGATTGGGCGAGAAGAGTTCTGGTCGGATCTAGAGCTGTCTACTTTGCCCAGTCCATCTGCAGGTTGCTACAACCTCGTTTTTCATTTCCTTTAGTAAAGAGATGACCCAGGTTAATATATATTGCAAATTATCACGTTCTTCGGTACTGCCATCGTAACCTACATTATGGATCAGGTGTGGAGATAGAAGCCAGCTACAGCTAATACTGCGCGGCCCCAGGAATCTGTGGATGACTGTCTCCGTACTAACTTCCCCTGTTAGGTGTTGGCCAATTACATCTTTCCGGAATTCTCAGCGCCGTCTTATCCACTCATATCTAGTGACGTAGAGATGGAATTAACAAGCAGATTGGATACTGATAGACAGCCGTACTTGGTCGATTGTGACAACATTGCTATTTCTCCTGAATTATCAGCATTAGATTGTGGCAAAACCGGCCAGCTGACCATGCAGATCAGATCGTGCGCTTCGTCACAATAGCATTGTCTGATTACTTTCAGGGCAGACAATGTGATTGTATCTGATTTCTAGACTTTTCTTTTCATCGCAATTTTATATGGATCCAGTTGGAGCCAGCGAAATTCTGCAGAATTCTGCAAAAGTCCGCAAAAGTCCGCAAATCCTGCCAGATCCAGCGGTCAAACTGCGGCTGACTATCTACCAGAGGTTGCGCATAGAGTAGATAGGGTCAACAGATTACATTGGCGCTTACTAGCTTTCTGTCCCTGGTCAAGTGATGATTTGTAGCTTACGCGCCCTGGTCATCTAACTATTAGACGGATGCCATCCCGATCCATGTACGTGCATACCATGCGACGGAACCTGGTTTCGTAGCTCTCCAAGTTGCCGCCTTCAAGTTAGCACCGTCAATTCCAATCTATCCCAAACCAGAAAAATAGAGCGGATCAGGGAGACGCATAACATGAAAACTCTCGAGACGAACCGAAACAACTCGGACGGGAATCCAGGCCCGGTCGATCAGTGCGCCTCGCGCGAAGCCAAGGACCAGGAGCAGGGGATATGGAAAATAGATCGAATTCTTCTTTCCTCTCTACCAATCAGCGACTGTGGTATATTATTGATTGTCCGTCGAAACCTCCCATCTCGAGCTGCCTTCTCTTTGCTTTTTCTGTTTCGCACGAGGCTGACCATTCACCTGGCTCGGTAACGGCGCTGATTGGGAGCAAGGTTGCTTTCTGAAACTTCCTTTCTGAGGTTATGGTCCCCTTGCTATATGCGGTCTAGGCTAGGCTTCATTCTAGGCTCATTTAACCGCAGCGCCGCAGCGCGGTGAGTTCGGAGGTGTAGAGTATGCCTTTGAAGTGTCCGACTGGAGACTGGAGGGGGTTAACTACTGGATGGAAAGTCGTCTTGTTCCTGCTGCGTTGTGCAAAATGGAAAAATGGCCGAGATAGACATGTAGCGGGCTTGTTGGTTTGCTGCTTTTGCAGGTAAGTATATATCATCTCCGTGTTCTCAGCTCCATGATCTCGTAACGTTTTATTGTTCTTCGTTACTGCCCCATAGTAGCCCACATTATGGATCAAATGTGGAGATAGTAGCCAGCTGCAACTAATACTACGCGGCCCCAAAGATCTGTCTGGGTGGCTATTATCCACCCACCTTTCCGGAATTTTCAGTGCTATCTTCAGCTATCCACTGAGATATATCAACGTAGATATGGAATTATCATCCGGATTCGGATACGCCCAGTCTTTCGAGGCAACCTCTGTACGTCTGTCCTAGCGACACCAATGAGGATTAAAGTCATGCACGAGCGTTAAAATAGATCGACCTGTAAGAGGTCGCAAGCCGCTATTCTAGATTTACTTGAACACCGTCAATCTGAAAGATTACGTGACTCTGTGATTTATTCGTATATAGCAATCGCTTTTACAGAGACTTGCGTGATCGTTTCTTCCTTCTTGGGTCAGCGGCTCCAGAAACCCTTAGCCAACACCAAGTGCGCGAGGACATGTTCTCACCTCTCAAGCGGATAACGACTACTACTTCAGGCTTGGTTGAATTATGATCACTTACCATATTCCTACTTGTAATGTATTGAAAATTAGTCACTGGATCCTACCGTAGAGCATTCTGCAGTCTAGGAAGAAACTAAGAGGGTTGGGTAACAAGGTAACGGATAGACTGCCATAGTCGATTGTCACACGTGGGATGGTTAGACTCACGTAGGCCAGTAAATGTCTGACTAGGTAGTTGCTCATTGTCATCCAGGATCGTTTAGATATCACTAATGCAGTGTTATAAAAGCATCGTGTAGGATATTTTCATCGGTTCAGAGATCCACCCATGTTGATTTATCAAGATCGTTCTGCGACCTTGGCTACTACTGAGTATAATCACAACATTGCTGTCAGTTGTCAACTTATCAACAGTAAATTGTGGCAAAGGTAGCCAGGTAAGTGACTATGCCGATCGCGCGCCCCGTCACAGTGGCATTGTGTGATTTACTTTCGAACAGGTAATGTAATTATCACTCCTCTCTAGACCCTTGTCATCACAGTGTTCATTTAAACGGACCACTTAGAACCAGCCATATCCAGCGGTCAAACTGTGGCTGACGATCTACCATCGGCTTCGCATCACTGGCGCTTACTAGCTTGTCCCTGGTCTCTTGTAGCTTGCGCATCTCGGCCATCCGATTTTCGAGCGGCAAAACATAGCATGCGAAACAAAACAACTCAGGCGGAATCCGGGTCGGGTCGATCGTTGCGCCTTCCGCGGGGTCAAGGGCCAATCAGAGGCTGTTTTCTGCTCAGATCTTCCAGGCTGGGTCACTTTCTCTTTGCTTTTTCTGTTCTCGCACGAGGTTGAACAATAGACCCGGAACCGGTAAATGCCCTGATTGGCTAGGGTCACTATCTGAAACTTCTCCTCAAGGGTATCTGGTCCGATATATGCGGACCAAGGTCATTAGGTAAACTGCTGCGCTGTAGCACAGTGAATCGGAGAGGCAGAGTAGTATCTTTGCAAAGGTATTCGACTGGAAACCAGTTACTGGATGGAGCATGGTCTGGTTCCTGTAGCCTTGTTTCCGCTACTCTATGCAGAAGGGAATGGTTGAAATCAGACAAGTAGCAGGCCTCTTGTTTCTGCTTTTGTAAACAGACATCCTTTAGGTAGTTTGTACTGCCGGAGCACGTGGAGATGCTGCCTGGTTGACCCCGGCTGGAAGCTATCCCCGTTACTGACCGTGGTGCGCTAGGACAAGGCATATCAGAAAAATATTATTCCAAATTCCCGTATTCTGCGTCAAAGCTTTTTCTTGGGGCTTCTATGGCTTTCTCCACCCCCTTTTGGATCAACCTAGTATGAATAGATACATATACATTTTCGAATTTCTCCTGACTCGGTTGCGGAATTTTCATCGAAGGATTTTGTACTTCTCGAGCCTACAGCTTCTGAGCTTTTTCAGTCCCTATGATCTCGTAACGTTTTATTATATCTGACAGTCATGCCAAAAGGGCGTCCGTGGGGAGATTCCAATAAAGCAAAGATCCAGTCGTTGAGGAATCGAAGCCCTCCTCTGCCGTGGGAAGACATACAAAGGGCACGGCCATCTCTCACATATCTGCTTATATTCGCTCTTATTGATATACCGATTCTAACGGATTATATCATGATATAGGACTACTTCCCAACAAGAAGCATCGCCGCCATCAGGCGTCAGTACTACATCAGCGTATGTGCACACGTTGATTTTGATTAAGCAAACTCCGGGAGGAGGCTAATAATCACCTCACAGAAAGATATATCCCAGAACCGTGTCAGTATATCTTGCCGTATTCCACTATCGTCGCAACTGACAGGTTCTCCGTCACTCTCAGATGGCGACCCCAACACCATCTCGCATTTCGAAGTGGCCTGGGGGACGACAGCGACGAGCACAAACCAATGTCTGCGAAACCACTTCCGGGTGGGAAAATGCAGACACCGACAAAGATAGTGGAGATATTTCGCCGTCTGGCCGGCAAAGTCCTATGAGGGCAAGCCCGAAGAAGCATAGGGTGAGTGAGCCCCGTATTAAAGCCACCAAAAGACGCTGTCTTTGGAATGCTGTAAGCTAATGGATACACTCGATCAAACAGGAGATAAGGCCTAGAATCGTCAGGGTTTCACCACGGGGAAGAACCATCCCTAGGGATGGTTCGCGTCCTGGGAGCGAGGATCGAGTGAACCCGTTGGATATTCCCATCCAACGGTCTGATACCTCTCAGCAGAATCCACAGGTCATTTCCACTTTTGGTTCACCCGAAACATACCTACATTGGTCCTCAATGGGTATCCGTAACTCTTCGGTTGCTCCTGTAGCGGGCCCTGTTGTGCCCCGCCTTCCGTCGACAGGACAGACAGAACTTCCACAAGGGCATGTTACGAAATTCCAACCGCAGGAGAACATCAATACAGTCCCTACAGACTGCGAGGATGTTAGCATGAGTATCTCCATTGATTCTCAGTCCGGGGAAGGGATACACGACGTTCCTCCACGTCCGTTCACCGGAAGCGGTAGGAGTATGACATCTCAGCAAGTCAGAGGATCTGATACCGACCCCAACCCGGCACTGAGCCAGCAGCCACGTTCTGATGGGCCCTTGCCCAATCCGGAGTCTCTTTTGGAGCTCAGTAAAAGACTTCAGGATGAAATACTGGCGTACACCAAGTACACCAAGTCCATGAATGACAAGTTCCAGATGGAAAAGAAGTCGTGGGCAGAAAAGCTGGCGATGGCTGAGAGTGAGAGCAAGAGATTTCAAAATGACGCGACTAAATATAGAGCGAAGTGTAGGAATGCTCATGAGTGTACAGCAGAAGACTAGGGGGGTTTTCACATGTGTGTGTTATTATTATATTATTATTTCTTTTACTCTCTCTCTATCTTTGTGTTCTGTGTTTTATGTGTTTGTGTAATAGACATCTCGGGTTCTTTACATGTCATTCTAGTTGTTGAGTGCTAGCGAAATATTCAATTGAGTGTTGTTTCTATCCTCGCTTTTCTCCTTTCCCCTGATTGGTTTTCCTGTTGTCGATATCATGTGATATTCTTTTTGATTGGTTGCTTTCTTAGACACATTATATGTTATTTCACTACCTTTCTTTAGGAAATCGAAACAACTTTTTTTTTTTTTTTGAACTTCCTTACTATATGGTTCTGTATCTGTATTAATTATCAGAGGCCAGGCAGGAGAGAATTTATCGAGAGTTTAATTCCTTGATCATTTAACTGTAACCACCCCAGGATCTTTCCTAGCTATAATATATGCTATTGTTAGGGAAAGCTCAAGTGAAACTCTTACCTGGTTCCTCCTCGATGACCCTAAATCTTCTTAGGTCTTGTCCTTAGGCAGTTAATGCGGACTGCTTACCACGGTTTCTTGGGTAAGACTTCACTGGTATAATTCAAATGGGTCTCTCACTTAATAAATGAATAAAGGATAGTTAAGTCAGAAGTAGGGCCTGGTTGGATTCTGATTCTTCCAGTTACTAGTAATCTTACTGACCCGTAGTAGAGAGTGCAGATAACTGAATAGAATAAGTTGAGTGGGAAGAACCAAATACATCCTGTAGAGCGTGAATAAGCGTCCTTATATATCCAGCCCTTCCCTGTATTTCTCTGTGCCCTAACTATCTATTACCTAGACCGATATAGATAGTAAATTTGTGCGTCTGCTTCATTCCCGTAACCCATCTATTTGTTCCTATAATCACTGATGTGTTGCTAGGATTGTTCCATGTCCTGAGGCTCCAGTAGCCATTCCTGAGGATTATTGTGTCACGTGTAGATCGTTTCAACTTGCACTTACTGCGGGATCAACTTTTGTTGGTCTATAACATTAACTATGTAACAAGCTAAATCAAAAAGGAAAGAGATAGGCAATTCTACTTTGGCTAGGCCCAAGTGGCCTAAACCTAATTAATTTACTCCCCTTTAATATACTTTCCTTCTGTTCTAATTTGCCTGCTTAATATCTTTTCTACCTTAAAAATCTGCTTGCGATCATGTGAAATCTTATTCTATTATATAGGGATCGGTGCCTCCTACACTGCTTAGTCATGGATGCTCAACCAGGGCCTTTCCTACGGCTTTAGCCAGATCGCCGTAGGATTACTAGTACCTTATAAACCATATTTCAAGCACAACTCCTTGAAGGAGAAATCACTGCATAGACACCTTGTCAGGATATATGCTCCAGAATTCCAAGCTAGACTGGTTTCAGTAAAACGAAAACAATGTCCGAGCGGAGCGAATCTTGGCAGCGGAGAGGCAATTCATCCTCTCCGCCGGGACGTCCTCCCTCCTTGCGCTCAACCCCTTCTGGCAGTGCACACTTTATATTCAAGAGACGTCTACGATCACTTCTGTTCAATCAATGCATAAGAAGCATCGATTCATATCCAGCAAGTTACGGTTCCTCTGAAGGTAGGCTGCGCGGTGGCTGCATAGGTGACTGAAATTTCTGCCCCGCAGCCAAAGCAACTAGCTAGTTAGTTGCATACAGTACCTAGTAGCTCAACCCCACGCGCTCCTTGTAACTATGGTACATACTTGGACTGCGGGAGTTGCACTACAACAGGTAACCTATATTTATTCATCCACGGACCAGCATCTGCAGCAGATGCCAATCTCCGCATGGACTGGCCCTTTGATTTCGCATCTCCAAGCCTAGCACTTCATTCAACTTTCACCAACCATGCCTCCTCCCTCGAATAAAATACACACCATCGTATCTCGAAACAATTCAATATTCGACCCCTGGAACACTGCGTCGACCGGCCACCAACGCGCAGAGAACCCTTATTCCAACACGTCCGAATGGCGAACCACACGAACGGAGAAACTCTCGCATCAGTTCGGGAAGCCGGTCACGAATGGAAGTGGGGATGGGACGTTGAGTAGTGGTTGTGGGACCAACAATAAAAACCGGGATGGGGATCATAATGCCAATGGGACAGGAGAATGGAGATGGATGTCTGCGGCCGACGCGGAGAGGCAACGTTTGGGATGCGCGGATATTAGGAAGTTGATGGGTGGTGGAGTGAAGAAGAGAAAGCGGGACGGGGATGGAGATGCGAGCTTTGGGGAGAAGGTCACGAAGAAAGGAGTCGAATTGGGAGACATTCGATCGTCTGCATCACATCATAGCAGTCGAGACCAAACCCAGTCCAAAGAATCCACAGCTCTTCCCTCGTCCGCGCGATCCAAGCTCGCTTTCTTCGACGGCAATCCCACTAATACCGATAACAACAGCACTACACTCAAACCCGATACTAAACCCCCTACCGGCATCTTCAAAGGAACAACAATCTACATAAACGGCAGCACCTTCCCCCTTATCTCAGACCACAAACTCAAACACCTCCTCGCTTCCAACGGTGCCAAAATCGCCATAACTCTCGCTCGCCAGACCGTGACACACGTTATCCTGGGACAGCCGAATAGAAACGGGTCTGGTGCCGGCGGCGGTCTTGCTGCTGGGAAGCTGCAGAAAGAGATCCAACGATCTGGCGGTGCTGGAACGAGTGTGAAGTTTGTGGCTGTCGAGTGGTATGTTTTCTCTAGTCTGTCGTTTTACACTTTGGTTGTCACAATTGGAACCTCCGTTACCGATTGCATGGTTATCACGAGAAAAGAAAATTCGTTGACTAACTCATAATCCATATAGGGTTCTCGAAAGCCTCAAAGCTTCTAAACGACTCCCTGAATCGGGTTTTTCTGATATTATAAACGCATGCCCCCAGGGCCAGCAGAGCGTTCTGAACATGTTCAAAAAGAAGACGGGTTCATGACCAAAATTCTAAGCCGCGTCTCTTTAGAAGCGTAATGAACGATATAATGACTCGATTGACGATAATGTGGACTGGAACCGAGAAGAAATACATTTCTCTTGCTAACGGGTGACTGTGATCGTGACGATGACGATGTTGATACGGTGTTTACGATTGTGCTTCTTCTCTACTGTCCATTTCTGGACGTGCTGTGCTGTTGTCTGTGTACTACTATTCCTTGCATTTTCATGGGTGTCTGATTGAGAACAGGCTTTGGATCACCGAATGGAGTTATGGCATTAGATATGACCCAGTTCATATAATGTGGAACAACAGAAAAGTAATTTAGATGATAACGTTTAGTGAGAAAGAAGCGCTACTAATACCAGAACGAAGTTCCGTATGGTAGATCATAGTTCTGATATACATACAAGCGTAATCACTCAGGATCCTAGTTTAGAAACTATGAGAAGACATTTTATTCGCCCTGTCTATGCTATATGCTAGCCCCAACTCCAAGATGGATCCTATCCAGATATATTGCCGATCCGATCCGACCCATAGCCATTGTCATTCATGTCATGTCAGGTATGCAGAAAATAACAAATAAAAATATATGACAATAAATGGCAAGTTGAGCCCTGGTATATCGTCCCATATAGCAAATCCAAATCCAAATCAAAATAGGTGCAGCGAAGGATGTAAATAAGTACAGTACAGGTCATGAGAAGCAAAGGTAGAGATATTGAGGAGAATCGTCAGGTCGTATCTAGAAGAACAAAGGGCGGGATCCAACGCCCGTAATCCACGTAGGGAAAAGGATTCACATAGAAGAAGGGAAGATGGAACAAAAGTTTATAGGAATGCTCCGTCTCTGCTGACTTGTCTTCTACTTCTCTGGACGTCTTCGTTGCTGCTGCCGCTGCTCGTCGAATCACCTCTGGTGTATCGATTGCCTGGTCGGCGCCAGCCGCTTTCTCGACGTCCGCGGCTGTTGGAAGACGTCTGCGACGAAGACAGAGATGCGACCCCGTGGTCGGAGCTGCTGTAGCCGAGGTCTGGGGATCGCAATTCGACTCGCGTGTAAGGATCAGCGCTTGCGCCTGCTGCTGATTCTTCAGACGGGATACGGGGTAGTGGATTTGGTCTCCGAGCAGGCACCACAGGAGGGTGAGGGTGAGGGTGAGGGTGGCTGGCAATGTTGTGAGAAGCGGATGCAGCGTGAGGCATTTGCCAGCTGTGCTCAAGCTCCTCGTTGATTGGAGAAGCCACCTGCTGCGAGGGAGGGTACATATAGTAGTTTTCGACCTCCCCATGATGGTGCGGCTCTTCGTAGGCGGGGAATGCAGTAGTAGAGGCGCTTGATACCGATGGTTGGTGTGGACGCGAGAAATGGACCGGCCTGGGGACCAAGTCTTCGACACTCGAATCACTGGACGAAGACAATGTCCGTTGCATCTTTTCATCCAACGATTCCTCACTGCTACGTGAATCGCTTTTCACCAGCCCCAGGCGCTCCTCTTCCGTGGCATGTTTCCTCGCACGTCTCTGCTCCAGACTGTCTGTACGATGGCCTCGCCTCAGAATTCCGCGCACAGGACTAGCTGGACTCCGGGGTGACTGCTCGCCAGTCTTCGATCGGTGGAAAACATTTTGGAACGAGAACTGACGGCGCGCACTATTCGGCGTTTGTTCAGGCGCCAGGTGGCCACCGCGAGTAGGCGACTGCGCTGGATGGCTCTCGTCAGCCCATGAGATGGAACGAGGGGTATCACTGCGCTCTCTCCCAAGTCGCGGCTGGAAAGGCGCGTCGAGATCTGCTCTATACCCTGAAGCAGCTCCGTGATAAGCCGTATCGCTGCCCTTATTCGGGTGAACAGATATGTCGGTTAAAGCAACTGGATGGAGTGGGCTGTGTGTCTTATGATGGTCTTCGTGAATTGATCTCCACTGCGTCGGATGAAGTACGCTGGATGCCCGGGACACAACATCGCCCAGAAATGAATGGCCGCTTTGCTTCGTGCTGGGCCTTTCCTTCTCCTCCTCCTCCTCTGGGAAACGCGACATGCCCAGCGGCGGGTGAAGAGTCCTTGCGGAGACTGGCGTGCCAGGTGTACGCGGTCGTACCATAGTCGGTCCCTGCCCTACAACGGTCTTGCGCCTCCTCAAGCCATCCCACTCGATGATTTCGTTTTCACTCGGAGGCCTCAAATGATCCTCTTGCCTCTCCATGAAGTATCGACGGGCTTCCTCCGCTTCTATCTTCTGCCTCGAGGTCGAGATCCTCCTGAGAATGGCCGCCGTACCACGAATGGCATCAGCCTTGGGTTCCAGTTCTGGTTCTTCCTGTTCTCCAACCTCCCGTATCTGGTCCAGGTCTCCCTTGAAGACTGCCGCATCCGGCACGTCTTTGGCCGACTTAGAAAGCTGCAGTAGCACCACGCCTGAACAGATCTGTAAGAATCCAATTATAACGGTTGCAATTTGAACTCCGGTGCCTTTGAACCCCCGGAAAAGAACTGCAGAAGTTATAATTGTGGCGCTGGTGAACAGGACATAGTACGTCGGTGTCACCAGAGCGGCATTGAAGATATTTAGAGCTTTCTGCAAAGAGATCAGTAATATGCATCGAGTTCATGGTTGATGTACGACTTACGTTGAGAAAAATAATCTCCGTGAGGAGTGTCGCAATAACAAAGACGAACAAGACGTAAAGAAACCATTGCTTAAATTGGGGCACACCCCTTATCTGGGCCAGAATGGCCGCGCCGAGACCCTGTGTCGCAACGACACTCAATCCTCCGATCAAGCTGCAGATGCTGATGTAGACGAACATATTCTTCTTGCCGTAGCGGGGACCGGCCCAAAAAGCAAGAAAGGCGCAACCGACGATGATGACACCGGCATAACTGAGGAATCCTGGTGCAATGACAAAGTGTTGCATGTCCTGGATGTCGTTCACGGAAGACTGCTCCGGGGCATTCATCGCGATGGCGACGGACCCGATAATACAGCTGAAGCATCCCACCTTACCGACAAAGCTTAGTCGTTCTTTCAGGAAAATGGCGGACAGGATGGTGGTGATCACCACGGACAGCGCACCCAACGGGGTCACCAGGATAGCATCGACGAACGCATACGCGACGAAGTTGCAGATTTCGCCGATGATCATCAAGATCATTCCACTCCACCACCAGAAATTTTTAAGATATCCATAACCTTCACCAGCCTCTTCGTTGTATTTGACATTGGCCTTGAGCAATCCCGTCTTCTTCAGAACGAATGACACTCCGATGAAAAGGCCCGAGGCGACGGCTAATGAGATCCCAATGGCTTTGTACACGGGCGGTCGACTATCTGAGCTGCTGGAGGTACCGGACCGGGCGTACAGCTCGTTCGCGCGCGCAAGGATCGATGCGGAAGTTTCCATGACGGCAATAAGGGCCACTGACCAGCAATGGCGACCGTTGCGTCAGGTAGGACGTCTGTTGAACGTCTCTCACTCGGGACGACCGTCCACGAGCACAGTCAGAGGTGTCGATAGCGAAGTTCCGGCTAGAGGGGGGTCCGGCGATGAAAAGGAGAGAATACGGAGTAGTCGAAAACACACCGCTCAGGGATCAGGGGTTCATGGACGCTTGGCCGCGGTGTCAAACATGTGTAGATAGATCGTCTGTCGTTTCTGAATCGAAAGTGTGAAACTGGAGCCTGGCGGGCTCGTTTCACGATGACGGTCTTTGAGCACAGGCTCTAGCCCAGCGCCTGGGGCAGACGTTCGGTACGTCCTACCTCTGGAACACCGCTTGGATGGTTCTTGTATAGCAATGACGTGAGATACAGTCCCAAATCGTCCGCCTTGACCAGATCAGCGGTGCGCCCAGAGCCTTCCCCTCCTTACGAGAGTTTCAAATTGATCGTAGCGCGGGGAAATGGGGGAGCGTCGATAGTATTTCCGTAGCTGGACAACTGGTATGCGTGCACTGTCTGCAGCACAGGTGTCTGATCGTCGCTGGCAAATATCTCGACAGATAGAAGGAACGTACGTCGAGCAATGGATCGATGAGAGCGATGGGAGATGGAAAAAAATGCCCCCCCTGAGCGAACGATAAGGGGAACGAACGGAGGGAGGCTGGGCCAGGAGCAGCAGACGAGCCGAAACGTCGTCAGCGCCAGCTCGAAGTCTGGTGTGGAGGATGAGTGGCCACGCTGCCCTCTGCTACGCGCCGGCTCTGATCGTTCACCATAGGATCCTTACAGACAGGAATTAATCAAACACAGACTAGTCTCTCTTTTCTACGATTACTTCGTCTCTCTTGGTCTACAGGGTCTTCTCTGTGCGTGGGTGCTAGCAGAGTAATACTGCATCTGCTATCTATCGATCGTTGCCGCGGGGACTCTCATCTCCACCAGACGAGCCCAGCCCCGACATTCCAGCCACCGCGATACCAACTAAATTTAACTAAACCCATCATTATTAGCTTGACCGTTCCACTTCTTCAGGGACTGGCCGATCTCCGTCTCTTCGTCTTGTCTAGACCAGACCTGACCCGCTCAGAGATTGTCGACACCTGAGCAGGCGACTATTCGCCTGAAACACTCTTACCAGCAGGATAAGATGAAGCCCTCCACCAGACAAGGCACAAACACTCAATACTAAAACGAAAGATACAAAATAAAAATAATATAAAATAAAATAGAAAAGCACGAAATATATGAATAATGTCAAGACACACTTGAGAGCCTTACAGTTCATTGCAGCGCGACCGGTAATATAATCTCAATACGGTATAATTACACATGTTTCACCAGTCCTCGTTGATGGCAAATACGAAGCTAATAATAATAGCCTGGGATATTATCTACAGAGCACGGGAAGTTTTTTAGTAGAAAATTATTTGATTCAACAAAACCTCGAACTGGTGAGATGTGACCATCGTACAGTACAATTATGCTTTGCCTTCATATCTCCGTTAGTCTATGAGTATACCACATGGCCCATGAATCTGGAGCTGGATGGATTATTTGAAGCTAATGCGCAGCCAAGAGGACATTGTGACAGCCAGCGGTGTGGCGAACAAGGTTACAGTAGTTAGCTTAGCCGGAGCCTGTGTCCTTTTTATTTTTCATGAAGGAGTTAGAACCTCTCTGCCTCATAGGTACCACCGTCGTGCTAGCAGGCGAATGCAGTGTATTGGTGGCCTATAACATGCACGGTAAAAATCTTACGATAATTCCCTTATAACCGACATGCTTCGATTTACCCTCCGGCTTGTCCAGGGTCTCTGGAGATTCCGGCTCGTGAAATGGTTCCTACGCATAGCAGCATTCTTGTTCCTGCTGGATCGGAGTCTCTTTTATCTAAATAGCTTCGGGGTGATCGATATCGACACCTGGTTGGCGATCGAAGATGAGCTTCCGTACGATGCTAATCGGGCTGGCACAAACCCCTACCGAGATTTGCCAAATGACCCAGCAGTTCTTCAGACGATCAAAGAAGGTATACTCCGTTTCATTATTTCATTAGACCAATTAAGGACATGTTTAACAGAGTGCTAATATTCACTAGTCGCCTATATCTCTGACATTCTGAGAGATACGTTTCTTCCTACATCGTTGCCGGACGATGACTACGCCCTGTGCTCCAGCTATCTACGGAGCCTCGAGACGCGGACCGACCTCTCGTGGCTCGTCCTGGAAGAAACAGGCATTGACCGGACCATCTCCGCAATAGCCGGCCGTGGTAGCTCGTCGAGAAGCCCCATTCCCGACGAGCCCTTTTCGCTACATGAGCGCTTCAAGAAGTTGAGCCAGCACTGGCATACTCTGCAGCTCGATCCTGCAAAGCCAGAGCGGTGGGAGAAGTGGTTCGACGAAACGTATCTTCCGCCATTGCTCAAATCGAAGCCATTAGAGAGCACGCAAGACGGCCAGCCGTTCCAAGTCCAGTTCACTCCGGAGCAGCAAGCCGAGGCAGACGCCAAATTTACCAAGTATCTCAAAGAAAGAGAACGAAAAGTGTCGTATCTCAAGATCCACCCGCCGAAACCGATGGGGTTTGTCCCGGTGTCGCGTGATTCAGGATCTATCCGCCGTGCCTGGGGTAACCTGTTCTCAGACGGTAGGGTAGAAGCCGGGCGGTCGATCCCATTTGGCTCCCTAACGGAAAACCCGACCTTCAAGCCAATCTATCGATCTTTATGGCTGGAGTCGGTTCCCTTTAGCTGGGTCAGTCCTGCGGAGAAGGATAAACCAGAGAGTGACGAAGATAGAGAGAGGCAAACAACTGAGATTCTAAACAACATGGAGAAAATGCGGGAAAGAAGAGCTCGCCAGGAGGAATTTCAAAAGCAGTTGATCGAGGAGAATGAAAGAAAAGAGAAAGAAAGAGCGGAATCTGACAGGGGTTCAGTGAAAGCTGAGCTCTGAGAATCGAAGACGCAGATTTATCTTCGGGCCTTCATGTCTGTCCCTTTTGGTTCGAAATTGAAGGGTTCGGCTTTGTAGTATTATGGGACCCTTGATATTAAGTACATAATATAATATAGTAGATGCTGATTCAGTCTTTGATATTCGAGCAAACAGCTTTTCAAAACAGACCATAAACTACCATGCACTTCTTCAATATGAAGAATTTTTCTCATGATCGAAGCCCAAAGGTATGAAGACACCAAGAGAATCAGTCATATTTGCCATGGCTAAGACATATCAATGATTAATACACCCGATAGTATGAGATAATCCTTCGAGGAATAACCATGGCAGGTAAATTGATATTGTCCAATTTAATGTTACAACACCTCCGGCTAGCTGGGATTTGATTTGGTGGTAGAGACAAATGAATACAATAAATACAAGCAGAGTTCAAAGCTAGCCTATTGCAAATATTATTTATGAGTAAACAGAAGTGCTTGCACCAAGCGCTTCAGTTCGGAAAGTGTGCGTGGCTTTTCTTTTTGTCCTCTTTTTTTGCCAAAATTAAGCAAATGTACTCAAATATAATACTCCGTATGTTATTGAACAATGTGTCTTGGCATGAGCCATACTATCAAATCAGAGGTAGTGATAAGTTTGCGACAACCACAGCAATAGCCACTATATCATACGATAGTCCAAGACTCCATTTACAGCCCTTTTTCTCGGTCAATAATGAACTATTTGCAGGAAAGGAATGCCTTGGTAAAAGAATGTCATGTTCAATTGTCCTAGGTTAGCTGATCGAGAGGGGTCTACTACACTCAGGGAACCCGCCCTTTAGCAAAGTTAAACCTCACACATCGCTTCTGTCTTTCGTTTCCATCAAAATATCATCAAGAGACATACCGCTCAGCCTGCAGCAGGATACTTCTTACCTCGATCATGTTATAACTTCAGTGGTAGGGAATCCTAGGTTCTATCCATGAGGTGGCGACTGCGATATAGCCGGTATAGTAAAGGCGCAAGTGCATCCAGATCGAAAACCGCCTTGGCACAGACTCTCTTGTCAGTCTTCCAGCTCATGTTACGAGGGAATCTCCCTGTAGGCTAAGACCGTAGCTCAACCTACGGATCCTCAGTAGGGCAGAATGCCGTCATCCCGCTAAGCCTGCCTTCTCAAACCGATATCAAGAGATCTCAGAACCCTCAAGTAGCCGGTAGTTAGTAGCGTGATCCCATTCTAAGGGAGTAATCACGGGACGAGTGCGGACCGCTGCCAAAACCTCGAAGAACCAGCTGAGAACTTCCAGGCCGTCCACTGCGCAGGCATCGGACAGTCCTCCAGCATCAAAACCGTCTGCACCCTGCTGGACCTTGATCATCGAGACAAGTTACATCCGGCTACATCATTGGATGTATAGGACAGTAATATGGGGAAACATCACGCCCTACCCACGTGATGTGATATCCGCCAAGACGCAACTCCGCCATGAGTGTACAATATATCAGATACTTTGAATAATAACAGCCTCAAGATAGCCGAATCTCTGCTGTGATCACCTGACTTGGGATACAGTCTGCGAACAACACGGCCAGAATACCAGCACAGGCACAGCCCATCGTCTGGCCTCCTTCGCATCCCCTATTCCACATAAGAAGACCATGCCAAACAGCAGCTCTCGCCATAGGCGCGTAGAGCCAGCACGTCCCGAAAAGGGCAAAGCCCCTCGACGCTCACCATCGCCCAAAGAATCCATCCCAGGTGCAAGTCCAAAAGAGGATGCCCAGCCTCGGAAAAGGACCGGTTCAATAGGCGAACCGAAGCAGAGATTGAGAGTCAGTCATGCCTGTGAGCCATGCAGAGCCCACAAGCGAAAATGTGACGGCGGACGTCCTGTCTGTGCACGCTGCAGAAAACTCCACGTTGGCTGCTACTATGCAGATGCAAGAGGAGAGAAAATAAAACGGTATGTATCTCCTCGTTCTGAGGAGCCTTCCAAAGCCACACTCATCGCCGTCTTCCCGCCCGTCATGAATCTGACAAGGGAGAAGCTAACTGCAGGGGCACAACCTCTCAGTGATATGAGAGAGTTGACTGCAACCGCCAACGTTTATAGGGACCTTCTTCTTGAAGTGCTTCCACAACTTGATGCTGCGACCCAGCTTGCCGTGAAGGAGACCCTGGTAGGCTCCGTCCCATGAGAGTCTCGCCCCCCTTTTATCGCCAAAGAGCAGAAGCTGAAAGACAGGATGAACACAGGCATCCCACGAAAAGGAACACCAAGCTCAGGAGTCCAGGATGGACGAGATGGAAATAACAGGCTCCGCCGGCTCGCCTCGACTTCAAGACCGTATCCAACATGACGTGACAGTTCTGGGGAGATCTGTCGGCTTCCTTGGGAAGTCTTCGGCCATAAGATGGATGGAAGAGATCGTCGAAAAGGTATCACTCGACGATATATTCCACAATAGACAGCTTGTGCTGATAAAACACAGGTTCTCACGAAGGAGACAAACGTACCGCCGAAATACTTGGAGCTGCTAGGCAAGCTAGATCAGACAGGCGACAGGGAAGAATTTTCGCACCTCCTCGCATCTTCGTGCGTCTACTATCTCGATGACATGGATCTGGACAACTTTGGAGAATTTGGAGAAAACGTAAACGCATTCCAACTGCCTCAGCGCGCTGTGGCCGATGCCCTCCTCGATTCCTACTTGGCGACCGTCCACCCGTTCTTCCCGGTGATCGATGAGGAGGAATTCAGAGAACAATACCAGAGATACTGGTCCATTGGAAGCCCTCTGACAGAGGATATCCTGGTTTGGATTGCCACCCTGAATGTCATATTCTCTCTCGGTGACCTCTGCGCACAGGCATTGGAGATGGAATGGAGAGGCAACCCAAACGACCATACCCTCTACTATATCCGCTCGCGGTTGGTGTTGCAAGATTTTGTCCACACGTTAGACAGAACGGACCTCAACCATATCAGGCTTGACGCAATGACAGGCATGTATTTCTTCGCTAGCAACCAGATGAATAGGTTAGTGTCGCTGTTGCATTGCACGAATTGCTTGTTGATTGTCCATAGAGCCTGGCATACCACAGGAACCGGCGTCCTTCAGGCTTACACCTTAGGGCTTCATCTGAAAAGCGTAGACATTTCCGTGGCAGAGACTCAACATGACATGGAAATGCGCATATGGCATTCGCTGGCGTCACTTGAAACGCAGCTGTGCTGCCTTACTGGCCGTCCGACGGGAATATCAGAACGTGCTGTGAGCACTGGGATGCCGAGACCTGTCAAGATAATGGACACCCTAGGATACATTGATTCCAAAGAAGTGGAATCTTCTGTATCGGACGGCAGAACGTCTGATGAGGCTCAAACACCTCCATCCCGTATCGCGATCGACCCGTTCGAGGCCACCGTGGAGCTTGATGCGATATTGAGCGAGACACTAACGTATCTCTACAGTGCAAGTACTGTAACACTCCGGTGGTTCGAAATACAACGGATTGTGGATCGGATGAATTCGAAATTGGCGAGGTGGTCGGCAGCTTGGACGCCAATATTCAAGGACGCCCTTCGTCAACGGATCGAGCCGGCCCCTCGGGCACGCTCTCAGGTGATGCATCTGCAAATTCGATGTCACAGCGTGAGTATTTTGATTAACCGACCTTGTCTATGCGGCACAGAAGACGGTCTTGCCAGTTCTATGCCAGATCAGTCGCCAGGGTCTCGGCGCTCAGACGAGTTGGCTGCTGCCCGTTGCGTCGCTTCGGCGCAAAATCTTGTTAAGCTTCTGAGGAAAGAATCAGACACGCAGGCGTTCTATTCAGCGGCTCCATGGTGGAGTATTCTGCACTATCTTGTGCAGGCCGCAGCGATCTTGACAACTGAGATTGTATACGGCGCTGTCCATGTGCCCGGCCAGATAGACAGCCTCGCTGCTGATGCCGTGATGGTCCTCCAGTGGCTTCGAGCGATGGCCACAACCAACACCTCCGCAGAGCTGGCTTGGATCGCTCTCAGCAGGTTGCTTCAGCTTGCACTTGCAAAGAATGACCGAGACGTCGGCTCATGGGCAGCCTTTATGCCACCAGATCTCGCCATTAGATCTCCAAGTCAGTGATCAATGTTGGCGATTGTTCGTTGTGAGCAGCGTCGATGAATATGGTGTCCTAGTAGTCCCGGAGCCTCCCGGTAGGTGATGCCTTTCTTCTCCCTTCAATATATCCTACCCCATCCTTCCAATGTTGATCCTCGCAAAGTCTCCGGGAAATGGCTTTAGGCGATGAGTTGGGTCCACATGGTCGATTCGAAACATATCCCGGTCATGTACATAATAGATACCTCGAGTTGCATAGGACGCAAAGGACTCTCATGTCATCCCAAGCGATGACAGGGTCCACAGGTGTTGCGTATCTAGGCTCATCGTCTGTTTTTACGTCGCATCTTGGGTCCTTTTTCGGTGCCGGAGTTGCGTAACCACTAGGAATGATATTGTCTGCTGAAATTCGATAGTGAACTGCGCTCCCTCAACGGGCCTGCGTGCATAATTCAGCAATGATTTCTTCTGTTGAGACGCCAGGACACCCGTTGATGTTGATTATATAGACGAAAGAGGCGTGATATGTCCGCTGTTGCCTGATACCTACATAGTCAGTGACGACAAAGCGACGCGGTGCCGGGAGAGAAGTTGTTGACGTGGAAGTAGGAGACGACTTCTCGTGAGGAGCCTGGAGGAGAGCAGATATCTTCGAACGACTGGGAGGGCGAGTCCGTAAAGGGGGCGACCATGCGGGTGGCTCATCCGCATCGATGCGTGTCAGAGGATAGGAAGTTGGTCGCGCGGTGTCCATAACAGCGTTGGAAGTTTGATGCACGGCCGAGACCAAGACATGGTGAGGTAGGATTGATCCCATCACCACGGTTCCACCGTAAGTCACAGACGGAGCACCACCCACGGATGAGAGACCACAACCCACAGCACAAGCACACACTTTTATAACGCAGAAGAGGGTATCCGCATCATTACTACGAGCGAGTGAAATGATCAACGGGCTGTCTGGCGGTTCGAGGAGCATCATTGGCAGAAGCAGAACGTCGAGTCCAATGCTCGCCCTCGACTTGGCAGGAAGTTTTTTCCACAGCGCTTCTCATTGGTGTGGCTATTTCTTCCGCCCTGTGGGCACAGGACGTCTTTTCAAAAGGAGATCGAGCTGAGAGACTCCTGAAGAGCATTGCGACGCAATCAGGGGGAAGGGATGGGAGTCGATGTGTCCATGGACATGTCTCATTCCTCTTTCTTTTGTCTCCTTTCGTTTTTCTCTCCTGGCGCGGCTTTGCGTGCGGTTTTATATGTCTGTTTACACTTAGCACCCATTCATAGGCGACAATGCTTGACGACAGGGATTACATGATGCAATGATAGGGATAACTACGATAATAGCAAGCAGTACTGGTAATCCAATGTGGTATTTAACGTCGTGTCTCACTTGGTTCTGTGTAGCTAACAAAAGAAAGTATCTCAAAAGCTACTAGGTAGATGATAACTGCCCCCCCTTCCCACCGCGCCTCCCTTAACCATACCTTCCCTGAATCCTCCGATTCCATCCTATCTCATGGGCCATCTTGGTATCACAATGCGAAAAGACAAATAAGAAAACGGTTGGATGTGTAAACAGCGGATAACGCCTCCCCGTAAACATGACAGCATGGAGAACTCGTCAGACAATTCAGATTACATCAAGGGAATATAACAACATTAGAAGGCTTCGTGATCTTCGTGATTCTCAGTGAGCGAGAGGAGGAAAAGAGCGTCGCGATGCCATCTTCGAGATAGCACTCAAGGATACCAGATCCCAGAAAACAGTTTTCAAAGGAAATTCAAGAAATCTTCACGTCCGATCATCATCTCACGTTGTAGGTTGGCTTCCGTAGCTTGTTGACCGCAGGCGGTGGTCCGTCGACTGGATAGGGAGGCAGAAGCGAAGAATGATGATGGTGAGGCTTCAAGGGTGGTGGTGCAGTGGCCGGCGGGAGAGGCATCATGATCCCTCCTTCCTCAACAGGATAGGGAATCGGAGTCTTGGGTGGAACTGGCGGAGGATGCGTTGCATCCATGGAATCTGTGCTGTGACGCGGCGAGCTCTGTTGCTGGGAGCTGGGTCGACTATGCTCGAAGCTGTAGCGGAACGGATTGTCGCCGTTTGTACGAAAAGCGGGGTGGATATGGCTTTGATCCTCCGATACTGAAGGCTCGTCAGAGGCCATTATGCTGAATTTGTCCTGCGGAGAGGTAAGGTGAACACTGGGTTGCGACACTGAGAGGCGTTCGAATGGAATATCCGCAGGTAGCTCTGCAGGAAGCTCTACCGCCATTGGGTTGGATGGCGGCGGGACTGCCATCTGCTGAAGAGAGGTGATCCCAGGAGCTACAGTCTCCTCGTCAGGGGCATTTGCAGCTGCAGCATGCGCCGCTAGTCGACGATGCATGCGTTCAATCTTGGCAAGCTTGACAGAGGCGCTGAGGTTCATCTTCTGCACGTCTGGCTTTGACAGGTATCTCCGCGTACTCGTGCTGATGTCTGCCAGTCGGTTCCACTCGTTCATTCCGAATTCGCCAACTCCCACTTCGACGTTCAGTCGGTAGTAGTTATCCTTGCTGACATTTCTCTTGGCCAAGTGATCCCGCAACATGGCGTTATGGATATCTTCGCACCCCTCAATCTTAGCGATTAACCGTCTCCTTGCCTCCGCGAAGGTGCCCAAAGCATCACTGAAAAAGGACTCCCACCACTCATGTTGTCGACCGTTCGTTCCCGCAGGTCGTTTGCCAGTGCCAATGCTAACAAAAACACCAACTTCTCTTCCTGGCCACTCATTTACTGTTGCCTCATCGAGGACAAGAGGCGCTGGATTGTATGTTCCCGCTCCTTCATCAATAAAATAATGCTGTCCGATCTGGATGGGCTTGAATGCCAGGCCAGTGGCGCATGTAGCCCGACCAGCTTGCCAAATAGTGCAGTTGAATTCCGGGGGAGGCTCTTTTCTCGAATCGTAAGATCGCAACAGAGCGGCAGGGCCGTTCCTCGGCGTCCCTTTGTAGAGAGCAGTGACAGCACTGGTCCTAATATCAGCATGTGGCAGTCAACGACTAAAGCTGGGAAACTTACGTCTTCGTTCTGAATTCTCGGTTGTCGTAAAGGAGTGCATCAGGATTGCCCCATCTCAGTCCGTTAATGAAAGTCGAGTTCCTCTGACTGACAGGTGTGCTGGGACTGGAGGCCCCAACAGTGCTCACACTACCACGACTCAGTGTCCTTCGCGGAATGTTGACGCTGCTGGGACTGAAGATAGGACTGATGGAATCTCTGCTAGAACCGCCCATGTCATTCCCTTCCGACTCAAAGACCGTGTGCTCCCGGACACACTGCTTAATAGCCTCCTCCAGTCTCGAAGCCTTGAACAGGGTGGATCGGTAGGGAATTCCGGCAATGGTCTTGTCGGTCTCGAAAACCATCTTGGTCATGCGCACATAGACCTCCTTGCACGTCTCGATATCGAGACGGAGTCGCCCCAGCATGATGGCGATCAGACCACCAGTGCCGGTGCCTACGATAAGATCGAAATGATCGCATGGTTTGGGAATCTCATCCCGACGAGGGGCTTTGCCTTCGCATTCGACATAGGTCCGGTACATGAGTTCCTGGAGGAGGATGAGCATCGAGTAACCTCGAACGCCACCTCCGTCTACCAAGCCGTCAGCATCCTGCGGTGTCTATGTGTTGGTACAAGGTACTTACCCAACGACAGAATCCTCAACGGAGGACCCTTTGTAGTGTCTTTGCGACGAAGATTGACTGTCGTCTCCATCGTCGCGCTGGAGGAAAAATGCGGCGCAACTCCCGCCGTCTGCGGCTGAAGGACCGTAATCAGATCGTATGCACAATAGCACTTGGGTGTTGGTGTATCGCGGGGTCTGGTGAATCTGGATCCAGAAGTTGCCGCCGGGTTGCGAGGGGTACGTTCAGGTGAACGGGAGTGACAAGAGATGTCCAGGAAGTCGAGAATATTATCAGCACACTCAACTCAGGTGATTGGTTTTCCAGCCAAGAAAGTTCGACAGGTTGACAGGCGGGCGGAGTCGAGATCAAGTGAGAATGACGATACTGGAGAGAAGGCGAGGGCGCTCAGGTACCGCGGATGATCCGAACCCCAGCCCAGCGCGTTCTACCGTTTGTTCGTTCGTGCTGGCTGCTCCACCACCAGCGCACGACTAGAAACCGTCCAGAAGGAGTTTTTCAGCTTGCGATGACGGGGGCCCCGATTGGAGAGACGGTGGCAGACTGGCGGTGGTTGAGGTGTTCGCCTAGGACCTCACTAACTATTCTAGTGAGAATGAATCCCCAATGAAGATGATCACTGGCTATGACGCCCTCGTGGCTGTGGCGGTGTTCCGCTGCGTCATTCGAATGCCTTCTTGTCAGCTTGTTCTTCTGATTATTAGTTACTGCCGGATAACTCGGCCTATTCGCTGTTAGGCAGCTATTAGTGCGTTCTTACGGTGTGCTCAGAGACCTCATATCATGGCTCAGTCGTGTGTATTCAAGTTGGAGATATGTACGTACATACATATGGATCACTATTAGAGTCTGCATTCTTCCCCACAAGCTACATCAGCAACATGAACAATGGACGTGAGGAACAAGCAAATTCTCAGTTTTCTTTGTTTTTTGAGTTCATTGTTCCCCACGGTTCCCTGTGGGCAGAAACATGTTTCGACTCTCCCTGCAGAGTTCTATATTTAGCGGGCGGGCCCACGAACGGTTGGTTCCTGGATGCCATATCACAATGCCGACAGTGATAGAAAACGGCCTCAGTCCACCGGGTTCCTCTAACGTCGGGTATACCATTGTGGTGTGGTGCCTTTGTAGGTTCATCGAGATCCGTTCTTTCAGGTAGTAATGATAATAATATTGAGTGGACATCCTGTATTAGCGATACTTCTCTGCAATCTATCTATTTCCGATCTAACAACCTGATTTACTCCGTACAACCAGGACTCTATACAGTTCGTGCTGGGATCATGATGCCTCTCAACTCGCTTCTTTTTCTGTGGCTGAAGAGAAATTATTGATGTTGTGTGCTCTTCATACGTACGCCAACGTTAGTTATCGTAGCCGATGCTGACATTTAATGTTTCTGCCTTGGCTTCCCCGCTATCCCAACACGATCAAAGATACCTTCCCAAGCATCCTGCAGGGTCTGTAACGCCTGGTTGCGAGTCGGACTCTTGCTGCGCATTATTCTATTCGGCTTTCGCTATCTCAGACCGGGGATGTGCTGCAGCCGATCGGTTCCGAGTGCGGAATTGTGGCGCAGCACCACGATACCCGCTTACAGTGTCACTTACAATGTCACCGACTGAAAATAACTGGTGGACTTGCGAATCTGTGGCAGACGAGCTATCAAACAAGCTCAAACCAGTGGATGCTGGATGCTGGATGCATCATGCGCGATGTACAGCCCGGTTGTCTCACGGTTTTGTTGGGTGAATGATCTTCCCCAACGCAAGATCCAAAGGCGAGTCTAGTTACATAGCATCTGCCGAATTAGGGACCCTTAAGCCATATCTCAAACAGTTCTATAGGTCACAGTTGCACTTCGAATGCGTAGCGACATATTTCGACGTCGTTGGAATTCTTACGCTCATAATCATCCCTTTAATGATGGTTCTAACCATTATGACTGTGGCTCTAGCAGATCCGTATTTCGAACGTGGCCACTCTCATATTCATTAATATAAGTACGATCCGAGCGAGGTGCGTTTCCAGTAAGAGTACATCATTTGACATGCTTCCAAAGAAATGTCTGTTGTCCCAGTGTACCTGTTATGGAAGATACAAATCCAGAGCTACAAATCACCACTATTATCCCGAAAGCCTGTTGAAAACACCCGTCGTCAATCATATATTTCTTAAAGCCTACCGTATTACATCGATCATGAAAAGAGTCTACATAATCCCCAAATACTGGCTCGTTCCTACCTCCATACTTAGTATACTCGTACCCTGAATAGAGACCTTTCATCAACTAGTTTTTTCCAGGAACTTGGCTTACTGATCCGTAGTAAATAGTGTAAATAATTAAATGTTATTAAATGTGAATAACTATATACATCTTGCAGAGTGTAAATGAGTATTTTTATGTATTAGTCTTTCCTAATATTACATGGTATACCCGGATGGTATATGGTTATATGATTTTTGCTGCATTGGCACTGTTGTATATTTCCTCTGTTCTGGCGCAATTTTCTTTTCTGCTTAAGTATTGCTTTGATGCTTTTTCACTTCTTTGGTGCTCTGCCCTTCTAGATTATATGCTAATATCTTTATCATATGGCTGCACCATAGTTTCATGTTAACTCTAATCCTGTTCAATGTGCTTGGGTTGTTTATAACATTAAGGCCCAGGAGAATAGGTACCTAGGTAGGTATGTTCCATTTCCTTCCTCTTCCGGTTTAGCCTTACGCATAGCAGATAGACCGAGCTTCGGCCTTTTATTTCTAGCTAGAGAACTTAAGCTTCTGCATTATCCAGTTTCTAGCCCTTGAGAAGTAATCTAAACACTCCCTACTCCTTCATGACTTTTTTCTAACTTCTTCTCTCTCCAGCTAGAAGCTCTCCTATCTAGCTAACTCTAGGATTAGATTAATCAACCGTCTTTTCTTTCCTTCAGATTGGGCGCTACAACTTATCTCCCATGCCTCTTTTTTTTTTTTTTTTTTTTTTTTTTTTTTTTTTCTCCCACTTTTCCGTCTCCCTCGTTTGCGTGAATTAATTCAGATTGCGACTTGATCTATGTCGCGGAGCTTTCTAATGTTTGATGTCGATTGATATACCATAGATAGAGAGAGATGCATCAAGATTGATCAATAACCGTGTAGAGGTTGCTAAACCCAAGGTTGGAGAACCCACTACCTTTGTTGGAACGAATAAACCTGATAAGGTGGTCAAATTCTAGGTGCCTGGAGGGGCCAAAAGTGCAAGAGGATTGTTTGAATAGCAAAGACGCGAAGAATTAGGGAGACGCATTGTGTCCTCAAAATAACATATAATATCTAGTATTAAGAATGCCAAGAGCATTGGACCGGCGCCAACTAGCTGTAGAGCAAATAAGTACTCTCTATTAGGAAACGAGCAAGCGAGCCGCGGGCCATGTGTTTTTCACGTTGTTGTAGACCCCCGTTCCAGACCTGTCCGGCGTTGAGAAAAGATTTTTGGTGGCGCGGTTGTTGGCCAGATTACTTAGGTAAGAGATATTCGATAGTTATGGGCTTATGGTATTATTATTCATCAATTGGCAGCAGACAGAGTATAGATGAGACACGGCAGATGGAACATCCAACGTTCAGAAATATCAACCCGATCTTGCAATGTAGAGTGCTCTCAATGTTAGACTCATGTGACTGCATTCTTGCGACAAGAAATATCCTGTCTATGTGATGAATATGACAGCAACTGCTGACCGGCTCCATGCTTACACTGGGGACCAGACTGTCAAAGCACATTTACAATGTGGCCAAAGCGCTTTAGGAACACGTCGATCCGAAAAGCCAGACCCTGACTCGTGGTATGTGCTCAATATGCTCTACTCACCAGCTAACCACTCTCCGGGTCTGGATCATAGTTAGTATCAGACTACGGGATCCTAATATTAGATCTACTATACTCTTTGCCTGTGGAGGCCTCGCCCGGCGCCGGACATGTCCCGGCAGGCCAAATTAGCGCCGACGGTCATGACAGCTGTAAAGAAGTCTATCGAATTCCGAGAAAGTATCAGCCATAGTCCATGGCCAAAACGGCCGGTTGAACAGGTCGAATTCATTGGATCTAGGCAGAACAGCCAGCCCTACTACTGTACAATCAAGCTGGCAATAAGACCGATCCCATGTTTCCTGGATGGTCGATGTTCTTGCTTCTCCACGAACCATAGTTACTGCTGGTATGATAGTAGACTCATCTGGTCCCTTCGGCCGATTATGCGCGCAATACAATCGTTAGCATGCAAAGTGAGCAGCAAGAGGATCTCATTCACGTTATTGGATCACTACTGCTTGCCATCGTTAGCAGATAACGCCAGTCGGGATGAAGGCATTGGTCATTATCATTCTAACTATTGATTGCTTCTCCTCTTGGGGAATACTCGTTATCACTTTCTGTTCTAGTCATGAGGGCCGACCTCGTTCTTTCTCAGGAGAAAAATCACCGCTTAACTCTTATTGTGAGTCTATTACTTCCCAAGAAAAGGCGGAGCTGGGGACTATTGCCCGCTGCTGCAGGGGGGCGGCTGATAAACTAGGCTCCAGGGCTCCTTTAAGCCTCAAGATTCATTCCCCGGCAGTTCCTGCAGTTGTTTCTCGGCCGTCAGATCAGTTTTGTTTTAGAACCAGTTCCAATTTAGTTGTGGAGCCAATGCAAGACAGTCAAAACACCCGTCACTACGCCTGCAGAAGGCAAGCAAAGACAACTCTGGCCGACGGGGTCAGCCACTCCTTTTGGAGTATGTATTACCGTCTTTTTCTCTAACAAGTGTACGCGCAGCACAAATCATGGACGACTATCTATTCTTGTTATACGGAGTCCAACTCTCACGCAATTGGGTTTGAAGGCTCACAGTACGTACGTATGTACCCTCATCTACGTCGCTTGCTACGACTGTTGACAACCGTCCCTAGCTGCAGAAACGCCGTAGATCCTACGGAAGGTAGACACTTTGGTTTCCAAATCGGTCCAAGAGCTCCAGTCGTCTAGGAATATGACAGGAACGGATCTCTGTAGGACCCCCAGCTATGGGCCCTGCCAGTCAAGCTCTCCCGCCAGGTACGGCCAATGATCCATCCATAATTCATCCACAATCCATCCGATGAGGGCATCCGGCTAGGTCCTCACGATGATGGCTTCATACTTCCTGTATCTGGTCGGGGAAAGCGACCACATAGTCGGCACCTGAGACGAATGTGAACACCGGAATGTTTTTAGGTTTACATTTTTCTTGACAAAGATCCATCTTTTCTTCTGTAAAGGGATAGTCTCCCTACTTCGCTCACGGAGACAGATATCATAGAGCTTCATTTCCATCTGCATAGTCCATTGCCGGATCCCGCCACCTAGGGTACATCACGTTCAATCATTTCTTGGTCATGATAATGATGATTTTTTGTGCCAGGCCTTATTATAATCCGGACTATTAATACAGCTGCATGCCCCGGTTCTCAGAAGCCCACGAGAACATTATTCAACTTCATATCCCAATTATTCTGTTGTATTCCTGTCTATTTACTGGGCAGCAAGAAATCGAAGGAACATCGGCTTCTCTTCCTTTTCTCATATCAGTCCCTTCAGATTTCTTTCCTTGTTTTTGATGTGATACATCTCTAAAGACTGCATTACCCTCCGAACTCAATCTGCGAATTTGAATTCTTTTGGGAACTGGAGCAGACAGGGTAAAACCTTTATCTTTGCATTTTCCTTGTTTCTCCTATCTTTCGATGCTTTCGAGTGCTTCCCTGCCACCACGATCGAGGACAGGTTGTTGGTAAGTCATGATTGAGCCCTTAAGTGATTCTGTTTTTAGTTAAAGGCCATGTTTACAATTTAGTATAGGACATGTAGGGTAAGCATTACCAAAAGCGCATTCTTTCAAGAAGGCCTTTTAGACTAACAGAAATCTGTGCTTCTGCTTGACTGTTCAGAGACGTAAAGGTAAGTGTGGATTGAAATAACCCAATCTTACATGCTCAATTGATAATCTGTTTATTATAGTGAAATGTGATGAGGATCGTCCAAAATGTGGCGTATGTCTTTGTAACCTGGTCCCCAATCTGCCCTTTGGATGTTATTGATTAGTTTACTTACGAAATAATATAGCAATGTGCCCGCCTACATCTTATCTGCGATTACAATCCACGGTTATTCCTCCGTGACAACACTCTGCAAATTATGGAGAAAATGACAGATGTATCCATAGTGGGAAATTCTGTTTGGGATTGTTGTAAGTTATATATTTCTGCAGTTTTATATATAATATCCACTTTTCTAATTTTCATAAACTGGTTTGTGCAGCTACGTTGCCAATTCGTATTAATATATCCCCAATGGATGATACCCTTCCACCCTTCAGATATCTGATATCTGATGAAGAACGAGAACAAAAAGCGAAAGCATATACTCCCGGTACCTATTACGTTATTGTCAATCCCGACAGTTTTTCAGGACTTCCAGAATATGCCGGTTCCATAACCAATTCTAATGTTGACAATATTCAAGGCGACAAACAAACAAACATCATTGAGACAAATGATCCCAACATTGTGATTTTAAGAAAATTCGAAGATGCTCCTCAACGACTATCATGGCAAACTTCCGGGTTGTCAGAAACTTCAGAGGCCTCTACTTCAATATTTCCTCAACTTTCGCTACAGAATTCAGTGATGGATAAATTGCGCAAACAGCAGGAGCGAATGGCCATAAAAGAAAGCAATCATGCAAAACTTCTTGCACATTTCCGCAACTTTGTTTGGAAACTGCTTGTGCAGACAGGCTTTCCCATCTCACATTTCCACATCCCCGGGGCTGAAATATTCGAGCAGGAAGCTGCCACCTTTCGTCCAGTAAGTCCACTGCATTGCACACAGAATCAAAGGAGAGAAAATGGTCCACGGTTTTAACTTGTATGGCCTCCAGCTTTTCCACGCGATGATGGCGGTATCCGCCCTCAGTCTAGCTCACCAGGGTAATGGGCAGGAAATCGACGCTCTTCAGCATTATCAATATGCATTTCCGTTGCTCCAAACCAGTCTTCGGAATCCACAAGATCTTTGTTCGGACGGACTTTTTCTGACTCACTTCTTGCTACTTATTTACGAGGTATTATTTTTCATTTATTTCCTTTGATCCATTGTATTTCTCACTATTTACATACTCTAGATTGCCGCTGCTGAGCCGGGTAGCTCTAATTTCTGGTTACATCACATCTCCCAGTTATCGCGCATAATAATCATGCGACGTTCCGTTTTCGGAAACGAACGATATCCATTCATAATTTGGTGGATTTGTAATATTGACCTTTATGCACTTTTTAGCGGTGCAGGAAACGGAGAATTTATTAGAACCATGATTCTAAACAATATGCTTCCAGGTCCTGAAACCCTTTTATATCCTATCAATCTTTCCGGGTATAGCATAATATACCCAGAAGAAAATGACAGTCTTCCTATGATCTTGCAAATGTATTATGCTACTTTTGTTTTGGCTATACGGTTAGGATTTCTCGCAGCGGACTTTCGAAGAGAGGCTGTGTTATCAATGGATCCTGCACCTGCTACAACCCTCTTAAAAAAGCTCCTGGGGCTACGGAGTAGCCTGGTATTGCTTTGGGAATCGCCCAATGCAATCTGGCTTCGCCAGAATACGAGCAGTTTCCCCTCGCGGTCAGCGGAACTGTGGCAGCAGGTGAGTGAGAGTGTATTCGCATTTCAACTTAGTCACTGTGATTTTCTAACAATTGTTGTTGTAGTCTATATCTCTTTATCATTCCTGCATGCTCTTCTCCTATACAAGCATGTGGCCGGGTCAGCGCCTGGGGCTGGAAAGATCTCCCGACAAAGAGCTTATACACCATTCGGCGGCTATTTTACAAATTGCAGAAAACATAATCAAAGCCAATAGGAGCGACCTTCGACTTCATTTTATAATATTTCCTCTTTTTATGGTTGGTGTATCCACGCCATCTGATAACCATAAAATGATGGCACTGGATCTTATATCGAGCATGGAGAAGGCCGGCATCGGGCGCAATGCAACGATAACGAAACGTATTCTTCAGGTTGTATATGAACGGCAGATGCAACAATTCATAACTACGGGGCATTCCTTACGTCTCTACTGGGTTGATATCATGAATGAGGAAGGGCTACAAGTGGTCAACTTTGGGTTGTGATGGACTTGATACTGCGGTATCTCGCGAAAGAAGGCGGAACACTATCTAAGCAGTATCTAGATATATGGTACTGTGACGGGGAGATGGTATCAGAAGTCACATAAGGAAGACCTAGGCGGAGCATGCGAAGTCTTCCACTAGATGGGAGAGATAAACAAAAGTAATCTCGAATCAAGCAATCAACTACGTTCAATTTTATCAATTTATTTCAGCCCCTATATGGAATAATACTTCGTTCAAGCTATTAATCACTATGGCTCACCGCCGAATAGAGATAAGTCCATTATCAAACACAATTAAAGCATTGCAGCAAATCTGGTATGGGCAACAGCAGCAAGACAAAAAAAGTCCCCAATGACAAAGGCATCATGCCGAAGCCACGGAAGATGGTAGCAAGCAGGGACAAGCAAAAGTAGCACTAACAGGTGCTAGTAGGTATTCGTAGTTGGGGGAGTAAGAAGCTAAGTTGCTATACTATGTAACTACTCAGGAAAGTATCTAACTAGTACTAAGGGGGTAAAGGATGCGGTGTCGCCAGCGTCGATTCCATACTGCAGAATGAGAGGGCCAGCATGGAAAAGCAGGCAGCAACGGGCAAACTTCGATTTGGGCCATACGTGAATATACATCATGTCTACTGAATGGGTCGGGTATCTAGATGTGGAAAGCAAACGCGAATGGCGTCAATGCGGGACACCGATTAGGTACCGCATGCATCATCTTCTCCAAACCCCGAATGACTCGAGGAGGGGCCAGAAAAAGCATCGCAAAGCTCTCTCTCCATATCTACCTCCAGAAATAGGATACACATTTTCCAGAACGTACCAAACTGAGCATATAAGATTTATGAATTCCAAAGAGAAGAGTCGTTTGTCATTTTGTATACCAAGGTTCTCCGCACATACTGTAGTTCCGGCTTAGCAGCCAAGTGAGGGGGTCCATAGAACCTTCCCCGTCGGAAAGCATCCGCTTGGTGAGAACAAAATACAGTTAACGACTCTATCGCGGCATATCATCCCATTTTCTTCCAAGATAATCGCTTATCGCAGCAACGTTTACTATACCTCTTGTACTTCTGCTATCAAGAAATCGTACGAGTTATCCGCAAATTGCCCGAGAGGCACTGGAGTCTATCATAAGCAGATAAATCTGCAGTACATAGTAAATACTTGAACATTGTCAGTTCAGGCATCGAAGATGAAGATAAGCCAGGTAAGTTGGTCTGCAGAGAACCCACGCTTTCCTGCCATAGTGCTTGTCTGACATAAATCCCACCCAGCTCTACATATATCCAGTGAAGTCGCTGCGACCAACGTCCGTGACGGAAGCAGCCATCACGAGACACGGGCTCAATTACGATAGGCGTTTCATGTTGCTCAAAGTCAAAGATGAAGACACCGGCGACTTCGAAAACATGCACGTCGCCGAGTATTCCGAATTGACACTTTTCCTGACAGACCTGGTGCTTCCAAGTGAGCATGGCAGTGGGAGTATTCGAATAATGTATCAACCACCCGCGGGCTCCAACTCGAGTCAAAGCCTTAAAACGCTCGAGATACCGCCTGACCCAGACGTGCAGGGGTTGCGAGAGCTTGATATCGTGATGCACAAGAGTCCAACGAAAGGGTATGACATGGGATATGAATTCAATAATTGGTTCAGTGAATGTCTCGGATACAAGGTCATCTTGGCGTACTTGGGACAGAACAGACGATCCGTGCTAGGATCGTTGTCACCCAATGCAGCAGCGCAGAAGCAGCAGAATGCCAACGGTGGAGGCGGATGGTTATCCATGGTGAAGAACGGTGTCTCACTGTTGAGTGGAAGCGGAGGCGATGACAACCAGATCACATTTGCGGATTGTGCACCCTTCCTTGTCGTGTCGGAGACATCGTTACACAACGTATCCGCTCGTCTGCCTGAGGGAGAAGAGATGGACATTACCAAGTTCCGCCCAAACATCGTGGTTTCCGGTTCGGGGGAAGAATTCGAAGAAGACTTCTGGGGCGAGCTGACGGTGGGAGGTGAGAGAGTGAAGTTACTCCTCACAGCTAATTGTGCGAGGTGTCAGAGTATCAACGTTGATTTTGAAACGGGGAAGCCTGGGGCTGGGGAGTCAGGCAAAGTGCTGAAGAAGTTAATGAAGGACCGAAGAGTAGATAAAGGGGTCAAGTATAGTCCGGTCTTTGGGCGTTATGGATTCCCAGATAAATCTTCCGACGGCATGACACTCCATGTAGGGGACGAAGTCGAAGTATCAAAGAGATTGGCTGAACGAACAATATTTGGTAAGTTAATCACTATTACATTTCATCTCTGCTTGGTCTATCTCACTAACAAAATTGAAGATTGGCCTGGTTTGACAAACTGAAACGGAAACATAACGAATGGATTATGGATGCATAAATCCATGAACCCCAAAAAGCTTGCTGGAACGACCGGTACCAGGGTTATCTCCCTCGCTGTCTTAATGAGAAAAGAATAGAATAGAAAATAGAAAATACAGCCAAATTCCATCCACAGGATTATTATTCTCCAAATGTACCTTCCTCAGGATCGCCATCGCCTTGAGAACCCTCTTCGTTTTCCTTCTCCTTCTCGGCCTTCTCATGACCCCAGTCCCATAGCTCTCTGCTTTGATCCATGTAGTGCACGACCACATCAGCCTCCTTGATGAACTCCTGGAGATAGTTCCTGACCTTGTAGACGTTGCCACTGATCCTGTGCAGCTTTTCGTATTGTCCATTCAGCATTCCCACCAGTCGAAGCACGCTGTCTATTTCAGCATGGGACGTGCTTCCCGATTTTTTCGGTGATGGGCAACGAGAACGGAGAGTTTCGTCCATATGATCCAGAACACGCTTCAGATGCTCTCGGAAGGCCTCTTCCTGCTGGCTGCGGCCGCTCGTCTCGTCACTTTCGGATCCATCACTCGACGTCCGTCGGGCAGAATGGCCCTTTCTCGCCTTATCGACAGGCAGGACTTTATTCTGCCATAACTTGTCAAGAATTGGGCCTGTTGCATACGGCTTGATGCCGCTCGTCTCTTGAGCAAACGCGTCGTCAAAGTCCTTGAAGAAATTCACCGCATTCGTCAAGGTGCCGTAGAGACGATCCATAGCTTCCTCAAACATCAGAGGGGACTTTCTAAAATAAGGAGTTGCTTTCACCGGACGACGGTGATAGGGGACTCGCTGAGGGTAGACGCCACCGTACATGGCGCTCTCTGGGGGGTATCTGTGGCTGCGACGTGGGCCATGATCATATCCCGCTGCATAGGAAGATGCAACGCTGCCGCCACGGAGAGGTAAAGCGTAATGAGACATATTGGATCATAAATGAAACGATGGAGGAGGCCAAGGCACTTTGTTGGTCGTTGGGAGATCGATAAGCTTGTCAAAACCGATGATCATGATCTAGCTATCTCGTACAAACGGAGAAAGGGAGGTGGGGAATCCTGAGCTTATCTATATAATAACACCGAGGGAATCGACAAATGACTCTACGTAAGTGCTGGAAAGGTCTGATGATGGTGTCGAATCGTCAATTGGCCCTTCCGTTATGACATCTTGCAGCAATTCCATCTCTCGATGATGCAAAACGACGGGTAGAAAGCGGCTGTTTGCTGGCGGGTGCAGGCCATCAGGTCTCACGATTATGTTTATTCAACTGCAATTATCCGGACGTTGTGAGGATTGAGTTGCGTTTTCCATACACAAGCGATGATGATCCCACTAGCAATCGTTGCAAATAATGGAAATTCGGGACGAAGGTTGAGATAAAGCTTGGCCAATGAAGGGCGCTTCTTCAACACATGGTAAATAGTACATTGTCTTGCTTTTCAGAGGCATTCCTTTATCTCTGGTCTTATCAACTTAGTACGTATTTCAAGGATAGTATTAGAACTGGGCATTAATCGATAGTACTAGTGGGTGTGTTATGTTAGTAAGGATAAACATAAGCTCGCAGCTTTCCCCGAAGTCACCCGTGCGGATGTCACAATTATTAATGCAGAACAACTCACTGACTCTTGGTAAGCAACAATCTAACAACAGCTAACTTATCACATATATTGTCACCTTCTCCTCCATAAAGAGTAATTTATCGAGAAAAAACACACAATACTGAACGACTGTGCCGAGAGAAGAAAAGCATAAGAACGAACCATGGCCGAATTTCCCCCTCAATCCCTGCGGGGTATCATCGAGGAAGTAACCGGTCTCCTCAAAGAGAGAAAAGAGACCATCTCTGTTGCTGAAACTGTGAGATTAATATCTACATGATCTCCTTCCAATCTACTGTCTAATCTCGATTACCCTCGCAGGCTGCTGGCGGAATCATCTCTGCCGCTATCCTCTCTACTGCGGGGGCATCAGCCATCTATAAAGGTGGATTAACGGTAATGTCTCTCTTTCAGTATACATCACTCCACCAGTATCAACTATCCTAGCATGTATTGGGCCAATATCTATCGCATCCCAACGTGTATCTCCAATTCAACCAAACAATCAGCCTTCAGAGAACCCCGGACAGAAACTAATAGAACAAAGCTCTACACCCTCGAATCCCGCGTCGCTTTCGGCGGCTGGACGGAAGCCGACATCAAGAACTATACCGGTCCCAACGCGAAGATCGTTGCAGGACTAGCTGACCATGTTCGGGGCACATTGAAGTCGACATACACCGTCAGCGAGAGTGGTACAGCGGGACCGAGGGTTGGGAGGGCCGGGGGAAGGGACCCGTAAGTAGACGCTCATTCTAAACATAGTCTAGTTTCCTCATTGCGTTTTGTTCTCTTTCTATTTGGCTTTTGCGGGGTGGGTAGTTGTGTGACGCAGTGAGACTGCTTTCTTTTCAGAATACTCCGTCCTCTCTGTTAGTTTGGGGTTATCTTTCCTGATTGCTCGAATCATCCATCATCGATTCAAAACCTGGTCACTATCCGCATTTTGGTTTGCTGGAATGACAGACGAATCCCTGGTGCAATTCGCTTATTTTCCTTTTTCCTACCCATTGTTTGCTACCATGCTAGCTACCATGCCACTTGCATCTAAACACCCCCTGTCACTCCCCCATTCTATCTCGAATTGCTTTACTTTCCAGCCGTTCCACCACATCTACCCTGCATATATGCCCCAGTCCCCAGCAAGCCCCTGTCACAACATAGGTAGCTTGATCTTAATCCTTGTCCGCGCGGGTACTCGCTGCTTATTACTACCTCCCAGCTCCTGGCTGTCATTCTTATGTTCATTCTCATCCTCTACTGAGAACCGACCAACTGACCATAGCCCTATCCCGACCCTACGGGAGGGAGGGACTGATAGTGGCTACGTCGCATTGGCAGTATCTTCTCCATCCGGGACGTACACTCGTGACGTCGATACGAAGACTAATGACCGAGAAAAGAACATGGTGCTCTTTGCGGAGGAGGCGTTGAAGTTGGTGAGGGATGTGATTAAGGGGGATGCGAAGCTGTGATTACTTGAATTATTTTACTATATTTACTATATGGAGATGAGATGAATGGCTACAGTTGCATGTCAAGTAAAATGGCATATCGGGTGCATTGATATATACCGCAAAAACGTATATTCGCCAGACGGGGATGGGATCATAGTACAATACAGTGCATTCATCTTCGTGTGCTCACAGTCCTTGCCAACAAACAATGACACAGGGAGCTGGGAGGCGACTTATCCGTCATTAGGGTTGAACCGGTAAAATGAATCATGTAGACACATCTACTCGCCCTCCTTGGCCCACGGGAGGCTGAAGGTGCCGACCCAGTCTTCAACTTCTTTCCTCAGCAGCACAATCTCTGAGATCTCTTCACCTTCGCCAACATACTCCAGGAAAGCCTTGACGCTGGCAGGGTTCTTGCGGCCCTTGGACTCAGCGCTCTCCTTGGCTGCCTTGTCCAGCTTCTGCGTGATAGTTACTGCGCGGTCAACAATCTCGGCCACACGGCGGAAATCCTCGGGCTGGAAACCACGAGAAGTCATAGCGGGGGTTCCGAGTCTGAGACCACCAGGCTTCAAGGCCGACTTGTCTCCGGGAACAGTGTTCTTGTTGCTGGCCACGCCGCAGAGCTCAAGGACACGCTCGACACGGGCACCATCGACGCCACGGTTCTTCAGGTCGACCAAGACCAGATGGTTGTCGGTACCACCGGACACGATGTTGTATCCCAAGCCTCCATTGCTGGTAGGATTGCCCAGTCTCTCTGCAAGAGCCTTGGCGTTGGCCAAAACAGTTTGCTGGTAAGTCTTGAAATCCTTCGACTGAGCTTGGTTGAGCGCGACGGCCAGCGCAGTGATGGTGTGGTTGTGGGGTCCGCCCTGGTGTCCGGGGAAGACCGATGCATTGATCGGGTTCTCGAGGTCATACAGCTCCTGGTTACCCTTCTTGTCCGTCCGGCGGACGCCCTTGCGGTAGAAGATCATAGCGCCACGCGGGCCGCGCAGGGACTTGTGAGTCGTGGTCGTGACAACATCAGAGTGGGAGAAGGGAGATGGGATAACATCAGCAGCGACAAGTCCTGAAATATGAGCCATATCACTGAGCAGATAAGCTCCGACAGAGTCCGCAATCTGGCGCATTCTCGGGTAATCAATCAACCTGCTGTATGCGGAGGTACCGGCGACGATAAGTTTGGGACGGTATAACTGCGCAAGCTCCTCTAGCTTGTTGTAATCAATGAGGCCTGTCGACTCGTCGAGACGGTATGGAAGGGTTTCAAAGTACTTTGAGATGGCGGAGATCTTCTTGGTGGGAGTCTGATAACCGTGTGACAGATGGCCACCATGGGGAAGATCCAGTCCCATAATACGGTCGTGAGTGTTCAAAAGCGCTGAATAGGCATAGAGGTTCGCAGGCGACCCAGAAAGAGCTTTTAAGCGTCAATAACCCGTCTCTCATGACATCGCCAGGAATATAGCTCACGTTGCACATTCACACCCCACTCTTCAGGGTTCAACCGGAAGGTCTCAAGGGCACGCTGCTGACATAGTCGCTCCGCTTCATCAATGTACTGGTTACCTCCGTAGTATCGTGCGCCCGGGTATCCTTCTGAGTATTTATCTGAAGGAAAAGGAAATGTCAGATGAGTCCATAGTAGCAGTTGAAAGGAAACCCACTTTGCATCACACTGCCCAGGGCATCCAGGACGGCCTGTGACGTAAAGTTCTCTGAGGGGATCAAGTTGATAAAGTGCTTCTGGCGTTTTTTCTCCTGCCATTGCAGTCAGCATTGGACTATCTAAGATGGTGCTTTCGTGGGGAAGGTGGACCTTCTGCAGGATGCTATAAACTGTGGGGTCGGCATCCTCAAGATGCGCAGAGAGGAGCTACACGAACTCGTTAGCAGAGTAGCCATGCGGCAGGAACACAGAACAAGCATACCTTCTGCTGTCCGTCCTGGCTAGAAGATACGCCGCGCCATTGGAAAGCGACTCTGGACGGGTGCTCTGGCTGGAATCTGGGGCGAGCAGTGACAGCAGCTCTGGCGCATCTGGACGAGAGAGGGATCAGCCGCGACACTGGCCGGCCGCAGCGTGTTAGAGACATGGCGTACGAAGGAACAATCACCGACTCTGGCTTCTCCGAGGAAAGAAGCTGAGGCCAGAAGCGATATATATCTCAATGGATGCGGGGAATCTCGAGCAGCTCTGATATGAACGACCGTCGTTGCCCGCGGGAAAGCTCTCGGCCCAGCTGAGCTGCATCGGATCGGGTCATCTTCTCCGTCGATTCCGTGGCACGTGCACGCTCCCGACCTCTTTTTCTCCCCGCGCGATTCGCTTTTTTCCCGTTTTTCTTTCTTCACACAACTAAATCCAAGATGAAGAGACGGCCTCTTTGGCTTCCTCAGCACTCATGCGCGTCGGCTCCCACGAGCTGGTGCCCGTGGGCGATGCTGACATGTCCCAGGCCCGATTCACCATCCTTCTAGGGGCAATTTGAAACCATCGGATTGGAAACATGTTGTGTAGTGCATTCTCGACGCAGGGCGATGCACACGCGGGGGATTACATCAAAACCATTGATTTTGATTGATATGAATGCGGAAGCAGCTCTGATAATGATTCACCGCTGCCACGCATCATTAGCAGGGCGCATATGTATGGTGCTTGTTGACATGATTTAAGGATGATCCTGTGGTGTCCATCAAGAGAGCTTGCTTGACTCATCCAATATCGTGTGAGAACACGTCACGACTGTGCTTCTCCCCTGGTACATAGACGTGGTCGTTCTCATGATCAAGAACGAAAGCCGTAGTATAGGTTATACATCCCAGAATACGCATTCTGGAGGACGAGATCGCATGTCTACGGTTCTATGAGGAGCTATAAGAGCAATATCGATCGTAATACAGGTGCAGTATTCGCCTGAAGATGCGGCTCTAGGAAGATATCATCGCTTCGTACAGGCTTAGTGTGGAAGAAACCACGAGGATCTTGCTTCCTCACACATGGTGATGTGGCTTTGTCTATTGGCAGCTGTTCGTAGCTGTTCATGGTTTCTCTTCATGTAAGACCAGAGGTCTCTGCTATCTGCCAGAAAAGACGCATATTCGACGCAAAGAGATTCTGTAACGATTCCACGCGTCTCAGACAGACCGCATCTTTAAATCGCCAATATGATGTAAACAGAGCAAGGAAGGTCTGTTTAGTCTCATACTTCGAGACGACGTCAATGCGGACGAACTGCGGACATGAAGCGCGGCTAACGTCTCAGATATCGACGCATGGTTCCTATTGTTTTCGCTAGGGTATGGGATATGGATTCTAGAAACGCGCTGCTCGAATGCAAGGCCCACCATGGGGCAGAAAAGAACATATCACAGACTGACAGTCAAAGCGCGGACCATCAAAGAAATAAGAGCGAGCCTGAACGGCGATCGGAATCTGAGTCTGAATCTGATTATCAGGCCTGCTACTCCGTAATACTCCGTATCTAACTATCTAGAGGATCCATTATCTGGATTCCAGAAATAGCAGTGGTGCTCGATCCTGCTTCTTAATTTAACAGCAGGCTCAGAAAGATCGTTTCTTTGAAAAGCTTGATTCGGTAGTCGGGCCCTTCAGGGGATTTGATGGACACGCCATCCGCCGATCTTTATTCACGATATCTACTAAACAAAGACCGGACAGCCAACAGGAACAGAAGAGATTGCTTGTTCTTGTTGTAGATTCAGCCGAGGCCGTTCTATCGGTGCTTGCGTGTATGTATTCGCTTCAGGTCGTCTCGGATACCGATAACAAAAGCCAGAGCCGATGTTTTCGGTTTGGTAGTCATGACTTTGGGTTCTATGGTAAAGGGGAACCAAGAGTCCTTATGTAAAGCTGGCTCTTGTGTTATTCCGTGCCTGTCACGGAGGCTTTCTGCGCGGGACTGTCGCAGATAGATGCTCTCTAAGATATAAACAATAGCATTTCCAGTAGAGACGGTTCGTTATTGACAGTCTGGAACGTCGGAACAACGGCCAGGACAAGCTTCCTATATATCATTGATACTCATAATAGAAGACGGGTCCCCGAAAGCCCTATAATAACCTTACAACGACAACCTTGAGTGGAGCCACGGTTGGATTCTGGAGGTGCTGGCAGTTAGTCTTGTTGCGTGGCAAAGATCGGGATAAATGTATTCGATCTGCAGAGACGGCAGAGAGAAACTGGAGCGTGCTATATTATCCTCTTTGATCGTCATGTACAGAGAGGTCTGTTCAGGGACGTGATCAAAAGGAACTTCAATAGATTCGGCTTATAAGTGATATAATCTCGAGGTCCGAAATTGTGAAGTGAGCTCCGTCGAGAGGAAAAAAAAAGCATCAGTATTGTGCAATGGAGAATTCATAAGAGACCCTGATGTGGCACGCGATTGACGATCGTTATCAGCATCGAAGTAGTGTTGTTTATGGGGTCAACTCTAATATACAACCAACACTGCGGGATTAGTTAAACAACCCAGAGTACGGAGCATGGTAATCGTTAGTACTGACGCTCGTTGGTCAACACGTCACCCAGCAACTAGCACGAGACAACGCACCAGTCGCACACGACGAGAGACCGGTAGGATTTCCGTTTCAGAACATAGACCAGGTTCGACTCAAAAGTAATCAAACCGATCCAGGGCCGCGACGACGCTACTTGGCCAGGAAGATACAGACTGGTTAAGTGCCGTGGTAACTCCCAATGAGGATTGACGGCACGGCTCGCCCCTGGCAGTAGCGTCAGTTGAAGGTTCTTGGCTTCGCTTGGGCCCGAATGCCCCTGAGCCACGTTCGCGGACGTCCATCCTTCATCAAACCCAACGCTCGACCGCGATAGGCTTGCAACTGATTATTATTATTATAGAACTGCCGAGCCTCTGGACTAGCAGGTGACTGTTCCCCTCCCACACTCTAGAGTAGGATTCTGAGTCCGTGGCACTCACTAAGCCCATAGGATGGTCGTACTGTCGTCTAGACTATCAGCGCTAGACAGCGTTGGTGTCGAGTAACCTAGCGACAAAGACCTGAAATAATCGTTTAATTATTGTTCTGATGGAAGGACATGAATACTCGATTGGGAATCCTCCATTTGCAGGATTAAACTTACCTGCAGCAACGCCTAGAGGATGCAGATCATGACAACCGTACCTGACGACCAGGGATGAGTCCTGGCCAGTGGGAAACGGATCGAGAGCAACGGTGGAGAGGCGTGTGGGGAGAAAAGGCGCGAGGAGCGACAGAAGGAGACGCGAAAGAGCCGTAAGACTCTTAGCAAGGGCCTGCTGAGGACGGCTGGAGGGTGCATGATGGCAAGCACCGCAGGGCGAGATGAAGTCTGCCTGAGCGCACTCAGTCCTGGACGGGACAGTCCGAGGGTGACCAGACAAGACGGGATGTTCGAGTCGAGCGGTGGATAATTAATGTCGAGGCTAAAGATGAGAAGAGACAGGGGCTGCCATCGCCCGTGGCCATAACCAGACTCCCGTGCCCCGTGGCTACTCTCTGCACTGCCGGTCCCCTCTGGCCTGCTCCAGGCGGATCAGCAGCTACTGCCACGGTCTTTCCCCCCTAAACTCCCCCAATCGCCCCCCAAACTCCACCGTCGCCAAAACACGCCGTTATAAAGAAACGCCTCCCTCCGTTTCCTCTCTCTTTTCCCCTTCTTTCCATTCACGCTCGTTGATCCATCGATTCCGGTTCTATACCGATTACATTCTTTTCTTCAATCAACAAGCTCCGCTATTTAGCGTTTCGTTCTTTACTGAACCCAATTCGCTCGACTTTTCGCAAGTCCAACTTCTATACCTAATCCAACGAAGTTCCAACTTCCTTTTCGACCAATATTCAAGATGCGTTTCTCCGTCGCTGCTCTCACTGCCCTCGCGGCCGGTGCCGTTGCTACCACCACCGACATTGTCTACGATACCACCACCTGGTGCCCTGAGGAGGCTTCCAGCACCCCCGCGGTCTCTCCTGTCACGACCGCGACCCCGACCCCCAGTGCTCAGGTACGAGTGAAACAGCAGATGATGAGATTCGACTGCAGGTTCAAGAACTAACACCAGAACATAGCCTACTGTCACCGACATTATCAGCGACACCACCACCTGGTGCCCTGAGGAGGCTTCCAGCAGCGCCGCTGTTCCCGTTGTCTCGACTCCCAGCGCCAAGGTACGAGCGAAATCGAAATCGAGATTCGACTGCGCAAGTTCAAGAGAGCTAACGTAAAACCCACAGCCTACTCCCTCCTCCTCCATTGTCACCGATGTTGTCAGCGACTACACCACCTGGTGCCCGGAGGCCACTGCCATCACCCACGGTAGCTTCACCTACAGTGTCACCAAGGTACGAATCTCTAGACTCGACTTTATTTTATAGCACAAGTCTAGAAGTACTAACATGGAAAAACAGCCTACCTCTCTCACCCTGAGCAACGGCCCGTACACTGTCTCTCGTCCCCTCCTGAGCAAGACCGTCACCTACTGCAACAAGTGGTAAGTAACCCCTGACGGGCTATAAATCAAATGGAAAGACCAAAACAAATGCTAATAAACACCACAGCGCTGGCCCGACTGCCCCCGCCGGCTCTTCTTCTCCTTCTTCCGCCTCGGTTGCTCCCGTCTACTCCGGCAGCTCCGTCGTCGTCCCCAGCGCCAGCCAGGCTCCTGGCACCCCCGCCTCCAGCACCCCCTCTGCTCCCGCTTTCACTGGTGCTGCTTCCCGTCACATCGCCGGTGCCGGTGCTGGTCTCACTGCTGTTCTGGGTGTCGCCGCTTTCCTTCTGTAAGCGACTTGACACGAATCTTTGCCTTCTTCATTCATAGATATACCACCAATCTAGGTAGCACATAATGGGAAGGGACAAAATCCGTGTTTCCTAGAACAGAACATACCTTTTTTATGTGAATAGGGTTCGAAATCTTCTGACTTATTACTTTCTTCGATTCTCCTCGCGTACATTTTATACAACACCTTTTTATACTTTTTGGCACCTCGTGGCTGCTTTTCTTCCTGCCAACTTCTTTTTTTTTTTTCTAATTCGACGGACGGCAATATAACGATTCTCTCCAGTTGTGTAATACTAAGGAAAACTAACCATGGAAAATGGTGTTTCGGCTCCCTCTATATATCATATCACTGGCTTCGGCGCAAAAAAAAGGCAATGAAGTTAAGGCTCTCTTATGAGTTACGCAACAAACCAAGTCTGGTCTGGTCTGGTCTAGTTACGACTACGGAATTAACTAGCAAGTTTAATTTAATCGTTCCCAATGAAAAGTAGCAGGTGTCTGTTGTGCTAGCTGGTATTATGCATCCTTCTTGCCAACATGTACATACATTCATTGTATATGGTTCAGAAGAGTGGTTCTGTTTACTCTTTACCCATTTCAGTAATAACTATAAAGTACAGGTCATGTTGTGGGTCAAAGTATAGACGGCACATGGGATTAAAATTGATGATGAATACAACAGGCCAGAGAGGTTCAGTGAAACTTGTGGTTATAGTATACTAGGTGGTGGCCAAGATGCCATTAAACACGCATATGAGGTCATTAGTGGAGAAACAGGAAGATCGCAACTACCCCCGGACATGACTAGATTACCCCCATGCTCTATAGACATCCTGTTGCTGGTGTTGCAGAACAATGCATGCAGGGGAGCGCGTGTGCGGTACGAAGAAGGGATATGTACATTTCATCAGGTGCTGGAAATGATAAGCAATAGGGGAAAAGGATGTGAGCGGGAGAGAAATGAAAGGAGGAAAAGGAGTCTCAAAACAGCATGTATAGGTTAGAAGCTAAACTTCCGGATTTTGTTGCCGTCCTCCTCTCCAACGCCTGCCTATATCTTGTTCCCTTCGCGGTTTGAACAATCATCGTCTCGTGAACATCTTGGTTGAGGTCTCGCTTGTCTGAACATGCGACGGCATCTTAACGCACCATATCGCCTTTTCCGATTTACGATCGATGGCGAAAGATATCGTACCGGACGAGGCGAAACAGTTCGCCCGCGGATGCAGGTAAATCGAGTGCACATTCGTAGAACCATGAGAAAGCACATCAATCGGCTCCCAATACGGGTGATGTTCCTCGGAATAGTCCCCACGATGGCTTTCCAGACAGATAAATCCATGCTCCGTAGTAACAGTGAGAGTCCCGGTTAGGTCGTGGTTCGTGTTGTGAAGGGCTCGATTCCACGGTCTGAACACTGTTTCCCAAGAAAATGGCGTATAATAGGACCGAAAACAGTAATCCAACTGAAACGTACGAGAAGCACGCTAGATGAGCCAGGAAATATTGACGAGAATGGTGACATTGACTTCCTCAAATGAAGTCCCGTCAGATCCGTTTAACGCCGTCCAGAACAACCCCACCACGGCCGATTAGGACATGCAGGCCAAGCAAATAACTCCAAGGGTGACCCAAGCGATGCTCAAAGTCGGAAAAGAAAAATAGGTATGGAATCGAGGCGAAAATTGGTACAATGAAAAACATAATAGGGACCTCAAATCTATGGCGATGCCCAGCCTCCAGCAACCTCGACCCATTGCGCAAGACAGCTGCCCTGTTTACCTTCGACATCGACGATATCAGTGTCACACTTGCACCTACAGCCAACACCATTCTCCTTGACGGGGTCCGGAGTAGCCCAGTATTCGTCCTCTTCAATCCGCTTCTTCTCATCTTCTGTTGTCTTCTCCAGGTAAGGGATGCGTGGAAGTTGTCGTGCTGGCGCGTTGGCGGGGCAATGCTGGATGGTAGTATGCCTGTATCCAAAGTCACGGAAGTAGTGGATGTCACTGGGGGAAAGAAGTGCACCGGCGGCGAGGGAGTGGATAGGAGCATCACCCCACTGTAGAAACCGGTTAGTACAGATCGTCAGGAAAAAGGAGACAAAATATGGTTACGCACTCTTTCCATCCAGAAGCCACCGCTTTTGTCCATCATGTCGAAGAACTCTTCGTACTCCTTACTTCGGAAGAAGTCCAGACGTGCGATCTCAAAGTTACTCCAGAAATGGCACATGTTGTACTTCTCGCCCTCCATAGCTTCGGGGTCAACATCTGGAATGCTCTGGTCACCCTGCTCGGTCTGTAGGATCTCCTCGGGAAGCTTCTCTTCCTTCTTTTCTTCCTTGGGCTTGTCTTCGGGCTGTTCTTCCGGTTCCTCCAGGAACATCTCCCAAAGGCCTTTGGATTCAAGACCCTTGACGCGCTTATAAGCGGAGGCGTAGCGGAAGATGTTGGGTACAGTCTCCCGGAGTTCCTTGACGGCGATCGTAAATCCGTACGTCTTGTTATATTCGGCCATCTTCACGAAGGGATCACTGAAGGGAGGATGTCAGTTTTAACACCGGAAAGACATGAGAGGAAGACACATACTAGGTGATATCACAGAAATACTTGATCTCAGGCTCCAAACGCCAGTACCACTCGTACTTCAGCAGAAGCTCGTGTTTGTAGAAGAAGCTACGTACAGGTTAGCAGCTGCATCGTCTGATAACGCCACGTAGTGCCATTGACTTACCCAGAGTAGAATCTGCACATGTGGTGGTAGCTCTCCATTCCTCCGTACATGATAGCAGCATCACCCTGCTTCCTGATACCTTCCTTGGCGACCTCGTGGTCGACCCAGTCAGGGTAGCCCCACATGCTACTATCGATCTTGCCAAACTCGACCGGAGCACTGGTGTAATTCTTCACCGTGTCTATGAACTTCTGGTCGAAGTCACCATCGTTCAGGAACACATACGGATAGTGCCACCAGCGGTTGAAGTGTCGTTCGATGGATTTGATCGACTGGATGACACCATCCAGCTCCTTGTTTCGGGCCAGAACGACGAAGGCGGCATTTGCCCTGGGGCCACTCGCGTCGATATTCTGGCATCCTGTGGCAAAGACCTTGTCATGTTTCTCGCTGATTTTTCTGCAGGGAGGTAGATCCCGGTTAGTGCGCGATGTCCTCTCTCAAAGGTACGGGAATACAGGGAAGCTGGAGATGTCAAACACGAACCTTATAGACGGCGGCGCGCCGGCCGGGATGAGGATTCGACCGGGGGACGAAGGATGTCGAACGAAAAGAAGCAGAATGAGGACTATTACAAGACATGGAAATAATAAGACAAATCCCAAGGGTATCGAAATGGAAGAGTTCCCCTTTAGTCGTATCCGCCGTCGGAAAAATGCAAATCTGGGAAGAGACCGGCCCTTCTCACGCGAGACGTCCTCGATGGACGGCAGCGCAGGCGTCGAAGGCAAACGCTTCGTGATCCGTTGGATGAAGCCCATCGGTGCCAGGCGGTTGTAGCGCGCAGGCTCTCTGGAATCGAAAAGGAAGGAGAAGCAGAACTGGTGGTGGGTGGTGGTATTATTACAATCCCAGCGGGACCGGCGGCCTTCGATGGCGAAGGATCAGGCGTCGACGGGCGATAACAGGATGGATGGCAGAAGACAAGGTGGAGGATACCGATATCTCTGGCGGAGACAAGCCTTCTCTCTCGCGCCTTCTTGGTGATGTGGACGGGAGCGGAAAGTAACGAGCGGCTGGAGGAATGCCTCCTTTCTCCCCAACTTCCTTTCCTGTCGACCCGAGGCAGAAGGGGGGGAATCGGGAAATCGATGCAACAGGCACAGCCGTGACGGTTAGCAGAGCGGTCGACGGGGTGTTGCAAAGAAAGAGGACGCAGTCATGGGCTCCAGGGCGATCGGAGGGGGATTTTCGATGGGGAAGAGGAATCGCAGAGGGTGAGCAGATGGAGCGATGGATGGCCTGAGAGATGATTTTGGGGTCGACGGGATGGGCTCGCTCGAGCCGTCCGGGCTGCCCGCCAAGGCCAGGGATGCGCAAGCGAAAGGGCTAAGGGCCTTTCCGTACGTGACGGGCGAGTACGCTGTTGGGAGACGCGGATGGCCTGTATTAGACGCGTATCGTACCGTCACTGGCAGAATTACTATTGCCACCACCCAGAGCTCAATAATAATACCATAGGCACTGTACACATAGCTTGCTTAGTAGTAAAGCTATCTTTTGGAAATTGTGCTGGTTAACAATATTAATTGTATATGGTATGCCCAGAGTATTGTGACTATTATTACTATTATTATTATTATTAACATAGTTATGCTCTTCCTGATCAATCATCGATTAACAATCACATATAATTCATTTATTACCGATCGATACAGTTCCCACCACGCGCAATCTCCAGCATGACCGGGCGCGGCTGCCAGAATACCATACCACAATCAAGAAACAAGTCAATAATACACAATTAAATACTGAAACGCCAAGATTACCGCCAGATGTGAGGATGGCTCCTCCTGGTAACCAGCTAGAGCAACGTCTAGAACCCATCTAGCGTTCAATTCGAAAAATGTTGCCCTCGACGCGGCAACTCTGCTCGTGACATGCAACGCTTCAAGAAACGATGAGGCTCTAGCCTGACCCAATCACAAAGACGATAAAAACCATCCAGCAAAACCACCCCATATTTCACGAAACAAGCGAGGTTCGGAATCGGTAACAATGTGACAATACCAGGGTTGGCCGTGGGAGTCTCGACCGGGCCCGCACGTGTCCACTTCGTATCTGCCAATGTGGCCTCTACTCTGCTCGATCCACGGCGCAAGGGCTGTCTGTACCTGGACGAGTTCGCAGGGGATCGAATTATTCGAGTATTATTACAGAACAGGGGATAGGCAGAGTTTTGCCAGATATACCCATATATAACCCAACACAGGCATGCCCGTACCATAGTTATTTCCTCCCACGATTCAGATCGATAAGGATAGGCTACTGGGTCGTTGCTCTGCCGCATCGTGGATCGCCACCATTGCCACCAGCCATACACATCTTCTCAGACAGCATGGAGTGCAGTGGTTGCTCTCGCCAGTGCAGATTATCGGCTAGGTTCTCCTTTGAAGTATGGTTATCCCTGCATGTCAAGGACACTTGCGCTCGATGTTCCAATCTAAATAAGGGTACATACGTTCACGAAATATCGTCGAATGATTCATAACGGTCCCTAGACCACGTGTTGCCAGTAGTTACGACTATACAATCAATCTACTAAGGAGCCAAGGGAACCGTGCTGACAGCAGAAATATAGTTGTCTGTCGTCTGTTGTATCGGTTGTCCATACTCCGTATACACGAAGGATTGCTCCCCCTGACGCTACTAGTTGATCTCGACGTATCAGGTCAGCAACTAATCGAGTGACTTGCTGGTACTAGAAAGGCTGACTTGGTGAAGCCTGGGCCAAGACGTGTTTCCTTATATGTTCAAACTGAGAAACCGAGAATGCAGCTACAAACTGTCAAATGTGATCTCATAGAGAGCGACCGGAATGGTCATCGAACGACGGCATGGAGTACGATTCCCGAGATGACAGGACTGGGCCGTTAACGGTTCCGGGATCCAGCATACCAATGGTCCCAGGACAGAATCTAAGAATAGAACGACCAGAACTCGACCACATGGGACGAGTTTCGTAGGACTCGATCTTTTTGCATCTGCGCTTCCCTGGGACCTGCTACCATGGAGAAGCTTGAAGGAACAGCGGCGTTGCCTATAGACACAACATACCAGCATCCAGCTACTACTGTCAAGGTCTGGATAGCATTGTCGAACGATTCTGGGGCCCGTTCATCTACTAAACGCCAAAGAGTGTTAGCCAGGAGCCAAGTCGAGGTGCCAAGCAACCGAACTATTGCGCTCCCTGAAGCCTCAAACGAAGGTGATAAAATGAAGTACCGTCCTAGATCGACCATCTGATTCTCAGATCAATAAAATAACCAGCTCCAGCTATTATTAATACCGTGGCCGTCCATCTCGCGAGACGGCCAGACTTGGGGGCTTTGTCTGAAGACGTCGCAGAGTGGGTTTCGACCAGCAGCCAGGAACAGAGCAATAGGTCAAAGTTACCTACTCCGTGCTCCATCCATCCAGACTAATACTGCCGCGCCCGCCGCCTTCGACTGTCTCCAATCTCGTCAGAGAATATCCTCACCATACTGTCTACGCTCTTACGTTGGACATCAGACAAAACAGGAGTCCTGGATCGTCGAATCGGTCGATGGGCTCCTTTCCCACACATCCAACCTTGCTCAGCTTATATCAAGATTGAGCCTCCTGCATTGCCCCCCCTTTACCCTGTCAGCGGGCTTGCGGGCTCCGGTAGTATGAATGCAACCCTTACTGGATCCTACGAATATCTCACCCATCAGTCTCCTTTTCGCATCTACGGCGTCGTCTCCGGAAGCCTGACCTTAGTTGCTTCACTACTCAACCCGCACTCCCATATTGCCCACCAACGCGCGCATATTCGACCATGAGCCAGCCGGTCCAGCTTCCTGATCGCTCCGTCCGCACAGGCAAGTCGCTCTCTCAGTCTGAAGGTTCCAGTGCCTATCGCAACGGGCATTTGAACTTGGACACCTTCTCCCCCGTGAACCAGAATGGAAGCTTCGAGTTTGATCGAGTATTGAAGAGTGGCATGGTTTACCGGAGGGTCAAGAGCAAACACGTCAGTAGCATTTCTGTGTCCTGAGATACCATGGTGTCTGACTGAGTCTAGGCTTTCAAACCGTCGTGGAAAGCTGTATATCTAGTCCTTCGCCCGAACCTACTGTCGGTCTACAAAGATGAGCAGGAAACGAGGCTGCGACTCTCCGTCACTTTGTCCGAAGTCACCGCCGTTGCGCCTATAAAATCCCCGAGGTCAAGGAGAGATCACGTCTTTGGCATATTCTCGCCGTCCAAGAACTACAGGTTCCAGGCAACGTCAGAAAAGGATGCAAACGATTGGATTGAGCGCATCCGTGCGGAGGCCCGTGTCGACGAAGACGAGGAGGCTTATATCGCCGCCCAGGCCAGAATGCGCGAGAGCAAGCTCTGTGACGGACTGACGACGGATAATGGAAGTGATCACTCGGATGTCGAACCTACACCGCGAGCAAGTTCTCCGGATGTCCCTCGAGGTCTCTCCCCCGGACAAGGCGGCTCGCGAGTACCGTACATGCAGGACTACTCCGGAAACGACGTCACCTCGTATTCGGAGTTCTCTGACGGCCCCAGTACCGGTGCGAAGCAGCGTTCCGCGACCTCTCTGCCCAAGTTGTCCGTATCTGCCCCTCCGGATACAGAAACACGACCTCCATTACCCCGAGACGCCAGCCAGATCAGCGAAGGGGGCCTGGGAGACCCTGAGAGAGTCGTTTGCAACGGTTATCTGCAGTGCTTAAGAGCCAAGCGAGGCGTACGGCAGTGGAAGAAGCTGTGGGTGGTTCTGCGCCCAAAGAGTCTTGCTTTCTACAAAAACGAGCAGGTGAGTACTGGAGACTCCATGGATAGCCCTGTAACCTACAGCTTGTCTAACATCCTCTACGTAGGAATACTCTGCCGTGAAAATCGTACCGATGGATCAGGTCATCAATGCAGCCGAAATCGATCCCATGTCTCGCTCGAAGAACTGCTGTCTCCAAGTGATCGCCGAAGACAAGTCTTATAGATTCTGTGCCCCCGACGAGGAGGCCCTCGCAAAATGGCTAGGTGCTTTGAAGAGCGTGATCGTCGCTCGCAAACGGGTCACCGAAACATCAATAGCACCACGGCGGACATGACATAGCACCTTTCCTGGAGTTTGATGCATCAGGCCTGCAAGCGATGCAGACTCCGCCAGTCATTGTATTATTTCCTTTTCCCCCTTGCATCTTGCATTTTTCGTTTCCCAATATACCCCTGTACGAATACCACTACTATCTTTAATCTTAGCCATTCTTTTCTTTTGGCGCATCAGCAGCACACCTGTTGTTGATTTCGAGGACCATTCCACAGAATCGGACCTCCCTAGGCCCGTCGGCCAAGATGGTCTTCTTGGATTTACGAGTGTACACTATTCTAGAAATTACTACCTAATTCATGATCACATTGTCTTACGGATAATATTTCTAATTCCTATTCCTTGTAGGGATGATGAAATATGATATGATCAACATAGTTATTGTTTGTTATTATATATGTCTTAGGAGTTAACTAGTTGCTTATCGACAACTGGAATCTACATCCACATGGGAGTGCGACACTCATTCGTGCAAGGGAATTTCTATATCATCCGATCGACTAATGGTTTAATATGAATAATGAATTTGGCGATGGAGCCCGTAACTACTAACTAACTAACGTGACTGATTAACGCCGGCTAAGTTATGTCAATGTGACCCGAAAGGAAAATAAAAAAAGAAGGCCGACTCTAGGTATCATGACTGTAAGGAAACAGAACGAAACGAAAAACGAAACTCGCTGCGTAAAGTGGAAAGGATCATCTAATACCCCACACTGTTAAAGGAAAATGAACAAGAAAAAGGAAGGGTTTACGTTCTAAAGTCTTCTCGATCTTCTCGCGGGGCTGGGATATATGTTGCTGTGCCTGCGGCTGCTGTATCGGCGGCTTGCTCCCCAGCTTCGTGGTTCACAAGGAGGAAAGAGAGGAAGACGATAACGGCGCCTACCCAGTAGAGAGGGCTGGCGTATTGATCTTGGAGGATGATCTGGCCAACGAGGGATAGAGGGATCGTTAAGCTCAGACCGACGGTGACGACGAGTGGTGTCGTTAATAACATGGCGTAGGCCCAGCATATGTCGGATACGAGGGATGTGACGGAGTTGACCAAGATGATCATCCAGACGCGGTTGGTGTCTGGGAATGCGAATTGTTCGATTTCTGTGAAATGGAGGATGATGAAGCCGGGCCAGAGCAGAAAGGTGTTGAAGAGGCCGACGAGTCCGAAGAACAGCTGCATATTCACGCGCGACTCGTCTCCAACTTGCTTCTTCATCACGATGGTGTAGATGCCGTATACGATCGCACTGAATGCCGCCATGGCGTCTCCCAGTGCGATTTCCCCTGGAGTCTTATGTGGGAACGACGACCCTGGGTTGGGTTCGCCGGCTGCCTGCGCTGTAGGGTCATCGGACGAAGACAGGTCGACACGGGAGATGAGAATGATTCCGACCAGGGACGCAAAGACACCGAAGAACTTGCGCAGAGTAACCTTTTCGACGCGAATTACGGCCCCGAAGATGAGTGTCCAAACACCTATTCAGCCTGTCAGCATAATGCTGGGGTAGTTTTACTTTATTCCACTCCCACATACCGCTGGTGGAAGTCAATATCGTGGCGCTTCCCACGGTAGTGTACTGCAAACAAGCCATAGCGAAGTAATTTGCCTAGATAGACGATTCGGGTCAGAAGAGACAATCAGACTGGACATATCGTTACTGCACAGCTTACCATAAACTATCATACCGTTAGCTCCATGATCAGAGAATCTGACATATTTCAAGATTTCCAGAGACAACTTACCCAGAGCAGACAGAACTCGAAGCTCAGCCTCGCCGTGGCCCTCAGACCCAGCTTCCCACTTCGCTCCCTCGGAACAGGCACGATGTCTGGATCCCGCAAGCTCCACCGACGAGCATCCATATCATCCTCTTCCAGTCTCTCCTCGTCATCCACGGCATGGTAGAAACCATGCTCCTCCTCCTCCTCTTTAGAATCATGCCAGTCGAGCTCTCCCAGCAACGACCGGATCGATTTGATGTGAGAGAGCCTGCCAGTCCGCCACAGCTTCCAGAAACGCTTCGCAATGATAGGTATCAACGGCAGGATAAAGAGCGACGTGTTGACGTACGTCAGGAAAAATGGCTTTGAGTATGTGTTATCGGCGAAGATGGTCTAAATTTACCACAAAGAGTCAACAGGTCTAGTTCATCCACCAAATAAAACAAAAACGAAAGGATAGATAAGAGAGGAGGACGTCGATTGGGATATACATACACTAGCCAGGAAATTCGACGTCGTCCACAGAACGACAACTAATAGCAGCAGACAGATACCTAATGTCCGTCTCGCAAAAGCACTCCGAAGGCCAGCATCTTCTGCGATCTCAGCTCCGCCTGGCCGCGGACCGCTCGATATCGAGGGATGTTGCGATGAGTATCCGCTATGCGCTATACTGGGATCGCTGGGATCCATGAGTGATTGTCGGGCCTGGCGATTGCGGTCTATCGCCGTCATTTTGCGTAACTGTTGCTCTTCTGTCTACTGGGATAAAATGGTATTGAATAATATTTTTTTTTTTTTCTTTCGACTCACTGCTCAGCAGGAGATAACGGGCCAGGGCGGGGGCTTTTTGCTCTAAAAGCCGAGGGAGGGACGGCGGTCAAAGTACGAAGCACATTGGATTGAAAACGAATGAACAGAAACGAAACTGCCTTCATGGCATGCAGAACCCGTTGCTCAACGAGGTGTTCTAGAGTAAGGGCCTGAAGGAGCTCGCGGTATCCATCCAGGAGCTCTGTAAGGGGTTCCTGGAGCTTTTGTAAGGCCGCGCGACAGGATCACTGATTCCGCCAAGAGCCTCGCGTCATTGATAGGCGGGCGCCCGCTTCGACCACCAACGCAACACGATAGACGTCTCACGATGCCAAGCGAGTAACCCTGTCCGCCTGGAGACGGAACCTTTGCTGTTATAGCATTGTGTGAAGCAGTCCGGACCGCTACTAGCTGTTCCACTGGGAAATCTCGTTGCCTACAGACGGGAACGTACTGTACCTAGTTGGGATACCGAGCATAGAGGAAAAACCATATACTTCGTTCATTGGGGCAGTAAGTAGCATACAAGACATTCCAGACTCCCAAGAAGAACAATCACAGCCGTTTCTCGGAAAAAGCAAGGAAATCAACCACAAGACTCGTAGGCAAAAGATGACAGGAACAGAAATTCAAGACGAAAGAGCCTTAAGCGGTCATATTATCATTAGGCCGACTGTACCTCCCGAAACTCGGACATTCATGGACGCACAATGCTAGAGGAGACGGTCGACGCGGAAACAGACATCAGAGGTATTCATATCCAGACGCGCAACGGAAAGCAATCACAACCGGGTTTACCCATCAGCAGGCGCAGCTGTCCCGGTCGTTTTCAAGCTGGATGTTGATGGGGTCGTTGAAGTCCGCGCCGTTGAACTCCTCGGCGTCTTCCTGGGCCAGTGCACTGCGGGCGATCACTATGTTGTCTGTCAGCAGAGCCGGTCTAGGTAGGAGGCTTTCCGGACAACTGACCTTCGAAAGCTTGCTCCACGTTCACTGCCTCCTTGGCACTGGTCTCGAAATACGGGATGTTGCCCCTCGACTGGCAGTAGGTCATAGCGCGTTTCGGCGTAATCATCCGTTTGCTTTCCTCTACATCGATCTTGTTTCCCAGTACCACCTGCAACCTAGTCAGCGAACTGTACCAAAACTACACAAGAACCGATATATGACGCACAAAAGGAAAGCTCTCGGGATCTCTCGGGGCCGCCTGGATGAGGAATTCGTCGCGCCAGCTATCCAGCGCCTCGAAACTCTTCGAGTTGTTGACATCGTAGACCAGAACGCAGCAATCAGCACCTCGATAGAAAGCGACACCCAGCGACTGAAACCGTTCCTGGCCTGCAGTATCCCAGATCTGGAGCCCGGTTAGTTCATCCAGCATAGACGATATAATATGCAAGGCGCAGAGGCCCACGTGCCTGCATGGTCACCAGTCGATCATCCACCAGGACCTCCTTCGTAAGAAAGTCGGCACCGATCGTCGCCTTGTAGCTTGCGCTGAATTTCTTATTGACCTATTTCCCAGAGAACCAGATAGTCAGGACCGAGTCAAGAGCGATCGAACATTGTGTTTGATTGGAGGAGCAACACGAACATATTGATTCATCAAACTGGTCTTTCCAACACCGCTGTCGCCGAGGATAATGACCTGATCATGGCATTGAATGTCAGTCATGAAATCTAAATGGCACATCGCATCACAGAGCTACTGCCAGCAGCTCTGCATCATCAGCCCAGGAACAGACGCACCTTCAGCAAGACCTTCTTTCTTGACGCCATGGTTTCTCTGGGGGGAATATGTGTAAATGCGGAAACAAAATGGCCTGCTCAAAAAGCGAAATGAAACACCAGCTCCTGATCAACTGTGAGTCGTGTGGGAAAGCCGGTGGCAGGTTAATGGGTTGTACCAAGTGAAGATGTGATGTGCAGTGCAGGATGGGCGGTGATACTTTACGGGAGAGGCTGTGGAGCTGGCCGAGTTGCACGGGCGATGATAACATCACCTGCTCTGCTCCGCCCGAGGCGGTCCAGCGAGCGGTCTGCATGCGGAGCATCAACTAGTTATCATCGCCTTCTTTTTAGATACAGTACTTCTACAGCTTCATTCTTTCATTCTTGTACATCTTGCTTCCCAAAGCAAGAAACCTCCAGTCGTGCCTCTCAGGGCTCCTCACAGCTCCGGGTTGGCACTGCAATCTATACCCATCTCGACCATGAGTCCCATACCATAGCCCCGCGTTCTCATTCCCTACCGAAACTAGAGTATATCCATCATCACCACATCTAGGCCTCGTCGCCATCCTCCTCCAAATCTTCGATGGCCAACTGGCGCCAAGACTATTTCGCCGCTCTGGGCATCAGAGACGAGCGCGAAAAGGCCAATACAGCTCTCTACGATGCGTGTAGGAAAACCTACATCAGATGATGATGTATAGCAGTAACCCCAAGACAAGACAATACTCATAAGTGCTACAGATACCCGTCTAGCAGACCGTACTGCCCGCGTCGCGGCCACCTCCTACCAGGATCAGCTTCAGCTGCAATCACAACCGCAGTCGACAAGCCAGTCGTCGATTTCTCCCAAGGTCCCGTCAAGGAAACCCTCAGAACAGGGACCATCAACCCCGGACGCTCTCGCGGCTGCGCGAGCCGACTTGTCCGCTGCACAGCGCTCACGAGCTGAGCTGCAGGAGCAGTTAACACGGACAAGTACGGAGTTAGAGAAACTGAAGAAGAAGAGTGTGCAGGATAGTCGGCGCATTACTGTGTTAGAGGGCGAGAGGACGCATCTGTCGCTGCGGTTAAGAGATCGGGATGAGGAGTTGAGAGGGAAGGCGAAGTTGTTGGATGTATGGAACCTAGCATCTGTTTTTTTTTTTTTTTTTTTTTTTTTTCAAAAAAAATATTCTAATCGCATTAGTTGTTGTAACTTCACATGCTGACAGTACAACAGGACCTCCAAGACGAACTGGCCTCCCTCAATCTCCAGCTAAACATGGCAGAAGATCGATCTAGCAAACTGCAGCGGGAAAACAAAGAATTAGTAGATCGGTGGATGGCCCGTATGAAGAAAGAAGCGGAGGCGATGAATGACGCATCGAAATACTCATGATAACGAACTCGGACCAAGATTTGACCAAGTTTACGACGATCGGTCTCAGCAAAGAATGAATGGTTATGCCTGTAGCTCCAACAGAAGAGCTCCAGCCTTCAGTAAGCCTGGCTAGATAGAGTGGTATCTGCTGATCTGCTCAGTGCCAGCATCGATTGGATATTACATGTCTTCCGGAAGAGGATAGAGGATTCATCGCTAGAATGGAGTAGATATATACGTTTCTATCTCTCTATCATATCTGAATATGTATCCTCCTATAGAGGGTACTCGCTGCATCCTCAACTAACCAATATGTACCAAATGTATGTATACAGTAACCAAACGGAGAAAAGGAAAATGTATAGTACAATCCATGAAGAGGGAGGTAACTCACTCGCCAAAGCCCTATCCAATAGCCACCTGCCTAGGAGCAGATACCTTCCAAAAGGGGAGATTCAATAACCCGGCTCACAGCCGTACTATGCAAGAAAAGAAATGGACCAGAAGCCCAATCCAACGTGAACAATCTCCCATGCTTCTCTTTTCTCTGCACAAATTTGGTATCATCAAAACATGAAATAAATAAACCAAAATGCAAGTATTTGTCATATGTCTCTTTAGATGCGAGATATATAGGATGCAAGAATTCCCGGATAGATGTTATCCAAGACATGTCCCAACAAGGGCTCAAAATGCGATGAACGCTGTATATGCATGCGTGATGCAATGGGTTCGTCTATGCAAAATGAACGAGAATCGAGATAAGACGACGTGTCTCACCCCATGCTCTCCACGAATCGCTTCAGGCGTGAACTATCCTTCGTTGCGATGAAGTACGTGCCGCCGACATCGGTCCAACTGACGCTGTCAGACCAGTAATTCCTCTGCTTGACGGACAACAGGTTGATGGGCGAATTGAGATTGCGCGACTGGATCTTGTGTCCCGCAGGCACGAAGGACTTGAGTGATACAATCTGACAGCCCTCCTTCATGTCCAGGAAGTGATTGACTAGTTTATCGTTCAGCTGGGGCGTAAAGGCTTGGTTGTTGATTAGGACCACGTCCGCTCGCTGCAGGACCTTGGCGATACTCTCTTCCTTGAGAAAGTCGCCGCGCACGAGATGCGTCTCGCCAGGAGCGATTCCCCAGAGGCGACACCGTGCTTTGAACTCTGCCTCCTGCAGCTCCGCGAGATCACAGGCATTCTGCATCATCTCGCAACCCCAGCTTTCACACCCAATCTCCAAAGCCGCCTGCAGGACGACGTTGGCGACTCCAGAGCCTAGGTCAACGAAAACCTGCCCGGACTTCAGCTTGGTCTCTTTGAATATCGTGCTGATAAAGCGTGGCAAAAGCTCTCCATAGACATTGTCGGTTCCATTCTCATACTGTCTGAGCGACTCGACTCGCGGAGAGACCGTTCGCGAGTACGTCTGGGTCAAGATACGCTCGACAAGGGGCAGATTGAGCCTTTGGATGGAGTCCATGTGCTTGGCGATACTGCCGTTACGCTTCAGTCGTTCAACGGTATTGTTATAATCGGCAACGGCGTCTCTGAATTCCTTTTCTGAAACATGAGCGAGAGCGCGTCTCACGCGACGCTTGAGTCCGGTCGAGTCGTTATCGAACACCTCCCGCTCATCATCCGGTATGTAATTCTGAGAAACCATCTCGATAACCTGCACGATATCATCGAGGGGTCTGAAATCGTCTTTGTCGCGTGGTACAATAAGCTGATACCTGCGCAAAAAATCATGACTGTCAGTTGGACTGATTCTATACATGAACCACCACACAGGACACAGATAACATACCTCTCTTTCTGCGAAGCACCAGGATACTGCAGCCAGATGTCCACAGGCTTGTCCGTCTTGCCGAAAGCTCTCTTGAAATTTCCTGACTTCTCCAACGACGCAATATCCGCAGCATGCACCATGCGGAAACTCTCCTTGCCTTTGTCTGAAAACACCTCCCTGTCTCGTACACGCCGGTCTGGATCTGGCTCCGCGCTGGCACTCACTCGAGCCCTCTTCCGCACTTCGAAAGACGTATCCGTGTCGCTGTCGTCGTCATCGCTGGATAATCGCTGCGCGGGCGAGGGTCGCTTGCGAGTCTTTCCTGGTGTACCCAGTCGCTTTTGAGGAGTATTCTGTCCCGAATCCCCCGACACTGATCGTGAGTTCGACTGTCGCACCGTGCTTCTGGAGGAGGCGGCTGGCGCTGGCGATGCGGTAGCAGACGCTGTGCGCGCCGGGGCAGCCGGTCGACTCTGGGTGACAACCTTGCGGATCTGCGGCTTCTTGGGCTGAAGAGAAAACCCTCCTCCCTTCTGTAGGTGGTCGAAGAACCCCATGGCGCACGACAAACGGAGGGTTGCGGTGGGAGGGGAGCGACTCGGGGAGAGAGGGCACACGGCGGCGTAAAAGTGACTTCTATGGGGGAAACGCCGGCAACAAGCGCATGTTCGGAGAGAATCGACGGACGGCACGAGAAGAGAGCCGTGGGAAAGTCCGGAGGGGGCGCTTCGACGAGCAACGGGCGAGATCGCGGGCAGAGAAGAGGTGAAGTACTAGAGTAGCACTTAATAATTAACTAAGTAGCACGAGGGCAATCGATCTCCGAGTTCAGCCTCGACGCGAACGCAGAAAAAGGCCCGCCACGTCGGCTCCACCGACCTCGATCTCCCCGCAGCGCCACCGCCATGGCTCTGGATATCTCATCCTCCCCCAATTGGCTTCGTTGCGTCCCTGTATCGAGCCAGGTCGGTTCCTGTGGTAGCGACAGGGGACACCCGGGTCTCCGGGGCTGTTCTGACGGTGTCTTAGGCAGTCATCAGAAAAATACGATGCTCGACGTGGATAGACGTCATTATTGGACTTTCATACAGTAACTATCCTATAACTATCCATTTTTGGTATCATGCTCCTCCAGGCTGGGAATCTTATATACAGGAAAGAATAGCAACCCCCTCATTTGTTCTTCTTCTGCGCGAGTCGCTTCTGTGCCCGGATATCCTTCTTCATACGTGCGTCCACGATCTTGTACTTGCCCTTGACACCCTTGGGACGACCAGAGATACCCCGGTTGGCGCCCTTGGCGACAACGAGCTTGACGTTCTGCTTGGGCTTCTTCTTGGCAGCCCTGCTCATCAGCCTCGCGATCGTCTGTGCCTTGTCCTTCTCGCTGAGGGCCTCGTCGTCGGCCAGCAGGGCAGACTTCTTGCGCAGCTTCTCCAATCGCTGCGCGGCCTTGAACTTCTTACGTCCCTTGGCCTCCATGACCTTCTTGATGGGCCTCGCGTTGATGGCCCTCAGCTTCTCCTTGATGGCCGCAGCAGCAGCTTTCGTGATGGGTTTGTTAGGACGGCTGTGTTTGCCCTCGTCGTCAAGGAACCATTCAGGAAGACCATCGACGTCACGGAAGGCGTATTTGTTGAAGCCGTCGTCAACCACGTCCGTTGACTTCTTCTCACCCGTAGCCATCTGATGTGCCAGCGCCATAGCCTCAGCAGTGATGATATCAATATCTGAATGTAGAGTTAGTGAAATTCCAGAAAGAACAGTACGCGTGATCACTTACCGAGTCGACCGTCCTTCGTCCGCGGGTCCTCCGGCTCATCAGGCTCTTCCTCGGACGAAAAGCCCTTGGTGTCTTCTTCCCACACGTCTTTTGAGGATTTCTTAGACTTCTTAGACTTCTTAGCAGGCTGCTCGTCTTTACTGTCATCGTCTGACTCGGCCTCCTGGGCATTATCCTCCTGCACTTCGACGGCACTGTCCTCTTCCTCTTCCGACTCGATGTCATCCACATCTTCCACGCCTTCGAAGATGTCCTGGTCGAAGAATAACGCAGCCTTGTTAGACAGATGCGCGGACTTGGGAGCTCGATCCTCAGTAAGCGCAACGCCAGAATCGGACCCCTCTTCACCGTCGGAGGCATCGCTGTCGCTGTCACCTGAGTTGGAGAAGCCTTCCCATTCCTCTGTTTCAAAGCCCTTGCGGGCCTTCTTTGCTCGTAGCTTGGAATCCCGATCCTCTTTGCGTTCCTGGTACCGTTCGTACAAAGAATCCAGTTCCCTCTCCAGCAGATCTCCGTCGTCATCTGACAGTTCATCTGTGGAGTCGTCTTCATCCTCTTCGTCGTCACTCAGGGTGGCAATCTTGCCACTTGTGATCTTGTCCTGGGCGTTACTTCTGTCCACATGTTTCAGTGCGAACATGGCGTCCTCGCCGTTGGGGCCGACCTGCTCCATACCGATATCCATGGGAGTGGTCATATGCATCTGCAGACGGACGATTTCCTTGCGCTTCCTTTCGTTCTCCTTCCTTCTTTCTTTCCTCTTCTTCGAGCTTTCATTGTCGCGCAGTCGTTGGAGCTCCTCCTGGATAGCCAGTTCCTCATCCATGGGCGCGATCTCAGCCACCTCCTCCGATTCAGGCTCTTTAGTTTTGGGGCCCTTCTTCACGGCAAGACCGAACTTCTCGCGGACCCTGAGACGCCATCGCAGAAGGTTTCTGAACTCCTTTTTGCCCAGCACTTTCAAATCCTCACAGCAGGCCTTGATCTCGTCCGTGGTATCCTCCAACCTCTCCAATGTAGCAAGCGCTAGGTCGCCACTCATGGATTGTTGAAAACTCAACTTGTTGTATGTGCCCAGAATCGCGATGGGATCCGTCGTGTTGATGAATTCAGTCACCGGGATCTCCTTGTACTGAGTGTAGTCACCCTCCTCGTAACCTTCTCTCTTGCGCTTCTTCTTCTCTGGGTTGAAGACCTTCGCCTCATTGTTCGGAGTCGGATCCGATAACTCAGCGAAAACGTGCTTCGGGTCGAGGAACTTGGGGTCAAGACGCTTCGGTGCCTTGTAGCCGCGGCAGACGACGAATATTTCCGCGGAGACATTTCGCGACGAGGGAGGCTTAGTAGCTTCGACAGAGGCGAAGAGCTGCTTGAAGACCCAAAGCAAAGGGTTGTAATCCTTCGATCGGAAGACCTTGGTCACAAATGTACCACCTTCAACCAGGAACTCCGTCGCGAGCTTCAGAGACTGCAGCACGAGTTCTGCCTGCGAGAAAGCATCCTGCACCCACGCAGTACCGACATTGGGAGCACCGTCGTGAAGCACAGTATCCGCTTTCCAAGTCTTCAGGTGCTGTCTGATCGTGGCACGACACTTGTCCGTAGTGATATCGCTCTGGAAAGAGATGACTCGCGGGATGGGCTTGATGGGAGCCAAATCGACACCGACGATGATACTCTGAGCGGGCATACATTCTGCAGCTACTTGACACCAAGACTGATACGTCGTCAGTTGCAGCAAAACAAAATCAATGAGACTGGGGTGCACTTACACCTGGCGCAGCGCACAGATCCAGAAGGACCTTGCTCTTCTCCAGAAAGCCATACTTCTTATTCAGCTGGATCAGCTTGAACGCAGCACGTGCTCGATAACCCTTCTCCTTCGCGAGCTTATACCACTTATCCAAACGACCCTTACCGTGCTGTTTACCGTTAGCTATCGTAGTCCCATCCTGCGACCATGCAAAATCGAACGTACCTTTTTCTGGATCGCCATTGTGTAAACCGGGGACCAAAACGGTCACGATCCGGTGAATACCTGGAGAGATCGACTTAGCTCTCGCCGTTGACACGATCCCAGGCGTTGGCTTGAAGGAGATGTATCTTGGAGGGACTCGGGATCTCCAGAAAAAAAGTTGTCGGATCGCTTATCGCTTTGGTAGGCTCTGGTTGGTCTCCACTTGGTCTCGCTGGTCGAATATTTTTTCGATGCCAAGCGTTCCAGGCTTCATGCCTGAGGCAGAAACATATACCGTGCGTATATACTTCCAGCCCATCTTGTCGCCATATATAAAGCTATCATGATACAGCTACAATACAGTTCTCAGCCTGCATGTAGAGCGCAGAGCTAAATGGTACTATCCATAGGAAAACTAAATGGCCACGATCCACCCAATTTAGCGAGATGCTCGCATCGCTACCATGCTACAGCCGAGAAACAAAAGCAGCAGCAGCATCAATCACTTCCTCTTGTTCCTTAACCCACCCGAGGAAGTTCCCTGCAGCATAGATATCGTGCGGCACATCCGGGACCTCAAGATACTCGATCCGATTCCCGGGTATGGCGCGCATCGCATCTGCAAATCCTTTAATACTATCACACAACACCTCCCCTCCACCAGCCTGCACGAAGATCGGGACAGGCGTCGCAAATGGGTACAGCGCTGGAGACAGGTACGGATCGTCCAGACGGATCTGATCTGGCGGTGCGATTGCGCGCGCACCCCATGCCATCATGGGCGCTTCGCAGTAGTCAGTCCGACTGTTTCGGTTCTCACTTACTGCACGCGAGTCTCCCTCGAAGCTATATTCGACAGAAGGGGAGAAGATGAGACAAGCCTTTGGCGGCGGTAGGCTCGTGAGGATCTCGTTGTCTGTCTCCTCTACGAGACAGCGCAGCAGAGCCACTGCGATAGTAGATCCGGACGAGTCTCCCGCGAGGACGATGCGTCGAGGAGAGATCCCCAGTGTTTTGACGAGGTAGATATACGCTGTTATTGCATCCTGCATGGGTCCTGGATAAGGCGTTGGGTTATCGTGACCACCGACAAGCCGATATTGGACCCATAGAGACCGCGTATCATTGCCTAATTTCCTGTTCAGTAGCTCAGCGACGACGCCGGAATCTTCTGGTCGTCCAGTAAACCAGAGAAAGGATCCTGAGTGGAAAGACAGGACGATAAGACCGCCATCGCCATGCAGGTTAGCAGTCGACTGGTCCGTGAACGGTGCATCCGGATACCAAGTCCCAGCGATCTTCTCTGGTTTCGCCTTGTCGCTCAAAAAGGGACGAGGATACGCATTCGCCTCAGCGGGGTTAATGAAAACCCATCTGTCGTCGCCCAGCTTACCAGGTCTGAAAGTCAGCGTCTGCGAGTAACCCAGCTCCGTGATAATGCGAAAGGCGTGTTTAAAGAGCTGCGTCGAAAGAGCTTGGCGATGCGTCCATTTTCTGTGCTGGCGAAGGGACCTTGGGATGTAGTAAATGCTATAGAATAAAGCAACTAGCAAGAAGCGAGGGATGCTGATCACGGTCCAGATGCTGAAACCTGGCTGTCGAGTGCGCCAGCCTTTTGGTAGTGCATCTTCATCTGCAAAGTCGCGAGCCATGGCTTCACGTACAGCTGTATCGCTATGAGAATATTTTTAAATTTGTTTGCTTGCAGTGGCTCTCTGATAGATAGAGCTCACTTACAGTTGTGACGTACTTTTAAACAGTCTGATAGCAGCTGGATAAACAGAAGTATATAGGATAGGATATTAAGAATACAAGCTTTGCCAAGAAGCGAGGATATCCTGAGTCCAAGTGAGCTGTGCCACTCTGGAGACCTGTTCCCAGTGTCCTATGGAAAGAATTTGGGGGCGAATGTTGCACTGCCTTGTTGTCTACATTATTAGGCGTGCCTCGTCAGCTGAACTAGGGACAAATGCGGCTGAGACTCCCGAGTCGGCAGCCATTCATTACTAGCGATCCTACGGCAGTGCGGCGAAAGCCGTAGGAAAGGGTCATTGAGCGCAGCTCAAAAGGCACCCAAGATTATATAGAATTGGACTCTATATGGTAGATTATATATGAAAGTAGAATTGTTCTTAAGGGGTATTTTTTTATTTAAATATTATTTTGGAACCGCAGAGGCCCTAGAGCAGTTCCCTGCCTACTAATAGGCATAATTAGTTGAAGAGTTAGTTAGATTAAGTCTCCTAAAATTCAATCCTTAATCAAATATCTTAAAACTAAATAGATTAATAGTTAAATAGGCAGTTCTTTATAATTCTTTTTTTATTCTTTTTCACTTTACCCACCCCCCACCCTTCGCGCTAATCACGTGAGTATTTCTAATCACGTGAAGTAAATACAGAAAAGTGACCAATCAGATGAGGCGCTAAAAAGATCGAAAATTTGAGCCCGTGTCAATAGAACATTTCGCTAGCGCTCAATGATTACTTAACTTGCTTTGTCTGTATACACCTAAGGCTTGCTCATTGCTCATACGGTAAGGCTATGAAAGTACTATATGCTTTAACTCGAGACACAGCCTAAACTACAGGCAGCAGCAAACTCCATAAATACCAAGTCTAGCTATATGTTCCCAAACGAAGCATAATCTCCGTCATGCTACGTCTAAGCAGATCATAATGATGAGTCAAGAACCCTAATCGGGAAAGATCATATGAGGAGAGAAAACGGAAAAGTGAGGTGAGAAATGTGTACATCAAATAGACGCCTGTACGGGACTGCATCATAATCAATACATAACACATATAACACGATCGTAAGCCAGATCTTCAATTTCCTTAAAAATTCAAGAAGGGTATATCCAATCTCCACTTCTGCCTTTCGTACTAAAAAAATAACAGGAAGTATTGCAGTTCGTCAAGTTCGTTTCATTCCATTCGCAGGCTCCCATCCTCGGGGAGATTTGCCTGTAGACTTGTTCCTCTCCTTTAACTCTAAATCCATATCAGGATCCTATGTTAATGGTAACGGTTACCTTCCTACTAGGTCCAGCCTAGGGTATAGTGTTCAACGGTGAATTGCACAAGCAATTTTCATGAGACGCCCCGTTCTAAATAGAGAATGTTGAGAGCCAATGTCTGAATTGGCACAAGACATTTTGTGCCTGCGTCTCTTCCCTTTCGGATGATATACACCTACCCGCGAAAGTCTGAAACTGGTGGCCGCCCGCGTTTTACCTGCCGATAGTTTCAAACTTTTGTCGTATAACTGTATATGCAATGCTGCGGGGCATAACAAAGAACGTAGAACACCCGGGAGTTCGTCACTGATGGGGAAATGCAGTCTGGAAAGCACCTTCGATCTCATCTACATAAAGCGAAGCTGTTAGAAAAAAGTTAGCTAGGAGGTGGATAATGCTGACCTCTCATGCCGTCCAGTGCTTCAAAGGCCCTAGAATAATTCTTCATGGCCCCAATGACTCTCTCAAGTCCATTCCGTAATTCTTCCACCAGTCGTTCGGACGATGAACTGTTGCCACCTTCAGAGTCTGGAGAGAGATTCTTCGCGACGCGCGTCTTGTAGAAGAGCATCAACATCGCATAGCTGCTCTGCATAGCACAACACGCGAATGATGGCATGGTGCGAGGGAGCTGTGTGGAGGGATCCAGCTTCGTCGGATCTAGGTACTCTTGGCTGGCCGACGGGATAGCAGTCCCATTGCCTTTTGACGTCGAGTATAGCGGTCTTGGGAATGGTAGGCTTTGAAACATGCGCGATATGATTAGAGCTGCCCGCAGACAAGTCTTTGCTGAATGCTGGCTCGTGAAGGGAAAGCCTGTTCCAAGGAAGGAATATTGCGAGCCTAAAGATGCAGAGCCTGAAGAGGAGGAAGACGATGGTGAAGGGGAATATTCCTGCGCTTGAGGACGCGGCATAGGTTCCATACTGCTGCACGAACAGGACAGGCGGCTTATATCATTAGGCTTGTTCTGATTATAGGCCTTGTCTGTCTCGGTGGGATCGGACTTCGCAGCGGCAAGATCGCAGTGCTTCTTAATGAAGATGGGAATATCCGAGAATGCACGAAACCGGTGGGTCTTGATATGTGCACTGTAAATGCTTTGTTAGAACTATGCGTCTCTCAACAGCGACGGTTTATACCCACCTCGATATCTTGATCCTTGATATAGCTCGTATAGAATGCGCAGTCAGAGCCTCCAGAGGATCCTCATAGGGCGATGAGCGCGGACTGCTGGGAGGCGTGTTTGCGCGTGCCATCACAGAACTAGCCCAAGCATCGAGTTGTTGCATTCTATCATAGACATATTTCATATTAGAGCGAGACCTCAGACACCTGTTTAGGTCGAGTGTGAACTGCGTTGCTGAGACTAGCACTTGCTGCGCTTGTATCAATATGGACCAGCCCTATAATAGTATTAGCAAGTGGTGACGTTGAGGAGCATATTAGAGGGATTAGTACCTCGGGATCAGACGGAAAATTCGGATAAGGTGTCACGAAACGGGCATCGTCAATCATGATCGTTGGTGGCTATAGTTCAGACTCGTGTTAGCTTATAGCCACTATGACCACGAAATCACCCATACTTACAGCTATGCCAGTAATCGAGCCTTGAAGCACGGAGTAGTACTACCTGACAGTTAGCATATCATATTTGGAGAACAGGAAATTATTGTACAGTACAGTCATCCACCAGGCCCGCCTTCGGGCTTCTGCGAATTCGTCATATTCTTCGCTCAACGAGTGTAGAGACATGTTCATTGCCAAGGTCAATGCTTGTCCGGCTCTGTATTTCATCTTCGACAGATTTCCGCGCTGTGCATATTCATAGGTACATAATATGAGGAGCGCAAGAATACCCTCGAGTTCAATTGGCGTCTTAGGATGGAGAGGCTCTCTGTTTATGACAGGCATCTCGTTTGTCAAAGCCTGAGAGGGGTCAGTGGAGGACTCGATGAGCTCTTGGTCTGCTTCGATGTATGTTGTCGCTAGCCCGGCAAACTTGTGCGCATATGCTCTTCGAAGAAGGACTGAATTTGGAGATGTCGGATCTGGATCGTCCGGATGAGGTACAAGAGCTAGAACAGCAGAGATCGCAAGACTTAAGGGAGAAGAGGGTTGATACATAAGAGAAGGTTCTTCTGAAAGGGCATCAGGACTAGAACCTAGCCCATTCAATGGTTGGTCAGCGTAAGGAAGCGAGTCCCTTGGAGGCAGAACAGGAAAGTAAGGATGGATGAAATCGTAATAAGCGTTCAGTCTATGTATCCGGTTAGAATCGAGTGACTTCAGAATTGGAATATAGTCACTCACATATCTGGCTCGCTGCCATATGCCCTGACCATAGGTGGCTTCGGAGGCGCCGCAGCTGCCGGTTCCATCGGGACATGCGAATTTTGTCCATCACCAGGAGCGAACAGGTCCTCAAACATCGACTGGACCTCAGTCGGAAAGTCAAGATGCCTCAGTCCGGCACCAGGCAGAGCCAGCGGATCAATCTGATTGAACATCCCCGCAGCTGCATCTATATCAGCATTAAGGCATCAAGAGATAAGGCATGCCATCCACTCAGCACACATACATTCATCGAACCTGCTGACTGGGACAGGGACAGGATTCCAAGGTACATCTTCCTGAGTAATTGCAGACGAGACAGTCGTGGTAGTTTTCTTCTTTCGAGGACCTCCTCGTTTGCTGGGGAGATAACTGCATTTCCTCCCCTTACTCGCGCACTTCAACAGATAGCAATTTAGTACTTGGATTAGATAGAAAAAACAAAAGCGCACTTGTCCTCCATCAGGATGACACGGGTAGGTTACATTTAATAATCACAAAAAAGAAGAAGAGGTTAACATACGCTGGAACATATCTCCTTCCCATCACACCGCGTTCTCGAAGCGCGACTGGATGACAGACAGCGTCAGTAACGGCCGCAAGCACAGAGCACGTTGCCCGCGCAAGCGGAGCTCTGGTTAATACAATTAAGTATTGACCAGTGGATAGAACGGCTTACCAAGCTAAACATGCTACTTTCACAGGCGGTTTGGCGAACTTTTTGCGAGCTACAGTTGGCGCCGGTTCTTTGGGCTGTGTGACCGGTTCATGCTGTTGGGCGTTCTCCAGGCCCATCGTGGACCTCCGGCCTCTTTGGGGGGTACTTCGAACCAAAGGCTGCACAGCAACCCCCGTGATCCCGCGCGGAGTTTCAGAGTCGAGCCCTTCCTTTCAAAGATTCGAGATGGACAAGTCGGACTCGGAGAGACAAGGCAGAGCTTCGCTATAGTCGGTCCCGGTGATGCATCGTTCAAACCCCCAAATCCTTCGAACAGAGATTTCCCGGGGGGCCGCGTCTGAGAATAATCTGCTCGAGCTCGACGACTGGTCCGATATAGAAAGTCAGGTGTTTTCCAGGCTGCTGATTCATCCGGTTCCTTAGTCTGCCTGATCGTGAGACTCGCCTTGGCCAGATCCCGAACTTCGGGATTTGCTCTGCTCGAAGCAGAAAGGCTGGTGCGCTAAAGCCAGCTTATCGTCTGGCTGCTGGAATTCAACTCGTTCCCAAGTAACGAAGCGTGCCTTGCATGGCATGTACCGGACAATATTTCCTAGAGGCCATTCGTTGTTTTTTGCTGTTCTATGTATTGAAAACCAGGGAGAGTATACAGATTATGGTAAGAAATAATGTTGTTCACGTGATCAAAGTCTGCTCGAGAGTACCATCGAGATGGCCCCGGATTGCCACTCGGGGGAATTAGTCGTGATGCGAAAACTATGGTAATATCTTACTCGAGTGAAGACCAAGAGGAGGTCATCGGTTCGACTGAAATATAACCTGTAATGATGGTGCAGAATTGGGATCATCAAATATGGTGTGTCCGTTCTGCCACTCAGAGACTACAGCCCATCGTTACGCGTGAAAGAATTAATTAGGTATCATTAGATAGGCGCCCCCCTGTCTATAACTTCTAATCTGACAGCTTAATGCCCGATACATGTTTTACGCTTTCCCACACGCTATCCGACACTTTGGCCGGAAGCTTACGACCTTTCAATTGCTGGTCTATTAACCACATACCGACCACGAACTCGTCCCTGGTCAGCAGGCCAATGCCCTGCCGGTCGACGAGATCCCAGACTTTCTCCAGGAAAGTAGCTGGCAGTCGGCTCCGGGTCCATATGTCTTTGACTACCACATGAACCACCATATCAGATGGGTCCGGAGGGGGTGCATGGGAGTTCTGAGCGCGCATAGAGGGCGGAAGAAGAGATCTATCCGGGACCCATAGCCCTTTGTTAGCGGCCCAGACTCCTTCATATCTTTTCCGTTCCTTCTCGGTGATCTCATTGCGCCATCTCTTGCGATCTCCTTCGTGGTGCTTGTGAGGGTGTTTCTTAATAATGCGAATCATATGTTTGTGATGATGGTCATCGTGTTCTTCTGGCTTTGACTCGCCTCGAAGAGTTTGTCTCATGCCCTTTGGGGGACTTGGAGATCTCTGGTTGTCACCTGTACGGTGTAATAAGAGCGTCGACCGAGACCTTGGCCGCCGTTGCGGCAGAGGAGGGGCGATCTCTATTGGCGTTGGTGCATAGGATGATGCGAGCGATGAAGCTACGATTGCATCTGACAGCGAGTTTTCATCCATCCCAGCCGGCTCATCAAAGAGAGTAGCGCCATTATTATTCAGGTGACCAGCAGCACTGTTCGTGCGAGGTCGTAGTGAAGCCGGTGTACGGCTGGGAGGGGGTGGGGGAGGTTGTGATAGCACTGGACTGGCCACACCCCGTGTGTGATTCCTGGAAGAAGAACGTGAGGTATCTTGCAACCCCGGTGGTGAGCCATTTACTGCCGCAGTGGACCGTCGTGGTGGAAGCGGAGGCTTTCGTTCATCGGGTGTAGATGTAGACGGAAAGGTGCTAGCACGTGGGACAGATTGATATGCTTTCTGGCCGTGACTTGCGGCATCTTGGGAGTTGAAGGAAAGCTGAGAGGCCACCGGTTTTCGATCGATTGAAGATCTCTTTGAAGGTTCCGGTACAACGTTGGTACCTGTCCTAGGGGGGAGTCTAGGGGGAGTACCAGACTCTGTATGGCTTGGAGTGCCAGGGCTCTTGGGAACCACCGTAAATTGAGCCCCAAACTTGTCCCAAGCATCTTTATCCGCACTGAGGGCGGCCCCGATAGCAGTGTGATGAGACGACAGTTTGCGGAGGGGTTTTGGTGCCAGCAACTCGTTGTACCCATTGTTATCTCCAGATACTCTATGCGACATGTTGAGAGATTCATCGGTCCGCTGACTGGTCTTACTCGATGCACGATCGATCTTCTCAGGCGAGTTTGTCCGTGTCGAGTTGCGATCAAATGGAATCCGCGGTTGGGATCTCTCCGCCGCGAGCTGTGCAGCTATGTGCTGTGGGGTCTGTGACCTGGGCAATGATGTCGCCAATTTATTAACATCGTGTATATTCCGTGATGATACTGATACCGGAGTATCTGTAAACATCCCAATCTTTTCCCTCACCGATCGAGCTTCCGGTTCTGAGGACGTGTCGGAACCTGGGGTTTGGCTGGACGCTGGCGACGGACGACCCGATCGCCCTGCCAGGACAGCCGCTCGTGTTGCGTTATCCGTCTTCTTCGGGGGCGTACCGACAGGCTTTCTCGAGGCGAATGAGTTGAAAGCTGATGTCGCGCCTTGGAGAGCTGCGGAGGTGTTGTCGACATGGCTTCGAGATTGCTGTAAGCTCGCTCTCCCGAGAGGAGCCGAACCATCGGCTGCGCGGTTCATGAGATCATAAAGTATATTAAGCGAGCTGTAGCGGTACCGTGATAAGCAGCAGATAAGGTATCACATCAGTGGTATGGACTTGTGCATCTTCGATCAGACAGATCGTTCGAAGAGAGACTGACCAGTCCGTGCGTGGATACGCTGGTACGGTCGCTTGTCTCAGCATCCATCAAGTGCCTAAGTGATTAGTGAGTCCCTAGTGAGGCGCGGGGAAATATTGCCGATCTAGAGGCCATCTCAGGGAGTCCCTGCAGACAACAGACTGCACAGGATCGATCCGAAGAACCCGGAAGGCCAATTTTGCTGAAGCCATGAGTTGACAAAGACGAGTCGAATTGCATCTGAAATTATTCACCAGCGCGTCCTGCACAATTGGGCCAGCCTCAATCGATCGCCTGTGCTTAATATAGCGTTCCAGCATCGTGGGGTCCAAAAGAGAGATCTCGACTTCGAGAATTGTCCGGCTTAGCTAGCGTTGATAAGCTGCATGAGGGTCGATTCCTTAACTGCAACTACTACCCCGTATATCGTCTACAGGGGATTCTGCTGGAACATCAATGTTGAGGGTTGTAGGAGGACTTTCGCAAACGGGGACGCTGAAGCTGGCCAGGAGGTTCTGTTTCTTAAGGCGATGATGTCTTTTACAAGTATAGGGAAATGGGATCTGCACAAGACGGCATGAAGTGTGTATGATAAATCGCGCACTCCCTCTACCACTAATGGCATGTCTGCTCAATCATGGCTTTTCTGGAATCCACTGGGCCGGCTGTAAGGCATGCGAGCACTTCCCTATTGCAGTCCTGATGCGTGTGCATTGTGCAGCATTGTCTTCATTCCCAGGTTCCTCTCAAGATCTTGCATTCGAGTACTTCCTGCATTTGAGTATTTGACTTCGATGTCTTGTCATTCTAACGGCTGAGAGATCATACTCTATACTATCATCTCGAGTCGGGCCGTTTACAGCCAACCTCGCGTGCTTTTGGTTGGGCCAATGATCGACCGTGGATGACATGGCGATGGGATAATTGGGTTTGTTTCAATCCGAAAGCTTAGCATTTCCGAGCAACCCCCGTCCCAAAGTCAAAAGTTTCCCATCTGCACGTTGCTGACCCAGTGTTCGTACATAACTAACTAATCACTTAGGACAAAAGTAGTTATCATCGGCTCTCTTCTCGTTCAGGGGCGATGATTTCCCAGAACAAGCCATGGAGGACGACTAGCCAAATGACGTAATTTTGAGCAGCATACACGTCTTACGGAGACTGCGGAGACGCAAACGGGAAGCCTGGATGGATGCGCAATGATAATATAACAATAGTGATTCTTAATTATGTGCTGTTTCTGCCCTGTTATCAGTAACTACGTACGGGAGTTGTGATCGGGAACAGATTATGGTAGGTACTGGAGGAACGAACTGGTTGCCATAGAGAAAAAGGGAAAAAGTCTCCACGTTGGTGCAACATCGGATCTGATTCGTATTATCTTAGCATGATACTTCCACGAGCTGTTCCACTGGTTATGGCCACGACGGCCAAGTTTCGCGTGGCTGAGTCGATGTCAAAGAGACACCAAGCTTTTTTCGCTGTCCTGAACCGGAATAGTTCTATCTCTTAGCAGCGTTCGATCAGCCTGGCCGCTGCGCCATGCCCCGTACCTGAATATGAACTCAGGACCATTCGGAATTTCGGACAATTGGATTCGATGGGTTTACTCCGTAGAGGTGGAGCAATCAAACCCTGGACGAGCTAAAACCACGGCCCTTAGTTCTTTGTAGTTGTAAACCTTGGGACTGGCGTTGGTCCTGCGCTCAGCGGCGGATTATCTCACGGAGTGATAAAAGGTCGTTTCCCGCGCAGAGATGGCAGCGTCCTGAGTTGGTATCTACGTGCCTATTGCTTCCCTGCTGCCCTTCTCTGCCCAAGAGCTAGACATGGCTCGATGGCTGGTCGCCGCAGCGAAATTCTACGCGATCGTGGCGATTTTTGGCCTTTGTCTGCTATCGGGCCCTGCTGTCGCGTCTACGCACGGCTCAGTCGTTGAGCGTACGCCTCTCGAGACACTTGCGCTTTCTCCAGATGTGATTGCGCCAGTCTACGCCCGAGACGAATCGGACAGTAACAGTATTAGCAACAGTGGCTCCAACTCCACCTCAAAGTCGAGCAGTAACACCGACAAGGGGAAAACAGAGAACTCAAAGGCTACCGGAGAGAAAAAGCCTTTCACCTTGCGAGTCTTGCCGCTGGGGGCCTCTATTACTTATGGCTACAAATCGTCTGATGGCAATGGCTACCGGGATTACTTCCTCGAGATGGTGGAAGCAGATGGGTGGGATGTCAACATGGTCGGGAGCGTCAGACACGGTGACATGAAAGAGAATGTAAGTGCGAACTCGATCTATCCGCGCATAGAGCAGTTGCAGAGCAGTAAAATTGCCTCATACTGCATAAATGGACTGGTTCGAGATCATTTTTGCTGATAACATGTCTGCATAGGAGAACGAAGGACATCCTGGCTACAGAGTAAACCAAGTCGCAAAGGTGGCCAAGAAGTCACTTCCAACGAAACCGAACCTGATCCTCTTGAAGTGAGTGCAGATGACAGTCGATCAGCAAAGAAATCTCTCCTCTTGCCAACACTGACCTGAAATCTCAGTGCCGGCACCAACGATGGAGTCGACCATTACCATGTCTCAAGCACAGGCAAACGCATGAACAGTCTTCTCGACGAGCTATACAAGGCCGTCCCCGGAACCACCGTTCTTTTCTCCACCCTGATTCCTGATAAGCGCGCCCCGGCCGAAATTGACGATATCAACAAGCAATATCGGGCACTATTCGCCAAGCGCCAAAAAGCCGGTGATCGGATCGTCCTGGCAGAGATGGATGATGGCAATATAACAACAAGGAACCTACAAAAGGATGGCATACACCCTACGGACAACGGCTATCATTTGATGGCTGATATCTGGTACGCTGCCTTCACTGAGGCGATCGGGAAGGGAATGGTGCAGGCACCTGCAGCAACCTCGACGTCTACTAGCTCAACAGGGTCAAGTACAGACACCGCGACATCTACAGACGCAGGAGCGGCGGCGACGACGACGTCCAAACACGGCCTTGGTAGTAGCAGTCGTCATATCGAACTGCCTTTCGTCTTGTCTATTATTTTTTCAGCACTGCTTCTCATAGATAGTTTTGTATAAGCATTAGAGGTTTTTTCGGTACATATAACGGAGTTATGACGCATTACTTCATCTTGGCATTGGCGAGTTTGAAACCTGAAAATAACCCGATAATGGACAGAGTGGGCCTATTCTTGTTTTTACTTGCACTGTTGATATGACAAGGAATAAAAAGCAATGGTTACCGACCGTCGTCGTCCGTTTCTCCGGAACCCAGTGTTTATCTAGGTATATGACCGACAATTTTAAACATCATTCAATCACCTCAGAGCTCAAGCCCGCCTTTCCATCTGCCATAAATAATCCGACCTCAAAAATACAAACCCGTCTCTGAGTATGTATCCGTGCCTCTTAAATATCCGCTAGTGGACATAATTTAGCCGAAGGGCGGGGCGAGAGAAACATGCGGAGAAATTCCCGGGGTAGAGTAGTTAGTTACCAGTTAGTCAATCACCAAGACGGACTGGGTCCTCAAATGATAATCATAGCCGCGGTACCAAATGGACTCATCACGAGCACGAGGGCTCTGTTCATGTATTACTGCTAGCTAGTAATGAAACGACAATCTCCTCGGCCGTCTACCGCGCGTTTAACCTCTTCAGATGACCCACGAGTTCTGCGATTGTCGGTTCTTCCTTGGGCCTTCCTTCCTTCCGATAAATAAATTGTGCGGTATCACAAGACAGGATCTAACAGCTTGATCGTTCGATGGCTGGTTGGTCCTCAGCTCTTGCTGGGATGCAGAGGCTCTGTAGATCGGGGTTTCGGCGGATCGCTCGTGAGACGGCATGTCTTCAGCAATGAGCAATGCACAGCAAGGTATGCTCTCTAGCAGCTCTCCAGAACGTTAAGTGGAAAGAAGGAAAGCAGAAAAGTCAAGATGACTGAATTGTTCCGATGCCATGCACAAATGATCGAAGCGACATGCTAACACTTGACGCAAATGAATAGCCTACGAGAGCCAAGATCAGATACTAGGACGTGATGTGGTCGAAAATGGCGGTCTCGATGAAAAGACTCCAGAAAACGGTTCCTCTAGCCAGAAAATCCAATGTTCTATATGTCAGAGCTCATTTAAACGTCCGGAACATCTGAAGAGGCATATTCGCAGCCATACAAAGGAAAAGCCGTTTCAATGCACGCGTTGCGGCCGCCACTTTTCCAGAACGTATGTCGATCTTTCCTTGTCTGTTCTGTTATCGATTATTATTTTTATATGCGTCCATCATGGTCTTGACTTCACAGCCAAGAGCAGCTGGATTCGTACGAGCTTATCGGACCTTTTGCTGATTGCGGGAGTGGCCTTCAGAGACACCCTTCACCGACATGAAATTAGCCACCATGGCCCTGGTACGGGGGACGGGCTGGATCAGAAACACAGAATCACTGTCAAGACCTTTCGAGCATGTGTGAAATGCGCTACAGCTCGAACCCGGTGCAGTGGAGGAACGCCGTGTGTGCGATGCCGACAGCGGTCGATACAATGCCAATACCCGACACAGAGGCGATCTAAAGCGAAAGACAATTCCGGAGTTGCCGGTTCTCCTGCTGGCTTGAATGCAGGGGAGAATGTTTTGACTGATATTTCAGCTGGTGTTCGTATGCAGGTGTCAGAAACTGAAGGTAGCAGACATCAAAGCTTACCGCAGGGGATACCTCGTTCTCAACCGCCCAGCCAATTCCATACGATCAGCTTCCAAACTCGTGATGAAGAGATTATTAGTCCAACTCGGAAGGTCTCCTCAAACCTTCAACCTGAAATGAGCGGCTCTCAGATATCACCATCTTCGACATTTAGCCCCTCTAACTCGCGGCGTCTTTCTGGGTATGACATAGGAAGTCCAAACATGCTACACAGACCGAATGCACCGAATATCAGCATGCACCGTACACAGAACTATCAAGGTCCATCCAAAAACCAGATACCAAGCGTTACACCCCAGATGACCTCGGCCATTCTTCATAGTCCTCTTTCGAATGGCCCAGGGCTGGGAACTGGATCTGTCAGAAGCCCACAAGCAAACAAGATATCGTTAGGGAATGACCTTAGTCCACTAAGTCGGCCAGTCCTTACCGGCGGTCACTGGCTCCCTACCGACTTTTTCCGTGTTATGCACAAGGAGCAAAATATTCCCGGGGTCGCTTCCCATACTAGCCCTAGAGGTTATCGAGAGGTTGGGACTCCGGCAACTCCCCAGGTTGCTGAAAACATCGCCAAAACAAACCAAATCACGAGACGAAGTTGGTCGGACTTCGCTTTAAACAACCGCCTGTCAGGTCCTGAAAATAGAAATATACAAGTGACGGACCCAGTGCCCGGTATTCTAACTGGCGGTGATCTGCCTTTCAACGAACAGCGTATCCATGGAACCGGTACTGATCTCTCGAGATACGAATACCAGCAAGCTGCCCTGCAGACCTCTTCTATGCTTCCCCCAGAATTATCAATCAGGGGAGGAACAGAGAAGCCAGGGTCACGATTTTACTTCCCTATAGCTAATATCACAGAGCCTAAAAGCCTATCCGATAGAAAGCTACACGCCCCCCTCATTGACCGTTCCACCTACGGCAAGCTTCATGATTCCTTTCGCCGAACGTGCCAAAACTATGATTCTCTATTTAGTCCATTCGATTCTGATACGTTCCCGGGCTCCCATATACTGGATTCTTTTATTCAGTCTTATTTCCGGTTCTTTCATCACGTGTATCCAATCGTGCATCAACCGACATTTGACCCCAATAGATGCCACTATCTCCTGACCCTTGCTGTAGCAGCACTTGGCTGCCATACAGCCAATATGTTTGAAACAGATAACTATGCCAAAGCATTTCACGAATTCATTCGGCGTGTAATACTTGTCGAGGTGAGGGTCAGTTAATGTAACCTGATAGTCAGCTGCTGATTATATCTTACAGAAGGAAATGTCTTCCTTAGATGAAGCTCCGCTCTGGTTCTTACAAGCGTCGACTCTGAACTGCATCGGTCTGCTACACAGTGGTAGCGACAGCGGAAAGAAATTCGCTTTAAGAAGCTTCGGAGAGCTTGTGTATATGGCCCGATCTGAGAAGTTGTTATGTGTTCCTGATGGACCGGACACTGCAAGTGGGTCCTTTCAAACAGCCTGGGGATACTGGACGGAGAAGGAAAGCAGAAGACGTCTTGGCTACTGTTTATGGGTATGCGCTCCTCGTATACTTATGAAACGTGACATCTTTGCTGATATGAGAGCTATAGCTACTGGATTGTACATTTTCTTACGAGTTTGATGCTCGAGAACATATGTCTTTGGACGAATGCCGGGCACCGTTACCGGCCTCCGAAAACCTATGGGAAGCAGAAAGCGAGCAAAGCTGGTCGAGGCTCTACGAAAGTGCTCCCGGTAGGTATACCTTTGATATCAGAACTAGACTAAGATGCTGACATAACAGAAGCAGAACCGGAATCTCTGCACAGTGCCACACAGACTATGTACATTGAGAAAAGACTCGCTTCCGGAATAGGAGAGTTCAGTCAAATACTACTCATCCATGCCCTTCAGCAGCGAACGAGGGAAGTTGCCAGCTATTTCAATAACCCTTTATCCAGCTGGACCCCAACGGCCAAAAAGCAATCAAAAGACTCGGCGCTAGGCCACGACACACCATGGCTCCCTAGTCATCCCATATATGCAAAATGGAGAAACAGTGCCTGCGACTGCCTGGATATCCTTCACTGGACAGCGAACGAAACAGTCGCCAGGGCAGCCGGTTCAGAGCATCCTACCATTCTACATCTACATCTCGCACGGATTATCCTCTTGGTTCCAATCCAAGAACTTCGACAATTATCAGAGTCCCTCGTCCAAGGCACAACCACCTGGAGCGAACGACATAACACCACTTCATGGCACAATATCACCCGCTGGGTCAAACATGACCAATACAAGGCCCGTCTCGCAGTGATACACGCCGGGTCGATCCTATGGCACATTCGTCGGTACTCCGCAAAGACCTTCCATGAGCCCGTAGCCGTATTCCTAGCGACCCTAACCCTCTGGGCGTACGGATCATGTCACGGCGCAGCAATCATTACAACTCCTAGTAGTAATAATAATCCACGGCAGGAATCTAACCCGCTTCTCCCGCTCCATCAACCCACGTTCATCCACCTCGATCGGCCCTGTGATGATGAGCTGATTCAATTGTTCGTCAGGGAAGGACACAGAATGAAAGGGAATATGACCGGTGTAGGTGATATCTGCGACCAGTATGGTCCGGAGAAGGTGCTGAGAGAAGGGGCGAGGATCCTAGCGGATCTTACGGCGTGGGGGATCGCGAGGAGCTTTGGGACTATGCTGACTGGGCTTGCTGATCGCGTGTCTTGTGATAATCTCGCAAGGGTATGAGAGACTTCTATGTTAACCCAGCCTGCAAGTGTCAATATGTTATTCTTAGTAGGTATTATGTATATACTGGCGACTAACTACTACCACGACCACGGTTGTATGACTGAACGAAACAAAGTTGAATAATTCTCGATTTGAAAGAGATATGTCTCATTCTACACACGTATTAAGTTACAAATGTATCTAGTAGAGAAAGTATATGTATGTATCTATGTGCCAGTTATCCAACACCGCCAACCCAATCAGTTCCAGAGATCCAAAAATGAGAGCAAATTTTCCAGCAAAGGGCTTTCGAACGAGACAGACCAGAGGACGCCATGGCTAATATTCTATGCTTTCGGATATCTCCAGTGAAACAAAAAAAAAAAAAAAAAAAAAAAAAAAAAAAAAAAAAAAAAAAAAAAAAAAAAAAAAAAAAAATAAAAAATGAAAAAAAAAAAAAAANCCCCCTTTCAATTATTCACTCCTTTTGTTAAACCAAAACAAAAAAAAAAAAAAAAAAAAAAAAAAAAAAAAAAAAAAAAAAAAAAAAAAAAAAAAAAACAGAAAATGAAGGAATAATGGACATCGCATAGTTGGTTATCGTTGATCGGTGAGAAATGGGGTTTTTCTTCTCCCTGGAGCGGTTCTGCGTTCGGGTACTAGATGAGTATAGATAGGGTGGGATCAAAGCTTGGACCGAATGCCCTCGAGCCGGAACTTGACATCTTTGAGAACCTTGCTGGTGGGCTTCCAGTCATCGAACTGTTTAAGGAGTTCCATGGTCTCTTGATAAAGTTCCCGTCGGACGTATTCTTCCTCGAGGAGGCCGCGCATGGCGAAAGGTAGGATGTATGGATTAGGTGTTGGTGACTGAGGAGGTCTTTGGACACGGAGGGCTGCACCATTCACGTTGGATGTCTCCAAGGCGAATTCAATGGCAAGACTAGAGTAGTTAGTGTCGATTGTTCAGAACGTGTGGCCTAAAGATGAAGACTCACTAGTAGACGGCCTCGTCTTCGTACAGGCGAGAGTGGCCTTCACCGGCATAGAGGCTCCCAGCGAGCGGTGAGCTCAATTCGCGGATGATGCCATGGTCGGGGATTCCGAGGTTGCGTAACTTGAGTGCGAAGCCAACCAGGTGAGAGAGACTGTTGTAGAGCATAAGCAGGAGTTTTGGAGAGCAAGGAGGGGTTCTTACAAGCTCGGAGCATGGACTCTGCCGTCCACAAACGCTGCACGGTAGATGTACGGATGCGACGCTGGCGAGAAGAGAGATGACTGGGCTAGATCAGCAATTATTCCCTTCACAAGTAAAAGCAGATATCAGGTCATACCTCCAGCGACACAAGCTGGTCATCAATGCTCCCGATATATGATATCCGCACTCCGAAATTGAGCGCAGATTCCAATGCTGCCTCGTAATCGCGTGAGACCTGGCTGTTGGCATGCGCGAAATCGAAGAGCTCGCCTGCTGAGCCACTGATCCATCTCGACTTGAAATCCGGGAACGGGCCGAGGTTGACGCCGGCCATGGCACATATTCCAACGCGCTGGGCGTTTAAGCAGCCGAAGGATATCAATTTAGAAACCAAGATCGTGGCGACGGGAACCCCCTGACTATGGCATGCAACTAAGACGAAGTCTGCTTTCCGGATATCTTCTATCCAATTCAGAAGCAGTTTCCAAAGCAAGTCCACTCGTTCAGCGATACGGCCTTCCCCTTCCAGTGCAATCTTCTGGACATCACAGGAGTAACCATGGTTCTCTGTCCATTGACGAATAGCTTTTGCAGCCATATTGGAGAACTTCACGGAAGTGCCGGTCGGTTGACCGAGGACAGTCCGTATCAGCGGAGCAGGGAAATATCCATGCACCCCGATAGCCAAAGCCTTCTTGATCCGCGGAGGATCCTTCGTCACGTATACATGCTGTTTGTCCGATTCCTTCGAGTAGTGTAAGATACGGCCAAGAGTCTGACGGCTGATTGTCTGCAGCAAGGACGGGGATTCTTGTGTTGCGAATGTATCTCTGAAAGAAGGAAGCACTTGATTGGGAATGGCTTTCTGTAGCTGCTTCGAGGCTGGTCCTTCCGGGGCCTTGGCTTTCGTTGGCGTTGCCGGTTGTTCTGGCACAGATATCACAGCTGCGGTGGGTGCAGGCTCACCGCGCTCCTTCGGTTGTCCTTTAACAACTTCTTTTGCAGGAGGTTTTTGTCCTTTCTGAGTAGGTTCTTGGTTCTCCTTTGACTGTTTTGTAGCTGCTGATTCTGCTTCCGCAACACTGCCATTCTGAGCCTCCTCTGTCTTTTTGGTACCCGGATCCTTCGATGTATCCCTATACCAGAAGGACCAGCCTGAAGACCGGGCATTGTCGGGCTGGCGTGCTGAAGAATCAACACTTTCCGAGCGATTATTTTCAGTAGGATCTGTTGGCGGTTTATTATTGACCTCTTCTGCAGTGGCTTGGTCTGTCGCCAGGCGAGGCTCTTGAGGCTCTGTCGCGGGGCCCTGCTCAGCAGGGGCCTTGGGCGGCGCCGGAGAACCACTCCACATCAGGAACCAAGATCGCCTTTGAGCTGATGTCGACTGTTCTGATGGTTGCGTTTCTGCGTCCGAACGTGCTTCTTGAGGAGTGGCACTGTCCTTCTTCGTTTGCTCCTCTCTTCCGTCGTCTTGCTTATCGTCAGTTTCCAATGGTGGCTGCTCCTCTGAAGAGGGGACGACGGGAGCATCCGCTGGCTTTGAATTATCGACAGAATTGTTCTCCGCTGGTGCAGACCTATACCACCACGAAAACCAGCCCGAAGGTTGCGTTTGCTCCTGTTGTTGCGACTGGCCCGTTTCCGTATTGGGAGGCGTACGACTTTCCGTTATAGTTCCCTCTCTTTCGTCGCTATTAGGAGAGCTCGTAGTCTCTTTGCCAGTATTATCCTTAGGCGAAGCAGAGTCCGGGGACTTGTCTTCCTTGTCCTTCGTGCCCGCAGCCGGGTCAGACGTCTGAGAGTCGGGTCCGTCGAGTGTTGACTCTAGGCCGTTGGACGCGATATTGATGCGGGTGGTAGCGACGCTTGCGGGGAGTGATCGACTTGACGGGCCGTCTTTCTTCGTCAACTGGATGGATGGTGATCGGAACTGTCGAGAAGCATTAGGCAGGGTTGCTGTTGAAGCAACCAAGTCTGAGGCTACATTGCCAGCGACCGATATGCTCTCACGGGCAACCTCGGTAACGGCTGCAGCCTTCGAGACCCGGGGCCATGACTTAGTATACCAGCTCTACCAGGAGACGCAAGTCCATCAGTGTATGCTTCATGATTACGCTGGAGACCGCAGAACACTTACTCCTGCACTCCTCTGTCTCTGCGAAGTTGAGCGGCCCCTGGCTGGTTCAGGTGGTGGGGAATGTTCGCTGGCGGGCAGGCTGGACTGTGAGGCCGCCGCGGAGGGCTCTGGCTGCACCCTCTTCCTAGAACCCATCGGCGGCATCGCAGGAAGAAGACATTACAAGACAAGGGCGGTCTCGAGGAGATCGAGTGTCAGGTATCAAGCAGCAGTAGTTGTGAGCCGGTCAAATCCATCGAAAGTCCATCGTGATGCCAGAGAATAGATGAATCGATCGTATCGTGGTCGACCTGGACTCGTGCAAGCCACTGGCGCCGTGATACGTAGATTGGGACCTGATGTCACCGCCTTGTTGCGGCCTCAGGTGTTTATCTTATTTCTCAGGCCGATAGTAGCCATGTGATACCCACGTGAAGTGAATGTCACCTGACTGACAAGGTGGGTTGATTGATCTGATTAGTATAGTAAGTCAGTTCTGCCTGAGGATTCGATTATAAGGCAATCTATCCATTTGACGTCAAGTCACATGTTTTGGCGTTTCGCGACAGGCAGCTCATGCAGCTGGTGCCTAGAGCAGCGCGTCTTCTCGTTAAATAATTGTTAAATTCAACACTGCTGGAACATAATGTTATATCCATTTCTCACAGTTCATCAGTAAAGCTCCAGTGAAGTGGAGCTGACCGGTAGCAATGTCGTCAGATGGCATTCCTGAGCCCGACGAACTGCCTGATGCCCCTCCACCTCAAGATGTAGGAAAGGACCTGGATGAACAGTGAGTGCGAAATGGCAATTTTTCCAATCTACGTCTTTCTGATGTGCCTTCGCTTCCAGGTATCCCAATAGACCGCATAACCACTCTCCAACACTGCCTTTCCATGAGCTGTTCGAGACTCTCTTCAACCCGCTGAACGAACTCAAAAAGAAGCCAACAGGACCTGTCGCGGCACGTCGCAAGGTTGGGCCTCATGGAAACAGTGCCCAGAACCTTTCCCCTCAGGAGAGGCGCCGCGATATCATTGAGCGCTTTATCGCTCGATGGAGGACGGATGTTGGAGATGATATCTACCCCGCATTCCGGCTGATTATCCCGGAGAAAGATCGCGATAGAGCCATGTATGGTTTGAAGGAAAAGGTCATCGGGAAGCTCCTGGTCAAGATCATGAAAATCGACAAGAACTCTGAAGATGGCTTCAATCTGCTCAATTGGAAGCTCCCCGGGCAGTCAGCCGCAAGTCGGATGGCAGGCGATTTTGCGGGTCGATGCTACGAAGTGATTTCGAAAAGGCCCATGCGGACAGAGGTTGGAAACATGCTGATAGAAGAGGTGAACGAGAAGCTGGATAGGCTCTCGGCGGCTTCCAAGGAAGAACAGCAATTGCCCATTCTCGCAGAATTCTACAGACGCATGAATCCGGAAGAGCTGATGTGGTTGATCCGCATGATTCTCCGGCAAATGAAAATCGGTGCTACAGAACGGACTCTTTTTAATGTCTGGCATCCAGATGCAGAAAATCTGTTCAGCATTTCTAGCAGTCTGCGTCGTGTCTGCTGGGAGCTCCATGACCCTAACATCCGCCTTGAAGCGGACGAAAGAGGCGTCACGCTCATGCAGTGCTTCCAACCCCAACTGGCGCAGTTCCAGATGCACTCATTCGAACGAATGGTGGAGCGGATGAGACCCACCGAAGAAGATCCGACATTTTGGATCGAGGAGAAACTGGACGGTGAGCGCATGCAGTTACACATGGCACCCGATGATACTGTACAAGGGGGGAGGAAGTTTGGCTTCTGGTCAAGGAAGGCAAAAGACTATACCTACCTTTATGGCAATGGTCTATATGATGAAAATGGTGCCCTCACAAGACACCTGAAAGATGCATTTGTGGATGGCGTGGAAAGTATCATCCTGGATGGTGAGATGATCACCTGGGATCCTGAACAAGATGCCCCTGTCCCATTTGGCACCCTGAAGACGGCAGCTTTATCAGAGCAACGGAATCCTTTCTCATCAGGGCCCAGGCCGCTCTTTCGAGTGTTCGATATATTATATCTCAACGGACAGGATCTGACAAGGTACACGCTTAGGGATCGTCGAAATGCCCTGCAAAAAAGCATAAAGCCTGTGCATCGCAGATTCGAGATACATCCGTACGAAGAGGCCAAGAGCGCGGCAGAGATTGAGCCGTTGCTCAGAAAAGTTGTTGAAGAGGCCTCTGAGGGGCTGGTTCTGAAAAACCCCAGGTCACCGTATCGACTTAATGAACGGCACGATGACTGGATGAAGGTGAAGCCAGAGTACATGACTGAATTTGGAGAATCTCTTGATGTCATTGTCATCGGGGGTTATTACGGTTCTGGTCGCCGTGGTGGTGGGCTATCGAGCTTCTTGTGTGGACTTCGAGTTGATGACGCTCATTCCCAAACTTCTGGTCATCCAAAATGCTACTCTTTCTGCAAGGTCGGTGGTGGCTTCACAGCTGCTGATTATGCCAATGTGCGACATCATACTGAAGGGAAATGGAAAGACTGGGATCCTAAGAAGCCACCGACAGAATTTATCGAGTTAGCTGGCGGGAACGCACAGCTAGAAAGACCAGATGTATGGATCAAACCTGACGAGTCTGTTGTTCTTTGCGTGAAGGCCGCTTCGGTGTCGGTCAGTGACAGCTTTCGAGCCGGTCTGACACTACGGTTCCCACGGTTCAAAAGGCTACGCATGGACAAGGACTGGAAGAGCGCGCTCTCTGTTCAAGAATTCCTGGACCTGAAAGCAAATGTGGAACAGGAACGAAGGGATAAGGAATTCACAGTCGACAACTCGCGTAGGAAACGTATCAAGAGGACAACGAAGAAACCTCTCACGGTTGCAGGATATGGCCCAGAAACGGAGCTCAAGTACCAAGGTCCATCAGGAAAGGTGTTTGAGGGTTTAAATTTCTGTATGTTTGATAGTAACCCCCAAGGCTTCAGTTTACACTCGGCCAGGCACTCACATCGCAGTCATCATTACCGAATCTACGGCACCAGAGAAGAAATCTAAAGCCGAGCTCGAACAACTAGTGAAGGCAAACGGTGGAAAGATCTACCAGACGAATACGGTAGCACCCGATACGGTTTGCATTGCTGATCGGAGTACGTTTGTCTCCTTATTGTTCATCACGGTTCTAACAATGCGTCAGGGACCGTGAAAGTGGCCTCCATCCAGAAAGGGGGAAAGGAGAATATCATCAGACCAAAATGGCTCTTTGACTGTATCAAACAGAACCAAACTGACGCCGTTCTATCCGATCTAATTCTACCTTTAGAACCAGGGTCAGTCGAAGATCTCCGTAGAATATTTCCAGCGCTAATATTCCGTTAGGCACATGTTCTTCATCAAAGACGATGAGAAAGAGGTCATTTCCCAGAATGTCGATCCTTTTGGGGATAGCTATGCTCGCGATACGTCGGTTGAGGAGCTAAGAGAGGTGAGCATGGTAGTGGCAAGGGAAGATCCAGTTGCTAAATGATTCCCGAGCAGATATTCGACCGGATGAAAGCAATTGAAAATGTCCAATCGTCGCAAATATCAGAATTGCTTGATCAACTGCATGTGCAGGCGCAGGAAAGCAATACAGGGGACGCCATTGTCCCTTGCGGTTGGTTATTCAAAGGATTGACACTATATTTCCATCGATCTTCTGATAATGGAGGCTCTAATGAGTCCACTGACAAAGAGAGTCGTGCTGATCAGGAATACCACCTCTATGTGGCGACCAATCTTGCGAGATTTGGAGGCGCTAGGATTGTGGACACAGTTGAGGACATGGCGGTCACACATGCTGTTGTGTCTCCCGAACTTCCCGCTGCAGAACTGTCTACCCTCAGGGGTACACTGGCCAAGAAGATCGGAAGAAGGAAGATGCCGCACCTTATTACTGTCAGGTGGATTGAAGAGAGCTGGAAGGAGCAGACGTTGCTGGATGAGGAGCGTAAGTTCTATCGCAGAAGATTTATCACTGCGGCAGGCTGACTTCGAATTTCCCCATTAGGATTCCACCCCTAAATTCACTCTCTAGGATACTACTATGTCTGCTCCCCTGGCGGGCGATATAATAAGGAGAACGGTTCCTTTGCTATTTACAGCCTACAATGATACCCAGATTATAATAGACCTTACTACCTCTGTAGTGAAGACAAAGATACTTCGAAGATTATCGGCCAGCGCAAAATTGAGCAATAGACGTAACGAGGAATGAGTCGCACCAGTGTCTCTACATAGCATGCCTAGCGCTGGGTCCCTTGACACTCAACAAAGAAAGAACCTGCAGAAATTGCTAAATGGACGCAACAAGTGCCCTTCGATTTCTTCCTTTGGCTCCATCACACAGAGTATACCTACATGCTTTCAATAACCTTTTCTGCAGCCGTTTTGCTCTCTCTACCCGCTCATGCATCACCTTCAGTCAGAAATCTCAGAAAGCCACAAGTTTAATCGGAAACACGCTTACGAAGGATAACTACGCCGCATATGCTCAATGGCAAATAATATTCGGTGGGCTATGGTTGGCCTCTTCCTATAGGGCGGGGTTGTCCGGAAGTACTTGTAGTCTTGCAGAATGCATCATACCTATGCGTCCTCTTCCCGTGCTGTTTGACAGCTTCTTTCCCGTGTCATGGCAAAACCCAGCCAATATCGCGGTGAGACTGCTGCTGCAGGAATATCAGCGCTTAAAAAACCGTGATTCACCATATACATCACAAGAGAGCCCACGGCAACAGTTTCCACAGCGCTTAGGCCCGAGCGATGGCCGTTCGAGAACACCCGCCTCACGAAGGACTTCCCTGAAGAAAATCGCGAATTCACCAACAGGATTCGCTATCACACGAGAGACTTCTCGTGTTGCCGGAGTTAAGGAGGTTAGTTGCTCTTCAGCTGCGTACGCCGTACTTTTGGTCGTCGTCTAAGCGCCGCAGCGAACGCTAAGAGACGTGATGTTGCATCTCATCACGTTATGCGCTCCACTCGGTCTCGAAGGGCGAAGACCAATAAATAACCATCACCAAAGGCCTAGAAGCCCTGGTTGATTTAGCGCCAATTCGGCTTCAGAAGCGCTACGCCGTAGGCTATGCCGAATATGCGAACTGTTTTTGTCCCGGGTCAATAGGAACAAGCCCATAGCTAGAGGAACTAGTTAACTGAGTGAAATCTTACTCTTACTAATCGCAGATGTTAGTTAACTAACCGTAACCTAATTAACTGTTTACCGTGCAAGGAGATGATCTTCATCCTCCCCTGGTCGCTTTAGTGTGTGACGGATAACGGTTGCCTGGCAGGATGTGAGATCTCTTCCGTATGGTGCTCAGTTAATGAACTACAAGCTTACGGAGTACTCCGTCCACTAACTATGTACGGGCCGGATATGGAAACTTAATCATTACATGCATAACCTTTCGCTTAGAATCACATTTCACTGATTCCAGAAATGTATTGCCTCGATTGAGTTAAAACCAACTCAAATTGAATTTGGAATTGATTTTTCTAAATTAAGCACCTGTCATGCAGGCATTGCGTTTGTGCGGTGCTGCATGAACGGTTTGTAGTACCCTGTGGTGAAGTAAACGTAATCTGTAGTCGAGATTGAGAGATGGAGTGTATACATAGAATTGAGTAACAGTGTGTTATTTTTGAAAGGAATCATACAATAGCTAAAGCAAGCTATGCATAGCACGGCTAGGGCAGTAAGCTGAAATGTAACTACAAGAACAGATAAGAAAACAACAAAAGTAAAGCCACCAGTGGAATTTTTGAATCACCATTCCCGCCTCAAGTATACAAAAGAGTATGCTCAACAAATTAAAGGAATGACAATATATAGAGATTACAAACCTCCCAAGATAATAAAATATTATTTGCACTTTCGTGATCCAAATTAAACCATACCAAAGACAATGCCGACCATCCAAACCATCCTGTCTGCGTAACTGGCTTCGATTTTTGAAGTCCTTGGAAACTTAGACATCCCCACGCCAGTTGTTTCCACTCTCGACCACATGCAGGTCTGTCTCGACCTTGATCGAATTGAGCGGGATCTCGTCGTTGGAGACGTTCTTGGTTTCGGGCCACGCCTTGAACTTCGATGGAGCAGGGAAGGTTCCGTTGGAGCTTGCTGGAATACCGGGTGTTCGGGTGCCTGAGTGGCTGTGGTCGACTTGGCTGCCCATTCCAATCACTCTCATGAAGCTGGTCAGGAGAGGTCGAAGGGTAGGTAGGCAAGCACTGATTAGAGCTGTGGAGACTTCGACATGGGACCAGGTTGTTGGGTTTTTGAGGGTATCTAGAGCAGGTCAGAAAGCGATGTTCCTTGAATGGATGGTTGTGTGACGGGATCTCACAAGAAAGGTTATTTTGGTCCAGCTGTAGAACCTGGACGAGACGGTAAATACTGGCGACGACAACGCTAGAGTGATCATCCGTCAGTAACCTGGATCCATGCTCACTTGTCAGGGGATTGTGTAACTCACAAACAGCCCAAGAAGAAGATTCCAAGCAAAGAAATCCGCTGCACCATTCGGATGTGCAGCTTCCACACATTGTATACCGGCATCAGGATGATTGCAACATCGGTAATGATATTCGGCACCGCATTTCCAATGAAAGTACCCCGCATGTTCCAGCATCGTCCGGGGAGTAATGGATTCCAAGCCTTCTGGATCGGAGAGCATTGGAACAAGATCAAAAAGACGAAGATGAGCGTCCAGAAACAGGTGATGATGCCGATGACCCACGCACCGACGCGGAATCTTCGGAGGGCAAACACACGGCAGTACATGAGGAGAATAGAAATTTTGATCAGGGCCAAGTTCACGATGTAGACCATTTCATCTCCAAAAATCGCCTTTTGTTTGTTTGCGTCAGTGGAATTGTTCGTGTAACCTCAACTGGAACTGGCAGCGGAATCTTACCTTGGCTATCCATGTCAGGTTCGCCGGGGTGAGTTGTGTTGCTTGCAGTCCCAGACCGTTTACAACCACTGGGGTTACAGTTAGTGAAGAGAATCAGAAAGAATGTACTTGTGATACTTACTGATTAGATTCAATGCGAAATTGATGAAAAGTATCAACTGGATTCGAGGTTACACAGTCAATATCAATCTCTCTGGTCGAAGACGAATTTCACTCACCAATCCACCAACACTCAGCCAATCGTCCAACCCAATACCAGCAGCCGACTTTAATCGTGCCCAGAACCGAAGGGCCACACTGGCTACCGCCAGAATTGTGAAAGTTATGTCAATGGCAAGCACTTGATTGTGCATGGCCTGATCCTCCGGCGTAGTATATGAGACGGCGGAACCCATCTTGAGTGAATGAAGACAGCCAACGTTGCGCCGCAAGTATAATCTGAATAATGGAATGAAAAGTGGATGATGATTATGAACTTGATGTTACACGGACCTCAACTATACGACCCACGAGAGCGGGAAGAGAGTGGTCGTCTTTTATGGAATTCCCAGTGCAGTGGTTATTAGGAAGCAATTCCAAGACACATATTGATCCAGGAGTAGACGCTCTAAGCAGAAGACAGTAACTGCTGGGTGTATGTGTCGAGACCGTGCCTACTTTCTAGGATCTACAACCAAAATGACAGGCCAAGGGATCTGATCGCATACTATGATCTCTCCGTTCTCGACCCAGCGACAAGGGCATATCGCCTTCCTCTTTCAGGGGCATCACTCAAATGCATGAGGAATCTCCTATATCACATTTCCTGAACAGATCTTGCGTGAAGCCAGCAAGTGCCGAAGTACGTCTAACGGACATAGATCCCTGCACGTTTCCATCCCCGGCTAGCTGTAGCGTGCATGGCTCCCAAACCTCTGAAAGTACGCCACATCGCTTGAGATACTCGCTGTTAGCATGGTGCCATCCTCGGGGGGATAGCGGGATCCTGGCTAGCCCACGAGTTTCTATTGACCTTCGAGTGTGATGACCAGTAGGAAACGTGGGGATGGCGCGCCAGTACGATAGACGAGGCATCAGGACCTAACATCGGCCGCTAGACGGCGGCGCAGGCGACTACGTGCGGAGATCCATGCGCCGCAAAACTGCTACGAGCCAAGAGATAATTCAAAACTTGGGATAACGAGCACGTCCCTCCAATAAGGCTTATCCGAGTCCCGGGTAATGACATGTACCTTGGTCAGGCTGGATGGGGCTAGGATGCACTGCTAGCCTGTGATATGGAGTTCTTATTCTTGGGAAAGGCCTCCGACGACATGTCCCGATTATTGGGAGTACTTTTGCGCGCCAAGGGCATGCAACACGCAGACCTCCCTAGGCATCGGCTGACTCTCAAGTTTCTCATGCCAATGCAGCGTGGACGGTACAAAAAAGAGCCCAGGACCGTCCTCCTGGGGGTTGCTATACCCAGATTCGGGCGTGGGGGGGCTCAAACTCGACTTGAGATGAAACGGAGTTCGCGGAATCCCACCAAGGTTTACGTCTGTGCATCGCCTGGCGCTGGATGTTCCGATGTGTCCTTCTCCCTATCTTCCATCCCCCGCTGCTACGATCTCCCAGTGCCCTAAGAGTAGTCTGAATCTTGCCACGCGACCCGCTTGGTGTGACCCCAAGTATGCACCTAATTAGTTTGGCGGAGAAGATCAGGATCGCGCATAGAGAGACGATTACTTCAAACGGATAGCACTCAACCTGTGCACTGTCTGAGCTTGTTATCTGGTAGAACCTCTAACGCGCGCGGCCACATGGCATGTTCACCCCCTTTTGATGGCATGGTTCGTGGTATAAATCCCACTAATAGCTGTTGAACCCCCGTCCTGCGGGCAATATTCCATGGGCAAAAGTACAGTACCTTGCTATCTGAACACCTCTATACTTCCTAGATACATTGAGACCGGCACCAATACGACTATACTTTACGAAAGTGAGACTTCTGAATCAACGAACCGAACATGGGTCTCCAGATACTCCGCGTGCCCCATCTGGGTGGAATCGATGTTGCCTACCAGATGCCCCATGTCTATGACCGCAAGAAGCCGACGTTGTTGTTAATTCATTCGTTTATGGCCAACTCTGATCAGTACCTTCCGCAATTCGGCAACAAGGAGCTTACGGACGCTGTGAATCTCATCGCAGTCGACCTTCTTGGCCATGGACAGACACGCACCAAATGCGAAAACTATACTTACTGGGACTCAGCCTATATGCTGATTCAGCTCCTCGATGCCCTGACTATTACCAAGTTCTATGCACTTGGAACCAGTCAAGGAGGTTGGATTGCAGCTAGACTCGCCTTGCTGGCTCCCACCAGAGTGGGTAACCCATGCTCGTCCTTTTGCTTCGAGTGCATTAGACTAAGACGCCGTGTGAATCTAGGTCCAAGGAATCTTTCCCCTGGGAACGAGCATGGATTCCGAATCGGAACGGTCCCGAAATCTCGGATGCTGGGACATCAGACCGATTGGAGAACCGCTCATCCAGCAATTCACTGCCGACGCTCCGGCCCCTGATTTTGGGCTCACCGAAGAGTTTTGTAATCTCCTGGTCGACATGGGATTTGGGAAGGACGTCGATAGCGCCATCCGACAGATGCTCATTAAGGGGGTTCAGGAGAACTATCGGCATGAAGATGGCAGAAAGAGGGCGCGGATGTCCATGATTAATCTCAGCGATAGAGACGGTCTGCATGGAAGACTCGCCGATGTGGTCTGTCCGGTGCTCTGGCTTCACGTAAGTTCTCCATTTTCTCGTCAAAAGTACAACAAGCTCATTTCCCTCAGGGTACTTCTGATCCAGTTTACTCGATCGCGAATGCCGAGGAAACCATTAAGCTGTTCACTCAATCCCCGAAGGCGATCGTGCAAGTTATTCAGGGCGGCCAGCATTTCCTGAGCGCCTCCAATCCTGTTGAGGTAGATGCGGCAGTGCTCTCGTTCATCAAAGAGACCCAGTTTGAGCGCCCTGAAGCCCCGCGCGATCTGCCTATCGATGCTCCGCTTAAACGACTCATGCTGGACACTCGTTCTTAATTTTGGGATATCACGAACAAATGCCGTTTCCAGTCGCCGGTGCAGAGGGGGTCAGAATGGTCTGGCCAGGGCGTGTCTCGAATAGATCTGTAATGATCATTTAACTGTCTTTTTCGGTCGCGTGGAATTTTTTTCTTTTCGTCTATAATGTTGAATATCCTTTTGTTTCTGTTTTTATATACAACGACTTAGCAGAATTTCATCTAACTTTCGGGACATTTTACCTTGGCTACTTCCATCGAACCTAGTGCTGCAGCATCTCAGAATCCAGATCGAGGAATTTTCTCGATCGCAGCTTTTCAAGTAGTAGTAGTAGTAGTAGTAGAGCACAGCAACAGTAGCAAAGACGCCGATCGCACGCGTGTCAGAACTTAGTTATAACTGACCCCTGGCTAGGATCTGGGAGAACGAACCAGTGTGATATCGAACCGCGTCTTCCCGCATCCCCGGCGCCTCACTTTGATCGATTTCTCCACGCCATCCCCGGCCATCCCCCGCCGAACTCAGCACATGCATACACTGTGTGTCATCTGCTCAATCACAAACTAGTTCTTGTTTCAACTCTCAAGAGGTCATCCTTGTCAGTACGGAACTTCCCGGTCGATTATCCAAGATCTTGCAAGAATCCTGTCAAAAGTCAGTTGTGATCTTTCAACGGCTTCATGCAGAGCTTGACACGGAGCTATGCCATGGAAGGAAAGCACACAAGTAAAAAGGAAACCATACATGAACCATGCAATTGGCATGCGGAGAATTGAGTATACAATCCTGCAGGAAGACTACGGATATGTCTGAGATGACGAAATCCTGCCCTCAGCCAGCCATTCTTTTACTTCCTAAAATGGGCAGTAGTCTAGTCTGCTATATTTTCGCTTACCGTGTGGCTGGGATATGACTAACGCGATCGGATACGGTGTGATCACTTTCAACCATTGAGACACTGCCCCATTGGAACCTGTTCCTCTGTATGATATTGCCGATAGTCTTTTCTTATCTAGCATCGCAATTACCGAATCTCTCGGCTGATCTTAGGCTGATCTCAGGCTAGAGATGTGATGGGATTCAGCGCCCAGATCTGGAGTAATGAGGTAGAAACTACTTATGGAAGAGCATCTGATGCTCCAGCCCCAGAGTTGACGCGTATAACTAACACCACGTATGCTCGTTACACCCATTGAGTCACTTCAGAGGCACATGGTTCGTCACAGCTGCAGTTGATACCTATCCGCCCACTTTGAAGCTCCTCAAGCGAGATGTATATTCTTCTTATCCGGGACTACGATTGTTCTTCTCGGCCTGGTAGAGTAAATCTTTGTACTTCTAGAGATTTCCATTGCATATTGTTTACTCAATGCTGATTCCTTCGACAAGCCGGTTTATAAATCGATTTGCCTTATCCATCTAAATGGCTGCTCATTGCAAAAATAGCGACGTATATGAATTGTTCCGGATATAAAAGTGATCTCGCAATTTAAATGGCTTCCGAAAAGCCTCTACACTATAGAATCTTTGTCGAAACTATCGAATATTGATAGTAGTAGATAGATATATATTTACTAGAGCAAGGTCCAATTTAAGACGGCACACAATATTTAGGATGCACAAACCTTGGTGAGAACTTTGCTAGATACTACAGATCACTCCATTTCTTATATATCGGTTATTTCTATTCAATTGATCGTTCTGATGCTGTTATTGATCATAATTACATGCTCGATTAGCTTGGGCGGGGTTAGCACCGTATCCATTGTCGCCCTATTGATCTTGGGATTGATTTGATGCTCTTAATAACGCCTTAGAATGAGACTGAAAATTCTATAATATTAATCAATGCCATATTATTGTTCTCCAACGAAGTCTAGAATGATCTAGAGCTCCCAGAGAATGATGATGATATCCTATGATGTTTGTCCGATGGATTTGTCAGCATTTCAAATGAGCTCCAGGTATCTCCATCTAACAGTCTTTACCCTACTAAGCCAATTCAATGTATCGATACATTCATTGACAAGTACATATTCTATATCCTTGATTCCTTGCACATAATCCTATACTCCAAATCTGTGGCACAGCGACATCCCGCACGGCGATACCGAACCCCGCGTGATACCATTGGTCGCTCCATCTGACCTCGACAGACATCTATAGAAACTCGACCTTACTTCGCCATTGTTCTGATAATACCCAAAAATGTCGCACTCAATCCTCCTCACCGGCGCATCAGGTTACCTTGGCGGTACGATCGCCGCACGCTGGCAAAGCGCCAACCTCCCCGCCTATAAAAACGCCTATGCACTCGTCCGAACTCCCCGACAGGCCGAAGGCGTTAAACAGTACGGCTTCGAACCTCTCACATTCGACCTGACAGATGAAGCCAGCGTGACAAAGGCTATTATAGAGCATGAAATCAGCATTGTTTATTTCCTGGTCGATGCCTTCAAGCCTGATTCGCAGGTGCTCATCATCAAGGCTTTGGCTCAAGTTAAGCAGAAGACGGGTCGGGATGTGCATTTCTTGCATACCACCGGGGCGAAGCTATTTAGTGGGTTTGTTGGACATCCGACAGATAGGCCGTTGTTGGACAATGAGGAGGGGTTGTACGAGATCCAGAAAAATGCTCGAGGGCCGCTGGAGGTGATGAATACGGTAAGCTAATGGCAACTGAATCGATTACATATATCCGAAGGATAATCTTGTTCAAGACAAATCGTGCTATATATACATTGTGGATGCACTTTCTTCGATGGAAGCTAACATTCCACGTCACAGGCGGTCAGAGCAAACACGACCATCATCGACACCGCCGAAAGTTACGGTGTTCAGAGCTACATCTTCGTCCCATGCATCGTCTACGGCGAAGGTGAAGGATTCGGGAACAAGATCTCTATCCAAACAGTCGCCATTGTCCAGGCAGCCAAGGCCTTGCGACGGGTCTACCGCACGCAGTCCGATAAGCCCGTATGTATTCGGCATCGACATCCAAGAGAAAGGTTTTCTTCTTCATATACAGCATTTACTAACCGCCTGTGTATATTTCACAGACCTGGCCCGTCTGCCACATTGTAGACACCACGACATTATATCTGGACATTCTTCGAAACATCCTTCTCGGAAAAGACATCGGGCACGGCAAGAATGGCTTCTTCCTCGCTGCCTCAGGTAGCGTAGCCTGGGATGATATCTACAGTGCCATGGCTAAGAGCCTAGCGAAACGTAATGTCGTGGATGACGAAACGGTCCATGATGCCGACGATACTGTTCTACAGAAGATGGGCGAAGCACTTTCATGCCCAAAGGAGTTTGTTCCAGTCCAGTTGAGTGGGAAGTAAGTATCTCTTCTATTATCCCTTTCTATGCAAGTATCATGCTGCGGTGCAGTCATGAACGGTTTCTATTAATGCTAACTATTTTTGCTTTACACAGATGCACACTCACAGCAGCACATGGCAAGCAGATCGGATGGAAGCCACAGTATCCACCGGAGCATATTCTAGAAGCAGCCGATGCGGAGGTTGAAACGATCCTGAACCATCTGAAAGCATGATCCGGGGAACTGGTTCAGGTACGATACATATATAGCATACTTGCAAGTTGTGGCCTTGTTTCCAAAAAACAATAATACGCCATCCCAATTTCAAGGATATACCAAGTATTCCCTGTAATACGAGCAGGAGTAGCCGTTTCACAGTAACGTTGAGAATTGGGCGTCGGTTCGTCTCCGAGATTCGATATCCATCTACATCCATATACAAGAACGGCAATGGAATCCGTTAGAACAGGACCAATCATAATCTACCCATTAGAGTTTGCTCAGGGGTTCTCAATCCCAGTAGAATTGGTAAGCGAGATAAGGTGTTTTGTACTCTTAACTCCGTAGATTGTACTAATAAGGAATTCTTAGCGGCATTTTTCCTCTTTTGGGGAAGAGTAGTGATTTGATTCACTCGTCTCTGCCGTAGAGCTATCCGTATCTGTAATTCTACCGTTGCTTTTATTTTCCTATAAAATCTACCCTCCTATCTCCTTCTGAAATAAGAAATCGCATAAGTACAAGTGCAAGGTCAAGATACAATACAGTATGATATCACTCACCCCGCACTCGATCAGGAAAAATATCCGCAACCAGATGATCACGCGGGGGTGCAACCATTGTTTCGGGAATCGCACAACCAAATCGAATATAACCAACCCCACGAAGAGTCTTCAAGAATATTTGATGTAGGAAACAGAAAAGAAAAATAAGTCAAAAACAGAACACACATATCGTGACCACAGCAAAAAGAAAACCCAACCTACACCCCGCACAGAACACCGAAACCAAACCCAGGACCAAACGAAGTCGAGCTGAGCAAAAAGCAATAAAATAAAGCTCCGAGTTCGGAAACTAGATAATCTAGTATAGGTCATGTGCCGCATCTCTCTATCCGTACTCCTTCAATTAACTAACTATATGGTATTACATACTCTACGGATACAAAAAGCAAAAACCGAACGTCGAACGGCGAAAATCATGACCTCATCCACTCACTCACTGCGTAACACAAATATCCCGCCTCGTATTACACTATATATCATTGGTTTTCAAGGCAAGGCCGATCTTCGATTGTCGGGCACAAATCTCATGCAAATGCGCGTGTATTGTATGGAGCAGGAGCCCTCGGGGCTAGGTTAGGAGATCAGATGCATCTAGTTTAGTAGGATGATAGACAGATAGGTAGGTCGTGACTGGTCAGTCTACCGCCTATGAGTGTAGTATTATTCTACTGTATGTATAGTTATACATACTGCATGCACGCTACTGCGTCGATTTCGGGATGACTTGCTCATGCGCTGGCGTGGCATGTTCCTACTGCATGATTATGGTACTAACAGTCTTAGAGATACTACCTGGTGCAACTGTAGGCAGTAAGGATGCCGATTTCCCGGAAAGGGGAATTGAAGAGAGTAGAGAAACGGCAGAAGGTGGGTTGGGAGTAATTTAGCGGGCGAGAGTGGGGGTTCGGGGTTGGTATTCGTGCCTGGTACAGTTAGTAGTGGTACACACAATACCATGTAGTGGGAAAGAAATAATACAAGAGAATATGAGTTACTATCTACTAGTAATAATATGGAAGAACATGATGGAAGCCTGTCTCAGAATAAGGTGAGATAGGGAAAGGAACGTGGCGCCCGATTTGGTGGGAACGCCTGGTCGGAATCCAGCATCAACCCCTGCACGGAGTTCTCGAAAACCGGATCTCAAGGGATCCTGCTCTAGAACGGTTGATAAGGAGATTAAGGACGGTTGGGCCGATACAAGTTGAGATTGATAATCGTTAGTTCAAGTTACTTCATATGAACGAGCCGCGATAATAGAAAGCGAGTGGGGCGGATGCGGGTGGCCGGCTGAGGTCACTATGAGATATCTACGGTACACGCGACCTCATGGGCAGTTCCAGTAGTCGCGGAGTTCGGTTCAGCTGGTAAGAAACAGTGCTTCAGGTCAATATACCATGGTATTTTATATTAGTACTGTACATCTGATAGCTAGTGAAGCCGTGCAATTGAGCTCTTCCAGAGAGCGGCATGCGCCGAAACAGAACTGTATGTTAAGAAATGCTCGACAATCGCGCCTAACCGATGCTTGCCATGAAGATCCCTGTCCACAATGCTATGTATCCATCCCCAACGCCCTGCTGTAGAAGCTTCGAAAAAGTAGAAAAAGTAAGAAGAGTCATCTCGACATTCTGTAGGACATCACGTCCCTATTCCAGTGAACCACCTCATTCATACACGTCCACGGAGACTCCGATCCATCGCTGCGGTACGACGTTCTCGTCCGCTCCGTAGAGGTTGGAAGAGAGCTGACTCGTACTGACCTTCCGCGGTGGAAGCCAAATACGGGCTCTGGTAGGAATGTCATCACGGAGCTTGCCACTGCGTCGCATGTTCATCTCCAGCACGACGATGCGCAGGAAGTCGCTGTTTTCGCGAGGTTCGCGCTGCCGCGCCATCGGAGGGATCTCTGGGTCGAAAGGTGCATCGCCATCGTCACCAGTAACCACGCTAAACCCGCCTTTCTGGTCACCCTTGCCGCCAGAGCGCTGGTAAGTCTGCATCTGGATGGAAACAGGACACTTGTGGGACGCGCTCGGGAGGTCGTGAGGCTCGTGGTACACGTGCATTTCTGCTGGGGATCCATTGACCGGGTTCAGGTAGCGCCTCAATTCCGCAGAGGGCGGCTCATCCATAAGACGGGGGCGTCGATCGTCTGTCAGTTCTGGGGTGATTGTAAATAATGAACGCGTAAGGAAATCCTCCGACTGGACCGACGGGGTAGCAAAGTTGGACACCGTCTGGGCCGCAGACTTGATAGCCCGAAGAGACGCGGTCAGGTTGGATTTGAACGTCGAACCCAGCCGTGGAAACGTCCGTGTGGGAGCTGCAGGGCTAGGAGACGGAGGAGCAGTCGTGTCAGCTTCCACCAGTACCTGGTCCAGCGAATCGAGCGTTTCGACCTCCAAAAGAGGATGATCGGATGCACACTCCTCCACGGGTGAAAGCTGTTTCAGTCTCTTTTCCAGGGGATTCTTCTGGCTGCTCACAGGCGGCGTCACGGGAAGCGTGGAGGGACTGTACGAGTCAAGATCATGGTCCAGTGAAGGCGTAGACTCTGACGAAATTGAGCGGGCTGATAAGGGCGTCTCCGGCTCATAGTCATTGCCAAACATGAACTTCTCATTGTCCGAATCTGGAGGACTGAGCAGGACATCCAACGTCGTGGACGCAGAGCCGTCCATGACAGACTTGCACTCATCACGAGGCTCGACACCTTCCATCAGCAGTCTGCTAAAGTCCTCGACATGGTTTCCATGTGGTAGCTTCCGAGAACTGCGGACGGACCAGCTCCGCCGCGGAAGAGGAATCGCAGTGACTTCCAAGAGTGTTGCAACCGATGCCGGAACTTTTGCCTCACTGTTCGCGGATGACGACCGACCACGAGAACCGTATCCATTCAGGCCGTGTCGAGATTTATTGTTCGGCGTAACTGGTGTTCTTCTGGGAGCCCGCTTGGGCGGGATCACCACCGGGCTGGTATGCGTGACGGACGGGAGATCGGGACTGACGGCGGTTGGAAATTGAAGACGAGATTCATTTTCGCGCAACTGAGAGTTCCGTCGAGGTGTTGACGGGGCTGGATTGCAGTCTTTCACCTCCTGCTTCGCGCTCCTCTTCGACGAGGCCGAGCTGAAGAGGAATGACCGCGGGACCATCATGGTTTCGAGACGGGCGATAGGAAGCGGCGTTTCTCGCCTGGTAACGCACCCCGATTGACGGTCTGAGTTAAAAGCATGGAGGAATGGATTGGTATCAAGGTGAAGGAGCCCCAGACGGAGCTGGGAGTGAAGGAGTAATATGTGTCACCGCTGCTGCTGCGTTGGCAGGCGGTCGGTGTCTGTCTCTCAGAGCGGATGTATCATGTATGTACGTATCGGACGGTATGGTATGCAGGCACACGACCTGAGTAAGGCAGTCCAGACGCCCACAGTTGGCGGAGGTCGATGGCTGGGAGAATCAGGAGTGATGAAAGAGCAGCAGATGATGCTTAGCAATAAGCAGAAGCAGACAGCGTACTGGGAGACAGCGTGTCATGGGATGGGAGGGAGGGCAGGCCAGCGATATGAAGGCCGAGATAAGGCTGGCTGCATCAGTAGGATGTGTGCTCGGCGCTGAATTGGGCAGTGTGTCACGTCCGTACCGTACGACAATGGTACCGTACTTGTACCAACCCAGCCGGGCGCTTGTAGGAAACGGATTCCATGATACCCATGGATCTGGTCACAGACAACAGCGGGCAGGCTATTGGCCCATCCGATGCTCTTGCTCGGTCAGCTTGCCGATGCGACGGGTACAGTACTGCATCTGACTGTATCGTGGTGGTACGGGAAGATCGGGGCAGTACTGATACGGCGGCGATACGGCCTGACGGGCCATGACGCTGGTGGCCTGCCGGGGGCGTCCGGGCAGTCTCTCTGAGAAAGTCCACCAGCAGCGCCTTCAGCTCCCGACGCCACGGGAACACAGGGGGTTGGTCCCTCAGAATCACGGTGACTCCTCTCTCCGTTAATCATCTTGGGGTATTATTATTATTATTAACTACCCGTTAACTAATTACAGCGAGTGTTTCCCTTGCCCCAGGCCTTTCCTGCCCGCCGGAATCTTCTGTCAGTGGAGCATGGAAGCTTTTCGCCCGGACATGCCCAACCCGGCAGTTTCTCTTACGAATCTCGTCTCCATCTCTGAAAGACTTTTTGCCTGCTCATGTCGGGAGGAATAATAATCCCCGAGATCTGGGCCGTTGATGGACCTTTCCTTTCAGGGCTGTGCTAATTATATTATTATTCTCATTCAATTTATTTTTTTGCTTTGTGCGGGCACACGACCTACCTTGCCCTGCATAAGTAATAATCCATAGATGAAAGGATCCATCTGTACCGTATAATACAACCTTACCACATAGAGGATCATCTTTCACACTGTCCGGCCTAAGACATGTAGATCCAATGCTACGTAAGATAGCCTCAACCTGGTGCCTGAACGGGCGACTGAAAGACCGACAACGAACGCTGCCAACGCAGCAGTCCGGATGGGAAGCGGGCGGCTGCAGGTACAGTCCTACTACTTACCAACCCGGGGGCGGTAAACCCGGCTGTGCATGTGCCGTCCTCCAAAACTGACTTACCATATTTCATGCCCGAGAAAAGTTCGAGGCTTCGTAGATCCGGCCTCGACTTATTGCACTTTGTCTCACCGGGCACGACGGCCTAGAAGAGAAAAAAGACAAGACATTTATTGGCCAGGCCTTCCGAGACGTTAAGTACGGAGTATGGAGTAGTACTCTAAGAACCAGCCCGATAGTCGAGATAATCGGACTGTTCACCGGTCTCAAATCTCCCATAGGATCTACTAGTCTGCTGGGCTAATCTGTTATTTTTCATGTGGAAAAAAAGGTCTGTAACTATGTATTAATGACTTACGGAGTACTCCGTAGTACTATCTATGATCATGGTGAAACACGGCTGTTTTCAATATCTACAGGAACCCGCGCCTAAGTATTCCGCGATTAAGTACTCCGTATACATGTCCCAGTTAATCCAATGAACGACTCGCATTTACTTCCCATTTGAGAGATTACACACCCAGCTAAAGATCTCAGCAGAAGAAATATAGTAATAAAAAAAAGTGAATTTTTCTAGCGCATCGATCTAGACTGAAGATCGGCCGCCATGCCGTTTACCCCTCCGGGTGCAATCGACGTTCCGCGCTTAGGGGGAGAGACTAAAAGAACGAAATATATACCAAGGCCAGTTTCTGCACTGTGCGTCCTCCGTGCGAGAACACGAGCTTACTCGACATGGAAGCGATGCGTTGCAAAATCGCACCGTGTAAAGAAAAAACCGTTGAGGATCTGCGACCCTTCTGTTTGATTCTCGCCGACGACTATCATCTTGATAAGACAGTTGGAGGTCTTATCGCGCTCAACAGGGGGGTTTCTATATAGCCGATGTACGGAGTAGTACTACTATGTAGTAGAACTAGATTTTAGCCCTTCACTTCCACACCCCTAAACTCGAACCATTCCTTCACCTGGACGTCCTCCAGGAATCTGTCCACTGCAACCTTCTCCACCGGGACAGCAAATTCGAATACTTCCTTCTTAGCTGCACTGGCCCGCCTGAGCGGGTAAATGTAGATGTTCGTCAACGACATGGTGCTAAATAGATGTCGAAAGGCGGCTGGCTTTCCAAACCCAAAGTCCGCATCGCAGATATTTGGTGCTCGCCAGTCGGTCGTCTTCAATGTCATGGGAGGGTAGGATTTCAATAAGTGGGAAAACAGGCTATTCTTCTGCCGCGCCGGCGCGATAGCGTCTAGTGTCTTGTAAACAAACGCGGAGTCAACGCTATCGGTGATGCTGCGGATGTACGCTGCGAGCTTGGAGAGCGGCGCATCGCCAATGACTTCTTTTATCGTCAATTTCTCCGTTTGGGACTCGGAGCTTGCGAGCATTACGGCATTGCCCATGTAGCGCTCAGGAAGCGGTGGAGTGACTCGATTTCGTATATTGATGACTTCAAAGAGTGTAGCAGGGCGCTGTATATCAGCTTCATATGTCTGTGCCCGGTGCTTGCTCAGGAGACGCCACCAGAGCGCGATAAATGCGTCATAAGTCGAGATTCGAGGCCCTGCCTCAGACGTCGCAAGGCTCTTCAGTTTCTCCGCCTTGCTCTTTGTCAGGTGGAATAGCAACAATGGACCCGGTAAATATCCCGGGTGATCAGGGGGGATAGGCTGAGCATCTACTCGCTCGTGTTCAGCAAGCTTCAAGTGTCGATTGAGGAGGCTTCGATCCAGACAAATAGGATCCAGCTTCGGTAGCGGAGTTCCAGATGCCAGCGCATGGCTATTCTCACCCCATTGACGCACAAAGCTCGCGAAACCTGTAAAATCCAACGCCCAATGATGGTAGTGTATGACAAGAACTAGACCTCCAGGAATGAGATTGGCTTGGATCCCCAAGAGTAGCGGGCTGCTGTCTGGCGACGGGCTCGCAGCACCAGAGGCTATTTCTTCCAGCCAAAGTTCCGTCACATCATCAATCGTTGCGCTGGTGAAGTCATTCTTCTCAAGATGAACATAAGAAGGGAAGTGCGAACCGCCATCTTCCGATGTATCTAGCCAGTGGATGACGAATTTGACAGTGTCTTCCTTCCTGGTCACGATTGAGTAGTCTCCATTCCCATTGCTCTGGAGAGTCCCCGTCAAGGGGCGGCATTGGCTTAATGTCTCCTCTAGAGAGATCTTTAACGAATTCACCACATTGGTCCTGTCACCATCATCAGGTACGCTGAAATAGAGACCAAATTGCAAAAAATTAGGTGCGGTAGCGTAATCATTCGTAGATAGAGGGACCGATTCGCTCTCGGGAAGGTTCGTATAGCTCGAGGGTCTTAGTTGGTATACTTCCTTGCGACCCATTCTCGATAAGACTATACTTTTAAATCACTTATATAAAAACCAATGCAAGTTCGTTGGGTTCTTCAGTCTAACAGGAATCTCAATATGTTTGCTGCATGGATTAAGATGCGGGGAAATCAGATATGTGACAAGATGGCGACGGTCATAAATCATTTCAAGCTCAACGCTCAAGCTAACGAGTGAGTGAGTGTCTGAAGGACATCGAATTTGATAACACTTATTGATGCCTGGATTCAAGAGACTTACATCTCCAGGCTGCATCGACTACGTGTATAACGTGATGTTGCATGTCTTGGCATGTCCAATGAGCCTGTGCAGAAGCTGCAGGGGTAATGAGTATGATTATAGATAAGAGAACTCCTCCATACTTATTCGTCAGATTGGTTAGTGCCCCGACTGTGAAGGCAAGGATAATTGCACCCTTGTCTACCCTTTAACACGGCACGGATAAGGGTTATTCTAGACAGCATTATTATGTATCGAGAAATTTGCCTAGAAAATATTGTCAGACAACGGAAAATTAGAGTCAGGATGGTAGCTATATCGGTCCTATCTAAATATCATACTCCGCATCAAGAATCGGGACCATCATACAGAATCGTCCAAACGAGCTCCCGATGCCGTATATAATGTCTACCATCTAGAATAGCCTGCAATACTAGCAAATTAATTCAAGTGACATCACATCCACCGCTCTCAAATCGTTCTCGGCGTGAACCTTAAAACTCGCAACAGCAGAGCCAGTCCGAGATTGCGGTAATGACCTTAGTCAGCACATCTCGCGAGAGACTCAGAACTATCGCGGATGCTGGAAGATGGCTCAGCGTACGATATCGATCTAGTCCTCGTGGGAGTCTCAGCTTCATCATCGGCCAATCGTTGATATCTTATTCTCTCTGTCTGCTGCGGATCGTCTGTACCCGGGGTAGATAGCGTTCCCTTCCAGGCTCCACCTCCGCCTTTGGCTTTCCGTACCGCGGGGCTGTCAGATGAATTGCTGCTGATATCTCCCTTGAAATCGCAGGGCTTGGACTGGTCAATTTCTGCGTTGACACGATAGACTCTGGGACCCCTACTCGCCAGTCGCCCTGCTGTATAGACGCTCGATCCTCGTCACTTTGCGCCGCAGCTCGCCGCTACCGAACTTTTCTGACCCATTACACTAGGACGCCCGCAATCGTGTACCTCTCGAGATATTTATGCTTGTTGATGGATCAGGCGATTGAGAATGCCATATATCATCGATAGTCGGCTATTAACGTCTGTCTCTTCTGAAGTCGCGATACTGTGCCTCTGAGAATGCCGGAAGACAGAGCTCGCGCGGGTAGCGGCGATGAGAGTTCAGCGCCCACCTCTAGAACTCGCGCGGAGGAAAATACTCAGGGGAAAAACAAAGGGAAAGGATCTGGAGCTGGAGCAAGCTCGGCTGCTAAGAGACGCTGTGTGAGCACAGCGTGCATTGCATGTCGAAGGAGGAAATCAAAAGTTAGTCCGCGCTTCCCGATCTGCCCGGTTGACTGGCCCTTGGATTGTGCTGACAGTATTCAGTGTGATGGAAATCTGCCTAGTTGCGCCGCTTGTTCGTCAGTTTACCATACTCCATGTACGTACCTGTTGTTGCGCATTTGCTGGTCCGATTGATGGAGCTGACTTGTCACAGGCGTTTACGACCCCAATTCCGATCACCGTCGCAAAGGCGTCTACAAAAAGGACATCGACAATCTGAGGACCCGAAATACAACCTTACAGACACTCGTTCAGGCCATACTGAACTATGACGAGGAGGAGGTGTTCGATCTCGTTAGGCAGATACGGTCATGCGACAACCTTGAAGATGTAGCGGAGTCTATAATTGCACGGGAACAGGGTCTTCCGCTGGCAGAAGATAATACAGATTCTGCTGTAGAAGAGGATGCGACGCAGACGGATCAGTTCGAAGCTGAATTGGCGGGGAAAATGAGCGAGCTCATGCTCGACGGCTCTGTGAAATTTATCGGGGGAACTTCAAACCTGATCTTTCTCCCTTCGGGGTCTGAGCTGGAGGAATCGAACTCTGCTCTAGTCGGCGCTGGTCTTGATCACCAGAGGGATTTCTCTGTCACCCAATGGACGAGAGTCACGGGTGACGAACAGTTGATTGGCCACCTTATGACGATGTACTTCACCTGGCACTACGCTTACTTTACGACCCTATCGAAGGAGCTTTTCTATCGAGACTATGTTCAAGGCAGATCGAGCCAATACTGCTCATCATTGCTTGTTAATGCTATACTGGCTCTTGGTTGCCATTTTAGCTCTTGGGAAGGAGCACGTGAAGACCCGAGCGATTCGGCGACAGCAGGTGACCATTTCTTTAAGGAGGCCAAGAGACTGATTTTGGAACATGACGAACATGAAAAGGCCAAATTATGCACAGTGCAGGCTCTCGCGTTGATGTCGGTCAGAGAGGCAGGCTGTGGTCGAGAAGGCAAAGGATGGGTCTACAGTGGAATGAGCTTTCGCATGGCTTATGATCTGGGTCTCAACCTAGATCCCACCAGCCTGGGTGCCAACAATTTGAGTGAAGAGGAGATAGACGCCCGACGGATAACCTTCTGGGGATGTTTCTTATTTGATAAGTCAGTGAATCCTATACTACTCGAAGCTGAATAAAACTGACTCGAAATAAGGTGCTGGTCTAACTATCTTGGTCGACAACCGCAGCTATCTCCATCGAACATAACCGTTCAAAAGTTCGACGTTTTTCCATCAGAGGACGCGGAAACTTGGTCGCCATATACCGATTCTGGTCCTATACAAGATCACACACAAGCTGCAAGGACACGAGCTGTAGCCTTGCAGATTTCGAAACTATGTGAAATTAGCAGCGACTTGCTGACCTTCTTTTACCATCCCCAGCCCATGGAGAAACCGCCCTCAAAACAAGCAGAACTGAAGAAACTCAGTGAAGTACACACTAGGCTCGAGGCATGGAGAAAGAATGTCCCGAAGGAAATGGATCCCAAAGAGGGACAGCTTCCACAGGTGTTGCTTATGCAGTAAGTGTACTTCACTCTTCCAGTGGAATGTTTGCTAATATTTCGTCCCCAGCATGTTCTACCAACTCCTCTTTATTCATCTATATCGCCCTTTTCTGAAATATACCAAATCAACATCGCCTCTTCCCCAGCACGTCTCACCGCGGAAACTATGCACCCAGGCAGCGGCCACGATCTCGAAACTACTTCGCGTATATAGACGTAGTTATGGATTTCGCCAGATCTGCAATATCGCGGTTTATATTGCGCACTCTGCTTGTACCATACACCTTTTGAATCTGCCAGAGAAGAACGCCCGAAGAGATATCATCCATGGTCTCCGGAATCTGGAAGAAATCGCAGAAAGCTGGCTTTGCGCTCGACGTACACTACGGATTCTCGACATATCTGCGACCAAATGGCACATTGATCTGCCTCCGGAGGCCGTCACTATTTTCGAGCGGACACGTAGTAAATGGGGATCATGGGGGTCATGGGACCATGGCTCCTCCCCTGCTTCTTCAGCAGAGTCACCTATGGTGAATACCTCCAATCTTTCATCGACTATGCCGAGCAGCTACTCAACTCCCGGGAGACTGCCCCAAGCCGTACGCCCCGAATCGCACTCACAAGCTACTGCCTCCGTCAAGTTTAGTGTACCTCAGTCCCAGCAAAATTTCTTCCCTAATGCAGCTCGACTTTCTGCCGCTCGCCAGAGTCGCCGTTCCTTCAGTGGCCAGATGCAACGCCCATCCGTCGCGCCTGAGCCCACTTATCTCGGACCGACATCCCAGGCTGCCTACCCTCCCCCAACCGCCGCTCAATCTCCGCAGGATATGTGGAATTCCACGCAGGATGCCTGCAATGTGTCCAACAGTAGCAACAGCCCAGCTCCGATTGTGAATACACCTCCAATGCCGATCTTCAATGGCGTCGATAGCCTGGTGGAAGAGAGCCAAGACTGGTGGCTCAGAGATCAGAGCGCGCTGGCGCTGGGGATGGAAAACTGGGGAGAAGGATGGGAGACCGCTGATCAAGCCGCGGCGTTCAGCATGAGCTACAATCCGAATATTCCAGTCCCAGCGCAGACGACCAGGGAGAACATCCCAAGTGCGCCTCAACAGATGGCAAATAACGCCGGATTCCCCATGCCAACGGGACCCGTTGCCAATCAAAATCCGTACCGGTATATGAATAGACCAAATTCCGGTCATCGATAAATATATCCTAATAGATTCAGATATGAACTGTTCTTTTAAAAAGAAAGATGTATTATTGCTAGTTATGAAGACTTCGGGTACGGTCGCAAGGTTGCTTTCTGGGTAGGACTTGGGGACCTGGCTTTTGATGATCATGATGATATTCGCGGCGTATACCATTTGTTTTTATATCTATGACGTTAGTTCATATTACGAGACTTCTCTTTAGATATCGGAGCAGCTGTTTAGCCCCTAATGGATACACTTCCAAGTGGAAAGATAAGACTACACGATACTTAATTATATCGCTATGTTTGCTTACATTTACCCGCTTTCTGGAACGATATGCATGGAAATAGGTGAGAGAAAAGTTCGTATCTTCTTCGTGTTAGACTCCATTGCTGTGCTCCATTCTTTCACTCCATAGAACTCTCATCAAAAAGGCGGGTACCCTTGAAGCCTGCTTTGGGTCCTCCGCCAGTGGCTAACATCTCCGAGCGAGAAGTTGGGATATGACATCAAAAATAATGCAAAGAGAGAAAGGGAAAAAAGAAACAACAAGGTCGTTATGTGGTATCACTGTATCACTAATAACGTGTTTCGTTAGCGGGTTGGTCTTTGGATATGAAACGCTCCGTATTTATGAAGGAAAAGAAATATGGGTAGCAAACGTACCAAGAAATAATCGGCGACGGGTTTCTTCGCAGGCATCCCTCTCGTGTCTTGAGCGGCTGCTTCGAAAACTCTGTATCTCCTCCCAGGCCCGACTATCCGTTTATCCATGCCTTCTGGTCTCAACATGCCGTTACTGCGGCCGTAATCTCCGTTACTCCTTGCGATCGTACCGCCGTTGCTTGCGTCCTCGCCAAGTTCTAATATGGCGGCTACGTTTCCGCACCGATAGCAGTAATTAGGTGCAGACCAAACGGTTACGATGCCGCCGTCGAACATTTCCTTGTATCCTTCCATAACGAGTTGATGGGCTCGAGCGATGAGCGAAAGATCGTTCTTGTAGTTGAAGTGTTTGACAATGTCACCGCCGAACAAGAACCCAGCGCCGCGGGGGCTCAGACCCCAGCCTTCGATTTCATCCGGATCGGACCACAAGAGATCGCACATGGCGCCTTCATGCGGGACTTCTTGCTTTCTATCAATGAGGCGGATCTTGTCGACACTGTCAACAAGAGGAGATAGACCTCCGTGGACGCATAGAACGGCTCCAGTGCTGCTGGAGAGACTGCCCAAACTGCTTCCTGTCGCTCCTGTGCCTGGAGCACCAGTTCGTGTAGGGGCATCTCCTGGAGCTGCCGATATGTCTCGTGGAGGTGAGATATTTCGCGAATCATTGGATGCGTCGGATGACGCTCTCTGTCGTCTTCGATAGGTTGCCATCGTAACTTCACCCTTCGAGTTTAGCACCTCCGTCTCCAGTTCTCCATCGTCAATGGGCATGGTGGATTGCGTCGCCTCGTTGATATTGGTCCCTGTGGGCTCAAGTTCTGAGCTGGCTCCCAGCACCAACGCTCCCAAAGCTAGATAGTCAAAGACCTCGCAACAGTATCGCCATACATTGGCGCTTCCGTACTTGCGAATACATTCATCGTAAAAGCCGTAGACGGTCGTGATCTGACGCGATTCATGGTTCCCACGGATCAAGGTTATACGATCAGGATAGCGCACTTTTAAGCAAAGGAGAAGGAGGAAGGATTCGAGAGAGTAAAAGCCACGGTCGACGAAGTCGCCCATGAAGAGATAGTTCGTGTCAGGAACGTCGCCTCCGACCCTAAAGAGTTCCATCAAGTCATGGAACTGGCCGTGAATATCACCACATATCGTAACTGGTGCATCCACCGAGACCACGTTCCCTTCTTCAATCAGAAGTTCTCGCGCCTTGTAGCAGAGTTCCCTCACTTGAGCCTCGGGTATGGGTCGGCAAGCGCGAAGTTGCGCGATCGCCCTGGAAGAAAGACTGTCAGCTCAAGATTGCCAGTACCGCAATAAAGATTGTGCGTACCTGTCTAGATCACTCATTGTGTGTAGATGTGTTGCAGTAGACGCGCCGAGAAAAATGATAATGGGGTGCTGGTGTTGGGCAGACAGCGTGTGACACGCAGTCGATCCCTGTGACGCTTCCGCCTATGCAGCGCAGCTGAGGATGAGAGGTGGGGTAATCTTATCGTTGTAAAAGAATCATCTTCATTGCCATTCAGATCTGGTACAAAGGTCGCAGGAGCACTGATGAAATATTGCAGCCGTGACAACTGTCTGAGGTGGCGCGGTCGCGCTCGCAGCTCAGCAGGACCGAACAGCATGCGATGGGGCCCACCAATCGCGCATCAGATAGATAAGATTAGATCGCCCAGGCTCTCCAAATCCCGTGACGAGCTCTTCCACTGCGCCAGACAAGCCAAAGATCTCGCGGGCCCAAGAACATCAGCCCATCGTCGCTGCCATCCCATTCTGGACCAGGCCAATTGAGCACTATGTCTGAGATTTAATTGTCGTTATCGGTCTTTCAATTGATCCTGTATGCTTCCTATTCAAAAGTGTCTACGGAACCCAAAAAATTCTGACAGGAGATCACCAGGTCTTGCCGCGCGCTCTTATTCCATGATTACCCGGACCGACACTATCTGAAGGCATTGCCTTATAGCCACTGCAGAGATGACTCCTCACCTGCATCCGCGGTCGCGGACAACGTCTTCTCTCTTTGCCGCGACCCTTCTCGCTTCATTTTTTGTCGTTGGCCTACCTCACCTTTTCCCGTGCCCGGCACCCCACCGGACCCTCGCGGATTCCGAAATGATGGTCACAGCAGATGGGCAACAGATCCAGAGAATCCGAAGACGGAGACGAAGGGATATGGAAACCTCAGAACTAGGCAGCACCGTCCCTAGTCCACAATTACCGGCTGCAGACGACGAAGTCTCGACGTTTCTACAGATGGAAGAGGAAGCGGCCAGGATAGAGAAGGTTGGAAGAGAATGCCCTGTTCCAAAGCCTGGTGGAATAGTGGGAGAAATACTCGGCTTTACATCTCGACGAAAGGAATAATGGGCTGGTACGGGGGAGTTTACAATCTGAATGTGGCTTCGGCAGGCTGCCACCAGAGACCCGTTGCGCTCTTATAACCACGGCGGAACACAGAATTGCCTTGTCTACTGTATATGCATACCTGAATTCGCGGTCATTATTTCAATATTCCCACATTTTTGTTCAAGTCGGCTACTGGATAAAAATCCACCCGTTAAAGGAACGCTGAGTGGATGCCTGTTTACATAAACGATGTACAATGTACGATTATTGGAATGGATCCCATCTCGAATAAGAATTGTGTCCCTCAGAATTACATTTATATTTATTCTGACAATGCTTCTGGCCCATTCGCTGTGATACGTAGAGGGACTAGTCCAAGGCTGTTTAATAAGCGTGGAAAGCAGGCAGATTTTTCTATCAAAGGATGCCATTGTTTCCAGAAAATATCTATCATTGCATTTGACAACTGCAGTTCCACGCCACCAACGAGTATCACCATAGATTGTGCCTGGATCACTGACAGTATGCAGCGGAATGCTATTGGGGTTCTCTCCAGGTTTCGGTATTCGTAACATGAGAGCTTTTCATATCGATGACATTCAATAATTGGAAAACAGCGAGCTAAATGCTAAAGGGACAAAGACGTGAGATAAAGTACACCTTGGTACTCGACAGAATAATTTCTTCGTCTGAACATGTTGGCCTATTTTAGCATAGCTCCATCGTCTGTACATGCTCAAACATCGCGGTAGAACGTAAATCGTGATATGAATAGCGTATAAACACCAGCGCCCTAAGTGCTAGGGCTTTCTTCGAGGCGGGACACTGAGTGATCTGAGGACTCTTATCCGTACTCCGTAATACTTAGCACAGATATTTTGGGGTGATCTACGCTAAGCAGCCCAGACAGCGGATTCCCGGCGTTCAGCCTGGGCGCTCGGGCCGTAGTCCGGGGAGAAAACAAGCTTCTGGAGGCTGGAACGTGAGAGCTCCATGGCAGTCCTGACTTCGCAGCTATGGACCTCTATCGATGTGTTTGCGACATTGCCGGGAACCCGAAGCATACGAGATGGATCGCTCCTCTGCTGTTGGTCGCAGATGCGTTCCTATGCGCTCTCATTATCTGGAAAATTCCGTGTGAGTACTAAGACATACCTGTCCTTTACGGTAAGAGCAGCGCAGTTCATGTACTGACATTGCTTTGATACAGATACAGAGATTGACTGGACGACGTATATGCAACAAGTTTCTTTATTTCTCTCCGGCGAGCGCGACTATGCCTTGATTAAGGGTTCTACCGGACCGCTCGTATACCCTGCCGCCCATGTCTACATCTACAGTTTGCTTTACTATGTGACGGACGAAGGTCGCGATATCTTCTTTGGCCAGATATTGTTCGCGGTGTTCTATCTGCTCACTTTGGCGATTGTAATGGCCTGCTATAGACGCTCGGGCGCTCCGCCTTACCTTTTCCCGCTTCTAGTGCTCTCCAAAAGATTGCATAGCGTCTTCGTGTTGCGACTATTCAACGACTGTTTCGCGGCATTGGCGATGTGGACCACGATTCTCCTCTTCCAGAGGCATAAATGGTTGGCAGGAGTAATCGTGTGGACATGCGGAGTCGCTGTCAAGATGACATTGCTGCTGCTTGCACCAGCAGTTGCCGTGATTATAGCTCTTAGTGGAGGCATAGTCCACGGTATTCGTCTCGCAATAGTGGCTATATTGGTCCAGGTAAGAGAGCCGTGGTCTAAGCACTGACTGCCATAGTCTCGTGAACTGTCCATACTGATGAAGACAAACAGGTTCTCCTGGCAGTGCCTTTCCTTCATGCTGACCCTGTTTCATACCTCTCACGCGCTTTCGAGCTGACTCGGCAGTTCCTTTTCCGATGGACGGTGAATTGGAGATTCGTTGGTGAGGATATGTTCCTCTCGAAGCGGTTTTCATTAGCCTTACTCGCTGTGCATGCCTTTTTATTGGCTATCTTTGTAACCACACGATGGGTAAAACCATCTGGATCCAGTCTTCTGGGTTTCACTCGAGATCTCCTAGCCAGCACACAGCGAACTATCGCCCCTTCGGATTCCTTCATTGCTACAACAACGTTGACAGCTATGGTGATCGGTTTGCTTTGCGCGAGATCTCTGCATTATCAATTCTTTGCCTATCTTTCCTGGGCGACACCCTTCATTCTCTGGAGGTCGAGGTTCCATCCCGTCTTCATATATGGGTTGTGGTTCCTACAAGAATGGGCGTGGAATGTTTACCCCAGTACAACCGCAAGTTCTCTTGCGGTTGTCTTATCCCTGGCCATCCAAGTATGTGGTGTCTTGGTTGATGCCGGGGACGTACTTTATGAAAAACACATAAAGACAGACAAAGGCATAAAGCAGCACTCGCAATAATAGCGGTATATATAATTATGCTGTTTTATTGGGTTCTCACTTGCTCGTTTGAGTAAAAGTTCCAGAAAGGGTATTCATAAAAGATCCGCACGTCATGTACGCGCACAGATCTCTAAACGCCATAATTAAGAAGGCCGTGCAGGGACATCAAGCATCTGACTCGTCTGAGGGTGGCAATTTTCCCACCGTTGATTCCTCGTCGTCGTCTTCGGCTGGCAACAGAGATTGCTTGACGAATTCCTTTGGCCTGGGGGAGAGATTAGTATCTATTGCACTGGACTGTAAATTATATAGGTCTGAGTGGTTCCTATACGTACCAGTAAGGCGCTTTCCGCCAGGCCTTTTCGTCCCCAACGACGTTGATGATTTCTCCGCTGAGCTTGTTTTCTCGATCCTCGAGAGCCGTGGTGTCGACTAGAACATATGATCCACGTTTCATCCAGATGGTGGATCGGAACCGAGCCGGCAGTTCTACCAGAATAGTGGTTTTAGAGGGCAGCTCTACTAAGTAGATGTTGTTGCCAGTGGCTTTAATGACCCGAGCAATCGCCTGTCCTTCAGTCAAATTGTCGGGAGGAGTCAAGGTCTCCTCAGCCGTGGCGAGCACTCTCCGTTTCGGCGGTCCCATTGCGCACGAGGCTGCACAGGCTGGTCTATCAAAATTCGGAATTCGAGTTGCAGGCGGTGGTGCACACTTCGGAATTTATTTCTATGGTTTGCTGGCAGACGAGACAGGAACATAGTCTGGAGCTAACGAAATTTTAGCTTCGTTCTGGCCGTGGCGCTTGTGTCAATCATTGTGGCGCTCAACGTCCCGCTGCGTCTTCGCGTGTACCACGAACACCTTGGATGAAGAGATGGAATTTCCACGCTTCCACAAAAATCTTCCAGATGCAACCTGTCGGTCCTCCTTCAGACTAAGACAGCGTAGTGGGGAGCTTAAGTCGTCTGATCAGGCTGATATACACCGTAAGATGCTGGTTTCCAGTGACAACTCTTTCTTGAGTCACGATGGTCTCTCCACTCGTCTCCACCGATGTTCTGGGCCATTTTTTTTATCGGAAATGCAAAGACTCTAACCAACCTTTCTTGTGATACCGGAATCCATTTTCCAAGCACATTTTTATATAGGCGAGATGTTCTGTCGCAGTATCCCTCTGGAAATCATGACAATCCATGCTTTTCGATTATGACTTAGACGTTGTTAGTGTTTAATGATTATTGTTCTATTATCTCCTCAAAATGTCATCGTACGCTGGCCTAGGAGCCTTAGTCGAGCTGGAGAAGACTCCAAGCATCACGAATCCAGCAGCTGTTGTCCGCAAAGACAAGCAGGGAATTGCCAGTACACCTTCTGACCATGAACTGGATCAATTCCAGTGGGGAAAGCCCATAAAGGGCCCAACTGTCACCGTCCACGGTGCTCAGACTCCTCTAACTCCTAGCGAGTTGGAATCCAGTAACCCGCCTACTCCGAAAGGGAACGGAGTCGTGGACTTAGTCCAGAGCATTTTTAATCCCCCAAGAAACAAATGGCGGTTGTTGAGCGTGTGCTTCATCAACTTCGCCAACGGACTGAACGACAGCGCGCCAGGTGCGCTTATTCCATACATTGAGAAAGATTATAACATTGGATATGCTATTGTGTCTTTGATTTTCGTCACCAATGCGATCGGCTTCATTCTCGCAGCGCCCTTCACCCATACGCTGGAATCGAAGTTGGGCCGTTCACGATGCTTTATTCTCTCGCTCTCACTGCTTTCAGCTGCGTATGTGATCATTATATGCAAGCCACCTTTCCCGGCGATCGTGGCAAGCTTCTTTCTCCTGGGGTTTGGGATGGCTATCAACCTTGCCATGGGCAATGTCTTCTGCGCAAACCTTTCCAACAGCACTGCTGCGCTTGGCGGCATGCATGGAGGCTATGGCATTGGAGGGGTGATAGGGCCTCTGATTGCAACCGCCCTGGCTTCGCATGGTGTTCAGTGGTCTTTCTACTATATTCTCAACCTAGCAGCTGCGTTGTTTAATATTGTTTTCTCGGCCTGGGCCTTTAAAGGCTATGAGAGGGAATCATCCGTCCGACTTATAACAGCGCTTCAGAGAACGGCGTCCAGTCAAGAGAAGGAAGACACAGAGGCGAGCAAGAAGGGTTTGTTGAAGCAAGCCATCAAGAGCAAGGTGACCCTTTTGGGTGCTTTATTCATTTTCGCTTACCAAGGCGCCGAAGTCTCGACATCTGGCTGGGTCGTGTCTTTTCTTATCAGCTACCGCAACGGAGATCCTTCCAAGGTCGGATATGTCAGCGCTGGTTTCTGGGGAGGTATCACGGTTGGCCGTTTTCTGCTATCGCACCCAGCGCAACGAATCGGACGCAAACTTGCAGTTGTAGTGCTGGTTGCTAGCTCAGTCCTATTTCAATTGATGACATGGCTGATCCCAAATGTTATCGGTGAGGCTGTGGCCGTTGCTATCTTGGGCTTGCTTTTGGGTCCTATCTATCCTTGTGCGACTGCTGTCTTCAGCAGTCTCCTTCCCCGCAATATCCAGATGTCCAGCCTGAGTTTCATCAGTGCGATGGGGAGCAGTGGTGGCGCAGTTGCCCCTTTCTTGACCGGTCTCCTCGCTCAACGCGCTGGAACTTTCGTCTTGCACCCCATCTGCATTGGCTTGTACGGCGTGATGGTGGTCGGTTGGGTATGCTTACCCCGGCTTCCCAAGAGGTCCGACTGATGCATTTCGACCTTCGAAACGTTCCAATTTCGTTTCTTATCGAGTATTCGATTTCATGAGGGAAATGGTTTCAGGACATGATTTGGCTTTTATAGAGGGCCATTTTCTACCAGGGACGACATTCAGTTGAGCTGGCTTTTTCATTCCCGGTATGGATGGCTTTATGATGGCGTTAGTGGAGGTGTTGAATCAGAAGACAAAAGGGACTTTGTTCCCAAGTTAGAAGCTTATGATTATAGATACCACTTAGAATTTAGATAGACTTATGAATTTCCCTAATGATGATATCTTTTATGGCGCCTCTATTGTCACAGTCAGTCTTAGAACCAGAAAGTAAGTAAGCACACACTCTGGTTATTACTTTGGGGATATTGGTTGAGTATTCTCCTTAAGCTTGTGTCTCCAGTGTCTTGATCGTTGTCAGCATCCCCATATATAAAGAGTTATCGACGACTGCATCTTCATCGCTCTTAGCCACCACGGGAGAAAGCTCTCAGCAGAATATCAAAAGGTAAAGGTCAATAAAACCCAGCGTATAAGAAATAGCTATGATATCGACTTCCCAGTGTCTTGTGCTAACTATAATACTGATCACTGGTACTTTTCTAGCTCAGCTGTTCTAGCAATGTGATGAGATTCTCCGGTGTTTCTCCACGAAACTAGTCTCAAGTCTATTTTCCACCACTACTATAATGGAGCAATTATGCGCCATGGATTCTGAATCCTAGCCACAAATCTGCGAAGTACTTCACAGAGAACGGTGGGGAGCAGGATCGGAAAATTTTACCAGAATATCACATTCCGTCTTGGGGAGTCCTCCTCCAGCGGACACAACAGGACTAATCACATAGTGGCTACATAGCTGAACGTGACCTAAATTTAGAGTGGGAGGTTTTTCTAAGTATATCACTCTTTGATATGCATTCTGTCGGCGCATAAAGGTATTTCGCAGCCACCGCTGCCGTTGTTCGAATCAGGCCCAACACCATGACTCGCGAGCTCTTGATATGCGAACCAATGAAGACTATGATACGGTATCTGGATATTTTGCTTCTAATGAAATGAGGGCACGTGTATGTCATGTGATGTCTTAATTCAACCAGACTGGCTTTTCCCATTTTGACAGGTTACAATCCTCGGTCTTCTCCGAGACAATTGTTCTCAAAGATCGGCCGGACAGGAAAGAAGGGACTTCTCGTTCGCTTGTCCGATGTTCAGTGCAGTTACGTCACTGCGGAAAAGAGTCAATGGCGATCTTTACATTTGACAAAGTTTATGTCGATTTTGCTTGGCGGAGGATTGCAAATTGTTGAGAGATAAAGGTCCGTTCTCTCTCGATGTGAGACGGCAGCGTTGCTTACTTTTTCAGTAATGATTGGATCATCGAGGCATTTTCTGCGCTCACGAAACGATTGTAGATATTATTATTGTCCTGGTAGAAGCACGACAAATGACGTTATGTCCCAAGATGGATAATTGAAGAGAATATTCCCAGTCCATTGACCCTCTTTTTCTTCTTTGCCTTACTCGGAGGTGACATGTGGAATTGACGGTTCCATCGTCAACCGTCCTCTTTCGACTCCACTTTCGGTGCTAATATGATCTGATTTACTGTGTGTGTGGCTCTCCACGAGGAATTTTGTGGATGTCGACGCCATAGCTGAAGATCGTGGCGGTGCGGGTTTTTGGAGTCAAGATTCGCTTTTGAGGGTTTTACTCCAAGTTGCAAACCCTTCTACGGTAGTAGTCCATACATAGTAGTGAATCTGTATGCAGGTTTAGGGATCGGACTCCGGAATGTCCCGTGCGGTACCTAGGGGATAAGGCTGATGATGCATCCTGCACATCCAAGCAGAACTCTATTATTGTTTCTTTCCCACAAAGCAATGTATTCCCTCTGGTGTAGCTGGAGAATACCAGATGTTAGTACTGTCCAGGATAAATAATAGATCGGCGAATTATCATATTTGGCCTATTAAAGCAGAACCGACCGCGGTGGAAGTATCCAGAATGCGAGATTTTATGCCTTCGAAGGAGCATAGTCCGGAAGAATGAGCTGATCCGGTCTAGTGTAACTGGGGATAGGGGAACGTTGCAACTCGAGGAGTTCCGCGATAGATGAGAACCTCAGTTCACTCAATAATGAATGTGCCCCCATTGTCGGTCCTGGTGCTGAGTGAATGATTATTAGTTAGCTAGTTACTCTGCTCGGGGCTGTTGTGCAAGGTCGCGCCGACTTGTCGCCACAGCGATACTTCTCCCCACCATCCACTTGCGGCTTTCGTTCCCCTCTTTATCGCAAAACAAGAACTAGGCACAAACAGACATCGCGAGAGAACGTGCAGCCTGAACCACCAACCCCTCCGCTTGTTTTCTCCCCGCCTCAGGGCGTTTTCTATCAGATTGAACACGAGGATTTTCTCCCCGGCCCATGAGCTAACCGCACGCTCCTTCGATCTCTGTTCTCTCTGGTACTGCCTGCCTGACGACGGACCTGCGGGCGGTAAGCAATCCAGATCCCCAGAACGTGGTCATCTGTTATGAGATCGTCGGCTTCCCAGTGACTTTGCAGTGCCTCCAGCGTATTGCAGGTCCGGTAGGCTTATCATCTCGAAAGCTCATCATCGCAACGGTCTTTGGTTTCGCCATCCCGTTCACAGCCGACTACCACGGCCATATCGTTTCATCGTTCTTGGCCGTCTGACAACCCGGCGTCGAAAGAGGGGAGGGGTTCACCTAGTCGTCTTTGCCCCAACCCCAATACAGTCGGAACTCGAGGGGTTTTATTCTGCTAATCTCTACACCCTCTCGATTCATCTTTGTGCTCGTCGACCGTTTTCATCTGACAACCCACCATCATGGACGGCGACGACCTCATTGCCACGGTCTACCGCAAGATCGAGCGGGAAAAGGCCCTCATCAATGCCGCCACGAACATGCGCCAATCGACCGATAACCCCATGGTGCACCAGAGAGTGGACGCGAATATTCGTGATGGCCGGAAAAATATTGCATATCTCGAGGAGAAGATGAGGGAGCTACAGTTGCGTCGAATGGGACAGGAAGGTGGGGGTTCCCCAACTGCAGAACGCCATCCTGATGGTGGACCGATGCCCCCTCCAAAGGATTCACCAACCTACCCGGGTGACCAAGGCGACTATGGAGAGGCTGGTCCAGGAGGATACAGTCAAGGCGGAACCGGCTCGATGCCCTCGCGAGCTCCCTTTGCTGATCCCCGGCCGTTTGCGCCTATCCCAAAAGCAAGACCGAACTACAGCAAGCTTGGTACGTATATCTAATTTGCTTTCCTCTCTTGGCTCAAGGAAGACTGGTATATACTGACGGATTTGGGGGGTTCCCTTAGATTTAATTAAATATGACACTCCTTATCTGGGCCCGAAGATTCAGCTCATGCTGTCACAACTCGAGTTCAAACTGAGCGTTGAGAAACAATATAAGGCTGGTATTGAGAAGATGGTCCGCTTATATCAAGATGAGGGTGACAGAAAAAGCCGCGCGGATGCGGAGGGTCGACGGATTGAGAGTAACCAAAAGATCCAACTGTTGAAGCAAGCTTTGAAGAGATACGAGGATCTCCATGTCGACATCGAGAACTCGCCGGATGCTCCTGATGGTATGCCAATATAACGTATCCCTTTCTCGAAATGTCGAGCACTTGCTGACTTTAAGTGGGTAGACGAGAGTCTGAACGCGCCTAATATGCGAAAGCCGCTCACCGGTCATCTGTTCCTGCGTATCCATGCCGTTAAGGATGTAGACCACGCAGCTAGCTCGCGATTTTCCCGTGGCCCGGAGACCTTTGTGGTTCTCAAAGTTGAGGATGCGGTTAAAGCGCGCACTCGAGCTACCAGATCGGATCGGTGGGCAGAGGAGGCGTTCAACATCGACATCGACAAGGCGAATGAAATCGAGCTGACGGTTTATGATAAGGCCGGAGACCGTCCCACGCCTATAGGTATGCTATGGGTCCGCATATCCGATATAGCGGAGGAGATGCGTCGAAAGAAGATAGAGACGGAACTGAATGCTTCGGGATGGGTCTCTGCGGACAAGATGCAGCATGGAGGTGGCTCTGGACGACATGATTCCCAGCATTCACTGAATTCTCCCTCAGCCCAAATGGCCAATGCCCCACGTCCTCCTACCCAAGGACAAGGTGCCGGAGGCGTTCCTCCCCCCGGCGGTGCAGCGCCTCCAGTCATGATCGACTCCTGGTTCGCACTGGAGCCAGTTGGCCGGATTCATCTGACAATGAGTTTCGGTAAGGTCTCTTTGTATCCTATTTTTATCGGTTATACTGACTCCTTTGTCCAGCCAAGCAACTTAAAGACAGACGTCCGTTCGACATTGGTCTCAACCGACAGGGTGCCGTCCGTCAGAAAAAGGAAGAAGTCCACGAAAAGCAAGGCCACAAGTTCGTCACGCAACAGTTCTACAACATCATGCGCTGTGCTTTGTGCGGAGACTTCCTCAAGTACGCAGCCGGTATGCAGTGTGCCGACTGCAAGTACACATGCCATCGGAAATGTTACCCCAAGGTCGTCACCAAGTGTATCAGCAAGGCCAACTATGAGACTGATCCGGATGAGGAGAAAATCAACCATCGTATTCCGCATCGTTTCGAGACGTTCGCCAATATCTCTGCCAACTGGTGTTGCCATTGCGGTTATCTCCTTCCTTTCGGTCGTAAGAACGCTAAGAAATGTTCAGGTACGGAGATTCATATCTCGAAAAGTTTATCCAGAGGCTGACAATATTCTAGAATGTGGGCTTACTTGTCACGCTCATTGCGCTCATCTGGTTCCGGACTTCTGTGGAATGTCTATGGAAGCGGCCAACCAGATTTTAGAGACACTAATCAGAACTAAGAACCATAATAAGACCGCATCCATAAGTTCCGGGTTAAGTGGCCGTACCTTACGTCCTGGCGGCCCGCCGCAGGCTCCCCAGGACCTCCCACCTGTACCCCAGAAGCAAGCTGAGCCCTATGGAGCACCGCCCAGACAGGCTTCTGCCGAAGCCCTCAGCGCAGCGAGCAACTCGTACATGACGCCGCAATCGCCCTCTGGTGCTCAACGACAGCAGATGCCGCCGAGGACGACATCCTCGAATGCAGCCGCAGCCGCAGCTGCCGTTGCAACTGGCATGCGTCCACCGTCGCAGCACGGTGCACAGCAACCGGCCCATGCTCCATATGACCCTGCTGCATATGCATTTGCTTCGCAACAAGGGCCGCCACAGCAAGTTGTCCAGAAGGCACAGCAACCTTATATGCCACCGCAGCAGCAGCCGCAGCAGCAGATAGTACCGCAATCTCCCTCCAAGGAGGTGCAGCAACCCAAAGTCCGAATTGGTCTCGATCATTTCAACTTCCTTGCTGTTCTTGGAAAGGGTAACTTTGGAAAGGTCATGCTTGCAGAGACCAAGTCCACCAGGAAGCTGTACGCTATCAAGGTTCTGAAGAAGGAATTCATCATCGAGAATGATGAAGTGGAGAGCACTAAATCTGAGAAGCGTGTCTTCCTAATCGCTAACAAGGAGCGCCACCCCTTCCTGCTCAATCTACATGCTTGTTTCCAGACAGAGACTCGTATCTATTTCGTCATGGAATATATCAGCGGTGGTGATTTGATGCTTCATATCCAGCGTGGCCAATTTGGTTTGAAACGAGCACAGTAAGTCCTCTCAGTTACTTTTCGAATTCTGTGACTGACTAGGAATGTCAGATTCTATGCTGCCGAAGTTTGCTTGGCGCTAAAGTACTTCCACGAGAATGGCGTCATCTACCGTGATTTGAAATTGGATAACATCCTCCTTACGCTAGATGGTCATATCAAGATTGCAGACTACGGTCTCTGTAAGGAGGAGATGTGGTATGGTTGCACTACCAGCACATTTTGCGGTACTCCCGAGTTCATGGCCCCTGAGGTGAGTTCCGACCTGTCAACAAAAATGCTGTTAAAGACTGTGTCACTAACTGACCGCGACAGATCCTCCTGGACAAGAAATATGGCCGCGCAGTTGACTGGTGGGCATTCGGTGTTTTGATCTACCAGATGCTCCTCCAGCAGTCTCCGTTCCGCGGCGAGGATGAGGACGAAATCTATGATGCTATCCTTGCTGATGAGCCGCTTTATCCCATTCACATGCCTCGCGATTCCGTCTCCATCCTTCAGAAGCTTCTAACCCGTGAGCCGGAGTTGAGACTGGGCTCTGGACCGACGGATGCCCAGGAGATCATGTCTCATGCATTTTTCAGAAATATTAACTGGGAGGACGTCTATCACAAGCGTGTTCCTCCTCCATTCATGCCGACAATTAGCAACCCAACAGATACCAGCAATTTCGATCAGGAGTTCACCAGCGTCACCCCGGTTCTAACTCCTGTGCAATCTGGTAAGCCCTGCATTAACCGGTTCACCTTTCTCGCTGCTAACAATCTCCCTAGTTCTCTCTCAAGCTATGCAGGAGGAATTCCGAGGCTTCTCTTATACTGCGGACTTTGCTTGATCGACTACAGTCTAGTCCCATATTTGATCGGTGTCAGTTTGTATCCGGGTCGAAGTACATCTGCTCCGTTTCAACGGTACTGTCGTGTGTTGACCGTGTTGGTCAGTTGCAGCATCTTTTCGCCTATGCAATGTTTCTTAAACATACCCATGGAAGTTTTGCAAACCGGTATCAGCCCGACTAATAGCGGATGTTTTTCTTGCGAGGGGTTTTTGAGCAGGTAGAATGTGCAAGTTGGATACCTTCTCTTTCTGCTATGTTCTTCATATTTGATGTTCTACCTTTCGATGTGAGGCGTTCTAAAAATGCTTCTATACTTGATTTCCACTCTCCAGTAATACTCGTGGATGTCTGTTCTTGGTGCGATAAGCAATGAAATAAGGATCGTCACGTATGGTTGAACGACGCGATGCCACAATCGCACGAGCTGTTCTTATGTTGACCGGTGGGACGAGGTCCTGGTCAAGTACACCGATGTTTTTTCGGTGCGAACCAGCAGGACTTGGTTGAAATGTGAATGTGATTGATGCCTTATGTATGTCCTGCTGGAATATTTCGAGTGCCGCACTCCCAAAAAAAGAAGTTATGTTCTATTTTCACGAAAGGAATTTAATATCTTATCAATTCTCACTATGTTCTCAGACTTGCGTTTGATAGCCTCATATAATGACGGCGTAACCATTCCTGTATTGACGAAGCATAAGTATTGTTTTTGGTGCCCACCTGTCAGGTTTGGAAATGAAGTCCAAGTGAGTGCCGAGAAACTCACTTAACAACAATGAACGTTGGTATCAAAGCTAACGCTGCAATCGTTGCTTTGTTTCATTCAAGTCTTTCTTTGCTCCCCTATAAGTCGTGCCGCTGCCCCTCTTGCTTGCAACTCCTAAAGCTCTTTATTCTACGTCCTTCTTGCCCAGTTTGCTCAAAAAGTCACAATTCAGACAACATCACGCGTTGTTTACAAGACTGTGTGTCCTGGCCAACTGACCAAATGTTTCGCTTCCCCAAGCTTAACCGATTCGTATCAGCTTTCTGGTCACCAAGGAGGCGCCGCATAGAATCTCTGCAATCGTCCGAAAACCCAGAAAAAGATGATTCGCGACTAGATTCATCTGGAAATCCGAAAGAAGCCTATATCAAGAAAGAGCAGGAAGAAGGACAAGAATGGAGAGACCGCAATATCGTCACAGCCCCTGTGGAAACAACCGGTCTCGAGTCCAAGGCGACAAATGATGGTTCAGCATCGCAGCTATTTACCCCTGCGACTTCCAGTCAAAAGGAGGATATCGGAAACATCCAGGATGTGGCTCCAGTAGACGAACACCCTGTGGCTGAAGATAACGGCAACGCCAAAAGCCAGCTGCTTTCTGCTTCCCAAATGTCTGGTCCAGAAAACAACGGCAGCCACAGCCTCCCTACCCCTGTCACCAAGGAAGATACAAACACGGGATATGTTCCAGTGAAAACAGAAAAGATGAGCGACGATGGGCACACGGTTCTAGAAGGGTATCATGAAGGGTCTTTGCGAGATGAGGAATCACCAAGTTCAAGAACGTCAAGGAGGAAGCGAAAGCGTGGTACTGGGTCCGATTCTACCTCTTCGAACTGCCATCCGTTACGACCAAATGATAGAAATGGAGACAGAATGGCATTTCAGGACGTGAGCGACTGCCGTCATGAGACGCTCCGCCGTAGAGTCACTGGTCGCCAGCCAGGTCTAGTGCCTGGTACGTGGCTAGAGACAGATGAGAATTGGTCAGAAGGGGAACTCACAAATGGATATGTGCGCCACAACACGCCCATCTCTGTATCTGAGGATGGAATGAGCATAGTCTCCTCTAAAGCATCTAGACGCTCAAAGAACGCCAAACCTCATTCGAATGATGAGGCATACCGTCCTTCTCCTGCAACGTCAAACAAGAGCTTTAGGAAGTCCATAGTCAAGATCGAAATCGAGGACACGGATGATTCTGGTGATGAAGATCTATGGAGCGAGAAGAACGCAGTATACGACAACGATAAGAGTGAAATCTCGTTTGATTTCTCTGTTGAGAGAGCCAGACGTTGGGCTCAAGCTGTGGAACTTCCCCCTGGACAATGGGCAGAAGCAGAGAAGGACCTCTTCTTCCGGCTTTCTATGCGCGGTTTCGAACCTATCATTCCTGATAGTTGGCATCTTGACTTCCCAACATTACCCGGGTCTCTCTTTGCTGTGGAGGGTGGTCCGGAACCGCTGATCCAGGTTTTCAGCGGTACAGAGTTTCATGGTGAGTACTGACACCTCCATGACTTCTAGTAGTGAATTGTCTTTAACAGAAAACTAACAGCAATTAAATATCTCGCCGACTTGCTCTCGCTCGGTTGTCGAGTAAGAGACAGAATGTCAGTTGGCCTTCGACCTGAACTTATCGTCAAACGGACTATTCAGAAGTACATTAATTGGGCCGAGCGTGACGGACAGTTGAACCATTGCAATTCTGGAATCCCAATCTATCATATCTACTGTATGAAGAAGGGCGAAAGCACACGTGCCGCAATACAAAAGCTCGAGAAAGGGCTGATTTCAACAGGGGTAGAGTACCAAGCGGCCTTACAGACGGAATCATTTGCGCACTCAGATGCTATCGACTATTACCCAGTTATTACTGGTTTTCTGGTGTGTGGCCCTATCGTTGCCGTGATGACGCTCAATTCAGCCTCTGAGGCTTTCTCCGATGCATCATCGGACACGCTCTGTAAGCTCATCTCTCAGTTTGACTTTTGCGATGATGGCCAGGATGTTTGGAATGCCCTGGCGATTGCGCTCACAGTTATACGTATACGCAAGACGATGCTTGAACTAGCAGAGAAGGGTAGAGGAGGATGGCTACTTCCCCCAGTTAATTGCATCCAGAGTATTGAAGATGAGGATCTCTAGCCGGAAATTGAAGGAAGCGACAATTATATTTCAGGAGTCCATTTGCACTGCACGAGATGTAGAAGTGCGTCATTGCTGTTTTGAGTCTCTGTTCTTATTTCATCCCGAATCTTCAAGTGTTTATGGAGTCCGTTAATTGTATTTCTGCTTCGTCCAAGGTAATTTATGTACTGTGTCACTATGCTTTTGAATTACAGTATAACATCATGAAGAATCAAAGATCAGAGTTGTGTTAGATTATGTATTTCGTACTGAATGCCCGGATATATATGTTGACCCGTATATTTTTGTTACTGTCATCCCCTGGTGCATGCAATAATGAAAAAGAAAAAGAAATAAAGAAACAAGGAGTAATGAGATATCCAAAATATCGTCACATAGGAGATGAAGAAATGCTTGTCTATCTGGGAGGAGCAAACTCCCGCAATTTATATCCAGTGTGCGAGGGTCTGACCCCACTTGGCAAGGTGACAGGCAAATTCCTACTAGGTCCTTAGGACCCAAAATAAGTCAACCTGGCTGTGTAGTTGTAAAGTACTCTTTATGTTGATGGCACCATAAGTACAAAGTGGGATGTCACATGATTTGATTGGTGTTGACAACATCTTCCGCGATGTCGAATCCGAGCCACAGAAATATCAAATAAGACATGGATGCGCCGGACGACAGGGACATCAAGCTCCAGCGAGCTTCTGGAGATCTTCTGAAAGAATTCGAGGTGAAGCTTCCATCTCTGCTTTGGAAATCGCGGAAGCAGGATGGGCAACTCAGCAGAGTTCCGCATCGGTGGGCCCAGGCCACCAAGACCGAGAGACTTATAAGCCTTGTAAGACACCCCTGCTTTGTTGTTTATGTACAGATTCGGATTACTGATCAAGCCTGCAATTGTCGTCGATGTGTATAGCTGGAGCCTTTCCAAGAATGGCCTCAGCTTTTGGATCCGCATTTACAGAAATTCTTGCCTCCTTTAATTGACGCCTTCTTGGCGTATCTGGTCAGGCATCGTGCGCAGTACTCTGAGAGAATAGCTCGTTCAACGCAGCAACTCGGGACGTTTTTTCCATTGCCTAGGGCTATATGCAAAATTCTGTATATCTTTTGCAAAGTCCGCGGTGTCAAAGTTATTAGCCGGTTCTTGAACAATGAGCCGAAATATCTTGAAGTTATGCTGCGGGCATTCATCGAATGGGACGCAGTCGTAGGCGATGACCCGATGGAGACTTCTACTAAAGGCGGTATACAGCCTCTTATTTGGGAGGAGAGATATGTCATGTTGACATGGCTATCTCATCTTCTTCTTTGTCCGTTCGACTTGGCTTCAGTGTCATCTGATGATATTCCCATTCCGCATGACAATCTGGCCGTGCTAGGGCAGCTGTCTCCAAATATGCCTCGGATATCTGTATCTGTCTTGTCCCTCTCTCTGAAATATGTGGTTGCGTCCTCAAAAGAGAGAGAGGCTGCGACAGCTGTCATGGCTAGGTTAGCCCTCCGTCCCGACATGCAGCGCTTGCAGCTGCTCCGACAACTTACAGATTGGGCATTCTCTCTTGTCGTACCAAAGCCAGGAAACGAGGCGCCTTCTGTATATACATGTATAGGGGCATTATCGTTTCTTGCGCGGCTGGTCGCATCAGGTCAAGTTGAAGATCTCGCTCCTCTAGTGATTCCGATATTCGACCAAACTCTTCGCATTGCCCAAGAAGAGTCTGATGTTTTTGAATCGATCAGGTCATCTGCTCTGGCGAGGAAAATGATTATCAAGATCCTTCGGACCGTCACGGTTTTGGTTCTATCATTGGATGAGAGGGCACAGTGGCAATTTGCAGAAGATAAGGTCTCCTCCATTTTGGAAGATGCTATCGACTATTTCCTCAGGGCGCTAGCAGATAAAGATACTCCAATACGTTTTGCAGCAAGTAAAGCTCTCAGTGTTATCACTCTGAAGCTGGAGCCAGACATGGCTACTGAAGTTATCGAGGCGGTTATTGGTTCATTAGAGGAGGACATTCTCTACGAGAAAGAGAACGGTGCTCTGATCGCCCCGTTCGAGGCGCATGGTCTTGACAGCAAGAAATTAAAACGAAATTTGAGCGCAGTCGACGCCCAGAGATGGCAGGGTTTGGTGTTAACACTCTCTCATCTTCTCTTCCGCAGGGCTCCACCGACTCGCCAGCTTCCTGAAGTTCTACAATCTCTTGTGTCCGGGCTAGACTTCGAACAGAGATCATCTACAGGAAGTTCTGTAGGTACTGGGGTACGGGACGCTTCATGTTTTGGTATTTGGGCTTTGTCTCGGAAATATAGCACGGCAGAACTGTTGGCTCTTGATACAAGTGGAATTAAGGTACCCACAGACCAAGCAGAGTCTAATGTGATACAGATGCTCGCTGTAGAGCTCATATGCGCTGCTTGCATTGATCCTTCCGGCAATATCAGACGAGGTGCTTCCGCTGCTCTGCAAGAACTTATCGGGCGTCATCCCAATACCATCCACGAAGGTATTCCGCTTGTACAAGTGGTGGACTACCATGCAGTTGCACGACGTTCAAGGGCAATGATCGACGTGTCAAAAGGAGCGGCAGCTCTCGATAAGCTCTACTGGAGCCCTCTTGTATACTCACTGATGCATTGGAGAGGAATAGGATCGCCTGATGTGGAATCTCGCAGAATAGCGGCAACGGCTATAGGAGAATTGAGCCTTCAAGGCTTCTACGAGACTATACAGGCCGTCCTCATTCGCCTACGTAAAAGGCTCTCCACTCTTCCCCGAAAGGATATTGAAACGAGACATGGCTGTCTCCTGTCGATTGCTGCCACGATCAATGCTTTTATCATTTACACGGAAAGTGAGCATGCTACAGATGGAAAGGTCCAAGCTTCTGATGTAGCCAGAGAGGTTTCGAGTTTATGGGAGATTTTTGATTCTTCATATGGGCCTAGTAAGGAAGATCTTACACTTCAGGCTTCGCGGCCTGAACTCAGCGCCGAAGCCTCTTCACGCTTGATCTCATCTCTTTCCCGGTCCACATTCTCTGATAAAGGTGGCTATGATTGTCCTCGACCACCAGATGCCCTCCTTGAGAAGGCTCTCGATGTACTTCTATTATGCATCTTTAGAGGAGAAGATGTAGCTATTGAGGCTTCATCTGAAGCAGCTTCAGCTTTGTTCGCTCTCCTACCGTTAGAGAAGCAAGAAGAGACGGTACAAGGATGGTTCGCCAACATTCACGCATGTTGGAAGTCCGCCACTGGGCGAGGTCAGATTGCAGCTCTTGGAGCAGTGTTTCAGCGACTTCCAGTGGGCAGCAATGGAAGAAAGATCATAGTTGAGGAGCTGTTACGTTGCACGAGTGAGGAAGAGCTCATCGAGAAACGCGTGTCCGCCGTTAAGTGTTTGTCTGTCGGTGTCCTGCCGGAAATAGGTAAGTCATTTGAGTACTGCATATACATATGTATCTCGAGCTAAAAAAGACACAGATATCACTGATCAGATTGTGGAGCATTTTGTACGCTTCTTAAATGACTATACAACGGATCGACGTGGAGACGTCGGTTCTTTCATACGGGTGGAGGCTATACAAGCTGCAGACATTATCTTCGAGAGGTTGCCTGGCCATGAGATAAGACCAGCATATGTTGAACGCTTGGTCGGTTGTCTCTGCCGTCTCTCGGCGGAGAAGTTAGACAAAGTGCGGCTACAAGCATGGCTGAGTTTGCAAAAGTTCTGGACATCAGCGAAAGACTTCCCATCCTTGGAGAGGTAGGTCGTCTATCTCCTGTCTTCGGCTAACATATACTAATGTCTCTCGAAACAGAGAATATGAACATTTCAGCCTAGTATCCTCGCCTTCCTATTTCCGCCAGCTTCTAGAGTTGCTGAAGGTCAACTGGCTTCGTTTCCCATTGATCCAAGGCCTTGTCACCTCTGCAAGCGCGGGAACAGAGAACCTAATTCGATCCTCGCGATCCGCCTTAATCGAGTATATAAATGATCAAGACAGGGAACGACGAGATGGTGTCGTCGCCCAGTTAATTAGAGAGTCTCAGCTCGTTCTCGAAAGCAATATGGAAGATGACCGCTACGCGATTCCAGCTATGGACATGCTGAGTTTCTTGCTGGATACTTGCGTGACTGCCATCTCAACTGATTCAGAACCCATGTAAGTTAACGAATACTCATATTCATCTCTTGGGGGGTCTCTGACAACCGTTTCCACCTTTACAGCTTCCGCAAGGTATTCTTCGTCGTTCAGAAAGCACACTTCAAGTCCTCCAACATGGCGAGACTCGAGGCCGCCATTAAGGTGTACGCATCGTTGTCGAGAATGGAGCATCTTAAAGCCGATGTTATGAAGAAGCTAACGAGCATGCTACTTCATCCGTACCCTAAGGTACGTTCGCATAGACCCATCACGCTGAGGGTGAAAGATAAAAGGGACCGATTAGCTAACGGATATCTTGCAGATTCGCGCCTCCGTTGCAGATTACCTATTCATGGAAACAGGTTCTTCGCTTGTCAAGACGGAAGACTGGACTATGCAGCCGAAACAGTTGAAGACTAGCGTTGAGAAGTTGAGAACGAGTCTAGTTAACTAGGCTGATCTGATTCTGAATTTTACGTGTAGATATGTACTGCATGAGTGTGAAAACATACTTGGATCTAGAGCGGTATTTAGCCAGCAGTTAATCATTTAGCGAGATAGAACTATCAGTGGCTATTCAGATATATCCTGGACGTCCCGATTACTTTACAGCCTGCAAGAAACAGAAGAAACTAAGGAACGTAGCAAAACGGTTTCAAAAACAGCAATATAGAGTGCATGGTATATTGCAGCAATACATATCCCACAACGGGACCGAAAAGGGTTATTCAGTACATCAGAGCAACTGTGGGAGTTAGATCAAGATGATCGAAAAGATTCCCAGCCTGAAAAAGCAAAACATTTAAGTCCACAAAGGAAATAGCAACGCCATGTGTATGTTCAGTAATGCATCTGATTTGAGAAATGAAGGGATACATAAGTAGATGAGATGTCTTGTGATGTGGAGCTAGCTATATGAGTGGTGTACTATCTGTTAGTACGCGGAGAGGCGTGTGGTGGTCATAAAGGAGAGACGTGAGTGGGACGATATTCGGTGAAATAGCCCGCTCAGTCTTCAGCATCCATGTCTTCATCAAGATTGATGGCATCAGGATTAACAGGAGCAGCAGGTTGGGGTTCTTTTCCAGCAGGCGGAGGTCGGTTTCCGCCTTCAGGGCCTGTACTAGCAGCCACAAAACCCATGGGGGCGCGGGCTTGTCGCTCCAGAGCAGCCATAGCGTCTGCTTGTTCCTTCTCTTCTTCTGTCTCTGGAATACCCTCCTGTGCCCGTTGCTGACTGCGAGCAATTGCCTGGGAGGCGATAAAGTTGACATCGGTGCTGGAAAACGGTTAGATATAATCCACGAAAAAGAAATTTCAGGGTAAACATACTTGTACTGAGCTTGCACACTCCTCTTGATACGAAGCATCTCCTTGAAAGTATCTTCGTTTCCGTGCTGTACCTCGAAAGCCTCCCATTTCTGCCAGAAACCTGCGTTGGTTCGAGGGTCGCAGAACTGGGAAGCATGACCATAGATAGCACGAGCACGATCGATCTCTCCCAATCTTCTCTCCATCTCCGCGAACTTGAGACACATGTCCTTTGCTTCCTTGTCCGGAAGAGCTGCGATGGCACGCTCATAGATTGGTCTCGTGGAGGTCAATCCGAAGTTGGAAGCAGATTTCGTGATATAGAAATCGAACATCTCGAACCTGTCTTCGTCGGAAACTGCACGGGTGGCCCTTTCGTATATTCTCATAGCGTGTCTTGCGAGACCACGCTCTTCCTCGAGATTTCCATACATCAAGTAGAGCACCTTTGCGAACTTTGGAGGGCACCCATCCAAAGCCTGTTCGAAGAGATCTCGTAGACGTTCGATTGAAATCTTCCTATCAACAGCCTTTGTCAAGTACAGGTTCCAGAGTTCAAAGGCGACAGGGTAGCTGAAAAGATCGAGACCGCGTTCGTACACCTTGAAAGACTCCTCGAAGTATTTATTTTCCTCCAGAAGATTGGCATAGTTGACAACCGTCTGAGGAGTGGCGATCCGGAGCTCGAAGATACGCTCGTATATCTTTCTCGTCTCCTCCAGCGTACCGACACTCTCAACGAGATCGACATAGAAACTCCACAGCTTCCAGCTCTTGTGGACTCGTTGCTGTGGTGAGAGAGTCTCGTCGAAGTAATCCACGCTGGACTTCTTCGGTGCTTGAGTTGCTTTGGCCATGATCTCGACGGCTTTGTCGAAGTTTTCGTTTCGCAGCTCCATTTCAGCCCATTCGCACCATGTCTCTGCCAGCTCATTTACCGTCTTGAAAGGTACCTTCACAGCCTTGTCCATGATAACTCTGGCGGTGTCGAGGTCGCCACCTTTCTCATAGAACTTGGCGTAATTACCCCATAGTTCGTGGAATTTTCCATGCGCCTTCTTCGGGTTGATCGCAGCGATAGCATTCGTGTAAGTCTGAACGACCTCTGCTTTATTGTCGCCCCATAAGGCGACTCGCTTTTCCCATTCGATAACATTGTTCGGGTTTTGTCTCAAGAGGACATCGTTAACTAGGAAGGGTCTCCGGTCCATGAGCTGCTCGAACCGGAGCATACGAAGGTCCAGGTCTAGATCTGCATCCTCGTCGAGCTTGCCCTTGCTAGCACGAACCGAAGCCTCCTCCATGAGGTTACCGATAACAGATTCTTCAAACTCCACATACGAATCAAAGATCATAGTGAAGTCCCGAACAGTCATAACGGTAGTGATACCTTCTTCGAAGATATCGCGCGCCTTTTCGAAGTTTCCCCTGGTAATCCAGTAGGTAGCCAAACCAGCCCAAAGCCGGCCGCGCTGGTCGGCGAAGCGCTCGATACCACTCCGGATGATGCCATCGACATCAATCCCAACGTGGGCACCGGTTTCGATTTCCTTGGCCTTGTTGACGAGCAATTCGACCATCTCACTCCACAGCTGAAAGTGACTTTTACCCTGCTTTGATTGGAAGCGCGGGTTGTTGAGGATATCAATATATCTCTTCACAGCTTCAGTGTAGTGACCCATGTCGATGAGGAGATCGATGTATTCCTCCGCATTCTCTGGGTGAATCTGCATATAGCGACTATAGATCTTCACAGCAGTCTCGCCCGAGGCAGAACGTGCGAACGGCTTATACAGCCTCCAGATCCGGTTGTGCTGAGTGACTGGCAGCGCACGAAGGGCTCTGTCGAATGTGCGGCGCGTCTGCGTTACAATTGGCTGCTGAAGGAGAAAAGAAAGGTACATCTCCCATATCCGGGGCATCTTGTTCAGCAGGATGAGAGCCCTTTCGAACAGGGAATTGACTTTGTGATATTCTGAACGATGGATGGCAGCATTGCGTCCTCGAAGATGGTTCATTCTGAATTCCAGGTACTGTAAAAAGTCAGTATGGTATGTAAAGAAAAAGTAATTGCCAATGAACTTACCATCTTCCACAGTTTATATGACCTGGGCAGCTGCTTACAAGCGCGTTCCATGACCTGGTAGGGATCGTCAGTCCAAAGCTCCAGCCAGCGCGGGGATCTCCTACTTACAAACGCCTGCTCATATGGCGTCCCATGCTGCTGCTTGAATTCGATATAAGCCAGCCATGGCGTAACGCTGCCAGGATCTCGGAGAAGATCCTGCTCATATACGATATCCTGATCCGACTATAAAGAAGACAGGTCAATATCACGGTCTCGATACGAAGTTCGGGGGTACTCACGATCAAGTAAAGATCCGGCTGGGAGGCTGATGTTCGCTCCATTTGTGCGTGGTGCCGCTGCGATCTCGGGGGCAACAGCGTCCCTGGCATTGCGCCACTCAAGTGAGCGAAGACCTCCACGCGGTCAGCACCTGGAGCAAAGCTGTGTATATCGTAGAGGCGGGGGATCTTTCTCGATAGGCTGCAGTGCTGCTGACGGGCAGACGAAGTCGCGCATTCCCTCACGTGACTTATCGCATCCCAGGACGGCCCGCCGAGATGGTCCAAGCTCCGGCGTATCGCCTATCGTCATGCGACGCTGAAGCGGCTCCAACTGATACAGCCAGTTGTTTACTCCAGACTCCTTTTACGCTGTGCTGTTTCCGTTAACACATCAGCCATGTCTGGCGCTGTGGTGAGTATTCATACCCGCAATAGCTCGAATGGGTAGCATTATACTAACAACAAGCAACCAAGGGCCGCGAGGCAGTCTTCCCGACTCGCCAGTCGTTGGGGTTGATGAAGAGCAAGCTTAAGGGCGCAGAGGTTGGCCACAGTTTGCTCAAGAGGAAGAGTGAAGCTTTGACAAAGTACGAATTCACCCTATGATTTATCATAGTAGATTGCTGACTTGTTCCCTTCATAGGCGTTTCCGCGGTATGCTATAACTAGCGCAACATCTCCCCGCATTCTGATCACTGATGTCCGCTACTAGATATTACAAGACGTATCGATGAAGCCAAGCGGAAGATGGGACGTGTTATGCAGATAGCTGCATTCTCGCTGGCAGAGGTCTCATACGCTGTCGGTGGAGACATTGGATATCAGGTGCAGGAGTCGGCCAAGCAAGCCCGCTTCCGCGTACGCACGAAACAGGAGAACGTATCGGGCGTCTTCCTGCCTCAATTCGAAAGCTACATTGAGGAAAGTGTGAACGATTTCGGATTGACCGGTCTCGGAAAGGGTGGTATGCAAGTGCAGCGGTGCCGGGAGACCTACGCCAGGGCCGTGGAGACTCTGGTTGAGCTTGCAAGTCTGCAGGTATGTGAACCCCCGATATTCCTGCTGCGGGGAAATATACCTAATATTCTGTCTTTCAGACTGCTTTCGTCATCCTCGACGAAGTCATCAAGGTCGTGAACCGAAGAGGTATGTGCTCTGTTCAATACTTGAATGCGAATGATATACTAACTTAGAGTTACAGTAAACGCTATGTATGAATTTATATGACCCTTCTCTCTTATCATTTGAGTATGATACTGACAACTTCAGTGAGCATGTTATTATCCCCAGAACGGAGAATACGATCAAATGTCAGCCTACCCTTTCCTTACCGTGCTGAGATTGTCGCTGACTGGCTCTAGACATTAACTCCGAACTCGACGAACTCGACAGAGAAGAATTCTACCGTCTGAAGAAGGTGTCAAACAAGAAGCAGCGTGACAGTGCCGCCGCAGATGCTGAGATTCTCGCTAAGCGGCACCAGGCTGATGCCGCAGCGATGGCCACGGTCGAACCGGCCACTCAAGCACAAGGGGAGCTGGGTGCAACTCCCGATGTCCTAGGGGAGCAGGAAGACACGGACGTCATTTTCTAAGCGCTTTTCTTTTGCCGTCATGCCTTTCTGTTTGTCTTGCAAAATACTGTACATTTGCTAGGATGTATCTGTCGCAACTACCATAGCCACCCTCTGCTTATTTTATCATCGAATTGGCCATGCCTTTTTAGCAAAAAGCACGCCTTATTTTCTATCAAAAATAAAAACCACATCCTTAGATCCAGTTATAAAAGTCTCGGGAAGATGAGAAAAGAAAAACCTGCCAAACGCCATAACAAGCCCAAGCCGGGGGAAACAAATCTCGTCCGACCATAGCATAGTAGGGAGCTCATTGTCTCTGGTACGTAACGCGGATAGGCTTTCCATTGTCTCCCATGGGCATCCCAGACGTAGCTTCCTTCGCGCTGATGGCACCCGTCTCGTTTTCGTACTCGACGAACGCAATTCCTTTCCGTCCTGGCACCAGCCGAACCTCCTGGAAGCCCTCGAACCGGCCAAAGACCGCAGTGAGGCTTTCCTGGTCTGCGTTGTCAGGCAGATCCCGCAGGAAGAGAATCTTGTTCGGGGGGAGGTATTCGTCTGGGATAACCGCCCCAGCAGCGGCATTGGAGGGCTTGAGACCAGCGCCTCTCGCAGCCTTGGCTGGGCGGCCTGGTTCGACTCCCGCAGGACCAGCAGGACGCTTGAGCTTCTTCTGTGCCTCGAGAGCTTCCTGGGCTTGTTTGCGCTCTGTTCGAAAACAAGGAAAAGACGTTAGCAACAAGAGAATAGAGACCGTAGACCGTAAACCCCGCAACCATAAGAACATATCAAACCAAGCGTAAGGGATCCAATCCTCTGACTCAAGACCAGCAAAAGATGTCGACCAAACGTACCTTTCTCAGCCAACCTCCTCCGCTTATGAGCATCGAGTTCATCCGGCCCACCCTCTCTCAAGACCGTCGCATCGCTCCTCGACTTCGCATAATCCAGCACCATCGGCTTCTCAAACAGCTCGAAGCCATTCACCTCCTCAATGGCGCGAGCCGCTGCCTCGACACTGTCGAAGACGACGAACGCCTGACCCTTGGCCTTCAGGTTCTTCTTGGCGATTATCTCGATGATGTTGCCATATTCCTCGAAGATCTCTTGCAGAGCTTCCTTCAGCTGGTCGATCTTGACGCGTTCTTCGAGGTTGCGGACCTAGAGTACAGTAGAATTAGAGCCGTGTCTCGTTTAGATTTGCGTCCGACGCAAGTTAAAGGGCCAAGCATGACGACCTCGACCACCACGACGAGCTGGGGTGCAAGGCCCGATGTAGGGAAGGGGTTTCACGAACATAGACACTGGAAAATGGGAACTTCGCGTCAGCAATCTGGTCTCTAAGGATGTCCGCAAAGAAGCAGACCTGTATACTCACGTTGAATTCGGGGGAATCCCGGAAGGTCCAGCTAATGCCGGCATGGTTGCGACAGCGGACAAGCTCTGTTGGCGCAGCCTTTTGTCGTTCGATTAGAGCTTCATGACATTCCGTATCTTAGCTCAACAGAGGAAATGCGGGTGTGGAGGTTGGCAAACAGAGAATTTGCTTATGTAGACTATAATTTGTCCCCTTTGCATAGCAAGCATCATTGGTCTAGTGGTAGAATTCGTCGTTGCCATCGACGAGGCCCGTGTTCGATTCACGGATGATGCAAAGCAACATATGAACTCTTTTTTTTTTCTCTTCTTTCCCGTACGAAAAGATTCTACGCCTTTTATAAGTGCTGCTACATTTATTTTTACTTTACATACGGTCAATATTCAAGTCCTTGATCGCCAACTGATATTCAAACGCACTTTTGAGCCACTTTATCACACAGTTCTATACTGTACCAACAGTCTAAGTCATGCTATATGATAACGTTGTATGTACCTGCATCACAACAAAGCAGCACCTTGGATATAATATTCTGGCGTTCAGTTTCAAGAAAATTTACCCCCCAGCCAGACATTGTAGGTAAACGGCACATCACAGAGCATAGCAAATAATTTACAGAGACTGGCTATGCTGAAAACAATGCAATCAAGAAAAAAAGGTCGTCCCAGGAATGTTAATGCGTCTAATCCACCTCGCTTTCGACTACCGTTGGTTGGGTATCTGCAGAAACTGGAGCGGTGGGTGAGTCGTTCTTCTCATCGTGGCCTCTATCATTGTTGCTCTTTTCTGGAGCAGGAAGAGGAGAGCCCAATGCTGACGTAGGCGCTGACCTGTCTTTAGACTCAGGGAAGATTTCTATAAAGAGATGAGGGAGGAACCGATCTAGTCGCTTTCGCGTCTCAGTCCAGATCTTCTCTTTGCTCGGATCCTGATACGGTGGGGCAAGGTATCCTCCATCTGCCATGACGAGAAGGATATTCTTGAGGCTTTCGGGAATTGCTTCCTCCTGTCAACAGTTAGTTTATAATCACACAGATATTCATCGAGGGTCTGGTGACATACAAGACTATCCCCTTGTCCACTGTTCATCATCCTGTCCAGAATATCCAAAATCTTCAGCCACATGTCAAGTAGGCCGTCTCGTTCCGGCACCTGATCCAGATAGCGCAGGAAGATTTTGCAGACAAGCGTCGCTGCTTGCACGCGGGTTTCACTCATCCCTATGGGATCCGAGTGGTACACCTCTGGCTTGAGGAGTCGCAGGATGAGTGGGAAAAGCACTTCGTCAAACACAGCGGTCCATTCTTTGTGATCAGTGGAAGCAAGATCAAGGGACAGCAGAGACCGTTGTAGTGCTGATACGGCATGGTGTCGGACATCACGACAAGGGTTGATACACTGCGTCGTCAAAGACTGGAAAATAGGGGACCAGTATGCGGCCCAAGCTACAGAGAATATTAGCATCGCTGATTCGATCCTGCCCGATATATGATGCTCTACTGACCTTCGCTCCTTTCGAGATGGGATTGTTGTATAAGCGAGGGAACCCGGCTTGTCATCTGGTAAATAAGCCCTATCGCCCTTACACCTCGGGCCACTGTTTTGTTTTCACTGTCTTTATGAGTACTATGTTTACAAAGGACAGAATATGCTTACGTACCTAGGTTTGATCTGTTTAACTTTTGAACGTCGTGCTAGAGCATCTCTCTGGCGTTCCTCAATAGCACCTATGCTGCCTGCACTCGCGAAGTCATTGGCGAGTGCAACAGCAGATTCATAATTATCGGCGGTTATTGTCGGTGGTGTCGAGTCAACAATGGTCTGGAGCAGGTCGAAGACCTGACCTGCAGATTCATCGTGTTGATGCAGCCTCTGTAGGATAGACCAGAAATCCGGGGATATTGTGAGAACGTTCCTCAGAGCAGTAGAGCTTTCAATGCACCGTGAGAGGCCTTTGACAATAGGTACGGCACACCGCTCCAAGACATCCTGGTCGAAACTTGACATGGTGTGGAGAACAACAGGCACACGCATGAAGGGTTGCTCCTATATTGGGTTAGTCGAGGCGAGGGAGTGTACGGAGGAAAATACTCACATAGCCCACACGCAAAAGGCTTAAGAGATAGCTTACAACCCGCGAAATCACTAGAGGGTGGAAATTCTGGCTATCTCGTATAATGCCTCGTAATGCACCCGCGACGTTTTCACCTATGGCCTGCATCGTCTCATCGTCACGCAAAGCCAGGAGAGTCGCCAATTCCAGAATGTAGACCATGTTAGGGTCGTAGCTAGGTCCATCAGAACTGGGTCTGCCTGTGGAGAAACGGGATGCGCTCGAGGTTGGGCGTTCTGGTTTCACGACAATAACGGCCGGAGACTCGTCAGGCAACTCCGACAATAATGCATCGGTCAATGCAGTCAACGAAGACAGTGGCAGCGTCCTGTATCGTAATGTAAGCAGATGTCGTGTAATGAAATCGAGCGAACTTACTTCATATTTGTCAATACATCCCTTATGGAACACGCCGTAACACAGTCAACCGTACACAAAGTGTTATCCAGTTCCTCATCCGAGGGCTCAGGAGGATCATCAGCAGCATAGCTCGACAGATATGACGTGAACGCAGACAAAAGTCCAGCGTCGTTAGAACGATTATCTCGTTCGACCACTTGAGAAGGCGGCTGCAGAGGGATTGGGGAAACATCCAACGTAGCATTCACGCTATCATCGAACGGTGGGGTGAGGGAGTTGATGAACAAGTTCGTGAGAATTCGGATGACATATTTCCAGCTTTGTCGAACAATGGGCTCATTCCCCGCGAGCACCCGGAACAGAACAACGGTGGCTAATTGTGCTCTGAAGTCTCGGCCAAACTTGACGGCGAGCTCGCTCACCATGACGCTCTTCTTCCCCGCTTGGACTTCTGTATTCAGAGACGTATTGGGAGGCGTATCGGTCGCGAGCGTGCTGATACAGCTGAGACAGTAAATGATACGATCGAACGCCTCAGTCAAGCCGTGTTTGGCAGCTATTTGGGCGCACTGGTCAAAGCCCATAACTACCCTTGAGAACACCGCATCATCAGACGCTGACATGAAGACGTACGAGAGGGTTGAGACGACAGGTTTCCAAGTCGCCTCGAACATCTCAGCGTCATAGATGTTGGTATCACAGATCACCAATTCTCCCGCCGACTCTGTCTTTAGCAAAAGCTCCTTCCAAGCATAGTCAAACGCATCTTTGTTCTCATGCTCGTCAGGCAAGATGATCTCATTCTGCTTGATAGAGTCGTAGATTTCTTGTAAGAATTCCGGTGTGAAATCCCCGCTGTTATTAACACCTCGCAAATTCTTCGCGAAATCGATATACGTCATGCGGTTCTGAGACTTCACGTTCGGGTTGTAAAGATCGGTGTTCAACATGATAATGGCATAGGTCAAAACAAAGAGGGCATCCTTATCCGCCACGCCCTCGGGTTGGGCTTTGGCCATGTACTTCTCGGAAAATGTAGTTACGATCCGCGAGATCAAAGGAGCTTCACCCGGCAGGCGGAAAGATCCAAGCAGCTCTCTGAGAGCATCGACGACGGTTTTGCCGGAGAAATCAAATAACTCGACGAATGCATCCAATAAATGTTCGTTATTTCTCTTAGAGATGAATTCTCCCAGAACCTTCTTGGATATGCGGGCGGTTCCTTTTAGGAACCCTGCGACCAAGACTGGATCATCGGGATTTTCAATTATGCCTTGCGATGCCAAATAGGCTATTCCAGCCTTGGGATCCTCGTTGAACTTCGTAGCCCCTTTGATGATAATCTTCTTCTTTTCCCGTTGACGCTTCAGCTGTTCGGGATCGGGATAGCCTTCGAATTTCGGTTCATCCTCGAGCCGGTCCGAGATGAACTGGATATAGCCCAAAAGGGAATCGAGGCACAGAGGAGGCACATTCGTCGTGCTCCACGTTGCCGAATCAGGGAATGCATTTCGAGATAGAAGCCCGACCATATCCTCACATAGATCTGCTCTATCCACTTGACAGTCATAATTGACGAAAAGCTCGACCATAAAGCTAGGAATTCGGGCTAAAACCCCGATGCTCTCAACCATAGCTTCTCTGGCTTCAGGTCTCCTAGAACCGCCTTCGAGCCCGAGCCTCTGTCGATCCTTTACAGGAATCGGCGTGGATCTGCCGCTATTAGTCTGCGATGGGGGCGGCTTTACCAATTTTGGTGCCTGCGGGACTCCATCATATAGTGACGGGTCGATCCCGGGCTCCCTCGGAATATCCACTCGAGGATGCAGACATGCGACGAGGTATGACAGGTACAACTCTTGCTGCAGCTTCAACACTGGGCGGCAAGTCGACAACAGCGTTCCCGCCACTCTTAACGAGCCTGTCAGGATAGCTATGCTCTCAGACCTCACCAGCTGGAAGAGATGACGGCAGAGGTCGTCTTGAGCCAGAACCGCGAGACTCGGATTTCTAGCGATTGAGGGGCCTGCCACCTCAAGGGCAACATCGATTATCCTCAAGGCCATGACTCGCATGGTGTCTGTATGTTGACGGTTATGGGGGTCCAGCAAGTCGACCAAGACACGAAAGAGCTCCCGAATTGACGGCAAAGAATACGGCTTCACCTCGATCTGAGAATCTTCCTCTGGATCTGGCGGTGCCGCTACGGCATTCCCGTTTGTTGAAGGTTCCGGTGTCGCTTCTCCGCTCACACGCTCTTTGTCCTCTTTCTCCTCCTCCTTCTCTGGAGGGGACGTATCTGAACCCATAGCGGACGGATGCTGCGACGTCACGGTATTGCCATCCACTGACGGGTCCATTTTGACAGGAGCCGCCTCATCCTCCGTCTTCTGCCCTTCTGGATTCTGATTCAGCTCCTCCCGGTCATCAAGGTGGGCAAGCCTCATGAAGATGACTTGACACATATTCACCATGGCCATCTCCGCCGATCTGCGAAGAACTTCTGACAGGCGGACCTGACAGCACATACTGAGGCCGGTCTCCATCATTTCACAGACACTTTCATCACCCAGGAGCTCGCCCTCGGGCCGCGATATCATTCCTTCCATCAATTTCAAGATCCGTAGCAGGACGATTTCGTCCGCAGATGAATCACTGGCTTCGAAGCGACAGTGTGTAATCGCAGCTGACAGAAGCTGCATGGCCATGGAGAGCCTGGGGGAGTCGCGGTTGATGATGTTGTAGGCGAAGAACTTCGTGATGGCAATCAGGGCCAACGACGTAATTGGAGCCGACGTGGACGAAGAGCGAATGACCTGGAGAAAGGGATGCAATAACGCCGGAGTATCGAATGTGCGAATGTCCTTGCAACCCTTCAGATCGCTCCGCAAACGCGTGAAGGCAGCCATCAGGGGATTGTCCTGCATGCTCTTGCCTTTCTTTCCCCGCAACCCCCATCGACTGGCGAATGCACTGTCTCCCTCGACCGTCGTCGGACCCAATTTCGACGGTGTAATTCTCGGGGTCGACTTTTCTGTAGCACTGCCATTGCGGCCTCCGGGGGCGACCGATGTATCACGCTCGTAGACTCTCGAAGCTCCGCTTCCACCCAGGATGGCGGCGACGGAGGAGTGCGCCCATCGCGCATGTTTGCGCATGGCAGAGGTGACGGTGATGCATTCTGTAGTCACCAGAGCCACGGGATCGATGGCTATCGGTATGGAGGAACCAGACATGGTGAGCGAGTGCGCGGTGCCCAAAGGTGCATACTATCCCGCAAGCTGTCCTGCTGCTCTTTCGGGCTACTTTGGCTGGAGAGCTCTCCGCGTGCACGTACGGCTGCCCATTGGGCCCAGTCCGCAAAACATGTTCTGCCGGCAGATCAGAACACAGCCATCACAGGGAGATATATGTGGTAATTTTGAAGGCATTGTCTAGTTGTCAACAAGCCAGGTGTAGTTTATCATCTTATCTAGCATATTTCGACGGATTTATTTGTCAGTATTCCTAAACAATGGTACAGGATATACGCACTTTCGAGGTTGGTATGGTAGACAGAAAGGCGGTCTACAAGGCGGTAAGCCGGCTCCAGTCACCATCTGAAATGAACGAGAAATGGGAGATTTGAGTGCAAGATAGTGAGATACTGTTATCTTTATCTACGGAGTATGACAGACAGGTCCTCAGTTCAGTAGATACCACTTAATTCAATGGAGAACAATGTGCTCAGATGCACTCCGAGTCATTATTATCATATAGTGGATATTCACAGATATTCCACTCCTTTGCAGTATGAATAGCCCCTTTAGTTTATTGCTTCTGTCTCTCACAACCCATCCCAAATCCTTGATTCTATCCTCGGGTGTTTGCTCTTCATCTTGAGATATGAATAGATGCAGAGATGTGCATGCAGTGATCACCATGGCGTTTGAAATCATTGTGTCTAGTGCCTGGGGATACTCGTATTGCCTCAGAGACCAAACTACACTATGAGCCCTTGCTGCAATACTTCTAGAACTGTCAGCCATAATGCATCTCACCAAGTACGTACTATCGACTCCAGCAGTATCCAGCGGAGAGACTAGGCAATGGCATCACATGTCACATTTTGCAAGCTGGGTCCCCTCCACCGGGCAGATCCATGAGGACTTCTGACATGTATACCGACACGGGATGGGATGCGTTCAACTTCAACATAGCAACGGGCCGTCGTATAGGATAGAATCGGGGGCTCAGCACAGGCTTCGTCGGCTGCACGCTCCGGTCCAGACGCCCGGACAGATTGTCGAGCTTAAACTGATGACATCCCTTCTGGAGAATCGTGAAACTAGCCAGACCAGGCGGATTCCTTCTCCATCTTTTCGTGCACGATCTCCCAGTTCCCTGGTCTCAAAGGCGACTATCGCCCGCCGGCCTCCGCGGCTCCACCAGCGCCAAACCGAAAGGGCGCGAGATTGTGTAGAGTCCTGGACAAGATTAGACAAGAAGAAGCGAAAAGCGCCTAGCGAGCGACTCTAAACCGTAAAAAAGGGAAAAGGACATCCCTTGCGTCGGGGAACCCCAGGATGGGCGCCTCGCCTGGTGTGAACGACGGTTTGTCCATGTTTACATGCGACACGTGGTGCAGCCAACCAGACGCTCGGGATGTCGACGCCGTTCGATCTCGAGTGTTTCATCTTCGATCCACGACAGAATCCAGATGCCCCAAGCTGAGATCCCCCTCAGCAGCCCTCAGATCCAGATATCCACCCCCGTCCGATTTCCCATTCTTCTGTGCCGAGATCGAGCGCGGGCCTGGCCGAATCAGATCCGACCAGCTCTACCCGGGGCAAAAGGTAAACAACGGCACAGCGAGAGTTAACTATCTCGACAATCAGACGAACTAGTCTAACTGACTGACTTGACTACCTCATCATCCCCCTCTTCGTCTCCCTGCGAGCTTCCCATGGAGCTCACCACGCGCGTTCCTGGCCGTCTGTGCTCCATCGTCCCGGTGTGAGGAACGTGTTGTGATTCCTCTCTTTATTAGTCCATCGTGAGATCTCTATATCTCTGTCTCTCTTTCTCTCCTCTCTGATCGCGAGTCAATGCGTCCGCCCGCCTTCCCCGCCTGATCTGTGTCAATACCGCGATCCCAGAAGGTGCACTGCGCCAACCAGCCATGGCCGCAGCGTCCAACTCGCTGTCGACCCTGCCGTTGGAGCAGTTGGCGCTCTACCACGCTGTCGACCCATTCCTGTCCTCCATCCTCATCTTCCATGGCCCTGTTGCGACTGCCAATGCGACCGTCAGCAGCTCCCGTATCCAGGCGCACATCTTCACGCCCGCTGGCTTCCAGAGCTACCCCCGCATCGCCATCTCCCCAGCAGCACCCTTGTACGCGGCCGTCAACCACCTCCCGCGCGAGAAGCAGGGCGACGAGGTATGTCGCGGTCTCGCGGTCTGTATACTCAAGTACTTTGCGGAGCTGTCCAGCCCCGTCAAGCAGTGTCTCGTGGAGACAGCCAAAGCGGGAAAGCCTGGAGCCAAGATCCCCAAGATGTTTGACGAGATGCACGCTGCGGATCTGGCCAACCGCATGACCAAGGTTGAAAACCCCTCAGAGATCATTCGCAATCTGCGCGAAGCATATCGGGAGCGCAAGGTCCCATGGATCGACGTTGATGTTGTTCTGCCCGCGGGGACTATACAGGCCCCAGAGCGGCAGGATAGTCCAGAAGATGATCTAGACGATGCTCCAGACGAGCGATATGGGAAATACAGTCCTCTAATCCAGTCTTTGGGGGAGCCCATTTTCCTCCCGACCTCGCGCCTGCGACGAGCTCCCTCTCAACCCACCAACCTGAGCAAGTCGAAGCTCTTCTCCAAAAGCCAGAAGGAAGCGCTCCGGTTGACCATGTGTGAGGTCGTCGACACTGAAGAGCGCTATGTCGCCAAGCTCTATGACTTGGTGCATAACGTCGTGGAGGAATTCCGCACGAAGGCTCGCGCCAGATCAGTATCCAGCACAAGCCCGGATGAAACGGCCCTGGAGAAGCTCTTCCCTCCATGTCTGAACGAGATCCTGGAGGTCAACATGGGATTTCTGGATGTGATCCGTCAGATCCTCGAAGACACAGAAAGGGACGCCATTGCTGATCTTGCGGGCGACACGGAGCTGCAAGCGTCGGTCTCCAGTCGAGCTTCTGCGAGAGATGTAAATGATCCAGTTGGTGCAGTCGCATTTGCAAACGCACTCTTGGAATGGTTTCCACTGTTCTCGCGGCCTTACGGGGAGTATATGCGGGCTCATACTGGATTTACCCAAACATTAAATACGTTCTTGAGAGACAACAATTCCAGTTTCTCGAGAAGAGTCTATGAGACCGGGGAACAGCGATTGCGCTCGCTCCTAATGGAACCAGTGCAGCGGTTGCCGCGATACAGTCTTTTGATCGATACAATGACCAGCAGCTTGCCCTTGGTTCATCCCGCCGTGAAGCCGTTCCTCAAAGCCCGGGATGTCATCAAGGATATATGTTCGTTGGAAAACTCTTCCTCAACCGATAACTCCAAAACCCTAGAGCAGCTCAAGGCCCTGGTGGATGACTGGCCACCCTCTGTTTCTCCAGCCGGCCGCTTGATCACCGCTGTCGATTTCAGTGAGATTCCGCCACCTTATCGGATTGACAGTCAGGGTCCAAAGCCAAGTTCAGGACTTATGCTACTGTATAAAGATTGCCTCATATTTTTGTCCAAGGCTCAGGGGACTAAAGCCAGCGCTCGTGGTCTCTTGGCTGAACTCGATCAACCTTCGCCAACCTGGTCTCTTGGAGAATTGAGATTCGCGAGAGTGTTGGATCTCCAGGGCACGCGCTGGATGCAATCTACCTGTGGGCGGATCCTATACCTCATTCCCTCAATGACTATCCCCGAAGGAGAAGAACCGGACAGATCACTACATGTACTAGAACTGTCAGGCATGTACGAAGGCAGAGCTAATCGCCTCGTCGAGGAAATGGTCAAAGCAAAAATAGAGGGCAGATTCTCCGAGCAGGAACGGGAAGACGGGAAATGGACACTGAGGAGTCCGTCTGGAACGTTTAGCAACATCGGCATCTTGGCGTCCGTGTTCGAGGAAGACAATGCTGGTTCCATGAACAGGATGGGGTCTTCCAATATTAGAATCGTCTTTGATATTCCCAAGGCGATTCGACAGAAGACTTTGAGCAGTAGTTCTGACCTCGACGTGATAATCTCCTTGTCGTCTCTTGATGAAGATCAGTACAGGTTGGATATTGATTCCGTTGTCGGCACATCTTCCACAGACATTGTATCAGTCGACATCTTCATACCCGTTCTATCGAAAAGACGTGAGTGCCGTTTCAGTCCCCTTTCGCTTCTTCTTTAGCTAATTATGGAATTGCAGTGTCGAGCCTCGTCTCCCATTTATATCATCCCCAGCACCCGGTAATGACGGAGCCGGTTGTCTACTCAAACTTCGAGATTCTCCGATACATAGCTGGACACCTTCTATCACAAGCCAAGGTTACCCGCGGTCTGCGGCCACCTTCCCCTTCAAAACTCCTCTCATCTCTCTGGGGTGGAGGAGGACAGTCCAAGGAGACCATCACGCCCCTGAAATCTCCAGTTCCTCTCCTGGGTGATGTTCCAAGAATGTCTCCCACCAAATCTACCTTTGGTAGACCCGATACGCCTTCATCTATTACCAGCGCTCAGGAAAAGTCGGCCCACAGGATCTCCCTGGTGGAAAGCGATGCGGATCGCCATGTGAAATCGCTGGAGCAGACTTTCTCCGCGTATATTCTCTCTCTGCGATCCAGGAGCGGAAATATTGTGGGTCGTATACTTCGTGCACGCGATAATGTGGATAAGACTGCAGTCAATGAGCTCTACAATATCCTACTTGAAGATCCAGGGAAGCTACAGGCGGCCGCTGAGGTCTCTGTAGATGTTCTCTTCGTTTCATTCGAGACCTTCATTTCCCACGCATGGAGAGACCACATGGGTCCTGTCATTCCCAGCTCGACGCTGGAACTTATCCAGAACAAGTTTGATTCAATGTTCTCGACAGACTTTAACGAATTTTTCCGGCAGATGATGGGCGACATGAGCCCACAGAATCGTCGCGCTCTCTCTGCAATGGTGCGGCTTCTGGCTGAGCTTCTGGATGCTTCTGGCAATGACGGTGATCGCGGCGCTCTGACGGCTGCTTTTGCTGAAGTTCTCGCCGAAAGCGGTGATCCAATGCGGTATATCTCTCTCTTGGATCGTCTCGTCGACGACTACGAGAATCTGTTCGAAGATTCTGCTCCTCCCAGTGCTTCCCTCGACAGCGCTTTCCCGAATGATTCAAGCAGTGTACTGAATAAGAGCCAGTCCCTAAGTGTCAGTTCTGTGAACTCAAATACCTCGTCGTTCAGAAGACGCTTCGGCTTTGGACTGCATCGTGAGAATTCGAAGCATGAGGGAGAGAGTAAAGTTTCTTCCATCCTTCGGACATTGAGCAAGACCAAAGGTTCTGGGGAGTCATCTGAACCGAGTACACCTAGAGGAACACTGTTGCGCTCTAAATCCACCGATACAGACACAAGATTGGGTCACTATCTGCGTCCAAACTCTCGAGACCGTCCCGCGGTATACGGTATATTTTCTGATGAGCACGACCGGCCAGGAAGCAACCACAGTAACACTCTACTAGCATCCATTGGAGAAGTTCCGCCGCACCAGGAAAATCCAAAGCCGAGGAAGAAGCGCAGGAGCTCCCTTTCCGATCTAAGGCCAATGACGGCCTCAAGTGACGACGCTCTTCCTGTTCAGACACCTAGGCCTGTGACGCCGGTAACTCCGCCACAATGGCCTAGGTCAGAAGTAGCAGCCACTCCCAAGGAGACGAGGCCACGAAGCAGCCATGCCAGCAAGTCACCTTCTAGAGTTTCCTCGCCAACAAGGACGGGCTCGCCCACGAGAGTGGCTGGGACACCAAGGAGAGAGTCGCCGAACCGTTCCAATTTCTCAAGCCGGAAAGAGAACGCTTACAGCAGACCTACGTTGATGGAACGTGCTGTTAATAAGCGGTCCGACGGGCCCCCTGCGCCAAATGAAAGTCCAAAGAGAAGGACAGATGTGCCTGGCACTCCTCAACAAAAGACTCCTGGACTCAGAGAACGCCCAACATTGGCAAATGGATTCGAATCACCAAAACGGCCTCACTCGATGTCCTCACCGCCGAAGGTACAGAAGCTTCGGATGCAGAGTCCTCAGAAGGTACGTATTGCTCACTTTCTATATGACAATGGCTAACTTAAAGATAGCTTCGGGAACGTCTCACGAATGAGAAGAAAGTACAAGCAGCAGCTGAGGCTGGCTTCAAAACTGAATTGATGCTCATCGGGGATGAACTGTCTGCTTTAAAACTCTCTCCTACATCTGACGCAGACGTAAGGAGCCCTAATAGCCGTTCATCAGATGCTAGCGCATATCTCTCCGGTCGCTTTAGGGATCTTGAGTCTAGATTTGCCTCCATGTCTGCTGACCTCAGTGGTCGAACGACTGCCATTGAGAAAGACCTGGAGACGTCTCTGATTGTCAGTGAGAGAAGGGCGAAAAAGTTAGATGAGCTGTATCGCGAGTCCAGTGCTGAGAATGAAGCGCTATATGAACGGTTCAACACAGAGCTTGCCCGAGTGGTGAAAGACGTGCGTCTGGGTGATGGCGAGAACGCCTTGAGAAACCAGCTGAGAGAGGCTTTGGAGGAACTAGGCCGGGTCAAGAAAGAGAACCTGCGCCTGAAGAGAGAAGTCGGAGGCTTGCGAGCTCAACAGATGGGCATCCTTCCGGCAAAACACGAATGATGATCGAACATCACTATCTATCCCTTGGAGAACGAAGCGAATGGTCCTTTCGAACTTAGGGCAAAACACTTCTGCATCTTCACTATCACACAACTTTTATTCTTTTTCTTGCAACATAGCATTGGATGGGGTCTCCAAAAGACGTTGCTCGAGTGCGTGCGTTTTTGCCGGTGCACTCTGTCACACTGCGCCTTCACATTTTCTTTTCCTCTTTTGGTCACAGCGAGAATTGGTCATTGGTCTGCAATACCTGCTGTACAACTATGGATACAACTTTCTCCATTTCCTTTATTCGAGATACCAGAGCTTTCCTTTCCTGTGCGCCCTCCTTTCTTGATTTTCTTCTTGTTTTTTATTCACCAAAGCGTCCAATGGCCTGCGTCATGTAATTACGAGTCTTGACACATATGATAGACCCTCGTCGGGAATAATTAATTAGATTACAAGTATACACTAATTACTGAACTGGAGTCATGACTTCGTTAATTGTACAGGGTTGATCTCTTTCAGCCAGCCCATCAACTCCAACGGCTCAGGATCGATCATTTTGAACGTCCATTCACATTCGACTTTCCATGATTTATCTCGACCAAAGCTCATTGTCCCCCCGGAAGCGTTTCCGCTTGGTAATGTCAAAAGCGCGAGAGGTCGCTCATCTAAATTCGTGGATTCCCTGGCTACCAACAGTGGCACAGTGAACCGAATCGGTCCTGGTGCCTCCCGGGACAGCATGTCCAGAAACCCCTGCGATGACGGTAGGTTGCCTTCGTCGTCTTCCTTACCCTCGAATTCATCAAGCACCCGGCAGATTTCTTTCAGATCAGACGGCTGGAGAGGGCGAACGGTGAACTGGACTGGGCCTAGTGGGACATTGGTATTGTCCTGCACTCTGGAGGTAAGTCGCAAGCGAATCCAGTACCGATCGTCCCAGAGTGACCACTGCGTATATATGGTTTTCGATTGCTCCGTCGTGTTCTTCGTATCAGCTGCAGTCGGGGATGGAAATTCGAAGTTTAGTATAGGCAGTCGATGCCGCATGTATGGTTGTCTGGAAAGGAGATATGTGTTTCGCTGCTGGTCAGCAATATGGCCATTCTGAGACTCATCTCTTAGAGGACGAAAGATCACACCACCCACGGTGAAGGGCGCGCGGCTCTCTCCTTCCGAGGCGTTGAAAAGCCGTTCTGCGAATTTCTCGTAGTTACGAAGCGAGAAATGGTTCTCTGGGAATGGCGACAGGAGCTCTGTGACACGGCGAAGGGTGAGAGCTTGGATTTGGAGACTATGTCTCTTTTGGTTTTCCTCTTCGTTCCTCGTGTCATTGTTGTCACGGGGTGGTAAAGAAGGGAAGCGGACAACCATCCATCCAGCGCGGCTGTTGAATTTCTGGATCTTGCACGCTTTCAGCACCTCGTTTGAAAGCTCGATAGATTGATTTACAAGCTCTTTGCTTCTTTCTATCAAGGATAGGACCGAGGGCGGTCGCAGGGCTTGTGGGAGCTTGTTTGTCGAGAGTAAGTGTCTGATAGCGTTACGGGGGGTGAGGGTCGGGTCGAAGTTGGTTGGGTCGTTGACGAAAGGGACATTATTCTCGATGCACGTAGCGACAAGGTTGGATTTGGGAAATGAGAGGAGAGGACGGTAGATGAGTATTCCGCCTGTGGAAATGATGGTGTCTTCATTCTGTTGAGGTAGTTCTGGTGACGATGATATCTTTTCGCGAGAAGAGCTAGTCATCCGCGCCTCGTTTTTCTGATCGATTCGTATCCTGAGATCATGCTCGAGATGATTCGATTTGAGAACAGTCTGCAAACCACTTTCAGAGACACCATAGAGACCGTGACACTCGGGAATCCGAGCCACAGACGGAATACCCATCAAACCAGCTCCTCTGCCTCCAGAACAGAGTCTCCAGAGCGTGGTTTCGACGTTATCATCCTGATGATGCCCCATCAGGAGAGTCTCGATTCCTGCATCACGACAGGCCGTTCCCAGGGCCTGGAAACGGAGTCTACGTGCGTGAGTTTCGAATGCAGAGACCTTGGACGGTGCGTCCAGGCCGGTCCATTCGAGCTCGAGAATCCTGGCATTGAGGCCTGGTTAAGACATGTTAGACGAAAATTACAAAATAATATGATAAATATACAGAAGTGAATGTTTACTCACCCATATCACGCAACCATCCGGTAACCGTACGCGCCTCGCGACTGCTCTTCTCACGAGCCTTGTGGTCGACTACAAAGGCCGTAACGCTGAGTCCGTCGAGAAGCTTCTCGACCTGCATCCGTCTGCATAGATGAGCGAGGGCCATGGAATCTGCGCCTCCACTGATGGCCAATCCTGATTTCATAGTTAGACTCAATCATATAGCCTTCCTTTTTGCTCAAACAACCAATCCATATAGCATAGCGACAAAAACAAGAACAATTTTCCATTCTAGATAATACAAATCATAATAGAAACAGACAGAACGTACCTAACCGCCTTGGAACGCCTCTGGTCCAGAACCATGCCCGTGTTAATCGCGACTCGATCCATGCTTTCTGGAATTGTTCTAGGAACTGCGCGGCGGAAATGGCGCCGGATTTTGTCGCTGAACGCGACACCCCGGCCATTTGGCTCGCAGCTTAGCGATCTTCCTCCGCGTTGTGGGATTGGAAAGTATCATTTATTGCATTTTTCGTTTGGTTTATTTTCAGGCAGTGGATTGACATGTAAACTAGCATGTTAGATATTAGAGTGGTTGAGGTCCGGCTGCTTTTCTTTTCTTGGCAGGCGAAATTTAACTATTCGGATTGGTTGGCAATCATACGGTACTAGGTACATAGATATTTAAAGCCAGGAACACTTGTACTCAGTTAATGTCATTTGATTTGGGTCCTAGAATCATCAGTGATAATTAGATTCAATGTAGGTTAATATTAGCCCAGCGATCTGGCCTTCTCGTAAGTGTATTATGTTGTCAAAGCGCTCATTCTTCTCTCTATAGGGTAGAATGCCTTTCACGTATTTCAATTGAGATTTTTGTAGTTTTTCTCTTTAACAATGATACAAGCATTATCTATCGAGAATATTTAAGTTACACTTATCACACGTTCATACTCTTAATATAAAACTCAACACTGTACAGCAAATACAGTTTTCAATGCAATAGAGAACAAATTTTTATAATAATTCATATTTTCCACGGCATTCCCTTTGAATCTTATGTTCATATTTCGCGCACGCCCTCTTCATCACTAAGTACGATCTTGCTCTGCGGAGCAGCATTCAAAGTCACATCTACACGTCTAGGCCTCACCAGTGGCCGCCATGATTGCCTTGGGATCGTAGTAGCAGAGAATCGATCCGAGCGTAGGAAACCATCGCGATTATACCTATAGGACATGTTAGATTCTCAAGCAAATGACTTCTCCCATGCTGAAATCCTACCGATTTCGTGAATCCCCATCGAAGAACTTCATGAATGGATACCCCTTCTTCTTGTTCTGCCGAATTGGCCCCCTTGGCTTATAGTCAGCAAGAAAGGAGACCATGTCGAGACCATTACGATCGACAAAATCCATGTATTCAGTCCCCACGCGTCGTCCGAGATCCATGAGGCCAAACACTTCCTCGGTTAAAATCGACTTGTCTCTATTCGCGTGATCGGTCTCGTGAAGTCGACGCAGCTGCGTCATGACTTCCTGCGAGAGTTCCCATATTGTACTTTGCACCCAATGCCGCGCGAAGAGAATCGGTTGCGTCTGGATGAGCTGCGCCAGCCAGACGGGGTCCTTGGGGTCTTCCAGCCTGCCCACGTTTCGCTTCACGATGAAACTGTAGTACCAGATATTGTTGGTTGGGAGCGGCGCCGTATGCGGTGGATAGCAGAAGAAAAAGGTCGTGCGGCAGTATTTGCAATGACCACCACCGTTGCGGCAGTTCGGGCAGTTGCGTTTACATCTCGTGTCAGCCCTGTTGTATTGGTAGATGCAGGTGTCGCTGTATATGCCCGTGACTTCAGGGTCGCTGGTGCGCAGATGGGGACAGATCGGTAAATCATAACCACGCAGGCGCTTTTTGGCTGCTCGTTTCGAAACACTGCCGTTCTGCCAGTCAGAAACAGAGAAATAGTAATCCTTCAGCAGAGCCCAGGTCCCGTCGTTCTCTTTGATGACGAAGTTGTAAGGCCCATGGCACGCTGAATGGCCGCAGCAGAGAAGGGTCTCATGCTGTTTGCGAGCTGCAAGCTCCGAAAAGCTAAGCGGTTCATACGGGCATAGCCATAGAAGCTTCTTCGTGGCTAAGCATCGTCGACTTCGGGGATCCTTTCCCAGCTCTGATGGAGGGAAATCAGTTCTGTCGTGAGGTCGCTGGCATCCACCGCACAAGAACCGGTCTTGAGAGCTGTCATCTCTTTCCATGAACCGAAGAAATTCGAACCGATCTGTACGATTCAGGCGTCTTACGCAGAGTGCACGCTTCAGGTCTTGACAGGTACTCCGCAGAGCATTATGACTGCTTGCCGGCAGCTCGTCCGTGATTTGGAAGAGAAGTTCCAGCGGGAATCTATGCAGGATGGAAGTCCACTTCACCTGCTCCGTCCCAAATAGACTTGCATCCGATCTAGCAGAAAGCAATCGAGATACTCGTCTAGTCCATGTTGAAACACGCCCGGCAGGTTTATTACCGTGGTACGCAGCCGTGACATCAGATCTCGAGATGACCGACATGGTATCGAGGATCCATTGGCGACAAAGTATATCAGCAATGAGCCTTTGTACAGATGAACTAAAAGTAAATATATGAGGGTAATACTCAGAAATAGAAGTAAGATAGCGCTGGACGGAATGACAACATGTTGATGAACGTCACATTTCAACGTTCTTCTATCTAGCTTAGCTATACGTGGATCCAGAGGTGCATTTTCACTTTAGGGATAAATTAAGACCGCTCTATGGTCGGATCTTGCGATGTTTTGGTTCATACCATGGTTAAGAACTTCGATGGCTGCGATGCGCCAATTACAATGCTTGGGCCTCTTGCTGTTTGTTGGAATTAATTGAGCGCCAAATAAATCTAGCTGGCATTGCGGTTAGACAGGCAGAATTTGGTTGGATGAATTCTGTATTCCAAGAGAAGAAAGACTGAGGGGCTGAATATTCTCAATTTCTATTGGTGGATCTACCTACCACATATCTGACAGTTTAGTTGAACTTTGGCAGTATTGCGTTATTTCCTAATCGGGGAATATATCATGTTCACTTAAGCCTCATCTTCGCACCTCGAGAACCCCCCACCCCAAAAAAGACTAAAAATGAACATAAAAACTCTCGTATATGGCAAATCTGCCTACTTTCTTTGAATTACACGTGCCTTTAGAATCAGGAATCACCATACTCAGCATTTCTTCGATTTACATGATCCCCTATGCTCAATCAATGGTAATTCTATATTTGCTTTTCAGTGCAACATCACCAGGTATAGAATTGTACATCACCCCTAGTAAGAGGAATATGAAAACAAAAGCTGGTGATTGCACATAAAAATAAATGATATGATATCTTCCAAGCAGACTCTCCAAACGGATAACGGACGCCAAGGGCCTCGCTCCAGGTATATAACTATAGATACACTTACACGACCGTAATAGGTGCTTTGCAAGAACAAGATACGCAATAATCCAGGTACGTCAAATGCCTGAAATAGAGGGCGTTGCAGATGGCGAGGTATACCCCGATGCAGCAATCGAAGAAAAGCTTCCCGACAGCGCACCCTCCCCGTTAGGTAAGCGTGCGAATTCAGGAGACCGTTTACCAGCAACTTGGTCAGCGTCATGCTCGTTCACGCTGCTCTGCGCTGACCTATTCACAGGAATATGCTTCTTTCCGTTGGCCTTATAGACCAAGACCATGTCTCCAGAGGATCGCCAAATGTGAGTTCGGATAGTGGCCAGTGTCATGTTATGGGGTATCAACTGCAAAGAGCTTCTGTTAGTCTGAAGTTCAAAAGAATAGGTTTATGATGGTGAAGCGACTTACAGTGTTCTGGCAATATAGTTCCAGGTATTCCTCGGGTTTCATTGCATCCTCCTGTTGTGCTTCTGGGCTCGGTGACTCTATCCGCTCCGCGATATACGCAAGGATCTTTTTGGCCCGAAGCATGCGATTGGCGTTGAGGCGAGAACTATTCGTGTTTGTCCTTAATATGCGGTTAGCAAAGCAGAACTTACAGTAAAACAGACTAGCACAGTCCATCGGTGGTATACATACGGGTCCGGTTTGACAACATGGGGCAAAAGATCGTCGTAAGGCTTCAAAGTAAATGCGATCTTGACGATATCCTTTGCAGGAGTAAGATTCTGCATCGTCGTCAGTCACATCAGACAAAGGAGGTTTTTGATAAAGACTCTGGATATGATGTATGGGTACCTTTAGAAGGAGTTCTCCAAGCCACAGTGGGATCGACTTCTCCAGTCTGTCCACCTCCTTGCCAACTGTGCCAACTGACCCTCGATAGAGATCCGCTGCGACAGCGGAGTCTCCAGATTCTTCCTGTATAAGGATTGCGGTAGTGGGAGGTATAACCAATGCGGGGGTTTCGCTCTCCGGGCTCGGTGCAATCGAGGTATTCAGTGTCTGCCCAGGATTGGCTGCCAGAAATGCGTCGTATTCAGACCGTATCCTCTCGACAATGCCACCGAGGTTATTCTCGAATACTTTTTCCTCCTTCACAGATGACTTGTCTGACTCCTCGTTTTTCTCTTCTTGAACGGGAGGTCGCACATCGGTTGAAGTCCGAGTGAGCTTTCGGGGGAAATCCATCCGGAACTTCTTGCCGAACAGAGAACCGCTTTTCTTTCTCTCGTCCTTTTCATCTACGGGCGATTGAGGCAATGCTGTCAAGTTTGGATCTTCGGGTGACCCAGCCTTGTCTGCATCTGCTCCAGAAGAGAGCGGATTGGCTGAGAAGTAATCACTGGACCTTTCCGACAAGGAGCGCCTCGTAGCGTCCGAATCTTGCTGCGTCGGACCAGACCCTTCGTCTGTGGGAGGGAGAGTTGAATTATGTGCATTCGAGGTGCTCTGACTAGTTGAGCCAACCTTTGGAGTCGCTAGTCCTATTGAAAGGCCAGGGGTAGCAGGTGGTCTCTGTAGCCCATTCGAGCCAGACATGGAAGACTCGGACTTCATATAGGAACTCGCCGCCTGCGTGTCAATCGAGGGAAGGCCTATGGACCTAGGGGGCGTTGTACGTCCCGGAGTTCTCAGCCCGTCAACCTTAGCCACAGCAGACTCGCGATAAAGGTCATCGCGCTTGATTTCTTCTTCGACCAGAGGAGCAAATAACCACCGCAAAACCCACTTCCCCAAGTTTACTGTTCAACTGGTCAGCTTCTGATGATACGACGAAGTCAACAATCCCCGGAGAATCATACTTCTTTGGTCCTCTTTAAAATCAGGACTGTCGGGAATATCTGCCTCATCTGCATATACTTCCGCATCAAAACACCGGTTCAGCTCCAAAATCACAGAGAGTCTCCCCGTCCGTATATCGAGTGTGCACCAGTGCGCGACGCTTTCAACGGTGTTCACCTCGTCGGCCACATCATCGATGTGGCGCTTGCCAAATGATCGTATAGGAATGCACTGTCAGCTGTCAGCCACGGTATCGAAAAACTGGAGACTGGAGCTTTACCCTTAGGAGATCCCACAGGACTACTTCTCCTGCAGTATCTTGAGTAAGGGTGCGCTTTCGATCATTGAGCATCAGGTATTTGATCAGACCGTGTTGGCCCTCAATGGTTTCCTCAGGTAAAGTCTGGATAGGAAGGACAAGGCCAAGATCGTCGTCCAGCGACTCGGCAGGCTTTTTGATACTCGTAGCAGAGTAGATTGTCGCTCCATCCGGATCGCGTGCTCTCGGATAGGTCGAAGTGTTGGACAGTCGCAGCACAGCCGTTTGCGGGATCTTCGCGCTCGCATGACCGTTTGCCGTTGGAGTTGGCACGTCTTCAAGTGACTCTGAAGGAGAATCAACTTGCACAGAGGCCATACTCAGACTCTGGCGGAACTCCGCTGGCGGAGGGGATTCAAGGTCAAGAGTCGTGTCGATATCGTACCAGCGATTAATGCTCGATTTCGGTGTTGCCGTCCAAATATAACCGTCCGATGCCACTACCTTACCCACTCCTTCATTCTCCTGCAGGACGGCAATGCTTGTCCCTTGGTCTATGTCATGGGCATTCCTCGTGTCAGTCTTCGCGACGAGCCCGGAGCGGTCGCTCGAGTAGAACACTGAGAGCTGCGGATGATCTGAATAGAGGGACCAGACGCTATCATTGTGCATGGTCAAAGTGTGCATGCACCTTCCTGCTGTCAACGACCAGACCTTGATGGTCTGATCGGAGGACGCGGTCATGATGGTATCCCCATCATGATTGATTAGTACATCTCGAATGTTATCTGTATGTCCAACGAATTTGGTGATGAGTTTGCCAGATTTGGGATCCCACAGCCGCACTACGCAATCTGGGCCACCGCTGGCCAACAGAGAGTCTACCGCTCCCAATGCGTAGACGGAGCCTTTTGCCGTGCGATCATCTCCGCAGGCATCGATCTTCAGCTTCTCTCCACCACCATTGAGGTCCCAGAGATAGATTTTGTGGTCAAGTCCTCCAGACGCAACCCAATTGTAATTGTTCCCGGGGGATGCCAGGCACTTTACATAATCACCGTGCTTACCGATCGACACGGGCAACTCTGCGATGTCTGCGTGCGGGCGCCATAGTCTCACCGTCGTATCCGATGAAGCCGAAACGAGAGCCGAGTTGTTATGCGTAAGGACGATATCGTTGATCCAGTGGCTGTGCGCCTGCACCTGGCACTCGAAGGTAGTCTGTCCAAGGGTCCTAACGTTCAAACCATACGGCGATGATACGGATTGCTGCGGATTCAAATTCCAGGAACAGAGTACGCCATCGCGGCCTGCGGAGTATCTGATGACCGTCAGCTGTAGGAATAGATAGGGTTATGTAGAGGTCCACGCGAAACGGCGACGCAAGGGCTGGGAAGGGGATCCCGGTGGTATCGTCGTCGCAAGCAGAGTAGAATGGAAAGAGGCGCATGCTAGCTTACAGGATGGAGTTCTGCGAGTCTACCGCAAGACCATTGACGCCCAGACGGTGACCACCTGGGCCATCTGGCAGAGGCAGCACTGATAAGTCGACAGTTAGCATCATCGTCACTTTCGGCCCCATCCCAAGAGAATCCATCGACGGGCGTCCCGGAAAGGGCACGACTCACCATAGCTGACCCTCTGATGACTGGGTTTGCGTGCCATCCAGCTCAAAACCGCAGTATCACGATGGGAATCGGGGGAGATTACGGACGCGCAGACGACAGCGGAACCCGTCCGCGGAGTCGGGAAGGCGTCGGGCCCTCACACGATAGGTACAATGCGAGCGATCGATAGACGGGAAGCGGCCATGAGAGCGGACTCGAGCAGCAGGGAGGATTGAAGCAGAGCGGCGCGCCTCTGGATTTTCATGCTCTTGGGACGAAACGAAGGAGCAGAAGCGGAGACGAGTACTTCGCCTTGTCGTCATCCGGAGCAGTTGGATAGGATGAATAGTGGGATGAAAGCGCCGTTTAGCCTGCGGTCCGAACGACTTGGCCGTGCGCCACGCCAGGGACGCTCGGGCCCGACTAGAGAGGACTCGTCTGGGAGATTGTTCAGCGCGGGCTATAGTTGAGATGGTGAGACCGTTGGTTATCTGAGAGAAGTCGGAGGCTGTCGCCCATCCAGGTCGTCTTTTTACCCTTTCTAGAACCACGCTTCCACAGTTGATCCTTCACCGTGAGATCAGCGCGGTGCCTGTCGGCCACGAGGCTCGAGCTACCGGGTCTCCATGTGCTCCTGTCGCCTTTCACGCCGTTTAGCGCGGAGTCTGAGCATCCCCAAACCCGGCTAAGATTAGCGGGCGGGGTCGCGCTGTGTGGGCGCTTCTTCGCTGCTCTCGGGGTGTTTTCTGGGGCTTAGACGATGGGGAGAAACAGCGGTGGGAGTGGAAGTCTTTGGCCTACGCCAGTCCGGTAGAACTACTCCGTATTAGTAGTACTGAAGGAGTGTTGCATATTTAATATTACTGGACTGGATCTGAGGACGGTTGAATACGCATCACAAGGTTAGAATTCGATCTCAGGCGGATCCGGTCCAGTTGATGTCAAACATGAGCTATATAGAGTCCCATTGGGCTCAACGACCAACACCCAGCAAACCTACATAACTCCAGCCAGGTCTATCTAACAGTCTAACCCCGTACAGAGTGCCACTGCGTGCTTTGACAGGAGTATTTGCTCCAATGGCTAGCTACATGGCCTTTCCCTTGTGCGGAGAGCTCTCTATTGCCCAGGGTATTCGGCACAACAGATCAGCCGTATTGCGTAGAACGCGAAAGGCAAACCCCTAGTGACTACGCAATAATACTTCCTGCGGGGGAATTTCTACTCTAAGTCTGATGTCTTCCGGTGGAGTGTGGAGTGCATGTACGCGACATAGTCGATCGATCTCAACACAATGGTTGGCAGACAGTATGCAACCTAGAGTCAGCCGTTGGCCGAAGTGTGTTTACTCCAACTCCAGGACATCACGCGTTTGATGACCCCAAGACACACCTAATGCGAATAGCTTGTCGGGTCGTAGACTAATTCAGGCCGAACAATTCCGTGGCTGAGTATATACAAACTGACAGAGAGCTGCTGATTCCACTACATGATGTATTGTCCACCAACAGCCTCAGTAGATCAGTGCTTTAGCCCGAGTTCAATGGATGAAATAAATAAATAAATCAAACAAAGATGAAAAAGACCAAAACAACAAACTACAAAGCAGAAGACAAAAATAAAAAACAAGGTCCTGGTGGGAATCGAACCCACGATCTACGGAAATTCGTGGTTATCCCGACAGTTGTAGCTACCGGGGTCTTCAAAATCCGACGTCATAACCCCTAGACCACAGGACCATGTGGATGCTGAAGCTGGATATTTAGTGACTTAACAGCCAGAAGAGCTCCATTGTGGGTTTGTTTCGTGGGATCGATAGCAGGACCACCAATAACACCGTTTGAGCAGCGCTTTTATAAGGCGGGTTGGACCGTCAGACATCTTTTTCGACCGTGGAACGCCTGGATCCTAAATCGGGAAGCTTTTACGATCTGGAGACTATCTGGACGAGATTTTATTGGATGCGCCGGATGGGATACCCGGCTCAGTCGCCGTTTCTCGGATGATCGGATTCGAGACGAATTCTTAGTCATGTCGTGATTCTCAAGACAGCTCAGGCTGATCGGACAGCTAGTCTAGCCTATCGGGTTTAGCGCTTACATGATCGTCGTTGATGCTTGATAGTTAACTGCGTTGTTGATATCGAGTTGAAATGATATAAACATCCTCGAAGATGGGATCTGACTACCACGCCTTCAACGAACAGATGAACTGGATGCTATAGAGCTCTACATAGTTCATATATAAATCATCCTGTTGGATATTCTTACTCTTCACTCTGCCTAGGAAGTACGTACACTGGTACGCTTTGCAATATAGAACCTCAGTGATGTTTTCGTCTCACCTCATCAAAATGTAGTAGTTACCTAGTGCATGCACGATAAGATAACCCCATCCATCACATCAACATAACCTCACCATCAGATAAATATAATCTTTTCTTTCTTCCATCATTCAGTCTCCAATTCTAAGATCCTACCTCCCCCAAATCCCCATCAAAGATAAACAATACCTACGACTCACCATGTCCTCCCCAAAACAAGAACAACAACCACCCCTCTCGACCCTCAAACCCATCTACCCCCCACCACCCAGCACGCCCATCGATCCCAACACCCAACCCGAACAACAACCCTCCATCCATTCCACCATCACCGCGCTCAACCTCATCCCCCACATCGAAGGCGGCTACTTCAACGAAACCGACCGCTCACCACTCAACATCCCAAACCCATTCCTCTCCGACCCCAACCTCTCATACACCGCCCCCGAAAATGCAACGACCCGTCTCGCCCCTGGCCAGGATAACTCGACTCGCTCCGCGAGCACGACGATCTATTACTACCTGACGCCCACGACGCCGCTGGGTGCGTTCCATCGCAACCGCGGCCGGACGGTGCATACCCTCCACTGGGGGAGGGGGCGGTATGTGCTCATCCATGCAGACGAGGTGATGAGCCCCGAGGGGAAGGTGGTGGAGGGGAAGAAAGCGAGGATCGAGACGTTTGTCGTTGGGAAAGATATCGCGAAGGGGGAGAGAGTGCAGTGGATCGTCGAGGGAGGGAAGTATAAAGCGAGTTATCTCCTGCCGGATCAGGAGGGGGTTGAGGAAAAGAAAACGGAGGGGTTGTTGATTAGTGAGGTAGGTTGATTCTTTGCTTTATTCGTTTCTTGTTGTTTTATTTTGATATACATTTCTGTTTTTCGAAAGGCAGTTATCATAGTGGATAGCTAATGATGAGTCTAGACGGTTGTTCCTGGATTCGAATTCGCGGACCATGATTTCATGCTTCCGGAGACGATGGACGAGCTATTGACTCCTGAGCAGGTTGATGAATTGAAATGGATGCTGAGAAAGGGTGCTTGAGCATCGTTCTAGAGAACTTCTCACTGGCAAAAGTAATCGCGCAGTAATTGATAGACCTCGGACCTATGCGTGAAGAAGACATGAAGCATTGAAAGGCTGATATGATAATCCATGAAATGCATTCTACTTATCTACCTCGCTCTCAATGGATTGTCTATAGTATATAATCATAACCTGCCATCAGCTCACGACAGAATATCCATACAAACTTCTAACCAGACTCCATTTTATTCATGCGCATATACATGCATAATATACAATCCCACTCCGCATCTACTTCTACTTCTCCTCCCTAGCCAACCGCTCCCTATCCTTCCCCTCCAAAGTATTCCACGCCCACTGGTAACTGCCCAAGAACACAGCACCACCAATTCCAATCCAAGTGACTCGCGGCCCAATACCGCGCCAGAAGGCACCGAAGCCCTCACTGGCAATTCCGCGCACCACATCCTTAATCCTCACGCGGCCCGACTCCCCGCCATCCCCGCGACGAGCCAGCATGACTCGCGTCTTGATAACATCCAACGGCGTCGTCAGACCAGCCGCAACAGCACCGGCGAAACTACCAAACAGCGCACTCGTCGACGCGGGGATCTGCTCAGCCAGAGCACCACCTGCGCCGTTTCCTTGGGATTTGTTGAGTGCCCGCTTCGCATACGCAGCCTTCATGCTCTCCCACATGGTGAACTGCAGAACCGTAAAGGGGATCTCTCGCGCGATCGTGATCCCCGTGCCGCGATACAGCTCACGGATGACCTGTCCGTAACCCCTTTTCGCTCCCGTCATCGCGTCCGCATGGCGCAGGGAGAGGATATCCTTGAGCGCAAGGAGCGTCGAGCCTCCGAAAAGGCCAGCCTGAGCGCGTTGCTTGATCACTTCCGTGGGGACGCGGACGGCGCACGCGGAGATCTCACCCATCGAGGATGCCAGCGAGTGTGTGAAGAAGGTATGCCATCGCGATGGTTGCTCGGATGACGTAGAGGAGGGGAGGAGAGTGCGTTTCACGCCGTCGTAGACGATGAAGAAGGACGCCGCGGAGGGTGCGGAGCCGAGGAGGACGGAAGGGAGACCGGCGTAGATGCCGCGGATGGTCTGGCGGAGAGGAGGGGGAGGAGCGGATTTGGTTGTAGAACCGCTCGAGCTCAGTCTGGCTTTCTGGAGACGGGTTTTGATTGTATCGAGAGGGTACAGGGAGAGGTCGACGGTGAGACCGGCAACCGCACCGGACTGGAAATGCAGGTCAGCAATCGGGGGCCTTCAGATCACCAAGGGGGATTTTCTTCAAAAAGGATGAAAAGAAGGATTCGTATGCATACAAGGAGAGACCTCGTCCACAGCGACGAGGCCAATGGCTCCGATTCGGTCTGGTCGACCATCCTAAGATCTGGATGTGGTGTTGAGGGAAATTTTGGGACCTATCGACACAGCATCTCTACCCCGGCTTTGGGCACACCTGACGTAGGCTGAGCTGTGAAACAGAAGCAGAGAACACAATGAGGCGCCGGTATGATATAAGCTGAGAAGCTCACTATCTAGCAACCTCCGTGGTCGTGGGATCGCCGTTGTCAACCTCCGGTGAACGGCCTTGGAGCTCCGATCTTGATTATCGCTAGTCTAGTCTGCATTGTCTGTAGTCTAAACTCCGCAATCTCCGGTCCACATACTTCAGCGTACTGTGTATGTAGATACCTGGTCTATCGATGATCGATTACTGTCCAAGTCGTCTGCTACAATTATAGTGCAATAGGATTTCCAAAGTTACAGTTATATTCCTATAGTCTCTATACAATTGTTTATACTATGTGTTGAATCCACCTCGTATCCGGCATGCTCAGCCCAGCTTCGCAGTGTCAAATTAAGCCGGCGCGGTATAATACTCAAACAAGGAATGCAGCGAATGGACAACATCCAAGGCACTGCAGACGAAAATGTGCAGTCAAGAAGGCCTTAAATCGCAGATATATCAGCTCGTCATAGTGGGGTTGCATGCGCCAGAGCATTTGGCTGTAAAGCCTCGTGCGGAGCACATGGCTACCGAAGGAGAAAAGCTGTTAAGAAGCTGAACACGAATGAATCTACTGGCTCGATTCATCCTGCTCTCGTATCTCCTGGCCCTTTCATGATCTCAATGATCTCGCTTCGCGGCAGTAATAAGAAAAGAAAAAGGACACGTCGACGAAAACGCATAAAACTTGCAGATGCGTGGACATCCACTCTGCTCCAGTTCCGCAGACATTCGACGACACAAATAAAGTCTAGTAGGCAACTTCTATGATGGAACCGGAACGTCACAGCATATCTCCTGCGCGACTGAATCAAATCAAAACAATCGCCTTTTGGATTCGCTCAATTCTGACCAAGACGCCCAAAAAGCAGACCATCCCCTGTAATAAGAATGCAAGCACGAACAAATGAATAAACGGCGCATCATCAATGACCTCATAAACGCATAAACGGCACAAAGAACCTATGAGGGAATCAAAGGGTGTAAGGTCGAAAGGCAAGTATCTGTCGTGTGGATCACTTCCTAGCCTTCTCATTTGGCCTTACTCTGCACCGGGACACTGGGCGAAGGAGGTTCGAGAACGTGATCATGGCCAGGAGCCTTTATGACGGTGCCGGAATCCTCCTGTCGACAGACTTTGATATTGACAATCCAGTCATCCGTAAGAACCTCTTCAAGCGTGGCGCGCTCCTTGGGGTTAGGCTTAAGCATGCGCCCTATAATCCACCGGCTCTCGCGAGGCAGAATGCGCAGTAGTCGCCAGGGACCCTTGATCGTCTCCGACGTCTTGTGGATAACGGAGCCAGGCGGAAGTGGAGGAGCTTCTTTGCTGGTCGTTTCTCCAGACTTGGGCTTCGACGGATCCGACTTCGGGCCGTCGTCCGTGTGCGTGGGAGGATCGGATTTCGGTTGCGACTTACTGGCACCGTTCTGATAGGGATGAGAAGTCGGGGCTGTCCCGTTCGGCTGCCTGCTCACCACTGGCGTCACAATGGGTGTCGACATGCGATTGTGGACCTCGGTGGCCATCGAGGGGAGATCGGCCATGGACTTGGGACGGCGTCTAGGTTGCGAGTCTGGAACCGGTGTACCGGGTGTTGGAGTCGACACGAACAGCTTGTACGAGTTATCCGTCAACCTGGGCTGCTTCCACGGGAATCGTCGCAGTGTCATGCAGCAGAAGATGATGGCTAATGACCAGATATCAGTCGGACGGGGATCATATCGCTTCTCGTCGTACACTTCGGGGGCCAGGTAGGGATCGGAACCGACAATGCCAGAAGCGGGGACAATGTCATTCTCAAAGGGGTATCGGAAAACCACCGCGCTACCGAAATCGATCAATTTCATGATCCCGTGTTCATTAACCACGACGTTATCCAATTTCAAGTCTCGATGAGCCAAGCCCATCCCATGGAGATACGCGACTCCGTTGACGATCTGTCGAAACGAGCATGCGATCTCCTCCTTCGACATCTTCCCTGTCATGACGATGGCGAACAGATCGTAAGGCGCGTACTCCATCACCTCGTACCAGTGGCCTCCCTCGTGGATGATGTCTAGTGTTTCGATAATGTTGCCGTGATGCAATGTCGATCCGATGCAGAATTCGGCGGTGACCTTCTTCGCATACTCTCTCTCCGACTCCCATGAGTGACGATCCCGGAACTGCTTAACGGCAAAGGTGACACCGTCACTGCTGCGCTTCAACAGTCGCACCGACCCACCCGCACCAGAGCCCAGAACTTTACCTAGTTTTCCGTACTTCGAGTTCAGACCATGGTCATCCGCGAACGGAACGCTTGATGGGGCCATCTGATAAGGCGGGCTCTTTGATGACTTAATCGATTTCTTCGAGTTCGGGGAGTCTCCCCGTTTGTGCTTATGGTGGCCCAGCTTGAAAAATCGCTTAAGCTCCGCCATTGAGCCGTGGTGGTCATGATGATTGTGGTGATGAGTATGCGAGCTCTTACTATCGGATTTCCCGAAGATGGATGAACCCCGTTTCTCCTGCGCTTTCAGGTCGGTCGTACTAGATGAACGTGGGCCCCGCAGACCGGCGAGGGATGTCGAAGATTGTTGGTTCCGACGCTTGGAATCGATTCCTCCAAAGATGAACCTCTGGTCCAGCTGGGCGAGATTTCGGGGCTGAGGCGGCCGCTTGCTCCGTGCGTACGGATCATCCTGCTCTCCCATGGGCGTGATGGTCCCTGAGGGACCGTACGGGGTCAACCATCCAGTCTCATTCTTTGGCGTCGTCGGCGGGCTGCCCTCTGCAGAACTCGTGTCCGTGCTGGGCCCGATGAAGAAGTGCGGCTTGTGTCTCTGTACGTGAGCCGCCGCCGCCGATGAAGCCTCGGAGTGGCCGCTGCGTTTGGTCGCCAATTGCTCTCCCGACGACGGCCTGGACGGGGGTGCACTTCCGGATGCTGTCTGCTTACCTGGAGTGGACACCGGGGGTGAGGTCTGAGGAGTCATCGCAGCCTGATCTCCCTGGCCACGGTGGGCGGGAGCCCGCGTCGTGGTACTCTCTCCAGCCTTGCCATCCCGGGAGTGGGTGGCGGCAGGGGTCAGCGGGGGAGACTGCATGGCCGACACGGGTGGTGAAGTGTGAGGTGATTGTCCATCCGATCTGGAGCTTTCTCTCAGACTGGATTCCCTGGAGTTATTTCTCGAGGGATTCTATATCTCTGAACGTTAGCGGGCCGATCCGCTTTCCGGGGGAAAAGAAAAGCGCAGCCCGGGAGAGAGCAACGAGGACTGGCTTAATACGTACCCTTGATGGTGGCAGAGAAACGGGCTCAAAGGAGAAATTACGCATTCGTGACTCCTGTAGGTTGGACTTCTGCAGGCTCATGGCCAACGACCGCAGTTCGTCCTTCGCGTCTGGGCTCAAATCGTCCGGACGCTGGGGCTGTTCGTCGGGGGCAGACGGCATGGCGGCCTCCATGGACTGGGAGGGTTCGATCTCCTGGTTGACAGAGGCAAACCGGACGGCGTGGTCCCGGTGAGGCTTCGACTGGGCATCGGCCGCGTCGTTGTCGGGAGGATCAGAGGCCGGTAGCTGGATCTGCGGGGTCTGCATCTCTGTAGTAGATAGTCGAGTTAGCAATGCACGCTGTCCGCCATGAGAGAGAAGGTGTTGCGTGGGAGATGCATACCAGACGCCATCTCGTCCTTCTGGGCTACCGAATCGGGAGCCTTAGACGTCATGTTCGTCACTGGTGGGACAAAATCTTGCAGGAGCGGCCGACAGACAACCAGGACACATGCCTTTCACCGCCTCTGGGATTGTCTGTCTGGTGTGTTTCACAGCGATGGAGTAGAGAGAGTAGAAATTGGACGCTGCTGGGCGTGCTGTTGGAGGGAAAATTCAGCGGGTAGTGTCGGCGAGCAAGCACTGTGGCCCGGATCGAACGCGGCAACAGGGTTCGTATAAAGACTTGTGCGGAGGCGATTTCTCTCGAGGAAGTATACCGATACAGTCCGCCAGAGAAGAACTCACCACTGGCTCAGGAGGCCAGGCAGCCTCACTACCATTCCAGAGAGAATTGAAACCGTCCAGATGGGAATCTCAGGAGGAGGGGAGAGTCGTTGGTCAGTTCGTGAGGTGGGCGAGATCGTGAGTGAATGAGGGAGTGGGAGAGTGAGTAATGCGGGCAGACGGCGCGGTGAAAGAGCGAGCAAGCAGAGCAAGCAGGCCGGTTTTAGTGGGGGGCACCACGGATAAGGCCTGGGCGCTTCTGAGAAGAATAATAATTGCTAGACTAGATACTATTCTAGTCTATCTACGCGGGAGGCCGAGCCGATCACAGCAGAAAGAGAGCTGATTGAGTTGGGAAGGTCGGTCGACGCTATCATCTGGCTCTCTGTTTTTGCTCTCTTGTCGCCGACAGTGCCGGAATCCCGCGGACCAGATGGACCAGGCTGCTTGTCTTGCCGCTGGGATTAATCATCGCCATGACTACTCTACCGGTACGTTCGTGAACTCACTAATTCCTGATGGGCCAACGATGAAGAAGCAGAACGCCAATCCGGATGCATCCAGACTCTGGCTGTCTGCTGACTTGCGACGTGCGACGGCATCCGGCACTGGTTCGCTGCTCGGCCTCAGCATCACTCTCGGGTGGTTGATTTGATCTCTCTGTCTCTCTCTCTCCTCGTTGCTCTACCATGTCCCATTCCTCTCCTCCATGGCACATGAACATCTCCTTCTCCAAGACGGTTAAATAGCGCAATCCTCCAAGCTTCCAAGCCTGGGCTGCCCCACTCCCATCCAATGACGAACTATTATTGCCATGAATGGGATCTCTACTCTTACTGCTTACAGTTTCGAGCCAACTCCAGCCTACCCGTCTTGGTTGTCTCCCCAAACTGCGGTGGGAGTGGGATGTTCACCCCCAGCATATGGTAGATAGAGTTGAGTTGAACGCCCTGCTTTGCAACGCCCTCCGTCCGCGTGGCGCTTCTCGTCCGTCTCGGACCCCGGTGGCGGATCGCCGCGCAACAGATAAAGCTGCTTCGAAGATCGTCTCCACGAGCCATTGATGGGCCAGCTGCCAGGGGAAACACTGCTGCGGATGCGTTGGCGTGCTTTAACCGCGATGGCGATGAGAGATGATCCAAACTCGCTGTGCAAGCTAATAGTCAGGGCGGACTGACTGACTAGACTAGTAGTTCTTCCGGTAAAGCAACTGAGTCCAGTCGCATAGAATTGATTCAACTATTATCACTTAGTCGTATGGACTATTGCAGCTCGCCCTGCCAAGTGACTCGATTCGAGACTGTTTGACTCTTAGATTCCTGTCAGTGCTCAACGGCCAATCCCGCCATCGGATCGTCTGGATGCGGAAATCGATCAAAAAGGGGACCTTTCCCCAGACAAAGATCCCCCAGATGTTTCCCCAGTTACTCTAATTCTCCCCTGGTATTCAGCAATCCTACTGCACCTCGTATTCTCCGGTGCTCTTCGCCAAATCGCCTCAAAAAAGAGGTATGAGACACGGCAAGGCCAAGTGGACCGGATTCTAATCACCCTGGCTTGGCTGCACAACACCGCCAATTCTAGGCCAAAATGCCCCCAAGACAAGGACAGAATGACGACGCCGCAGATCTCCAGTCTCTTTAGCGCAGGAACATGACGGGTGACAATGGCTGGGCGGTGGCCCAAGGCATGTTTGGAGTAGTATTTCAGGTCTATGGGACGCGGAGACGGCATAACAGACGACAGCACGGTATCTCGCCAGTGCACAATCATATATAGTACATGTACATACAATCGAAAATTCCGTACAGATTCAGATCCCCCCAAGAAACGCCAATGCAATGAAGAATGATAAACGATGATGATGAGATGACACGGGTCGGGAGATAGCTGGGACAAGACAGACACGTCGATCCTCTTTGTCTCTTCCTTCAGGGCACCACCTCGATGCCAATCGACTGTGCCTGCGCAATAACACTCTTACACAGCCCCTGCAGGCTCAACCCGGAGAGCCGGAGCTCAGAGTGCTTGATCTTAGCGATCTCGTAGACATGTTTCAAGGACACCTGTCCGATGACATCCTTCCCCGGGTTCTCCGCTCCGCGTAACCGGTTCTTCCGGAGCTCGACGCCTGCCGCCTGCAGGAGCAGCCACGAGGTATTGGGAGTGCGTAGATCGAAGGTGAATGACCGGTCCGGACGGACAGTAACTCGCGCGGGAATCGGCACTCCGGTGTTGATGTGAGCGGTGCGGGCGTTGAACTCCTGTGATTGAGAACAGCTGGTCAGCAAAATATATCAACGTAGGAGACCAAAGCAACAAGGCCAATCAACACAAATGGGCGCAGAATCGAAGAGAAAATCTCACCTTGCAGAAGTCCATACTCTTCACACCTTTACTTCCCAGTGCAGGACCGACTGGAGGACTGGGACTGGCCTGGCCAGCGCCCACGATGAGCTTGACGATCTGGTCCTTCTGGAGAGCCTTGCGAGCCATGGCTGGTGGAACGGAGCAGCAACTCTGCTATTCCCGGGTAAGTTGTCGATTGTGCAAGCTCCGTCAACTGCGAAGCGTCGAGGAGAGGCCAGGGAGCTTCGTGGGCGCGCAAAGAGGTGACAATAAACTCGTCGATGATATCGCCGGGTCTCGAAGATTTTCTTTCCGCGCGAGTTCAGTTCGGCGGGGACGGGCAACGGGCGAAGCCGCCACTACCAACGCGCGCCCGGGACAAGCGAAAAGAGCCTCCAGAAGAAGTATGAGGTCTCACAAGCAGGGGATAATACTCTTTCCTAGATGGATTGACAATTTGCTGATTAGTAAATACTAGAATTAACTAAATAATTTCTGTATTGAACTATAAATTAATTACCACCCAACCTCATCCTGGCCTCAGCAAACCGTCTGTCACCGCAAGCAGCGCAACTTGAAGCAGCCAAGCGTCATTGCCCCGGATCAAACTCGGTCCCGCGTTCTCGCTGCATTGCTTGCTCACCATCATCCTCGATCTACCCTTCAGACCTTGACATCCTCCAGAACAGCATCCATAGCCCATCATGAACTGGTTGAAGCAGACGTGAGTTCCTCCACCCATCCACGCATCCGCCCTCTTGGGAGAGATTGATTTGCTGACGTTCTGCGAGATTAGCGTTGCCAACGTCGCAGGCACCCGTGAGCCCATCTATGGCCCCGATGCCATCCAGCCGGTCACGCAGCAGGCCCAGGAGACCCCTTATAGGGAACTGACCAAGGACGACCTCAAATGGCGCGCCTACCAGCACACCAATGTCGAGACGCAGACCTTCTACATCATGGCCGACAACGGTGTGTTGGCCATGGTCCAAGTCATCTATAGCAATGTTGCGTAAGGAGAATCTACTTGCCAGCGGGGACGACGCTGGCCATCGGAGATGCAAGAGTCACACAGGCTGACTTTTTTCTTCTTTTCCTATCGACTGCAGAAGCATCCACACCACGTGCCAGTTCAATTCTAAGATCTTTGCGACCAACCGCGATGCCCCCCACATCTGGCATTCCGATGGTCTGCATAACCATCTCTTCGATGAGAGCATGCTCTCTTTTGGAGCCGACAACCTGGCCCTCACCCTGAACGAGGCTGGCGATTCCTACACGATCAAGTCCGCTGTCAACCCCGACAGCCTGGTCAACATCACCTTCTCCCGGACCGCTCCGGGCTTCGTCGTCGGAAAGGATGGAACTTCGTACTTTGGCACAGACCACAAGAACCCATGGGGATCCATGAGTCATGCCTTCTGGCCCCGCTGCAAGGTGGAAGGTACCATCACTACCAAGGAGAAGACCTACGACGTGACCGGTCGTGGTCTCTTCATCCACGCCTTGCAGGGAATGAAGCCTCACCACGCGGGTAAGTCCCCGTCCCCATTGACGTTGCAGAGTGGAGAATTGACGTCGATAATTATCAAGCCGCGAAATGGGACTTTGTTAACTTCCAGACCCCGACCTACTCCGCTGTCATGATGGAGTTCACCACCCCGCCTTCGTACGGCTCCACTGTCGTCAACGTTGGAGGTGTTGTCAAGGACGGCGAGATCATCTATGCGGGCGCCACCAACACCGCGAAGCACATCGAAGCCGCTCAAGACACGGAAAATGACTGGCCCGAGCCCAAGACGGCCAAGTTCGTCTGGGACGGCAAGACCAAGGACGAGAAGCCTTTCCATGCGGAGCTCGACGGCTCCTTGGGAACCAGACTGGACCGTGTCGATGTCATGGCCGAGGTGCCAGGTTTCATCAAGGCTATTGCCGGCAGTGTCGCTGGAACCAAGCCATATATCTACCAGGTGAGTTGGCGTATAATCAGTGGCCTGCTTCTTCCGCATCTTCTAACTTTATATCAGTATCACTCGCGGGATGAGCTTTCCCTGAAGGTCAAGGCTGGTGATGAGGAGACCAGCGAGCCAGGTACTCTGTTTATGGAGGCCACTTTCATTTCGTGAAAGATCTAATGGATGAGCGTGGATTATCCCTCTTTTCAGGGATCCACAATGACACTTGATGGCGTTCTGAGTGCGTTCTTTCTGATGAGCCGACGAGCCAGTACACTCGCTCTTTTTTTCCGGTTGGGGAACCCGAATCATCTCTCTTTGGAAGAGAGCTGCTAGAGATCATTAAGAATGTTTAATATCGCCTTTTCTTTTTCCCCTCTTCATATTTTATCCTTTTCATGAGAAAATTTTACCATGGCTATAAACTGGTTGCAGGTTGGACTATCGGACCAGGCCGAATATACTGTTAACGTCACTCAAGATATAGGAGCGTGAGGTGCTCGCTAATAGAAGATATGATTGTCTGTCAATGCACAGTGAGAATCGAACCGATTTATCAAGATGCACTGGAAGAAGATGCAAAAGGGGCGTCTTATTTCTCGTAAAACAAATAATGTAGCTTTTCCGTTCTATTTTCATGTGCAAATTCGGCATACATACAGCAGCTATTGAGTATACCCTTTCATCGCGCTAAATGGATAACAATCACAGCACCAGCACCACATACCAGAAAAGAAAAAGGCCCCATAAATTTTCCAACCCCCAAAAAATAAATCGACTCCAACAGCGCATCAAAAATATAAACCAGGCAAAAAGATGAACTTATGACAAGAGTGGGATTCGAACCCACGCCAGCTTACGCTGATCAGGAACTTAACTAGAAGTTGGTATTAAGGTAGACCTTAACCTGACGCCTTGGACCAACTCGGCCATCTTGCCAATGGATGAGGGAAGCACGTGGGGTAGTGTTTTATCAGGGTTTTCTTTATTCTTTTTCTTAAGTGGCATAGCGTAGGGTTACTAGGCTCGAATTTAACACTACACAGTTTGGGGTTTCTCACTATTCTGTCATAGATATTGTTATGGAATTTAATTGAGGCTTGTTATTGCTTGTGGAAATTTCTACTTATTTGGAACATTTGATTGTGTCTGTCTGTAGTATGTATTACTGGTTATTCCGCAGACCAGCAACTGGTAGCTATTTACCGAATGACTCTCCCAAAGTATGTAATATAGTTAGTGAGTATCGGCAGTGACTAAGACCAGGCCTTTCTGTACCACTCGTGTTCTACTATAGAGGTATATGGAGTACGAAGGAATCTAACTGGGAGATATATTTTGTGTCTCTTTCCCTAAACTATACTCTCGGTTCGACATGCCGGATACTAACTACCCATCTAGCGTCATCGATAGGAAACGTTGAGATCGTCGTAACTGTCATTGAAGATCTCCCTGGGACTATTCGTCCTGTTGTCTGTAGCGAGATAATAATTAGCCGGGTAACGATATATGGGAGTTAGTCGCTTTTATTTTAACGAAGATAGTCCAGCATTTGTTAAGCGGTGCTGGTTGTTCACTCTTGGACCACTTCCGTTAATGCGCAGTAAATGAAACGGAATATATCCGATTCTATTAGCGCCTCTTTACCAGCAGGAATGGTACATGAGTATCATCATACCCTCTAGTGCAAAACCCTGCACAGTTTCTGGAAGTTCTGATTCTATTAACACTGTTATACGGCATGGTTTGTAGATATCTATTTGATTTCCCCGGAAACCCGCAGGCGATTATTTACATGTACTCCTGCACCTACTGGCGTGATCAAGCTCCAAGCTAAGCGCTCCCAAGTCCGGTTCATTCGACCGCACAAAAAAACCATGTTCCCTTCAACGGGAAGGGAACAAGCCAAAAAGTCAAACTTGACAAGAGTGGGATTCGAACCCACGCCTGCATACACAGATCAGGAACTTATAGAAGTTGTTATTAAGGTGAACCTTAACCTGACGCCTTGGACCAACTCGGCCATCTTGCCATTTGGATGGCACTCAATTCCGGTGTGGGATTGAACAGGCAGCGTGGTTATAACTAAGATAGGGTGGGATAGAATGTGGGTGTAGTCCATGGTATTTCTTTAGAATGTGGTTACTGAGGGGGGCTATATGCAGCGTCAGATATATATATTCCTTTAATAGGTGGCAACCAATTATATATGAAGAAGCAGCTCAAGGATTACCGATGTGGTCATCGTCGAGTCTGTTTGCTAACACGGCCAGTAGATATATATAACCTCTAGTGTCGGTAGGACTAGAATTAATCCAGCACATGTAATGAATAGCTACCAGTACACGTTTTTTTACGAAGTAAGCGCTAAGGAGGGTTAAGTAGTCATTAATAACAGTATTATGTACTCCTAAGATATAGCACTATATTTCAGGCAAGCAGTAGTCGAAGCTGAGAAACACGATATCAACAACCGTATCTCTCCATGATGGCTCTGAACGAAGAATCTTGCAAAAGTTGCGTTGCCGTCAGGCGTTTCTCTGGACAGTAAGTAAACACCCGAGACATAATGGAATGCACATGTTCTCGCTCGACTGGATCGGCATCAGGACGAAAATATGCAATTGTTGACGTAAGATCATTATTTGGATCTGGCCCTTCATTCTGATCATACCACGAATCGAGGCCTCCGGGGTGGGTGTATAGACCTTTCCAGTCCTCAGGTAGTGGACCCAGACTTCTAACGATACCTGATATGATCCCGCCTTTGAGATATGTAGGGAAAGGCGGAAAGCCAAGGTAAAGCCTTGAGAAAATAACCATGTAGCTCCACATATCGCAGGCGAAGCTTGGATATTTCCGATGAAGACGATCTGGAGAGCAAAACTCCATAGGTGGATAGCCGCGCTGGACAGTAGAGTCGCCCAATTTCATAGCTATGCCAAAATCACCGAGGTAAAACTCCTCTGTGCGCAAACTCTCTGGGACTTCGATGGGTCGGACAAGCTCTCCCACTTTCCAGAGATCCACAAACGGTATAGTCTGCTTTAATGGTCGACCCAGTGTCTTGTATTTAGCACTTCTGCTGAGCTTGTGGGTAGGGACCATCCCCCACATGCAGTTCCTTTCATTCAAGTCTATCAAATGTCCATTAAATGCGTGTTATCACAAAGGAACAGTTGAAAAGTTCACTTACCACGATGTACGATTCCAGCGTTGTGTAGATTTTCCAATGCCCTTAGCAATTGTTGAGCGGCAGACATGCGAGTGGCCATGGTCACCTTTCTCAAAGTGGCAGAGCAGAGGCATGGGCCCATCAAGGGAAACACCAGAACCCTATGACGACTGCCATTCCCAGGAAGGAAGAAGGTCGCCAAATATGTCACAAGATGAGAGGTATCCTGTACAGTTTGAATGATCTCATCCTGCATGCGGACCTCGTGCTCCCCATAGTCCCCAGAGGACATGACCTTGAGGGCTACATCTCTCTTTTCCTGAAGATCATGGGCCATCCAAACAGTGGAAAAGCCACCAGAGCCGACCTTGTGCTCTATCAAGTATCTCTCATTGAGCACTTCTCCAACGCGAATAGGATAGAAGACATGCGAAGTCTCCTTCGCATCATACTTAACCCAAGGTTCGACGACCTCCTCGAGATCGAGTTCCTCGTCCTCGTTGCTGACAAAATCACCGAAGTCCGCCGTGTCATCACCCTTGGGAGACTGAGGAGCTACTGTCACTATCGCCATGATCGGAACACTATTCGAAGGCGGGGCTCTCTGTATAAGGAGGGCGTATGAATGGTATAGTAGAATTACTTCAGTCGTGGCGGGCTCCGAGAGTTTTGGTGACAAGTTCTCGTGAGTTATGGAGTTGCTTGCGGAATATGTTTTGACTTGTACGTAAGAAACATCGAAGCGAACTCAAGTGTGTCCCGAAGAGTACATATGCACACTGCATCGCATTGTACAGCAATGACATTGACAATGTTGTGGGACCCTAGGTGGACTTATTTATTCCATTTAGAAGGGGTTGAATCCAATCAGGTGACCTCAAGTTCCCTCTAATCCGCATGCAGTCGTCGATTTAATCAATTAATTATCGGAATTTCCCAACTACCATAGTTAACCATCTTGTCATTTGGACTCTCCCGATGACTAATCCAAATGGGCGGAAGCGCAACCACAACTTCAAGGCAAACCTAACTAGTACTAATATTATCAGACCTATTAGATCTACTTTCTTGCCGCCCATCCCAGGCCCTACTGTACGCTGAGCCTTTTTCGAGCGTTACTTGCCAATAACTTGCAAAACCAGCATGGATGTCAATGTTGCGCGGTTCACATTGCTCGCATACCTATTGTCGTCCAGTCGATTTAGCCATTGTATTGTCTGTTGAAACACTATGTGAGATCTCTGTAGCCTCGCTAACAAGACTCACACGCTCTACTGGTGTTTGGTGACCCTCTCTAAGCGCTGACTTGATTGTCTGGCATGATCCTATTTCTGGACATCCTCCCCTGTTCTTTTTTTAGAGCTAGGTATCCAATTCATTGGCTGATGAACGCGCAACTTCGGCATAATGGTTACCTTGATATGCTAAGACAGCTACCGGCATGGATGTATAGACGTCCTGAACAGAGTGATGATTGATGCATGAGAAAGGCCAATCTTGTGATGTGCACTGAGCACAGTAGCAGGGCGCGAAGTAAAGCTAGCCGAAGAAGCTTGGAGAGAAGGAAAACCCGATACCTGCGAAATAGTTGGCTGCAAATTTAGTACATGAAGCAAATCTCTTTACTAAAATTATACGGCTGGGATAGCTGCTGTACGCCAGCTGTCACTGGTACTTCCAGACAGGACTGTGTATGGCTTGCCGCCCATCTTTCGAGGCGAGGACTACCAGCGGCATCATTGGGGAGCTCGATGCAGTATTGGTCAAGGTTATTACATGATTATCTGGATATATAAGACATGTAAGTTTCCCCTCTGGCTTCAATATCGTAAGTAAACACCTTACATATCACTGCACTCCATTCAACTATTATCTTCAAACCACATTGATATTACTATACCAACGAGCCGTTTTGACTGCCGGAGAAATTTCTCAATTCGGTTTTCAAGATCAAAATTCCCAGCCATGTCCTTTCCCAATCATCTTCCTACAGAATCTTATGAGGGAAGCGTCGATGGAATTACCATCAAATGGGGACCCAATGCAATCAATAACCTCCCTGAGAATGCTAGATTATTCGGAAAGGACGTGACCGCTTTGAAAGGTGCCACTGAGCACCTGGCCCACGCAACTGCTAAACGACTGGGAAAAACCGCTGTCCGTATACTGTATGTCATCCAGAACTTATTTTCGTGACTAATGTGCCTGCACTAACCGTCTCTTCAGGGGCTCCTTTCATAACACCACAACCGTCACTTCAACCAAGGAGACACGACAGGACGCCTGCCATTGCTCGATCTCGGTATCCCCAGGCGGAACAAAGGTTCATATCTATGTTAATCTCACCAATACTATCCCGATCGACCAAATGAAGGTGTTAGGAGAAAGTGTAGTCTTGAGTGGCAAATCCCAGCCGGACCCGACATTATCCATAGGCACTTATTCTTCGATGTAGTGCTGGGCCAACCGTTCAGGGCGATATCGTGGTCCTAAGGCGGAGAGAAGGAAGAGAGTATGCCCGAAGAATCTGTACTCACAGGAAGCGGAGATGTGGTGCCCAAGACAATATGAAGGATATGGTTGTTGGAAGTCGTTTTTCTGTATTTCTGAATGTGATCGAGTGAAATGTCTATATGTGAACCGAGGAGTAATCCAAGCTATTTTATCTTCGGGACCTACTTCTAGCTAGGGAGCTACTCTGGAGGGCCCCGGCGCCTCTGTCCTAGTGAGGGAATCGTACGGAGATAGAATCCAAGCTTCAGCAACTTCCAGCTCAGAGATGTCATGATTGGCTTAAAGTAAGCCTCTAGAGCACCTAGCTTTCTGTAGGTACAGTACATTATGGTTCCCATAGTCTCACAACTGACGAACTGAAACGTATTGGCCGATATCATTATTCGCAATAGTCTTGCTTTAGTCGAACGCAGATAAAGCACAATTTGTCCCTCCCGACAACAACTCCCTCCGGGCGAATAACATACGAATAGGACCAAAAGAGGGTTGCAAAACATGCATATTTTCTAGACTATTCATTGTATCCCTATAGTCTATCGAGTTGTTCCCGGAAAGATACACTAGATGGACCAGCATCATTGGCAGACAAGCTCGCACCGCACCATAACGAACCCATAAATTCGCCGGACGCTCCTAGTAAACAAGACCTAGTATCGCCTATCTGATAAGCGCATCGTACTGGTAACAGAGATCTTCATGACGCCAATAAGAACTTGTGGTAAAATTAGTAAATCGGCCGTGACATATCCTCAGCACTCCTCTTCAATTATATCCGTCAATAGGTCTTTCGCTCTTTCGTCTCTCTTCTCAAAAACCGTGTTAAATATTCGAGGCAACACTCTCACGGAATATGCATGATCATCCGCAAACACAGGCCCATCGAGTCGTCTCCGCCTGCACATCTCGACTGCTTGGCGTAGGAGGTCTGTTCCGATGCCCCTGTGTCGATAGTTGGTCTTAACAGTCCATGCACGTACGACGCCCGTCAGACGTGCAGAGCTGCTGTGACTGGAACGGCGACGGTGGCCGCGTGTAAACCCACTGGTGGAGGGAGGAGCCGTCATAAAGGCACGGGTGCGAGCAATGCGGAACACGAGAGCACCCACCACTTCAGAGCCGTACTTTGCGACGAGAATGTCGTCCTCGGGAAGGGACTTGCTGTTGCTGGAACTCGGAGGATGGCGTGCTCGGTGGGGTTGTATGAGCCACTCTCGCGTTTCAGATTGCGTTGCGAGATATCCGTATTCGCGACTCAGGTATGTCATGGCAAAGACCATCGCTAGGATGCACACTGTATAACCGAAGGCCACGAGGACGGTGTTGTATGGTCGGCGGAAAAGCCACCGGGCAACGACCGCATGGACGAGGAGAATCAGGCAGAGGATGACCGGGTGTAGAAAGAGAGCTCGGGCAGCGACGAAGCGTTGCTCCAGAACGCTGTCCGCAATGAGACGGAGTGCACCTGTCTTTTCATCTTCGGTCCCGGCGGTCTGAATCGAGTACAGAGACGAGGGTGGAGGTTGGATGTCTGGTTCTATCGATGGGACATCGGGGATGTCTTTCGAGATTAAGAACGGCGACGGAGACGGTAGGGACTGGCTGGGAATCGACACAACCGGGCAGAGTGCGTCGGGAGTGTTGGTGACAGAGGGAGGAGTAGATGAATGGTATAGATCCTCGCGGGAGGAGATTTGGAGGTTCGCACGTAGGGAAGAGAGGAAGGCTATAATTCCCAGAAATCAGTTTGTTGTCCAATATCTGCTGCTCCCGTTGGGGATCTATATTCCATTTCGTCTTTGGATAAACCGGTCTATGTCAACAAAGAAAAAGAAAAGTAATCCGTCATGTTATCGGATCTGGAACATTACTTCTACATACTCCAAGCAGCCCGATAACAGAAAGGAATCTAGGAGATACCTAAGGGAATATGGAACGCGGGGATACGGTCCCCCAAGTTGGTCTCTCTGAGAACTTTGGTCGAGGACTGATATAGCGAGGCTGCGGGGGACGGAGAAGAGGCCGAGAGAGCGTTGGGGCGCCCGTCATGGAGCCGCGGGCGGCCCATGGACTGGCAGTTCGTGCCAAGGCGAACGATGAGCCTTGGCGAGAGAGGAAGAATAAGTCAAATAACAGTGGCTGTCAAGGATGCCACCAGGAACAGCCAGGGACACATTGGATGGGAAAGGGAAAAGAAGGAATTACGAGAGATTATGGGGAGATATAGGAGCAGCAGAGACACGGAGCGGAGAGGACGACGACTGAAGAAAAGACCCTCTGGGGGATCATCGATACGGGCGCAAAAAAGGCATACACAATCAGTTCCGCAGGCCATGATGAAAGATCGTCGTGTGCGGATTGGCTCATGCTGTGCCAAGGCCGCCCTTATCGCGGACGAGAACAAGTGAGACGACCAGATGACGCGCCGGCCAGTGTCAGGATGAGGATGGCTGATGCCGTCTTGAAGATCAGGAATAATATGGAATGGATCAGTCTGCATTGACTAACTTAACCCTGGAAACCCCAGACCCACGGGGGAATTCTAAAACCGCTCAGGATCCCGTCTAAAACAAACAAATAATACAGACAAAAAAGCTACGGAGTACATCAGAACATAACATCAGAACATATTAAAAACAGCGTGGCGCTCACAGCAGTAGTACAGGGAATCACGGTATAAAGGACAGAAACAGCCACCGGGGACCTGCATCCAAGCGACTTGGGGTATCTCCTTAACACGTCGGAAGGTTCCGGCCGTTCAACTCCAATCCCGACGGGAATTCTATGAAACAACCGACGTCAACCGCCAAAGACGCCGTGGAAAACGAAACAAACACAGTGGCAGGCCTGTAGCCACACTAAATAAACCAATACATTCCAATATCTCATGCATCGACCATCAACTGCTCTCCCTCATCCAACAACTTCGTCACCTTGGCCAGGTTCGACACCATCTTCTTACCATGGCCGACCAGAAGCAGCTTCTCCGCGTTGGCAGGCAGACCAAGATACGTGGGCGGCTCACGCTCAGGCAGTCGGTTGACCCATTCCGTAAATTCACGGATACTGGTGCCTCCCGGCAGTGTTAGGCTCTCGTCATTCTCGACGCCCGAAACGAGTTTGTAGTCCTCCTCGAAAGCAGCCGGAGTAAGGAAACTATTAACCAGGGACTCCAACTGGTTGAAGTCGCCGGCATCATCGATCTTACCGCCGTAGGTTTCAGTCACCAGAGTGCGGATAAGATCCCAGGGAAGCTTCTGAGGCGCGACGTTCGAACGTCCTTGGGCGACAGCATCAACCCAAGCATCGATAATAAATGCAGAGCACTCGTACTGAAGCAAAAAGTTAGCCAGAGCATTGACAATTGTCCCGCTGGGAAATACTTACGTCACTGTCATTGAATTCCCAGAAGCCCTTCCATCCCAGGCTTGGTGCGTAGCGGAGCCGCTCCTGGACCACAGCGTGCAAGAAACAAAGCAGGAGATACACGCGTGCTTTTTCAACTGGAGGCTTGCTGGCCCGCAGTGATAGGGTGGAAAGCGAGTCTCTCATGTTGGCTCGGATACCGGCAGGCTGCTCGTACATCAGCACGCGTGACGCCCGGATCAGATTGACAGGGATCTTCGGGCTGGACTCCATAGAAAGGAACAGTCGGAAATCCTTATGCGGCTTGAGCGAGTCCAGACGCTTCTCAAGGCTCTGAAGCCAAGATGGCGCGAGGTGGACGTTCTTGACAAGTACCCATGTACCGGCTGCCGCCGCGTTACTGATGGCTTTGTCGGCGCTCTCGAGACCCTCGTTCGAACCCATGGCAATATTTGCGCAGGTGGCTTGCACACGTTCAACAAGCCCCTCGACCTTGTAACTGGCATCAAAGCCAGGGCTCGAGCTAAGAGAAATAGGTGCCGTAGCGGTGACTTGCTCGACCACCTCCTTGAGGTCACTGTTTCCTTCAAATAGCTCGCGGCCAAAGACAGCCGCAATGAAACGCTCGGCCGTCGGGACGAAACGGTCCAATCGACAGAGCTTCACAAGCAGAAGCGCCAGAAGCTCTTTGTTGAGCTCCTCGGTATTCTCTGCCCACACAGGTGGGACAAAATTCTCTGCAAGTTCCTCAGTGAAGAACTTATCCCACTGCTCTGGAGTAATATTCTCGACATGGGCCTTGAATAGAGACATATTTGAAACCTTGCTGACAACCTCGTCACGGAGATTGCTGTCTGTCGACAAGTCTGCACCTTCTACGCTCTCGTCTAGGATCCGATCGATGATGCTCTTATCCATCGAATAAGGAGCAGCCTGGGAAAGGAGCATGGCTAGGGTAATGCGATCTTTCTGTAGAAGCCCAAGAGAAGTACGCTGGTAGGCCGTGATGAAGAGATCACGTAGAATAATTTGGACACGAGCAGCGTGGTCTTTCTCTTGAGCAAGGCGCTTGTTGCCGTGAAGGACGGAGTTGAAGATGTCCACGAAATACTGAAGAGAGAATTGATAGAAGTAGTTGATATGGTGGAGCTGCTCCAGTACCGCGAAGACTGCACTGCAAGACTTGGCAATGATCTGGTATTGCAGTGTGATGTTCTCAACCTCTGTCATCACGCCTTCCGTTTCAGACATCTTCTTAGAGATCTCCGCAGCTTCTTTTTTCAGCGTTTCTAGAGTCTCAATGACATTGTCGTCGTCAAGGATGTTACCGCGGGATTCGTTCAATGCCTGTAGCAAGCGCTTCTCAAGCTGGCGGAGATGGATCTTGAATTCGCCCTGCATCTTGATAAGGTTGGTGCGCCGTTCGTCAACGTCAGGACGCTCGACCTTCAAGACTTCATTGAGTGACTGTGTCTGCAAACTACTCTGGGTGACCGTAAAGTTCACGAAGGTAGTTCTGCTGCACACATCAGGCGGGAAAGAGGCAGACGGATCCCTTGTAGACAGGAACAGCCTGAATGATGGAGAGAAATCAATCTCCTGCTTGCCAAGTTGGATGAGGACACGGCCTCCTGTCTTCTGGTACTCCTTGTTCAGGACATGGTTGAGAATCGGATCCAGATGCTCCGCGTCTTGGATAAGAATCGGGTTTCCAAAGCGCAGTGCACTCTCTAGTTGCTTAACGAAGGAATCGTCCAGGAAACTTGTGACTGTAAGCTTCCTCTCTTTGCTTTCCTTCTGCAAGAACTCGGTAGTGCGACCAGAAGGATCAATGATGAGAGGATAGCGGTTGAAGCGTTTGAGTATAATGGCATTTTCGGTGCAGAGGTCATCGACCGGCAGAGAGTGATCTTGCCAGGACAACCGTTCATCAGCATTGGAAAGATACTCGGTGATCGGGTTATGTGGCTTGAAGCTGATGCCGGACTGCGCCAGCTGATGAACCCAGTCATCGATCATGCCCTTTCGGAACTGCTGATCATAGAGACCTCCATACGCGAGGAAAGCTGCGGCGATGAGAACGTCTCCAACCAAAGTGCTGATTTGAGTCTCGAAAGACTTGCTTCCCTCTTCCCAACGGGTTCTCTCGGAAGACAGACTGTCAAGCAAGCGTACACTCCTGTCGACCTTGAATTGGACGCGAGACATCTCCGCCTTGATAGCCTGAGTTTCACTGATAAGTGCCGCATACTCAGTCTTGTATGTGGCGATACTGTTCTCGAGATCCTGGATAGTGTTCTCAATAGCCTGAGCTTCTGCCTTCGTCTGGAGAGCCTGTTCCTCAAGCTGGTTGACTTCCTCGCGAAGAGGTCCGACCCGGTCAAGAATATCGGAGTAGTTGACCTGAGCCTCCACCCACTGCACGAGAGGACCGCACGCCTTACTGGCACGGTTCACCCGTTCATAAGTGAACTCTTCCTTCGAGAGGTACTCATTCTGCATCTTAATTCTGTGGCTGCGAGTCATTTGTCGCTCATTATCGTAGTTCACGATGCTGGCGATGAAGTCGTCTTTGCGAACGATTCCTTGAATAGTCTTCCAGCTGTCCACCTTATGACCAAGAAGAGTACAGACAGCCTCCAATGCTAGCCTGACACCGGCAGGAGGACTACCCATGGAACGGACTTCAGTGAGATGCTGTCGCTTGATGTTGCTAACACTCTTCTGGGCCTCCAGCACCGCAGGCTCTGCTCTAGCCAGGTCGTTCAAGACGACCTCCTTGCGGAGTGCGACCTCTTTCTCCTGCTTCTCGAGCGCAGCTTGGATCTCAAGGGAGGCGGATTTACGTTGCTCAGCCTCTCGTTGATCGGCGACCATCCGTTGCAACTTCTCATTGGCTTCGGCATCTTTCTTCTCGAGCTGCTCTTTCTTTTGAGCCAGACTACCACGAAGATCTCGAACTTTGTCCACAGTATCTCTTAGTTTCTCGAGACCAACGTTCAAGTGCCTCTGCTGCTCTTCTAGATCTTCGCGCTTTTCATTGAACAGCTTGACATATTGAGCGACGAAATCCAGGTAGTGGCGTGGAGTAAGGAAGGTGGTCCTGCCCTGTTGCTTCTGCAGACGCTGGTTGAATCTCTGCAGAGAGTAGTGAATGTAAACCATGGAGTTGACGACAGTCTCTCTGTGAGATGCAGGAAGGTTGAGATCACGGTAAGCAACCGGTATGCTATCAGGTGCCGTGAAACCGGGCTTGTCCAGATCAACAGATTGTGTGAGCTCGGTACCCACTTGGTAGAGCGCTTGATCGGACCAGTCGCCAAACCAGTTGAGAACGCATCTGTTGAACAAGGCAGGACTGGTTGCAGCCTTGGAGCCTAGACCATCCTCTGGAGGATTCATTGTGAACACAACATGCAGGTTCTTGACGATCTGCTGAGTGAACCACTTGTATAGTTCTTCCTGTGAGTCAAGCAGCAGGCCCTGCTTCTGAGCACCTTCTTTACAAGCTGTCATGAGCGAAGCAAACTCATCGCCTTCGAAAAGACCAGGGACTTCAGCGTTAGCAAGCAGTGTGTTCATCCTCTCTAGGAATCCGGAATCAAGAACATTGGATTCATCCATGATGAAGCAGATCTTCTCTCCCTTGCATCCTGCGCGACGAAGGACGCTTCTCAAGTCTTCATCGAAATCCTCAGCGGAATATTTGCCATGGACCTTGATCTGGAACACCTTCAGGCCGTTCATCCAGGCGACGAATCGCGACAAGGTTGTCTTTCCACTTCCACTCACACCAATGAGAATAAGGTGACCCTGAGGTTGCCTGAAGACACGATCGATTCGCAGCGCATGTTCCAACACGTCGTTGAAGAGGACTAAAGGAACATCGACTTCTTCTTCGCAGAAGGTCTTCAAACGTGCCTTGACGAACTCACGAAGTTGCTCCTGTTCAACTGGAACATAGTTCTTGGACAACCAGTTAGAGAACAGGATAGGACCCTTCAACGCTTGTTCTTCGTCTATGGTCGGGAAGTTGTCGAGCGCGATACGTCTCACGGCATCTTCGGTCCACTTGCGTTCATCCTCAGCGACAAGACGATCTTGGAACAGGCGGAGAGCTTCATGGGCCCAGATTCTAACAAGCCCTTCAACAGAGAGATTCTCCAGCGGCTTGATTGCTTCGTACACACCCCTGACCCACCTGGTGAGCTCACGAGGGGAGTACACGTAGTGAGGCTGGATCTTTGGAGTAAATCGAGACTGGGACTCCAGATAGAATTGGACCATAGCTTTGGTGAGAGAGTCTGAATAGCCACGCAGCATAGGAATAATCTTGAGAATTGCAGAGTTGAAGGTACCGTAGATCTGCGTAAGAGAGATTTCTCCGGGGTAATCGACCATAATCAGGGGTGCATGGCGCAGGAATCGTTCACCCAGCGGCGTACGTCCAGCGTCAGTTGGCGGGTTACAAGCTCCAACGAACTGGATGCGGTCTAGGGTGACCCAGGTCTTGTCAGATGTTCTCCAGAAACCATTGTGCTCGACCAGTTGTCTCAGGAAGGAGATCGCACGCTGAGTGCCGTAGCGATCAGGTGCAGGCAAGTTGATTTCATCGCAGAATATCACCAACCAGCGTCCTATTTGATTGGGTGACATGACGATGCCGTTCAGTGTCTTCCTGTATTCGCAATATTGCTCGAAAGTCTTGATAAGAAGGTCCGGCGTAGTAGCGCTTGAGAAGTTCAGGCCGACGACTTCCATATTTGGCAGCTTTCGCAGTGCAGCGAAGAGAGTCATGGTCTTACCCGAACCAGGGGGACCGCACAGCAGCAATGGCTTGTGTTCAGCAAGCCACGAGTAAAGGACATCCTCATGGCGAACTGTGTCCAGAGTCGGGATGATAACGTCCGTCTGAGTGATGGAGTGCGTGTTGATTTCAACGGATGGAACCTGGGATTGCCAGGTAGTCCACTCAGCCTTTGGCAACGTGACATCGTAGTCGATCAGGGAAGAGACTTCACCAAGCGGAGGCGGGTCGATAGTTGAGAAGGCCGTCACATATTCTCCGAAGGCTTTCCGATCACCCAGAGGACAGTCACCAGTAAAAGACCACACAAGGGCAAGGAGAAGCTTCTTGGAAATGTAAGACTCGATCTGTTCAGGGTCAAGGGGGAAGTCCACGTGCTGAATGTTATACTCGAGGATATTCCGACAAGCCTTGTTCAGCAAGCTGAACAAGGTATTAAGAGCTCTGATGTCGGTGAATGTCATGATATGACTGTACTTCTTGGCTTCCTCGAGGACCTTGAGAATAAGATCATCGCTCTGGAGGAGTTGTTTGAGGAAGTTGGAGAGCATCTCCTGTGCATCCTGGGTCTTAACAGACGCCTGCCCAGAAGGAACACTGTCATCATCTAAATCCTCAAACGTCTTGGTCTTAAGAGACTCGATGTAATTGGTGACCATCATTGACGGTGTGACAGTGTCATCGTTGAACCAAACCATACCGCAACGACTGACAGTGGCCAATGTAGCATACTTCAGGGTCTCAACCTCGAACATGACCCGGACGTTGGGAGGCAAGTTGAGACGCTCACCATTGGGCAATGTCAATAATTTGTTGTCATCAAGCACACTGTTCAGATTCTCAACCCATTCTGGGTCCACATCTCCATCGAAGACGATCCAATGTCGTTTTGAATCTTCACCTCGCAAGTTATCAACGATCTTTCTCAGTATTCCAGTGAACAGACCATCGGTCCATTCTCTGGTCGTGCTGTCCAGATTACCATAAAGCGCTTCTTTGGACATTACTTTAGAATCGATAACATGGCACACGCCCTCAACGCCTTCCACACGTTGAAGTGCCTGAAGGAGAACCTTCCAGGCAGCAGATTTACCTGTTCCGGACTTGCCAACCATCATGACACCATGGTGGATACTCTGGATTTGGTAAAGCTGAAGCACCTTAGTGATCCAGGTCTCGCTGTCGACATAGTGATGTTCTCGAGCGATATCTCGGATAGCCTGTGTGAGCTTCTCGTAGTTGGCCGGCACATATTCCACGCCGGGGAAGTCTTGCATCTGGATGTCCAACATCGTCTCCACGTCCTCGCGAATCAGCTTTGGTGCAATCGTCTCCCGAAGACTTTGAACGATGATCTGTGGCTCGATCACCTCATCAGGCCCAAGCTCACCATCAGAATTGGCGAGGCGAACACGCTTCAGACCACCAGAACTGACGAGCACACTCTTCAATGCTCGCAGACCGAAGTCGTAATGGGCCTGTTTCGTCAACTGTGAAGAACAGTGATCGAAGAAAGGAACTGTCTGCTTGGACAATGGCTTCGCCTGCTTGAAACCCTGAGAAAAGAGCATGACCTCAGCAATGAGCTCCTTGTCAGGTTTGGACATCGCCACACTTCGGAAGAGCTTCTTGAGGTTGTCAGGGAGGTTGGATCGTCCTGCATATCCGGGATTCATCGTAATGAAGATACCAGTGTTCGGGTTGACTCGCAGGCGTCGACCGACTAGTTCAATCTGGGCTTTCTCATCGTCGGTGCCCTTCTTGAGTCCGATCTGGATATTTTGAATCTGCTGTGAGACAGCCGACAAGATCCTTTCTTCCAGACGGTTGAACTCATCGAAACAACCCCACGCTCCGACCTGGCAAATACCAAGGAAGATACGACCCATGGCCTGGAAATCGAAAGTGTCATCACAGCAGAAGACAAGGGTGAAACGACCCAGCTGCAGACCCAGAGCCTTGACGGATTCTGTCTTTCCAGTACCCGCTGGACCGTAAGGAGAACCACCCAGCCTCTGGCAGAGAGCTTGAGTAAGAGTGAGGAAACAACGATCAGTCAGAGGAGTGCGGACAAGGCGCTCAGGGACACCCAGATACTCGAATCCGTAGTCAAGCTTGGCGTTTGCCATATGCACATGCAGCCGTTGCAAGAAGTCGCCCTCGTTCTTGTACACATACCGCATCTGAAGCAGCCACAAGTAATGGGTAGGGCTAGTAGCGTTGAATTTAATCAGCTTCGAGATAGCGTCTCTCTGGTGAACGAACTCCGTAATCATGTGTTCGCATTTCTTTCTCGTGATCTGGTCGAGCTCTCCGAGAACGATGGCCGCAAGCAACTCTAGGACCCTGACCTCGGCGTTATAAAGCGCCGGAAGATTGGTGCCTTCGTTCTCCAACGCCTTTTGTACAGAGTCTGTCCAGACAGCCTGACTGGCAAGAACGACAATCTGCGCAGGATAGTTTGCAAGGTAGTCACTGAACGCTGTGCGATCAATTTCGGCCGCATTGTAGATTGATTCAAATTGTTCAACTGCTTCTGAAAGCAGCTCGGCCAGGGTTAGCTTCATATTATTGTCAAGGGCAGTAAGCCAGTCGTTGATTCTGGGGGTCTTGACAAGGTTGACTTCCTTCTTCAGTCTAACCTCTTCGCCCTCCTTCGAAGTAAAACCGACGATGTTGTTATCGTCGTCCATCAGGAGACCAGATAACCCAGCAAACATCTTCTTGAAATGTTTGGCCACGCGAAGTGTGTCATTACTATTACCAATGATCTCAAGCAGGTCCTCATCTCCAACGAAATAGAAACGAGGGAAAGAGACACGCTCTCGTTCCAAGTATTCACCAAGTGCCTTTTGAATCTTGTTCAACAGCTCTGCCAGTCTCTCCAGCGACTTCTGGACACCGTTGATGGCAAGGACATCCAAGACGAAAGGAGACTTGTAAACCTTCTTCATGACAGCAAAGAATTCAGAGTTAATGTTTTGGAAGCGGCCGGATTCCAGAGGAAGGAGATGCTTGATATCGGCGTTGCCCGTGAAGACACCTTCAAGATACACCCACTGACGCTGGACATCAATCCAGACATCGAAGAGAACGTGGACTCTGTTCAACTTGTCTTCCCAAGCAGTGGCCTCCTCCTCAAATTCTTTGTAGTAAGGGGAGTGTCTCATCGCCTGAAGAGAGTTCAGGTTCTCACTACACTTTGCGAATAGATCATCAAACCCACGAATAAGACGGCACTTATTCTGATAGTTGACAAGGTCGAGGGAATAGTTCTGCCAAGTTTCACGAACTTGCTTCAAGAATTCTTCCAGGGCCATCTCGCCCTGAGCCTGGGCGATGATATCGCGGATGACCGTTTCACTGGAGACAAGCTGCAGATCCCAGACATCCCCAAGCGTCAACGACACCGGAGAGAATCTTTTACCTGGACGCAGAGCTTTGAAGATCTTCTGCCAGTGTCTCTCTCTCACTGCTTCTGACTTCATGTCAGAAAGCAAGGGGTTGACCTTCAAGAGTTGTCGCAAAACGTTTTGGATATGCTCGAACGCAGCATACTGACGCATCCTGCTGGGCATTTCCTTCGTCATCTTGATCAAACCATCGAGAGATTGGCGAAGCTTTCTTGGTTGGACGCTGGTCCAGAGCATGTCCCGAAGTTCGTTCAGACTCTTCCATATAGTTGACAAGGCTGCCCAGACAGACATGAAATCCTGGACTTCTTCTAATATAGCTGGCAGAGAAGATTCCGCACTAGCCGGGATATCAAGGGCTTCCTTGGCTTTGGACACCATGTCGAACTCAGACTGAAGTCCTTCCAAGCGTGACTGGAATGAGCTGAGAGTCCGAGAGGCTTCCTCGGGAGGTATGGTCCCTGAAACTGGTTTCTCGTCGTTCCATTGTGCTATGGCTTCGGTGATCTTGTCGCCAATAACCTTGTCTTCAGCGATAATCTTGGCACGCAGACCCTCGGTTTGGTCCTGGACAATCTTGCTCTTGCGTGCTAGAAGTTCATTCAGAGCGGTCCATTCGCCATCGACATTTTCAACGTGAAGCCAGTCGCTGGGGAACTGATAACGCTGGCGAGCAAGAGTAGTCTGACCTTGTCTGAACAAGTCAACTTCAGGCTCCCAGACCTTCGCCTTCCGTCTACATTGCTGGACAATGGTGATGAAGGAGACCGCATGCGCAGTGGATGAGGCTTCGAGAGTCTGGCCTTCCAAGTCTCTTCGTGCGGCAGCAATTTCGGAATGAACTTCTCTCATCCGACCACCAAGCTTAGAGCCGAACTTGAGGAGGATCTCATGCTGCCACTGATCGTACTTTGCGTTGACGCGGGTCTGGACTTGTTCGTAATCGATCTTGATGTTTCCAAAAGAGCGAGCAACTTCAGAAGTATCGAAAGTCGCACGGCTCTTTCTGATTTCCTGAAGGAGTTGCAGCCATTGAGACAAATCATCTCCGAGGATATCATACACCTGCGCTGATTGGAGATCCCAAAGAGACTGGAATTGCAGCCATTTGTCCACGTACTCAGATATCTCTTGCAGCCGGGACTCCACTGCGTTGTAGACTTCGGTCAATTCATCGGTGCAGTATTGAGGGAGCTCCACGAAGTGGGTTTCTGAAGGCTGAGGCTTTTCCACGTCAATTGAGATCTGATAGCGGGAAGACTTGATCTTTTCGAGGTTGCAGATGACACCCAGCCACTGGTGGAAATGTGCAAACCAGCTTGCCCGGGCAAATTGCAGAGGAGGGTCAAGGTGGAGTACTTGGTTGCGCATTGAGATTTCATGGATCAAGTTAGGGAACTCAATGTCATAGACCTCTGCTTCAGGTTCACCGGGCGAAGGTTGAACCTGGAAAGATATCTTCTTGCTAGGCCGCTCTTCTTTCGCTTCCTGGAAGGACGAGATCCACTCACGGATGGCTCGGCGCAGGCGCTCGCGAAGGATCGACTGGATCTTGTTATTCAAGTCCGTAACCCAGTATCCCAGGTTTACATAATTTTCCAGATTGAGCTTGTCAACAGCCACTTGGATAACATCCAGACGCTGCTTGAAAGCAGCGGCATCATATGGGCATGTTTTGATCTCCAGGATAGCCTTCTGGATGCTTTCATTGATGGAAGTCAATGTCGCCGTCTTCGACTGGAGCACGGAGGCAGATACCGCAAATTCCCGAACGAACTGCACATGCTTGCTCTCACCGCGCGCAGGCACAGAGGGGTCAATAGTGCCATTAGCCAAGGTTGACTGCTTGACATGCAGCTCATAAGAGTGCACGAAGGACTCCCATCGTAGCGGAATACCTTTGGTGATCATGGCCTGTGCATCATTCTGGTATCCGCTGAGCAAAATAGCTACTTCGGTCATCGATGAGATGGCGCGGTATGTTTGCAGGAGGGTCCGCACACTCTCCATCAAGCTGATCGCGTAAGGGTAGACGCGTTTCGCCTCTTTGGATATGTTGCTAACTGCGTGCGGAACCTGGAAATTGAGCCAGATGAGGTTCCTCACTTCCTTGAATAGAGCAATGATCTGGGCGTCGAAATTGACACTCAGTTCTAGCGAATTTCCGGCAGCACGGTTACGATTAATGTTGAAAAGCCGGCCTGATATCGTAATGTGTCGCCTTTGCACATCGTGCAGCCATGATTCGAACACGGGTCTGGTGTCAAGTTTCTTCCGGAACATATTACTTTCAGCTTGGAGTTTCTGACCCTCTGAATGCAGATGCCAGTCTTCTCCAAGAACGTCTTCCACCTTTCGCATATAGCCGTTGAGCTGCCTCTCAATCTGGCGCGCCCAGACGATTGCTCCCGACACGGGTGGAAGATCGCGGAGCTGGGCCATCGCATGGGCTTCAGAATGGCCATACTGCTGTTTGAACCGCTCGTGCAGCATCAGGATGTCATGCTTCACATTGTCGATGAGCTGGGTCTGGTATTCACCAATAGCACCACGGATCTTTGGACGGACTAGGAGGGCGTTGAACTTCGAGAAAACACGGAACATCTCGTTGGCATTCTTAGCAGTGGCAAGACGGTCTCTAAGTCGGGCAATAATCGAGTTTTCCACACGGGAGGTGCGCTCGTTGTAAGAGATCTCGGCTTGGATCCAGATCTGGGTGCCCTCTTCGGATACATCGAGTACATCGACATCCTTCAATGCAGCATAGGCCTGAGACACTTCTTCGACAGCGTCAACGTCGCCGATCTCTTCCACAATGACAGCGCCGTCAGAACCAGGGCCACTAGTGATTCCATCCGACGATGATTTCGGGCCAAGAACATTCACGATTGTTCGCTGCAGCTGCTCATGGTTGACTCTGAAGGTGTTGATATACTTCAATCGCTCCTGAGTCTTGAGATGTCTCGGTGAGATCTTGATAGGGATGAACTTCTCATTCCTGCGTCTGGTTGCATCACGGGCGACGTTGGTAAATTCCTTCAGGTTTTCGTCCCAAGTGCGCCAGATCGCACCGGCTGTCTTCATTAGGGAACGGAATTCACGGTAGTCGAGATGCATTATCGTCCGGCCATGGAGTAACTGATGGATCTGGGAATCCAGGTCGCCGGAGATGGCCTCGACGAGGGCAAGAGCTCGTTTGATGGGGTACGGGCATATCTTCAACTTCTTGTTCAAGTGGTTGAAAATCAACCCCAGAGACTCTTGGACCTTCTGCAAAGACGTCGCGGACAAGAGCTCATCCAGCGGAAAGTCTCGCATGAGCTGGTTGTATTTCTGAACCATGTCGGTAGCTTCCCGAAGCCCGGTATCCGCAACGAAACTGAGTGTCGCCTGGTATCTCTTTGCGTGCCGAAGGATATCCATCGTCAACTGGACGCCATCTCCACGTAACTGGTTCTCAATACCCTCCAGAGCAGTTTCCATAGATAGCCAAAAGTTGATCTCCTGCGCTGCTGAACCGCTGTCGGCATCGCGGGACATCTTTGTGATCGCTTGAATAGACTTTATCCACCCGTTCACAGTGTTTTGGATGCTGTTGAGAACCGTGCTACTCTCCAGTGCAGCCGGCGGAACTAGGTCGACCGAAGGCTTTACACCCCGTGCTTCAGCCTCATCCAAAGCAGCCTGGACAATTTCGTGCAGTGGAAGGTTGAGAGTTGGGATCTCCACATTCTGCTGGAGATGCAGGAGACTGAGCTCCAGCTCTGCGAATCGTTTCTTTGTTCCTGGCACACCTGTCTTCGCCTCTGTATCGGTCCTGGGTTTGGCGCCGTTGGCCAGGTCTTGATTCCGGGTATATGCTTCAAAGTACGGACCGAGGGCGTTATGAATGAGAGAGTGCAGGACCTCGAAGGGAGAGATCGTAGCGCCTTGTTGCGACTCCGCACTGCTGAGCGAAGCGACACCGGGAAGATTAAGGACTTGGATTTGAGAAGGTATGGGGAGGTTGGGGTCGATAGCAACCGGGCGCTTGATAAAGGCCACGGAAGCGACAGTGGTGGATGAGAACGAGATCTCGGAAGACAGACTGTACACGTATTGTGCTGGCGCCGCTATCACATCGCATTAGCCTCACCGAAGAGTGACATCCACGAGCAGTGTTATATAGTACTTACGTGATCCCTCATCCGTGCCGTTCGTCTCCTCCGCTGCTACCAGATCCTTCTGCACATAGAGAGCGACTTGCGACTCGGACGCGAATCGCGTACATCTCTGCACGGTCTCCAAGTATTTGGCTTTGCACAGCAAGCTCCCAGCGCTTTCCAGATCGGTTCTCGAAGCCCCCAGAGTTACCTGAAGGACATCCGTCAAGTATTGTACAATAATCGTCGGGTCCGCCAAAACCACCTGGTTCGGCGCGGCGAGCCCGTTGGTCACCCCGGCGGAGGCGACCTCCATGACTAGGATTCTATGATCGAGTATGCGCCGAAATCATGGGAGAATCCACGCAGAGTACTTTTTGGGCAAGTTGTTTATCGACCGGGAGCGCGGCGGCCGTAGACGGGGATTCCGCTATGCGTAGAAGAGGAAAAGGGGTGATAAAAAGGAGCGGGAGTGGTGATGATGGTGAGATAGTGAATGGGAGGCGATGATAGACTGGAGAAAGATAGGCCAGATCATGAAGAAGAATAACTACCGCCTGTTGTCCGTTGATCTCTCGCCCATCGATGCTGCGGGACGCGGCAGGCGTGTCAAGCACGATCACGGGACTGGAAGGCGGTGGGACTCAGGGGATGGCGCTAGGACTGATACAGACTAGCCTCAACGTGACCTCGGGACTCACCGCGAAATGCTTGGTTCACGTGATGGGAAACCATGGCTCTCGGCTCCGGGTTCCTGAACCGTTCCGGCTCTGGCTTTCTTAGCTGGCGGCCCGCTGGTGGGACGGGCGATCCTCCCCATATTAAATGTTTAGAGTCATGGCATCGCAGTGGTTATCATCTTCCTCTGACCGCCAGAGAAGCTATCATCATTACTACCTGTACTTATGAGCGATTAGAAAAAGAACCCTCATGGATGAGTTGTGTTCTATCTTATCTAACTATTAGGTATGCCTCAGTAGGAGTGATATCAGTACTTATGCAACAATCTAGTCTAGGTCGTGTCTCAATCTTCGTTCCTGCGCTTTTGTGTGCCTGGCTAGCTGACTACTGCAGGGTTACAGCTGTATCTAGCCGTCAGATGGCCGTCCCCACTTCTCTCTGGTCAATTGGAACATCTTCTTTCCTCTGACAGTCACACAGATAGAGCTCACGGAATCTAAACGGCGGAAGACCTTCGAGCCTGGTTAATGCCGCCTCGCTTGCCTTAATCTTTGCATAGCGGCTAGATGATGCTGTTCCCTGAGCGATAACGGAGTCATGCACAATCACCGCAGCCAGGACTGTGGTAGGCGAGGAGTCCGCTGCAGGCACCTCTCCTGCTTTGAGGCAGTAGTTCAGGCACCCGAAGTCGTTCGTCAGCCGGTTGTGCAGGTGCGTCTGACGCCAAAGTTAGCTGACTCCATTGAAAAATCAAACGAGGATGAAGAATCCTACAGTTGGATGCTTATTGGCAAAGGTGTCATAAATGGACATGTCCTCGAAGTATGGTTTGATGTGCTGACGATAGAATGCCTCGACGACCTCAAAATTGAAATCTGAATCGACGAAAACAGCTCCGAGGTACGCTTCCACCATGTCAGGTAGACACTAACGGAATCACAACGTCAGTACATCGGATACTAGATGGGACCTAATACTATACCTTCGGTGGATCTTTGGTGACTGTCCAAAAATCTTTGGCATCACCGCCTTCCAGCTGTGCAGTCTGTACCTCTTCAGCGTATTCGGTTATCTGACTCTGTAGGGGACCACTGAAATGCTTCAGGTGCTTGTGCAGCCCAACGCTGACCGCAAAGGCCCCAAGAAACTTATTAGATACAACCGCCATCTGCGAGTCATTAGCAAGGTAGAAAGTCTATATGACCTCCAAAATCACAACATACCTTGTGTTCAGTAAGCCATTGTGGGTCACGATCTGGGAACCGAGCAAATAGATCTTCCACACAGGCCATATCGAGCAGTGAGTCCCCCAGAAATTCGAGGCGCTGATAGCAGGGCACATTGGACCATGCAGAAGGCATAGATGGATGAGTAAAAGCGGACCGCAGTAATCTGGGGTAATTGAAATGGTAACCCAGTTTTGCTTCAACTTGTTGAGCTAGATCGATCTCAAACCCATCCGCCTCTTGGACTTGATAAAGAGGCCGAGAATATAGACCCATGTATTCCTTCCAATTCGAAACGTTATGAGTGGCGCTATCAACAAAAGCGGTAACCGCTTTGACTGCCATATCGAACCGGTGCTCGGGACCTCCTGAAAGAAGCGAAGCTCCTATCAATGCCTCGCAGACATCTGCGATAGTCTTCTCTCCAAGGGCGTGTTTAGTCTCAGACTTATCGTGACTTTTGCCTTGAAGTAACTTCAATCCGTCAGGATACCAGGTTCGCCTGGCTACTTATTAGCCATTCGCACCTGTAATGGTAGCAGACGGAAACATACCTGGAGAACCCTCTGCTTCTTATGTACTTATAAAGCGCACTTTTCTTGGCTGTATTGAACAGGTTCTGGTTGCATATCAGCACCATTCTGTTCACATGGTAGTCGAACTCATTGTCATCTGGATTCTGTGCGAATAAGGAGATTGATGTTCCCATCTTCAGGAAACAATCACCGAGAAACTCAAGGCGCTCGTAATTCTTTCCCATTCCTCTTTGGAAATGGATCTGTTCACTACGGTGTTCTTCCGTATTGTCAGAGTCTTTCGTCAACGCTTCTAGAGCATATTCCGTCTCGACAGCAAGCCCCAAGTCTTCACAGCATTCCAGCGAGATGAGATACGCCTCCAGTCTGCTAATGATCGCCGGAAACGATAGACAAGTCGTGGCGACAGAGACAGGTATCTATCGAATATTAGCGATCAATATGGCTGTAAATGATTGCTTGACTTACCGCAGAGATCTTAAGAGCTTCTAGGCAAATAAAACACCTCGTTTCAATATCTCTTTCCTGCTCCGTCATCTTCTCCAGAAGGTTCCGACGTAAACGAACTAGTTCTGCCTTAACAACAGGCTGGTCCCAGGTGCACGTATCAAGAAATCTTGCGCGGGCATTCTTGAATAGGCTCAGAGTATAGTCCATAATACTGCCCATGTGTCTGCGACGAGGCATAAACGCTGGTGGTGGGTCGGAAGGACGAAGTCCGTCTTCGATCGCCATGGTGAAGTATCGATATCTTCCATCCCACTTATCGAAAACGAAACGGTCGAGCAAGTATTCTGCCGGCGCATCCGCAGACCAAGGCAAGTCATCGTTATCCTGAACCACCTTCAGTATATCCCAATCGATCACTGATCTCGGGTCCTCTGATACAGATATGTCCTCATGGCAGCTCGTAATCGGGGCAATCCAATAAGGCGTTGCTGCTGTTTCGTGCTCGTAAGTCTTGTGAAAGACATCACGGAAAACACGAAGTGTGAACGTTGTAAGATGTTCCAGATCGGCATCCCCGATTCGAAGAGCGTCTCTCATAGGTAAAGTCACGATATCTGTTTCGATGTCATCTTCCAGATACAATGGAAACCTTGGGAATATCGGGAGCCTTTCTCGGGTCAAAATAGCTATGCTTTGGTGTTTTCTGCTGAGCTGTTTGGAGGGAAGCATCATGATCACAGTAACATAAAGAGTCTCAGGGATTGTTCCTGACGCTTTCTTCCAGAATGAAGGCTTCGTCAACATGTCATACTGGTTTGTCTTCTTTGAAGTAATAGCCAGCTTTGCATTTCGCATAGCAGGTAATCTTTTGTGGTATATGGAGTTGAACCGATCATCCAACAGGCCATTCTTTCGGAGCAAGCAACATGTGTCAAACGCAGCAGATTGCTTAGCAAGGGACTTTCTGGAAGCAGGTTTTCCAACGAGTCCTCTTACAGGTGATTTCTCCGGTAGAATCACCTCACATACGTAGGCATCTTTGCTTGGTAGCACAATGTACGTAACCTGCGCCGATATATCTTTTTCATATTGCTGCTTAAATTAGCACTTGTTGCACAGGGAGAATGACGGAGCAAGATCTTTACCAAGGAGCTGGCGTAGCGCGATAGTATAGCCAGGGATGAGTGGTAGGTTAACGTAGCGCCGGTATTTTGAATTCTGTACGTCCGTTTCCCAATCTCTTTTTCAAGAATGGAGTCCATGTCAGCACCGTTTCCATGAAGGATACGATCTTCAGGTAATGTCTCGCAGAAATTGCGCATGAGCCCCTGAAAAAAATACAAGTCAACGGCAATCACTGAACCATTAGGATATATTTACCTCAGCATGTCTAACTTCTTCTAGCAGAGTCTCATGCTCAAGGTTATTCTCCTCAACCATATGCGCATACTGTGATAGAATATAGTCAGACATAGTAAACGACAAGGCACGATCAACATACTGTTGAGTTTGTATGTCTAGCGCGGCCTCTACTTTGCACATATTGTATGAGCGTACGATACAAATCGAACCTAGGAATCATCAGTAGTAGAACATCAAAGGTTACTCAGCCTTGAAATTACCTGACAACAAGGTTACAGTCTGGTATATCAAGACCTTCTTCCGCGACGGAAGTGGCCACCTAGTCGGTGTTACTCCGAGAACTTCCGCTCTAATATCTGGAATAGAACACCCACAAGACAGTTGAGTTCTCCTGTTCTGAACTTCGCTAAAGACATGAACTGTTGGCGGAAGGTCGATTTCATCCCTGCGTCGTCGCCAGACCTTACACCTATAAGAATGCCGGGTCGTAGGTGCGTGACGCCGACTGCTGCTAACAAGTCCCCGAGAACCCGGGCAGTGTGACGCTTTTCCACGAATATGATGCATTTTGTACCTGTTGGAAGCTCGAAGTATTTCGAAATCTCATCACAGAGAAGTCGTACCTTCGGGCTTAATTGATGTGAGAGATCCGGGTTGGTGAAGACGTGATTTTTCACTATCTCACACGCTTCTTTGATGCGCTTTTTCTCGTTCTCCAGTCTAGCACGCTTTTTATGACTGTAGTTGTTCATAACGCCTTTGTTGATCTTGCTTTCTAAGCGCGGTAGCACTTCCTCTGCCAACGCATACTTCCAAACCTGGTCGGAGCACCAGCTGCCAAGTTCAGAGCTAGCCTCTAAAGAATACCGAAACGTTTTCTCGAGACAACTGAGGTCGCTAAACCGGGATTTTAGCATCTTGTAGAGCGTCGTTTCAAATGGTTGTTGCAATGGACGGTAGGCCCACACCTCCTCGTTCGGCCGATTTACGCTTTGTCGTAAGAGCGTGAGATTCGATGTTGTTGCTATGCGACTGTCCAGAAGGGTCTCCAACATACTGCACACTATTAGATATTTCCAGTATTCTGGGATGTTGCGAAACTTACGCCGCTGCTTTCGCAATATCACCCTTAGTATCGATAGGCGAAGCTGTCATTCCAAATATCCTGGGTCGATTTTCTGGCTGCTCCTTGAGATAAGAATCCTTGATTATCCTGAGAACAATGTCAGATGAAGCGCATCGAAGCATAGAATGTGGACAAACCTGGCGTAAGGATGATCCTTTTTTGTGTGGTGAGCTTCGTCGAAAATCAACAAATTGATTTGGTTCATTTTGATATGAGAATTTAGAAGACATTGATACACAATCTCCGCTGTACAGACTATCACCATGTTGTTTGAGAAGAGCTCTTCCCATGTCTGTCTGCTCCACATATCTGTTCCCATGGAGCCATATAAATGTGCAACTTTCTGATCGATGTTATTTCGTAGAACAGCGGCCTGTTGGAAGACCAAGGTCACACTATCAACCTAATAATGTTCAGCCTCGACGCTGTGATTAGATACGATGAAGTATACATACTAGGAAAAATGATATCCGGTGAGGATATCCCATTCCTCGATCAACTAGCTCCTGCTGAATGATATGTCTCAATAATAGCACAGCAATCAGTGTTTTGCCAGCACCTAAGCATGATATTAGTCTCTTGGTAGATTTCACCTCAGGAGCTTTATATTACCAGTATCTAGGACGGCGATAGTGTTTTGAGTCTTTGCCCTCTCGAAGAGCTCGATTTGATATTCTCGCGGGTCCGTGATTGTTGCCGCAAAATCTTGTTTTGCTATAAGACTGGCAGTCGAGAGCTGCGCATCAGGAACGGACTTGAGAGCAGCTTTGACATCTTCAGCCGTCACTGCAGTTACATGTTTTGATAATCTAGTGTGTGCACAAACAGGTCAGTCTTTCAAGAGCTATACCATGGTGGAAACGTTGAGGAGCATACAGGTCCTCGAATTTGGCATTCTGAACTCTTCGTTGCTGCTTGATATCATGCTGATTAGACGTCAGACTCTGATCCTCAGATTCTGAATCTGACGAGGCAGGTTCATTGTCTTCAGCAGGACCTAGGGCAGCTGCAACAGGAGTAATCGAAACCTGTGAGCCATTAACTGCTTTGCCAGGTGCCGCATCTGTCGTCGTTAGGCTCTCCATCATGCCATGCTCTTCTGGACGGGAATTCAAGGAAAGGACAAGGAGAGAGATAAGTGGAATATGGGGAAGTGAGATGCTGGTGAAGGAGCACCAAAATGGTGTAAGATAAGAAGTTATGTTGAATGAGGGGCAACAGTAGTCTCCATGGAGAGGGCTACGAACAGAAGGCCAAGGCCTGTGATTATCAATTTTGGAGCAGGCAAATAGAAAGCCAGTGAAAGATCAACAGTCATTCATTGACACGTCTCAAGCGGCTGTTTGCTTGAAAGCGAGGCGCATATCCCCAGCAACCCGGAGAAAGAGGGTGTAGGAGATTACCGCAAATTTCGCAGCCTGCATCCTTACCGCCTACTCTACTTCTAATACGTACATGGGTGCTCTTGAATAAGTAACATGAAGGAATGCCTCGAATCTTCCATGTTTGAAGTTCCTCTAATTTCCATAAACAGATATCGGCGGTTTCGACGAGGCCAAGAGATACTTCGTAGAAAGGCGGAGCCTGGCCCCGCGCACTAAATACTTAAAGCATTTAAGTTGAACCACCATGCTGGTGTCATACCTAGAGCTCACGGTAGATCATTTCACGAACCACCTCTACGCCTTGTCGCAATGGCGGACCAACCCCAGAGTCTCCGGGCACTTTTCGAAGCTGCAAAGGCAAATAAACAGGCGCTCGAATCAGCGACAGAGACGAACACAGATTCCTATCGCAGTGAGGTCAGTGCGGCGATCGCGAAATTCGAAGAATGCCGGCGGGTCATCAGTCAGCTGTCCTTATTCAGTCGCAACGAGTCCTTAGACGATGTCACTACAGGAGACTTACAGTAAGCTAGGCCTTCTGTGCAATCCCCATTGTCGATGGCTAATTTGGTTCTTAGGTACCTGACAGTTGACTATCTTCTCGCCGAACTGCTGCAACGATCCTACAGCTCTGACCGTGAGGCTCTTCTTCGCCGTGCCCTACAGTATTACGAGTCATTTTTAGCGCGCCTGGAAGACTATGATCTGCTATCTCCTAATGACAAGAAACTCTACGAGCGATACGCGGAGAACCCGAAGTCTTTCACATTGGCGCCTATGAACGATGCGGCCGCCCGGAGGGAGGTAAAAGTCAACAGGTTCAGGGAAGAAAAGGAGCTCAAACAAAAACTCGAGGTCGGTCCTAATATCCTTGGTCTCTTGAAGTAGCTTGAGCATATATTGACACCACCTGAAGTACCTCTCCCAGAACCAGAGCCGACTGCAGAACGATGACGATATCCCACGACAGCTTTATTTGGCCGAAATAAGCCTGTACGTTCACCAGACGTTCCAGTCATTGGACATGTTAGTACAGGAGCTCTCGATGCTATCGATGATGCGCAATGCGCCGAAGCCACAGGAGAGCCAGCACAGCGATGATCCCCGAAAGAGGAATGGGGCAGACAAGACAGGATATTCGGAACGACTGGATCCGTCGCTGGCTGAGTTATTACAAAAGGGCAGGGCAGGACCGTTATTGAGCAGAGACGGGAAGCCACTCCAGCCATTTACACTCACTGATCGCAGGACGCAACTTAGACAAGGAGTTTTTAGACCGGGTCACAATTTGCCTACGATGTCTATCGATGAATATCTGGAGGAGGAAAAGAGACGAGGTGGCATAATCGAAGGAGGAGAACAGGCAGCTCCAGAGCCCGATGAGGACAACCTAGATAAAGCCGATGAAGAGACTATGAAAGCAAGGGCATGGGATGAGTTCAAGGAAGAAAATCCAAGGGGCTCCGGAAACACGCTGAACCGAGGATGAACGTGATATGTTCTGAGCATCGAAAATGCCACACCGAGAACATTGCATTTGCGCATATTCCCGGATAGATGAAGCTAAAGCAGAAAGTCCTGTTGCCTTTGTAATGGCTCGTGCGACTGTTGCCTGCCGCCCTGAGAAATTCCTGGAATATCTTTCGCCTGCTATCTCCAACATGAAAGGGTGCGACTCGAGTGAGATCTCCGATCAGTACCTACTTTATCACGCGAAGCAGATCGGGAACAAGAAACTCGTTGGCAGGCCTGAATTAGCATTATAAGAAAGATTGAGATCCGAGGGAACGCACCGGCCAAAGAAATGTTGCCCTGGAGCATATCCTGCTCTTCAAAGCTCGGGAAAGATCGATCGCAGAGAGCAGTCAGTTGGAAGCCACCTGATGCCCAGGAGGGCGCCAGCCTTTGATCAGTCATGTAATTGTCGATAAGGGCTCTAAACAGATATCAATACTTCATCAAAGTAACAGGTGCTGCTCACTGCTTCCCGATCACACCTTTGTTGTAATTGATGGTCGGTTCTTCGATCTTTTTGCCTATGCTGGAGACAGACCATCCCATCGATGTCTATCTGTCGGTGCACACAACGTAGTACGAGGTGATATCCCATGTCATCTACTTTCATGAGATCCTAATCGTAGATGGAACGTATTGGGCTCTTATGGTCTAGATTCGCTATATGACTATGGGATAGATATAAATATGGGCTGAAGAAAGGCGTACTGCTCCTCGTGGCTCTCAAAACCCGAAAAGATGTCATCCATATAGAAGACAGCCATTGTATCCCCTCGTCCCACTCTAAATCTAGAGTCAAGCCAGAAACCTAGATATACATACATCAAAGCTAGGTGTTCAATACAACCATGATTTAGCACCATTAAGGATCTGACACATTGTGCACGCCACTCCGTAGCGGTCTTGAGACGTTGTCTTTCTGAAGAGCCTGCCTCCATAGCGATCTTTCCAAAATTTCCACATCTTTGAGGTGCTTCATCTTACTTTAAAAGTCCCGGTCGAGTGTAATCGCGTCCGCTCTATTGATAGAGATAGATATAGTTCAATATAGTAGAATAAATTGTGTGAGATATTTAGTAACTGGTTCCGGCATTAGCCTCGGCCTCTTCGATAAATGCAGATGGGACGTTGTCTGCCCAGAGATGGATGCCCCGCTTTCATTGAGAAGGCTCGTTATAGTTTAATCCCGAACCCTTTTAACACTGTCTCTTAGGGTATATAAGTTGTCGTCCACGTAATTGTCGACAGGGAACTCTTCGACCGATGTTCATTAGTCTATGTCAAAGAAAGAAACAATAGGTACTGCTTACTTCTTCCCATGTGATGCCTTTGCCGTAGTCGATCGGAGACTCCTCGACTCGTTGCCCATTCTGAAAACAGACTGTCTCGTTGGGGATAATCTCGTCCGGAGGAAACTGCTGGTGCCACGCTATACATAGCGGCCTCTACATTGGCTTTTTGCAGAGTATGTCGGTAGCGCTCGTACATCACTTGTAGCTCCGTGACGCGTATAATTATTTATACAAAAATCAAATTAAAAAAAATGTAATATTTTATAAAAAATGAGAATTTTTAAAAGTCATTCACGGCGCTCCGCACGCGTCAATGGCCACTTGAATTCGATGTCCAAGGGCGGCCCAAACGCGGACTCCTCTCGGGCTCGCTGCTTCCAGGATCAGATCAGCACCTTTATGGGCAAGCTCCCTAGGAATCTTGAGAAAAGGTCTTAGCTTCTTGAACTGAGTGGGAGTACCATAAATGTCGACATGCTCACCTGGTAAATTTGAAGTTAAATATTGCCTACCCCGTAGGTAAATTTTCTTTAATTATTGTTGGATGTATTCCAACTATATAAATACATTCAACTATTTGTTGTTCATTATTTATTCTTGCGAGCCAAGTGGAAAATGCGTAGTTGTTGGGAATTGGGGGCTTAGAGATGGACGGTCCGCTTTTATATTGAGACGACCGGTCATAGTTTGATTACAATTAACATATTTTTTGAGTGAAGTAACTCCGAGTCCCGCTTGGGATTGATAGCTGCCTTAGTGATGGGAACTGTTTTGAAGTATTGCATTTTGCGCAGGTAATTCGAATATTCACAGTCTAATCACAAATAATTTTTACGTGAAGTGACATCGGGTCCCACCCCAGTATGATAACTCCATTCCGATATACTCTAAATCTGGCCATGAAAGGGTATCATCCATATAGATGTGAACCTATTTTTCTCCCCTGGAAGTCTCGAGAGGGCCCGCATCTCGTGAACATCCAGTCATAGTTAGGATAATGGTCTATTTCAGAAAATCCCGTCAAATGGATCCCTCATGATGTCTGCTTATTTTGTTGAATAACTTGAAGAATCAAGTCCGCTCCTTTGGAGACAAGCTCCTTAGCAACTTGCACACCAAAGGCCTCGGCTTCCTCTGGTGAATTGACATCACCGTCGATCTCCACGTTGGAGCTCTCCTTGCCGTCTACGCTGACAACAATAGAACGCATCCTCAGTTTCTGTGCTCCATCAGATCCTTGAACCCATTCCGTTTCAACGCCCAATGGCGCACTGCATCCGCCTTCCAAGGTCTTAAGCAGGCTTCTCTCAGCCAAGCAGGCAAGAGTTGTCTGCCTATGTCCGATCTTGTTCAGCATTTCAATCACAGTTTGGTCGTCCTTGCGAATTTCAATGCCCAGGGCACCCTGTCCAACGGCATAGAGCATCTCGCCATTCTTCGAATCGAGGTACTGCGTGATGCGGTTCCCCAGGCCCAGACGTAAAAGACCTGCAGCGGCAAGGATCAGACAAGTGAATGGACTGTCTTCAGCATCGAGTTTAGATAGTCGTGTGCCAATATTTCCTCGGACATCGAGGACTTTCAAGTGAGGGTATTTCCTAGCAAGTTGCGCGGTCCTTCGTATCGACGACGTTCCCACAACGGAGCCTGCAGGTAGTTCTGAAAGCGTCTTAGGGGGGAGTCCCTGCTTCATAACTAAAACGTCTCTCGAGTCCTCTCGCTCCATAACGGCGCCAAGTGCGCAAGTGGGAGGAAGAAGCGTAGGGACATCTAGATAACGGAGGTTTTTCCAAATTAGAAACACTAATGGGTGTAAAATTAGTATGAGTATCAGGTACCTTTCAGAGAATGGACGATGAGGTCGAGGTGCCCTGCAAGCATCAAGTCCTCGAGCTCCTGCGTCCAAAGGTTCTTTGTGGTGAACTCTCGGAGTGCAATCTTTGTATTTTGGTCGCCTGCCGTCTCCTTGGAGTGGATCTCGAATTCGTACTCCGGCCATGCCTTTTTTAATGCATCCAGGACGATGTCCGTCTGAAGTAGCGCCAATTTGGACTTGCGCGTGCCAATGTTGAACTTCTTCTTGGACGATCCCCTCTCGGTGGGGGGCACCGTAGTAGGCGGGGCAGAGGCCATTGCAGAAGATCAACCCAAGCAGACAGGGATGCTGCTCGTAGGGACGCGGTGAAGAATGGATATCGCGGATCAAGTATATCTCTTCTTGAAAGCTTAACGGGCAAAAGAAGGTTAGTGAACAGTATTAGTAGTATCTGACTGCTGAGGGACTTAATCCGCGACAAAGTGTTAGTTAACTAGTGCATCTGGCGGGCGCCCGGATTCCACGAAACTCCGAAGATGGCGAGAGATCACGGGACACAGATGAAGTATTGCCTATCTAAGGAAGTAGCCGATAAGTTACCGCCACATCAGGAGCCAGCAGAGCACATCCTCTATTATTATTACTGTATGGTACAAGCCCTGGTAAGGCGCAAGTGAGAAACATCCAGAAGATAGCAACTGTAGCTCAGACCTCTCGATCTGCATCTGAAGACTGTCGTGTCAAACTGTGCCAGGTCAGATCTCCAATTATCACTGCTTTATCTCCAACTACTGACGTAGAGATCCTAACCTCGGCATCGGAACCGGGGCTGATCATCGCTGTGACTCCCCAGCTTTCGGGCGCCGTTGGCTCTCGTGTCGGTTCTGGAACGTCTCCCCAAGTCAACCCCCGATGAGAGTATATTAACCCTTTGGTTCCCCTCACGGCGTCGTGCCGTACTGCCATTATTCCATCAAATTCCGGGGCGTTCTGAGCCCATTCCACCCCAGAGCTCTTTATCATAGACCGCTTGAACGCTGTGCCATCTTAGTTCCTACCCACGCATCGCCATAGCCAACGATGGGTTCCAGTAACGGCAAGACGACGAGACTCCCTCTCATCCCCTTGCCCAAGGACTCTGTTCTATTACCAGGTGTCACTCTGCGCATCCCTCTGACCAACCGTCCGGACATCTCCAACCTGCTATCTTCTTATCTGAACCGGACAACCGCTGTGAAACGGGAGGGGAACTCGATCGCACTTGGCTGTGTTCCTTTGAGCTCGCCATACCTGAGCAAAGATGGAAGACATTTAATAGAGAATGGGGCCTCTGAACACTCTCAGAAGCCTGAATACGAGGCTGTTGACCCTGGTCAGGCCAGAAAGGAGGATCTGTTCACCTATGGCACCGTGGCCAAGGTGATCGGTGTGCAGCGGCGTGTTTATGCCGATCCATACCTCTTGGTCGAAGGCGTTCGGAGATTTACGGTCGCAAAGGTCCTAAAGGAAAGACCCTTTATGGAAGGTGAAATTATTCTGCATGATGAGCCAGGTAAGTCTTAGCATGTGTACGCTAGACCGACATCTCGTCACACACTAACAGTGCTCTGCTGCAGTTCCGTCACCGAAAGACAACGAAGTACCAGAACTATTCAAGCAGTTGAAACAACTTTCGCGAGAACTGCTCACGTTGTTAAGACTTTCTTCTCTCTTACCTTCTTCGTCGACGGGTTTGTCCCCGATCATCGCGCGACGCTTCGAGGTCTTTATTTCGAAAAAAGATGTTACGCAGGCAGGTAGCCTTGCCGATTTCATGGCAGATATGGTGGAGGCTAGCTTCGAAGAGAAACTGCGCGTCCTTGCGGCCCTGGATCTCAAATACAGACTGGAGAGGGTAGTGGAGCTGCTGAGCAGGCAGGTCCAGTCCATCAAAAACACTGTTAAAATCACCTCCATCACGTCCACCAGCTTCCCGCCAAATTCCGGTATGGATATCTCCCAGGACCCCCGACAGCGCGAGCTGCTTGCTAGGCGTGCGCTAGCAGGCCTCAGCGGGCTGGCTCCTCCGGGAATGGCTGGCAGAGGCGATGATTCGGACGATAAAGAGCCAAACGAGATTGATGAGCTGCAACAAAAGCTTGACGAGGCACAATTGAGCCCAGAGGCTCGAAAGGTCGCCGATAGGGAGCTCAAGCGACTACGGAAGATGAACCCGGTCAACGCTGAGTACGGGGTCTGCAGAACTTACCTTGAGAATCTCGCGGAGATTCCATGGACCAAGGTCACTGAAGATCAGCTGGGTACAGAGACACTCCAAAGAGCTAGAAAGCAACTTGATGATGACCACTATGGCCTCGAAGGGATTAAGAAGCGCCTCCTTGAATATCTTGCAGTGCTTAAGCTGAAACAGTCCATGAATAAGGATGTGGAAAGTCAGATCGCAGATATCACTGCAGAGCTCAATAATTCAGCTGCTGATGGAGCCAAGAACAAGGATGCCGTTCCGGAAGCCGATAGAGATGCACTTGAAACTAAATTGCAGCTACTGAAGTCGAAGCGCATGGTGGACAAGTCTCCAATTCTTCTGCTAGTCGGCCCCCCTGGAACCGGTAAAACCAGTCTTGCCAGATCTGTTGCCGCATCTCTGGGTCGTAAATTCCACAGGATCTCTCTCGGAGGTGTCAGAGACGAGGCTGAAATCCGGGGACATCGAAGAACGTATGTCGCAGCGATGCCCGGTTTGATTGTCAATGGGTTGAAGAAGGTTGGGGTTGCCAACCCAGTCTTCTTGCTCGATGAGATAGACAAAGTCGGAGGCTCGAACTTCCATGGTGACCCCTCAGCAGCCATGCTCGAAGTCCTTGACCCAGAACAGAATCACAGCTTTTCGGACCACTATATCAACATCCCTATCGACCTGAGCAAGGTTCTCTTTATCGCAACGGCTAATTCGCTGGATACTATCCCGCCACCGCTGCTGGATCGAATGGAGACCATCGGCCTGTCTGGTTACACCACAGTTGAGAAGAGACACATTGCCAGACGACATCTCATCCCGAAGCAGATTCGAACTAACGGACTTTCTGAAGGTTTGGTTGAGATGTCTGATGAAGTTGTTGAGAAGATAATCACTTGCTACACGCGGGAGTCTGGCGTGCGTAACCTGGAACGCGAAATCGGTTCAGTGTGTCGCTACAAGGCCGTCCAGTATGCAGATGCCAAAGACGCAGGGAAACCAGAAACTTATAACCCAACTGTGACGGTCGATGACCTGGAAGAGATCCTAGGCATCGAGCGGTACGATGAAGAGATAGCTGAGAAAGAGGCTCGTCCAGGGATTGTTACTGGTCTCGTGGCCTACTCCACTGGTGGTCAGGGCAGCATCTTGTTCATCGAGGTGGCCGACATGCCTGGAAATGGCCGTGTGCAGCTAACTGGAAAGCTTGGTGATGTCTTGAAAGAGTCGGTCGAAGTTGCGTTGACATGGGTTAAGGCTCACTCTTGCGAACTTGGTCTGACCCAGGACCCCAATGAGGACATCATGAAGAATCGCAGCCTGCACGTCCACTGCCCATCTGGCGCGATCCCCAAGGACGGGCCTTCCGCCGGCCTCGCTCATACGATTGCGTTGATTTCGCTGTTTACTGGCAAGGCTGTGCCTCCCCAGATTGCCATGACTGGCGAAGTCTCTCTTAGAGGAAGAGTCATGCCCGTCGGAGGTATCAAGGAGAAGCTCATTGGTGCTCTGCGCGCTGGCGTGAAGACCGTCCTCCTACCGCAGCACAACCATAAGGAAGTCAAAGAGGTTCCGCAGGAGGTCAAGGATGGTCTGGAAATAATCTACGTCAAGTAAGTCGCCCAATATTTATCCTATCCCTCGATGAATCGTCATACTAACACCCAAACAGACATATCTGGGAAGCGATTAGGCACATTTGGCCCGAAGCCCACTGGCCAGGTCAGCACCACATGAACATGTTCGAGAGCAGACTATAAATGCGGAGCATCGCACATGGCTCCCGCATACGATAACACGCAAGTTGTATATAATGGAAGCGTTGTTGGAGTGGTTGTTGTCGAAGCTTGATTCCTTTCAAATTGTTGGCTGTTTCGATTAGCTTTGGATTTGCCCTAACGTTATATACTTTGACACGTCTATATTCCGTGTAAATCAGCATTATTTCATTACACCAGAAGCGAGATTGATAATATAATTTTCCTTGATTCTTCCGCAATAACTGCATGATAGATGAAATCCTATTCGTTGACTTATCGAGTCTATAATCTTTGCAGTAAAAGTAAAATCCAAACTCGAAAAAGAGAAATCGGTAAAATGATGATACCAGGTCCGTACATCGCCGCGCCAGGCAATTTTTATACTACAGCACAAACCATATGATACAATGACAGTAAAACAACCAGAGGTAGTTAAGACCAAGGGAGAGAAGAAGAACAAAGCGCCGAAATCAAGTTAAAGCTCTTCATGACCTTTTCGAGGATCCCTTACCGGTCGGGATGGCTGGTCGGTCGTAGTTCAGGCCCAGAGCCTGCCAGGTTGGTCTCCATGTCTGTTTACCCTCCAGCAGGTCCTTAGCCTGTTTCTCGAATGCCTCTCGCTCGGGCTTATTCGGTTCCATGGCGGACTGGGGGTCGTTCTTAGATTGCATGTCTTTCTGGTACTGGGCGGCCTTGTAGAATTGGTCCTTTTCCCACCTATACAAAGCCAAAAAGAAAGCAAGTTAGCACTCGACTCCTTCATGGGAAATGGGGAAGGAAAGAAAAGAAAAGGTCCACATACGGCGCCATATCCTTCGGCGGCTCAGGCCACACGAACGGCTCCGTCATCTCAACAGTCATCTTCTTCTTCGCCTGGGGTCTTCTCAGACGGCCATATCCGTGTTTGCCATCCTTCCTCATTCTTGTCACCTTCTGCTGCTCGACGAAACTGCGCACGCTGAGCACCTTAACTCCGTACGCGCGCTGGAGGTAATCGCGAATGTCGAGCTTGTTGAAATGGAGCGGGACGTAGAAAGATGCATATCGAGGTGGGAGGAAGGGTGTGCGGATGAGAGCGACGGTGAAATCAGGTCTGTAAGAAAGATGACAGCGGATTAGCATCCATGCATACGTATTTATATGAATCGGACGCACGATATCTCCACAGAAAGCGAGATCTTTCATTGAAATTGCAATCTTCCGGGAAAGATACAATCGCTTTTGGCAGGTCATCGTAGGGAAAACGTACAGAAATACTTGCTTCCGCATATGCAGCGGTGCCGATGGAGGAAGCCAGCCAGCCGGCTTCTTGGGGAACTTGGAGAACTTGCGGACCATCTTGTCGCAATTCCTCTGGTATCAATGAATAGAAAGAAGAATTTGGACAAGTTCCAGATGTGGGATAAGGTGAAGTCGTCGGCGTCGTCTTTCGGATGATCCGCTCCGCGGGACTTTTTGGTGTTGAATAGAGAAAGTTGCGCGTTTGGCCGCACCGCTTGCCGTACTACTTAAGTATCAAGTGGCTGTCTCTTGTGCTCGGACTTTAACTATGTCTGAATTCAACCTCGATTTTGCTCGTCTTTCCTTCAACCTATAAACAAATATTTCCGACTGAAAAGTTAAATGAGATATGAAAAAATGGGATTTCAACAGAATAGAACCATCAATTATGGATATCACGGTTTCAGATAAACGCTACTCTTGTCAACAGGCTTACAATACTAGAGCCACTCGAGATCCCTTGTATCCCACCTACAGGAGTACTATGCAGTCCCCATATCATGCCAAATTCATACACAGATGTTGCTCACATGCAGGGATTGTAATTCCATCAAGAGGCGATTGTATTAGTTCAGAGGACCCGTCAGCTTAACAGAGAGAGAGGTCTGGTTATGGAGGTTTGGTCATGAAAATAAAATATGAAATACCCTATGCTTCTAGCGGAGGTTTTGATACATGCAGGTCTTCTAGTTTGCGGGCACTTTCGTTGACTTCGTCTGCTTGGTTTTCTGATCGCTCTTCTTCGTTGTCATCATCTGACCCCGACTGTTCTTCCTCCTCATCGCCATCCTCATCCTCATCTTCTCTAGGGGCACCGGCGTCCCCATCAACTCCAACCTCCTTCATGTAGGCTTCGAGCTCCCGTGCCATCTTTCTCGAGAATCCTGATGCTTCAACCTCGACATCTAGTCTCTTCCCTGGGTTCTCAACGAGTTGCTTCCTCGCATCAGCGAAGAATGGGCCTGGTACGTCACTCGTGAAGTGAAATTTCCGCTGGAAGAATCGTTTAATACAGTTCACGTCGCGATCAAAGTACATCTCCGCGTTCGGATGGTCAACGGAGATCATTTGTGGGAAGTCGATGATGATCGGGACCAGCCTGATACTTTCATCGTTCTCTTCAGATTCTCGCCCTTTGCCCTTCGCATCTGGATCCTCTTCCTCCTTGATGAGAATGTTAAATTCGTTGAAGTCACCGTGAATCAGGCCGTAGCGTGCCAGCTGTAGGATCATATCCATGAGCTCCGAGTATAGTTCCGCCGGCCTCGGGACCTTCGAGATCTGTCGTAGAGGGAAGGCATCGATAAGACTCATGACAATAGTATGTCGGTTCTGTGCAATCGGTTCGGGAACCGGGAATCCGTTCTCTCTGAGAGCCTTCATGAAGGCGAACTCCTTCATTGCCGCCAGTCGCGACATGTACATCCATGACCCCGTGCTCCGGTTCCGCAGATAATCTCTGTTGTTCTTGACTGTTCGAAACGATATACGTCCCAGGCGGTGGATTTTCAGAATCCTCTGCTCTCCAGATGAGTGTGCGACAACTATAATATCTGATTCCTTTCCGACGCCGATTCGGTTGCCGACAGAATAGACGCTCTTATTTTTCTTATGCGTGTTCAAGGCGAGGTAGTCGAGACCTCCGTAGGTGAGTCTGTAGCCATCATCTAAATCGCAAAGGTAAGTCAGCTACTACCAGCAAAAAGTATTACACAAATATCTCATCCACGTACATTTGGCATTCTTGACCTTTGCGATCAAATTAACCTTCGCCAACGTCGAAATGGACTTGTGAACTCCACTACCACCACGAAGACCCGATAGTTGCACAATCAACTGCGTAGGAACAACCTCATGATTTCTGCTTCCGGCTTCAACCTACAAAATCCTTGTTAGCCGTCAGATAACTAGATCGCGCAAGTAAATGACTGCGGGGTCTGGAGGGGCATACCCCAGCTAGCACTCGGAAGTCCTCTGAGCTGAGGTATCGCATCGCCTTCGGATCGAGCTTCATGGCTGCTTTCTGGGACTTCTATCGACCAGAAAAACCGTTTAATTGAAATGCACACTGCGTGCTGACTGTAGGGTTGATTCTCTATCGACTTGCTACCTTGCGGATAGGCGCAAGAAAAAGTTATGGATACACCTAGCCCTAAGCCCTAACTTCCGCATATAGAAGTTCCAACCTCTAGATAACGATAAGAAACAGGTTTCTACGTTAGGTGAAGTTATCATAGTATTCAACATTCTCTTTCGCCGTATTCTTTCAGATAAAGTCTATTTGCAGATATAGACCGCATCTCTACCTAGACTTTCGATGGGAGAGATCCAGTTCTCCAGCTATTGCAGTGTACATACAATCGATCAATGCCGGGGCTACACTACTGAGAGCAGTAAGAGAATAAGGTGCATTCGAAATTTCGCGACTGTTCCTATTACATGAGACATGACCATAACCGAGAACCATTTTGTTCCCTGATCCGCCGACCGCCCTCAAACATCGATCCAAGAAATGCCAGTGCCTGGACACTTTACGCTGAGGCTTCCCACTCTGGATTCTGCATAGTAGATCAGCAACCGTTCAGACACTATAGCGTTTATAAACATACCTTTCGCAAGATTACTAATCCTTCCAGAGTGCTGCTGAGCGAGATGTACTCCTCATCTTCCAACTCGGCTCGCTCACCGTATGCCAAGAGCACCGGAGTGCTCTGTGTCTGCCATCCGGTGATGGTCTTGGGTCGACCGGCCTGAGCGACGACATCGACGGCCTGTCCAACTCTGACGTTGACGGTCAAGGGCTGCAGGTTCTCATCAAGAGTAACCAGGAATCGTGGGTACATGGCTGTGATGAGGAAGTAGAGTAGGTAATGGTGTTCCGCGAGGACAAACTGCTTGGCATCAATCATGGCAACCAAGACAGTGAGGAGCCCAGCAGCCGCTACTCGGGAAAGCACTTGACGGTCGGTGTGGAAAGGGTTAACTGTGAGAGTACCCTTGCCCATGTGCAGAAGACCCTGAGCAATGCGGACCATAAATAGCGAGTTCTGGTCACGGTGGTAGTAGCTTGCCAGCTGTCTCAGCAGTTGAGCCAAGCGAGCGTTGTTCGTTCCGGCACCAAGGAGACCCATAGCAAAGATGGCGTTGATGGCGACGTCGTTGTCGGTGTCGTGACTGTATCGGGATAGAGTGTCATAGACCTTCATTTGAGGATTGCTGGGGCTGATCAGACCCATTGCAAGGGGCACTGCCTTTCGGATATTGCTGGCACCGTAGTGCATGAGATGGCCGAACTGGCGCAGGATCATATCCTGACCGACCTCCTCTCCCATTGCAATGAGCGATAGACCCAGAACAGCATATGACTGCACAAGCTCATCACCCTTGCTCTCCTCCTTCTCCTCAATGAATTCGTTGCAGATGTGGAGGAGTTCCTGCAGCTTCAGCACAGTGCCCGTTCCAGCCCAGGCACAGACAGAAGCGAGGACGGATGTTGGCTTGGCCATAGGGTGATCGACCGCTTTGAGGATATCCAGGATGACATCCACCTCCTCCTGCTTTCCGAAGTACAGAAGCGCCAGACCAAGGGCCATGAATCTGGTCCACTTGTCCTTGAGATGCTTCTGTCGTTCTTCATCCATCAATGTAGTAGCGATCGCTTCACTGACTTGGTGGTTCGAAGATCCGACGAAGATCAGACCTAATGAGACGGCAGCCATTGCTGATAGCTGCATATCTAGAGAGACGTCTTCCACAATGGGTAGTAGAATATCGAGAAGCTCTTCCTTGTTGGATCCAGCATACGATAGACCCAGACCCATGATGGAGGCCACTCTCATCGGGACGCTCTTGTTCTCAAGGTTGTCCGGATCACTCAGAAGGGCCAAAGCAGGATCCGAGTCTATCCTGACACCGGAGTTAAGAATACCAATGGCAAGAAGAGCTCCCGCTTTGATCTGGTCTTCCTGAGCATAGGTGAATTTGTCGATCTTGCCCAGGCCCTCTTCAACATCCCTGTGCAGGAGCATACCCATAGATGCCGTCGTCGACATCATACCATCATCCTTTGTTTTCCACACCCAAGGGCCCTTGTCGCCTTCGACCAGCATCATCTTATCATTGCCAAAACCAGCGTTGGCGAACGAGTTGACGAAAGCACTGGCAAGGTTATGCCTGGCAGAGTCGACGTTCGTCAGACCGGCTCCCCGGCTGCTCTCCAAATGTGTCTTGTAAATGTCTTCCGGCATCTTCGGGTCAAGGATGTTGAGTTCCTTTGCCAAAGCCTGGAAGTGGTTCGGGATTTGGGTGTTGTTAAGACAGTCGAGCAGGTCTTGGTCTTCTTCATCCTCAGGCAGATCAAGCCAAATTTGCTGTCGGGCAACGAGGAAAGCCAGCTGCTTCTTGAGTGCCTTATCATCGGTAGCACTGAAATCCTGCTTAATGAGATCGATATCATTAAGACGGATAGCAATAACCATGGCTTGAGCTAGCTTGTTGTAGCGGATGTAGATATCGTGAGCTGTTCGGAGGAATTGCTGATCTTCAGGGTACGTCAACAAGTTGACCATGCTGACCATATACAAACACACTCTGGAGTATGTGTTCTCGTCCAGGAACCGAGGGATCTCCTCGATCATCTCCAGCTCGCTTAGAAGATCAACCGCATCAGCCTCGGCGTTGTGACTCAGGAAGTAGGGAACGAGGGATAGAGCAAGATCTGTGAGGTCCTGGAAATCTTTCTCGTCCGTCAACCGATTCTGGTACTCTTGCCCGATCTCCAGCGCTAGGTGTCTAATGTATTCATGACCCCAGGAGCCAAGGTCCTCTGATGTAGTAAGAAGGCGCCACTTCAGCGTCTCGAGCTTGTCCTCATCTCCGTATGTCATACCCAGTACCGACAACATATCGGCCAGCGAATCCTACAAAATCTTTAGCACCAATCTAGTGTCTTCCGAATAGTTAACAAACACCGTACCTTATCAGGTCCTGCTTCCCATTTGTCGTACAGTGCCGTAAGATCTTCATAGTGTGGTCTAAGGAACTTAAGTGGCTTTGGAACGGCAGTCATAGACGAGGTAGACGTCTTGATGAACGTTTTGATGGCATCCAAGGCCGGTCGGTAGAGAGAGGTATCTTGCTCCTAATATCGAGGGATGATTAATGACGTCTCCCGCACAACTCATTGACGAGTCAACCCACCTTTAGTCTCTCAACGAGCATCTCCAGCTCGCTCTTGAGCTGCTGATCTTCCTCGCTCAGTTCCTCTGCAAACCATCGAGTTAGCGCTCTGTCACCCACAGCATGGAACCGCGGAGGCAAACAAGCAGTGCTTTGCATCTATGCTTGCTTGCTCCCATGCTCTCTTACCTTCCTTGGGTTCTTCATCCTTCTTTCCATTCGCCTTCGCCTTCTCATCCTTCACATTCTTCGCATCTCCGTTCAACTCTCGGACATCTTCGACCTTGCCCTTGCCTTTGTTTGCGGCACTCTGCCGCTCGCCTTCCTTCGCCATTCCGAGAGACTGGGACGGGTATCTGGCCAGTAAGGCCGTGGGCGATCAACAGATGTGGCGGTAGGTATGGGGGTGAGAAAATCCAGCAGATGCCAAGCTATAACCGGACGGACCTGGCACTGCGCACGAGAGAGGTATCGGGGGCGTGTATGAGCTTGGGATGTGAGGCGTCTGGAGCTTTCGTTGCTGTCCAAGGCGATGCAGGCGCTCCGGTGGAGCTCCCGCTACGTCGGCTTATGTAAGTCGGTTTTCAGCTCAGCGCCAAGAACTCCATCCAGGCAGTCAACAGCGTCGTCATCCAGAAACCGAGTATTTACAAATATTGCTGAGATGTTCAAATCGTCTATAAATCATGGTCCCTGGTTTTATGAGCCGCAGAATATTTTGGTTCTGTCCTTATGGAAGTCTAAACACGAGCACCTACATCTTGGGTATCCGACCAAAACCAAAGAGAAACTATTGGTCTACGTGAATAAAACTAGGAAAATCATTCAAGAGGAATAACGCCACGTTAGGTATTACTGGTATATATAGCAGTACAGACCCTGCTGCCAAAAGCCGCCCAAAACGCCATACCTGTAGACCGATACTGATAGTACAACTAATACCGTACAAATGCACCCCGATCAAAATCCAAAACACGCCACCAGTGATATCAAAGACAAAACAAGTCCTCCATTTTACTGATGCTGCCTGCCCCATCTGATGTTTTGCAGCCTCCGACCTTGGTTCTGAATTCTCGTGCAAATTCAGCCGTTCTCTGCTGGATGCTCTGTTCTGACAGCTTCTCGCCATTGTAGGATAATAGAGGCAGTGCTTCGAGCTCCGGTAAGTGTTCCGGAAACTGTTGAAGAAGAGTCTTAACAGTCGAGCCAGGGAAGAGAGGTCTTTCTATAGACCCCAGCTCCAAATCAGAGCTGGGAGAAAGAACTTGTGACGGGTCTTCAATTGTCTCCTTGTCAACCTCTGCGCCTGACGAGTCAGATGCCATGAACTCTTCCGGAGGGTGATATAGCTCATTATGCACTGTCGCCAACGAGGTCGGCGTCCTTGCCGGAAAGGATGGATAGAGCATATAATAGCCCCTAGCGCGCATAAACTCAAGGACGTTTTCCATAAAGGCAGGGTATTTCTTGGATATAAGCCTTGGTGACATATCATGGGAACCACCTGGGGCGCTAAAACGGTGAGATAGGAAAGAGTGGAACTCAGCCCATTTGTCGCCGAAATAGAGTGCAGCATTACTGTTCGGAACTTGCCAGAGGAAGAAAGGGGACAGCTCTCCATTGTGGCTTTCCGGCGTGTCCACAAGACCCGAAGGTGGACTGAAGGGTTCGTCATCAGTTGGCCTGGACGACGGAAGTTCAAGACTCATCCCCAGCAGCTCAGTTGACACGTTCACGGCCGAAACAGAATGTTTATACTTAAGAGCTGTATACTTCAGAAAGTGGAAGAAGGAGGGCGACAGCTCGGTCTGCGGCGAGAGAACGAGGACGTGGGTCATATTCGGATCTCTTGGATAGAAGGCCTCGACAGTTCGAATAGAGGAGATTTCCGGTGTCATATGCTGGGATGGAATACGGCGGCGAAGAGTGACCTTACTGGATGACTGAGGAGGCCATTTTGTATTTTGTAAGAAACGTAGTAACTCCGGGTCAACGCGCGGAGGCAATTCGATGGTCAAACTAGGGACAGAGTCAAGATAGTCAGCTCCTTCGAGCGACTTAAGGAGTCTGATCAACGACCCCGACGATTCCGACGGCGCATGAACCAGCATTTCAATCTGAAGCTTATTCCAGACTTCAGCGCGATATGTCAGTCAACAGCATCTATCAAAGAAAAAGCAGGGTTGAACATTCGTACCTTTCAAGGAGTTGCTGTCTAATTGTGACAGCCAGATCAAATCCGCCGCAGGACGCGGAAGAGAAATGTGTGACAGCCCTGTTTCCTCTGTCTTTTGTCTTATCGGTTCCCAAAAGAACGACTCCTCGCGGGGTTTGCCATGCGTTATCACGACCTGCGGATTTATGTACGCTCGGATATAACCCAGTCCGGACCTGACTGCCCTCTCCATGCGAGGCCCGGTTGACCATGGAGCGTAATCAGGGCGCGCATCTGCATGTCAAGCAAGTAAGTATATATGACGACCACGCAGCCATTCTGAACCGGAACTATAGCATACCGTGCCATTGCATCGGGCAGTCCTCGTCACTAATCCCATTGACTCTCTGGATCCCCTGTATAGACACATCATCCCTCCCCATGAGCGCAAAGTGCACATCGTTCGTACCCTGACGGGCCATCTCGCACGCAAGTGGTAGAAGGTCCGCAACGCTCTTCAGATCTGCGCCAGCAAAGAGTACAGCGCGACTATGTTCTCGACGATAGCTTGATGGCCAGTTGGGACGCAGCGATCTGGCAAGCGTGAAAAACCTGATTTTGCCTTCATAGTAATATTTATCATTGTTTTTCTCATCGTCTTCCTGAATTGGAGGAGGCTGATGCGGGTTGACGCCTTGAGGCATCGAGCCTAACGACGACTGAAGAGTCCCGCCCTTCTGTCGCAGTCGCGCCAATTCTGGATTATATCGTTCGACAGCGGGTCTCAAATCGGTGGGCATATTCTTGAAGAATAGATAGAGCAGGTAGAAACCCACGAGGGCCAGCACGATGCGCCGCCGCCGGGGAGCTTTCCATGCAGGAAGAAGGGAGGGAGCTCCTGTGCGTCCAGCAGGTCGATGGTCGTCATCTTTCTTCCCCAGCTCCTCGTCGGCCGCGAAGGCTCTCCTGGAGATGCGCATGGTGGCTGCATATGAGGGACTCCTCCTAGGGAGCTCTAGTCATGAGCTGTCGCATCCGCGGTCTCGACGTTGCACCGTGCGCTAAGTAAAGTAACTGGAGCTTGACGGTTGCTTGCGGGGGAGCTTGTCAGCCCATCGGGATCAGCAGCCGCAGAAGGCGATTCTGCGGCAGCCACCATTTCCTCCACCGCCCATACTAGCTTAACTCGTGCATCGTCGTTGACAGCAGACTCCATGCCAGCCTTATGGCCACGCTAAGTGGTTCCTGGGAACCTAGTAAAGAGATTTAAGAACGACCTAGAACCTGTTGTTCTCATCCAGCTTGCATGAAACGTGATATAGCGGCGGCATGACGGCCTAAGGCTGCTTCAGTCTTTCATCAACATCGGAAAACAGAACAATACCTCTTTCGAGACGATGGCTGATGAAATGGAAATTGTCGAGGCTGAGCCTCGTGGAACCAAAAGATCAGCAAATGAGGCTGGTCTTCCAGAAGCCCCAAGGAGGATCCGGGTTAGTAGTTGCATTTTGTCTATTACCAAACAACATGCCGTAACTGAACTCCAGACAGGCGTTGGATCCCGATGTGGTGAATAAGATCGCTGCGGGAGAGATCATCGTTGCTCCTATGCACGCTCTGAAGGAGTTGATTGAGAACGCTGTTGATGCCGGTTCCACCTCCATCGAGATCCTGGTCAAAGACGGGGGCCTCAAGCTTCTTCAGATTACAGACAACGGCAACGGCATAGATGTAAGGAAACCCGCAAAATATTCACAGGCATGAAGCATACATAAATGGACAGATTACTGACTTCCACCGCAGCGAGATGATCTTCCTATACTCTGTGAAAGATTCACGACATCCAAATTGAAGGCCTTTGAGGACCTCTCTTCTATAGGAACGTATGGGTTCCGTGGCGAAGCATTGGCGAGTATCAGCCATATCGCCCACCTCACGGTAACCACCAAGACTGCCAACTCTAGCTGTGCGTGGAGAGCACACTACAGTGATGGGAAGCTCGTTCCTGCAAAGCCAGGGCAGAGTGCCGAGCCCAGGGCAACTGCTGGAAGAGGCGGCACTCAAATCACAGTACGTGCATATTACCCAACTTTCCATTTGCATATAGCACAGCAATCTGATAACAGGCACAGGTAGAAGACCTATTTTACAACGTCCCAACCCGCCGTCGAGCGTTTCGATCAGCTAGTGAAGAATACGCTAAGATCCTCGATGTCGTGGGACGGTACGCTGTCCATTGCACTGGCGTGGCCTTCTCATGCAAGAAGCACGGTGATTCAGGAGCGAGCATTTCCACTGCTGCAAATGCAACCACCATAGACCGCATCCGTCAGATCCACGGCAGTGCCGTAGCCAACGAACTCGTGGACTTCAGCATCGACGACAAGAAATGGGGTTTCCGAGCAAGTGGCCTCGTCACGAATGCGAACTACCATGTCAAGCGAACAGTCATTTTACTCTTCATCAATCATCGCTCCGTGGAATCTTCAGCTGTGAAGAGAGCAGTGGAACAGACGTACTCGACCTTCCTGCCAAAGGGTGGACATCCGTTTGTCTACATCGATCTAGAAATCGAGCCGCAGCGTGTGGATGTCAATGTCCACCCCACGAAACGAGAGGTCAATTTCCTGAACGAAGACGAGATCATCGAGTGTATCTGCGCGCAAATCAGGTCCAATCTGGCGCAAGTAGACTCCAGCAGGACGTTCATGACCCAGACTCTCCTTCCTGGAATCCGGCCACCGGAGCCTACCGGTGATGAGTCGCCTTCGAGCACTGCGCTTGAGGGTCGTAAAGCACCGCCTCGAACTCCGTCGACGGCAAAGAAGCCTTATGAGCACAACCTCGTCAGGACGGATTCCAAAGTCCGCAAGATCACATCCATGATTCCATCTGCAACGCCTCACCCGATGGCCATGGCAGACGTTGAGTCCGGATCGGCCGCTGTCGACGATGGCTTACACTACGAAAGGACGGATCGCGAACCACTCCGTATCGGCCTCACCTCTGTCAAGAACCTCCGCGCTGCCGTCCGCGCGTCGATGCATAACGAACTGACGGAGATGTTCGCCTCGCATACCTACGTCGGACTAGTCGACGAGCGACGCCGCATCGCAGCCATCCAAGCAGGCGTGAAGCTGTACCTCGTCGACTACGGGATGACCTGCACCGAGTACTTCTACCAGATCGGTCTCACGGACTTTGGCAACTTCGGGACCATCAAGCTCGACCCTCCTCCCAAACTTGTCGACTTGCTTCGCATCGGGGCCGACGTAGAAAGAGAGGAGCACGAAGCCCGCAACAGCCAGAACACAGACGACCCCAGCAGTAACAGAAACGAAGAAGCCGAGAGGATCTTCGCCGAAGCACCGGACATAGTCACCAAAACGCTCCTCGATCGCCGCGACATGCTGAACGAATACTTCTCCCTCGACATCTCCGAAGACGGCCATTTGATCTCCATCCCGCTCCTCCTGAAAGGCTACGTCCCCTCACTGGCGAAGCTCCCGCGCTTCCTCCTCCGACTAGGACCCTACGTCAACTGGACGAACGAGGAGGCATGTTTTCGGACGTTCCTAAGAGAACTCGCCGCATTCTATGCACCAGAGCAATTACCCCCTCCCCCTCCTCAGACGGATGAGGACGATTCCGGAGACGAAACAAGCGGAAGTGGAAATCAAGAAGACGAATCCATCACCGCGCGACGGGCACAACTAAGCCAGATGCTTGAGCATGTTGTCTTTCCTTCTCTGCGCGCACGAATGGTCGCTACAACCAATCTCCTCCAGGGCGTGGTGGAAGTCGCCGATTTGAAGGGTCTGTATCGCGTCTTTGAGCGATGCTAAACCCAACGTATCGTTTGTCTTATCAAAAGGATAAGTACAACCTATCTATCCACTTACTCCATAGGGGCTTCTGAAACCTCACCCTGGGCACAAAGATTCGTCGTCTGGAACATATCCACAGACGGTAAAAAACTTGCCCAATCTTTGACCAAAGACAAGATGTCCAATCGGACAATGTCCACCCTTACGACAATCATGACGGGTCTATAACCAAAAGAAGGACCAAGACAAAGCTTTACCAGAAATATTTTATCCCTATATTAGATAAAAAAGAATGATAATGGAAGCACGACATGCAACGGTTATTATTCTATCCGTACCCGGCACCGAACCATCATGTACTGTAATATACTGTACTGCAGACAGGACCTCTCGGGATGAGAAACAAGCATAGGCAGGAAATAGGAAATGGAGGCGTGGTGTGTAATATGAGATATAACGCAGAGGCCAACACAACCTCCCATGAAAGAAGTCATTTATCAGAGATTGCACGTAGCAGTAGTAGTGGTAATATAATAGTAATAATAATAAAGGGGAGAATAGAATGTTTGGGATAGTGATACTATCGGATCATCTCATTGTTTTGTCTCCAGATAGGGGAATATGGTGCAGACAAGTCAAGATAGGATTTCACATCACTTCACATCACATCACACGGTATGCGGACCCAGAACACAGAGGATATCGCTGAAGAAGGGAAAAAGAGCTAGAAAGAACGGGAGGATCCAGCCAATCCCAGGCCCTAGGACTCGACCTGACTATTCAGACAAGGGGGAAAAAGAGAAGAAGAAAAAAGGCAACCTGAAAACTCCGTTGCGCCCAGAGGAGAATAAAAAAGACAATTGCGCGGTCCCATTCGTTATCGTCATTTCCTAACCGTATCGTAAATCTGTCTTCGTTGAATCTCAAGATCGAAAGCCCATCAGAGGTAAGCAAGGTGGCATTATGATGACCAAATATGATGGTAGAGACGTCTATGAGGGTGCTGTGGCGCGATCATTGTCGGGAGTAGGGCTTGTTCATCAGCGCGATTTCTCGGGCGACGCTGGCCCACTCCAATTCGCGCCTCAAAGGTCGATTGCGTTTAACGCGTTGAAGTTCTTCCCATTTTAGGAGTTCGTACCTGACTGTAGTTAGTTACATGCTAATTGGAAACGGAAAGGACAGCAACGTACACAAAGCGTAGATGCGGCTGGATAATTACATTAAGCCGTCTCGCTCGGACAAAACAACTATTCCAATTGCGTTAGTTCGGCCGCTAGTACAGTCAATTGGAGCTGGTACTCACTATGCTCGGGGAAATGTAAGATCCAAAGAGGCCATAACCTCTGCAATGCAGATGGTGGCGGATCTCGAAACACCCACACGACAATGGACGAGGGTGGCGCCCCCATCTGATTTTCCTTTGCCTGATGGTTGACTCTCAGTTAGCAAGTGTTGATACTAGTTTCAGGAAACCGCATCACATACGAATAAATTCCAAACAGCGGTCGAACTCCTGCGTCAATGGGTCGATGCCGTTATCCTGGACCTGATCGATGAACATCAAGTTATTCGTGCCCCAACGCCTGACTTCCGCGTCGCTCCAAGCCACGGGCTCTCCAATGCTCAAAACACGCCTGATTCCAAGGGCCCAAAGCAGTTCAGGGTTATTGGCATGGGTTAGGTTGCCCAGGTACATATAAGGCAAAATCCGACTCGGGAGAGAACCGTCCATTTTTCCAAGCCATGCAGGGTCCGCTAAACGAGACACATTCAGTCCTTGAGCGGCCGGGCTTTCCTGCAGCAAGCGTTGCTGTATCGTCGTGAGGAAAGCCACATCGGACGGGTAGGCAAAGAAGTTGCGCTTCTTGTCGCAATGGAGCCTTAACCATGCTTCGTGAGCGGGTACGCCTTCTGCAAACATGAAGTACGCTAAAGCCAGAAGGGAACTTTCGGTATAACCATCTCCGCAATGGATGAGAATCTTCCGGGGCTTGTGCGTCATGGACGCCATTTGTATATCACCATCCGCGTCGACTTCATCGTCCGGCTCTTCTGGTTCCTCTGGGTTTGCAAGGTAGTAGAGCCATCGCACGGTGGTGATAAGGTCATCAACCTCTCGATTCTCCGTCGTTGGCGGGGGCACGATGCTTCCGGAAGAGGGGAACTCGATTTGCTGGGGGCCATCCTTGAGTTGACGGTCCACTCGAGCCAAAAACCGGGGACCTGGAATGCTGGCGAGATCGCTAGCTTCGATGAAGAGATCGTAGTCTTCATGCACGGTCTGGAATTCTTCCAGTCCTGCTGCCAGGTCCGGGGTCGGCCCTTGCCAGACATTTTTGGAGATTTCCGACGCTTTCGACATGCTGCACATTTCCAGACGCTCCCACTGGACTAGAAAAAGTATTAGTGTCTGTTATGTTACGGTAACTATCGCGGATATTTACTCACAGAAATCCATGACACGCCCCGTCAGATGCCCGCGACGGTCCACGGATATTAGATCTGGATGTCGCTCTTCAATTTCACGGAAAGTGCCTGACATATGTTAGAAGCTATCTCGACAGAGCACAAAGGAAAGTCCAGATACGTACTTGAAAGGACAAATGTGTTGTATAAGGGTGTCTCCTGAGCGGGGTCATTTCGCAATCGCCAGTTCTGCTGCGCCAGGGCAATCTGCTCTGCCAATGCAATCGTCTCTGCCTCCGGCACATTGTCGTCCCCGTACACCACGATATCGGACAGGGTGGCCATCTTGGCCGTTTGGATCTGGAAATTGCGGACCGAAAATCCCTCTGCCGGGTCGGCTTCCAGGAAATCCGAACTCGTGACGGCGAGGATCTCTCCGGGGGACACGGCGCCCTTGATTCTCGATTTGGAAAGGTCACCACCGACTTTGACGATAGTGATCCCTCTCAAGCACCTTGGATGACGACGGACGGACTTCCTGCGATTGGCAAAGAATGCCAGCTGGATCTGGTTGTTGGGATGGAGGCCATGCAGCCAAGGGAAGACATGTTTTGGCTCCGGGAGGGGTTGCGTGGACAGATGGTCCAACGCTGTCGCCAATGTGTCGACTTCGATGGAGTAGATTGGGGGAGAATCTGATAGCTTGTCGAAGCCATGTGGAGGATACAGAGCGGACGTGACCTGGCCGGACCCGTCCGTCTTGGAGCGGTCGATATCCTTTACTGATGGGGCCGGGCCCGTTGGACATACTGGCAGGTGTTTATTGGGGACCGGGGTGGGCGTTCGAATGCCGGCGTTGAGGCTCAGCGCGGGGGAGAGCGGCGGAGGGGTGGAGGAATGTCGAATTGACTGCTGCTGGACCACAACTGTCGCCATTCCAGCGGACGTTCAATGGTCTGGTTTGTTGATGAAAAGTAATTGAAGGTGACAGTGGTATGGTGTGTTGTGTTGCGGATAATCTGTTGCTATGGAGCGTTGTGAACCGCAATTACATCCTTTGCGATGGCCGCCACATCCAGTGATATGTATGCTTGCGCTGGAGAATATTCGAAGCGCAGAATTTCCGTGGGATGATTCACACGATGACTCCCAGAGCAGTGACGAGTCTAATAGTGATAATAATAATCTGGATATCTCCACTGTGTATCTCTTCATCAGCAATTGCACTTGAGACGAAACGGGTCCGATCTGTGTTACCCCAGTGCCCGACGAGGGGGAATCCCTCCGACGGCACACAGAAAGGGAGGGATAACTTGGACGCTAAGCAAGGAGATAGGAATATACCTGGACAACGACCGTACCAAGCGCAATCAACGCGATCTGTGAGATGAGGGTTGAGGATGAGATGGAATGCGAACTGAACTGGATTCCCCAAGATCAGATAGTTAGTTAGGTATTATGGGTCGCCAGATGGGCGGGGGATGGGGCTAACAGACGGCTTGTCCGGACGCGTCCAGGAATCGGATGCGATAAGGAACGATAGTTAAGCGCCAGTGGGGACCTGCTGCTGAGTTCGCGGGGCAAAGAAAAGAGATAGAGATAGAGACAGCACAAGTATAATACTATCTAGGGACTAGCAGAAAGATAAGAGAAGTCGATGGCGCATGAAACAAAGCGATCTGGGAACAATGGCTAGTTAATTCGTTAGTCCTCCGGTCGGAATGTGTCTCTGTTCCCGTTGTAATATTGTCTGTCTGCTGGGTCGGGGATGGGATGGATGGGATGGCCGGAGAGGGGGTTGGTTGGTGCTCTCTTGTCTGTGCTTGTTCCCTGGGCCGTTTCTGGAGGAGACCATGAGTGACAGGCCTGCGAGACGGCTGGATCAACGAATCCATTCGCATCTGAACTCATTTTCCCTGCTAGATAGTGCATCTGGCTGGATGGGATGCTTGCTCTCTCTCTGCCGGGGCGTGTCTCCGGAACGCTGCATGCGGCGATCGCAGCGCCCGCACTGGCTGGTTGCTCGTTCGAGTGCGCCTCAGCCCTGGCTCCCCAGTTGCGCTAGAGAGGTAGCGTGCCCAATAATCAATTATAATCAATTATCCTGGAGAACCACTGCATCGCGAACGGTTGCCCATACCATAGTCCGGCTCGAGACACACCCTCAAAGTGGCAATCAATGGGCGGTTCCGTTGCATCTGCATCCTCCGTGTCGATGACCCCTCCATGATCCATGCTCGACTGTCAAACCAAGTCAAGTCAGTACCATACCTTAACTACCAGTAGTTAGTGAACTACTCTAAAGTCAGTTAAGTGATAATACGGATGGCCAATTCCAAGGACATCTCTTTGGCTCCCCGCAATCGAGAGACGGCGGAATTGGAGATGGAGACGCGGGGGCGCAACGAATTCCAATTCCCCGTCGCGGTTGGAGCCGCCATTGCGATTCTGAGCATTCTCGCGTGGCCATGAAACAACCGCCGCTGCTGTGTTCCGTTCCGTTCGAACTGGGAAGAGATAGTTCAGTTAGATACGGTATGTATCACCAGCGCTGCCGTTTGACATCAACCGACAGCTGATCGCACTGATCGTACCAGCACAGCGGGTCTCCCGTCCCCGCTCCCTCCATGGCCATTGCCAGACTGCGACGACTCGAGATCGAGTAAGAACATAATCCCATCCAGCTCTGGAGTGATTACAGCTGGATCGCCTGTGGTACGATGTCTACTGTCGATGGTCGTCCGCCTGTGTACGGCCAGAGCGCAAGAGGCTGCCACGCTGGAGGCTCCAGGCCATTCCATGGGATCCAGGCCTTCTTTTTGATGCATCGCCCGCCACTCGCAGGTCAGCTCACACGGTGGCTATTCGAGAAGACACAGATAATCCCGGGATGTCCCTCCACTGGTGGGAAGCTTGCTGCCCGAACTCGTAACCGCAGCAAGCTCACTCCCAGTTGACTGCAGTCGGGGCACGATAGGACGGAGAATTGCAGATGCTGAGCACACACACAACACACACACACACTGCCAATGGTCCTGCTCCAGTCATGGTGGTCTACCAAACCATACCTACGGGCGACGATAGGAACGATCGTCTTGCCTGGTCTGTCCTTGCTCACATTATTGTCCGTGTTCTCTGCAAATGGAATTGCGGTCCTCTATGGTAATATGGTAGATGGTATGGCCTCGGCATGGAACCTTAAAAAGTACAAATGTTCCCCGCTGGGAAGCTGTGCATGACGTCGTGCCTGCCCCTCCGTCCCGCCGCTGTCATCGCTCTCCACTTGGCTCACTCTCTCCCAGCTTTCACGATGCAGAACCGCCGCCCAGAACATCGAAATCACCGGGATCGAACGCTGCGCTGTAACACCGTCAGGTTTAAAAAGGGTGGCGATGGCATGTCTCTGGCGACTCGTATTGTATTCCGCCAGCTCTTATGGAATACCTAATACATACTCTGGGGTCAGAGATACGGAGAGTGGGCTAAGTAGTACTACCGCACTGGACGCTCAGGCCAATTGCCCGATCGGGTGCGCTGCGGTGGTCCGCCAATAGCGGGCATTCAGACACGGGCAAGTATGGTAGCACTCCATAGAGTATGGTTTATCTTCTTTCGCCGCCTGCCCTACGGCTAAGTACTCTGCTGATCTTCAATAAGGCGGCTGGTTCCTGGTTGGACTCTTCAATCGTGCTCTGCCTTCTCGCGAAGCTCGTCGGCAAGCCTCAGCAGATAGAACCTGGCCATATCGGGAGGCAGCCCATCAAAGGCACGAGCAATCTTGACCACGTCGTTCCGTCCTTTCTCGTACGCCTGGAGATCTCGGTTGCCGTAAACATCTCGTCCCGGCGCATAGCCTTGGGTTAGATTCCGGAAGAAGACATTCACTGCAATGCTCACTTCGCCCAGAGGAGCGGCCGTGTGCAACCACAGCGGTGGGATGAAAAGAATGTCGCTAGGTTCCAAGAGAACTTCATGGGGCGACGTATCAGGGATAGAGATGATTGGCCCGTCTGGACCATTCTGGAAGACGTCGATCGTGGAGCTAGAAGCTCCAGGGGGGAGCTGTAGATATTGGACATCCGAAGGAGGATACAGCACCATGCGCTTCCGCCCACGAACTTGGCAGTAAACATTGGCCATTACCTTCAACAGTTATAGGTCAGCATACTCTGTCCGTAGTGGTGAAGATGGATTTGCAGTAAGGAAGAGCCTCACATCGTAGTGCAGCCACATTGTGACCGGCCCAGATACCCTCAACGGAGAACTGTGCATATTCTCCGTTACCAGGGACAATTGAGCGGGAAGACGAAAATCTTCCTTCAGTTCAGGGAAGTCAACGGCCAGATTTGCCGGCATCTTCGTCGGTTTCTCCGCAGAGATGGACCGGAGATATTGACGCCCACCCGCGTACACTTCGTCCAGAAACGTTCCAAATGCTTTCGTAATATATGAAAAGTTCTTCGTCTGAAAGTTCATATTCTCTGTCTGGGCCTCGTGTACTACGACCTATACAGAGTTAGTAGGTTCATACGGATGACATGGACGAGATAAATACCTTGCGATCACTGCCCACAGTGTTCGTCAAATACTCCTTCGTCCAAAGCTCCACGCAGGGTCCAACGTCTGTCCCGTGGATGACGACCGGTTTGGAAATCTCGAGAATCCTTTCAAATTCAGACGCAGTTCCAACAGATATTCTTGGGATCGACCGGTCACCGCTCATAGTCTTTACACGTCGAGGGCGTTTAGGAATCTCTTGTGCCTTCTCCGGCGATTGGCTTTCTCCTTCAGACACCAGGGACCATGTATTTTGGCTGTCAGAGTCGGCGCTCTGTAGGATCCAGGTGCCTTCATTCCAGCAAGTTCCGAAAGAAAAGCATACTGCTCCACCCCCTAGAATCAAGATTTGACTCTCAGCAAGAGGGCACGAGACATGACCAGTAAGTAGGGGCCGTGGGCCATTGAACTCGACCCCTAAGCCAATGCAAGATAGTAGCTTGTCATCCCAGGACTTTTCGTAGTTAATGCATCTGAGCAGGTCAGACACGTTAAGCAGCAGAATTTCGTACTGAGCAGGAATGATTTCTCCTCTGCAAATCCCACCGATGACCACCAGTCCGCTTGGAGTCAGGTTCAATGTAGCACCAAATCGTCCAATAAATTTGGAGAGAGGCGATGCAGCCTGGACATTTTCAGTCTGGTCGCTCAGTTCGACAGCGAAGGATCCGCCGTCACCCCGTGACACTTTCCATGTCCAGAAGTCGTCCAGAACTATACCGTCTTGGGTGATGCCACCAAACAGCACCCCGGAAGTAGAGTCAACACATGCCATGCACGCTCCAAATCGAGGGGTAGGTTTGTATCCCACTTGCTCGACCGCTTGCCATCCAATCTCAGCGTTCCACAAGATCCATTCACCCAGAACGTCACTTTTGGCTGATTTGCCCCCGTAAACAAGAACACAGTCACCAAGACCGACAATACTCACCTTGGTCGAGCTGTGTCTATACAGAGAAGTGGGAAGATCATGGGTCTTTATCCATGTGTCATTCTGCCTTAGCCAGCAATCTCCGAACACTGTCGTCGGTGACGCTCGTCCACCCACAAGCAGACAGTCCCCTTCGTTCAGACTCGTCACGCTGTGGCATATTCTGGCGGCGATATCCTGTGGTGGCATTGGTCTTCCACTGTCTTTGATATCGGGAGAGCTAGTGTAGATATCTGAAGTCGCAAGTCGGGATTGGACTCCCTGGCCGCCATGATGACCGATGCGGCTGTCACTGTCCGGGACCAGCACACCATAGCGTCGCTGCCCTTTGAATCGAGGAGGACAGTGCGGGATCAACCGGAAAGAGCTCAACGGTGCGACTTCAGACCTTTGACGTCCAGCCTGCCCTCTGTCTCCGTTCAGAGGAGACTTCGTGCCTGTCGAGGCAGAGAGGAGGAAGTAATGAGAGGCGAATAATGCGAACTCTTCCCATTCGTCGAATACCTCGTACGTGTCGAGCGACATTCTGCGGAAGCTACTGAGGAAGGAATTATCACTCCACAGCTCCCACAGGCTCCTTGCACGCGCGTGTCCCCAGCCAGCGTCGAGGAAGCGCCTTTCCTGATCGTGAAGCGAGGGATAATGATGGATTGAATGAAGCGGTGCCCGTAGCTTATTGAAATGTTTCATCATAGTAGCAGCGAAAGGATGATCCGGGCCGTCGGGGAAGAATTGCTCCAGCAAAGCAAATCGAACATCTGTTGATCGTTAGCAAGTTGCTACGACGCTTGCACCCGATAATGCATGCTAACCTTGACCGAGACTGGACGTCCACTTGATGAGAGCATCTGCAGACTCGACATCCATATATGTAAGCGAGACTTCCGCGGTGCAGAGAATCGAACACTGGCCCTCTCCGATCACCGTCCTCAGGGTGTCTTCCAGCTTCTTTAGGTTCTTGAGGTCACAGCCAACGCCAACATAATTCTTGCTGCGGATCAGCACCGCATTTTCATCCGAAAGGAATTCTACATCCTTCAGTAGGCTTGAAATCTCCGTGGTTCGTTCGATGGCATTTCTCTTATTGATCATAAGTTTCTCGTAATCAATGTCCACAAAGGTAGCGTTTTTACATAGGGACTCCTCGGCGCTGAGCAATTGGAAAGGAAGAGGATCACTACGACAGCCAGTCTCAGCCTACGTCCAGCACAACTTCAGTTACAAGATCCAGACTCACAATCCACAACCAAGGTTCAGCACGAATTTTGGATTATCTGACGGTTCCTCCAGGAAACGGCGGACCGACTCTGTCATAGCATACATGCGAAGCCAGTATCCTCGATTTATCAGTGGGGCGCGCCGTTGCGGCTTCTTGACGAAATATCGGAAGAAATGAGGCTGGGGGTAGTAGAGGACTTCCACACTGCGTTTGGATACGATACTACTATTGTTCGTCTATGAACCAACATTTGTCAGTATCATATGCATTTGACTTGCATAGTAACACAAGCTGAGTTGAGCTTAGCTTACCCCCATCACCAAATCCGCCTCCTTCTCCGCTTTTGTACTTTCAGCGGCCATGGCCGGTGTCTTGGCTGGAGCCATGGCTGAAATGCTTTGTCGGGACGGTCAACTGTGTGAAATAATAATTAAATCCTTCTAGTTAAATTCTGAGGCCGAACGGGAAAAGGCAATCAAGGTGTGGTCCAAGCGTCCGTCGCTTGGCGCGCGCTTCCCCGGGCAGCAGCTCAGCCAAGCGATAGAGACGCCTCCAAACATCTGTTCCCGTGAACACCCTGCGCGGCTTACCGATTCCTGCGAGGATGCCTGCGACGTGATCGAGCATTTCCCTTGGTTTTGAATCCAGCAAATATTTCTGCCTGATTAGACACGTCCACGTCCCCGGAGCGGTATAGGAGTTTCCGTTTTGCGGTGAATACACCTCTTGTTATGGGCAGTTCTTATCCTTCTACCTTGTGATTGGTGAAGCGGGGTACGTCTTGAAACGGCCGGGGTTTATCTGCCTTGGGCACAGGGTATAATACCTGTTCGTAAACATAAGCGGGCTTGATCCGATCAGTTTCCGCAAGATGGCGATGAATTTCGTGACCTTTAACCAAGACTACAGCTATCTAGCTGTTGGTATGCAATCCCAATATCGAGACGCGCTCTAGACTGCTGATGTCCTGCAGGTACTTCCAAAGGGTTCCGTATTTTCACCACTGACCCGTTTTCCAAAAGCTATGAGACCAAGGAAGGGAATATTGCCATCCTGGAGATGCTCTTTTCCACGTCTCTCGTGGCCCTCATTCTATCGCCGCGTCGTCTCCAGATCATGAACACTAAGGTCCGTAGATATCCTAGATGCCATCCAGATGCCTCTATCATTCAGGCTTGTTGTCTGCATTTTTCTTTTCTGCATGACTGAGCTTGCAATATATTAACACTTGATTCTGCATAGCGTCAATCCACAATATGTGAACTGACGTTTCCGACAACCGTGCTCGCGGTCAGACTGAACCGAAAACGATTAGTGATAGTCCTGGAGGACCAAATCTATCTCTATGATATCCAGACCATGAAGCTCCTGTATACTATCGAGACGTCACCGAATCCTAACGGTAAGCATGCGAAGATATCTATGGTAGCGCCCCCGGCCGGACGCGTTTCTAATCCTCGACAGCTATCTGCGCATTGTCGCCTTCTTCGGATAACTGCTATCTCGCATATCCTCTTCCCCAGAAAGCTCCCCCGTCTTCATTTGCGCCTCCATCTCATGCCCCCCCAGGAGCTACTCATATCTCCCCGACAAGTGGCGAAGTGTTGATATTCGATGCGCTAAAGTTGGAGGCCATCAACGTCATCGAAGCGCATCGATCTCCCTTGTCCTGTATCACTTTGAACAGTGAGGGTACTCTCCTGGCCACCGCCTCTGATAAAGGGACCATCATCAGAGTCTTCTCAGTGCCTGATGGCCATAAATTATATCAGTTTCGAAGAGGCTCGATGCCGTCAAGGATATACAGCATGTCATTCAACACGACCTCGACTCTTCTTTGTGTGTCCTCAGCGACTGAAACTATCCACATCTTCAAGCTAAGCCATCAGGGCCAACCTTCTGGCACTGCGTCCGCTTCCACTTCATCCTCCCGCGATCGATCAGCCAGTCAGAGTTCGTACGGATTTCCGTACGATGGCGAGGAACCAACCGATGATAACGACCCAACTGATATATCCTCAAGAAAGCATAACGGTACTTTCATGGGGATTATCAGACGGACATCGCAGAACGTCGGTAACACCTTTGCCGCTACCGTTGGTGGGTATCTACCAAAGGGCGTAAGCGAAATGTGGGAGCCAGCACGGGACTTCGCCTGGATCAAACTCCCCAAGTCGGGTCAAGGGCCCAGTGGGAGTGGCAGTTCAGGGCCGGTAAGGAGTGTTGTTGCGATGAGTAACAGTACCCCTCAAGTCATGGTGGTGACTAGTGAGGGAAACTTCTATGTTTTCAACATCGACCTCTCAAAGGGTGGCGAGGGCACTTTGACGAAACAATACTCGTAAGTCACTCTTGCTTTTCTAAAGGAAACAAACTAATCAATCAATCCACTTGCCCAGAGTTCTCGATTCGAACGACAAGCTCGGTTCTTCTGTGATGGATTATTGAATTTCTAGCACTATTGTTACCCTCGTTTCTAGCGAATGTTGTACTGATTCCCAATTCCCAGGCTAGGTGGTGTTGCATGTTGTGACAGCGGCGAACATCTCTTTTTGGGCGAAGCATCTTTCACATGGACTCTTAACTATCTGCTTGAGCATACTACCATATCTGGCATTGATCGTCGTGTATTGCAACCATATATCCATAATTGCACTGTATTCAGTAATCTTAAATCATTGCTTAGAGTATATTCTATAACGAAGGGTAAAACACAACCATAGTGCGCAGCTGCGGTGGTCCTCATTTCCGATGCAGCCGACTGATCCATGTCGCAGTGAGCTTCAAGCTGCTTTTCTCACACCGGACCGAGCGACTTCCGTCTGGTCGATTATTACCCCTAATCATTAGTTACTTGCTATCCAGCCCATTTAGTCACCAATTAGTGTTTTGCCCCTGCTGCTCCGTATGAAAGTGCATCGTCGCCCGATAAGCTGATAAGCATATCGGCCGATCCGTCTATCAGCACCACAACTTGGCCTCCCTCAGGCATACCGCCGGTATTACTGGCTGCAGCGATATGAGATTAATATGTACTAGCGGTCCTACGACAGTGCGGCGAAAGCCGTAGGAAAGGGCCATTGAGCGCAGCTCAAAAGGCACGCGAGATTATATGGAATTGAACCCTATATGGTAGATTATATATGAGAATAGAATTATTTATTTTATTTTATTTTTTATATCATTTTAGGACCTCAGGGCCCCTAGAGGAGGCGCTAAAATAGCGGGTTTTGGATGCCCATGAAATATTTAATAATAGAAACATTTCGCTAGCGCTCAATGACAATAGATAGCGGAAGGAGGACAGTGGCATGTCGAAAGCGGGGTTGGTCAGACGTTACATGGTAATTAGGTGTTGCTCGTCGCGAATATATAAATATATGCATACACAGCTCCAGATTTCCGTATACTGCAAGCATAATAGTACAGACAAAACCCTGATTTGACCTAGATATTTTCAGGATCTATTTATTCCGAATGCAGCACAATGCCTCGAAATATTCGTATCGCTGCGGCTCAGATGGGGGCTACGCACCTCACCGATGCCCGCGAGAAGACTCTAGCTAGAATGCTCAAGCTTCTGGACGATGCGGCATCGCAGGGTGCACAGCTAGTGGTTTTCCCAGAGACAGCCTTCACGACGTTCTTTCCGCGGCACTTTTTCACAGATGAAGAGGAGCTGGAGACATGGTTTGAGCATGGCGATATTCGGACGGCTCCTGACACAAAGGCGTTGTTCGATAAGGCGCAGCAGCTGGCCGTGGATATCTGCGTGGGCTTCGCTGAAGCTACGGATGACGGCGAGCATTATAACACTTGCGTCTATTACCATGCTAAGACGGGCGCTATCATGTCAAAATACCGCAAGATTCACCTCCCGGGAGACTTTGAGCCTTGGCCTGATCCCAATGCTATAAATCAACTGGAGAAGAGATACTTCAAGCCAGGCAACCTAGGATGGCAAGCTTTCCGTGTACCTGACTTGACGACATCTCCTCCTGAGCGTGGGGATCCTATCTTCGGAATGATGATCTGTAACGATCGCCGCTGGGCAGAGTCCTGGCGTGTCTTGGGTCTTCAAGGCGTGGAAGTCGTCCTCTGTGGATATAACACGGCCGGATGGGCTCCTGAACTCTGGGGTTCTTCAGCAGATCAATACCCCGCGGACGCAGAACGGCTGGCGATGTTTCAGCATAAGATTTCCATGCAGGCGCATTCGTATTCCAATGCTACGTTCTCTGTCTGTGCTGCGAGATGCGGCTTGGATGACGGGAAATATTCGCTGATAGGTGGATCGTGCATTACCGATCCCGAGGGACGGATCATTAAAAAGAGCAAGACGAAGGATGATGAAGTGGTCATTGCGGATTGTGATCTCGACCTGTGCAGAGCAGGAAAAACAAGGACGTTCGACTTTGCAAGACATCGACGTATCGAGCATTATGGGAGAATCACTTCCCAGACTGGAGTTATTGAGCCTCCGAAGCTGAACGAACGAGATGGATCTGCGAGTCCCAATGAAGAATATGTCATTGTTAGTCGCGGCTCACCGTCTACTGGGGGAAGTAAGAAGATCCGTATTCTTCTCTGTAACCCGAATGCGACGAAGTTCATGACAGACAACTGCATCAAGATGCTTCAGCCGACTCTACCTCCAGATGTGGAAGTTCATGGCTTCACGGCACCTCCTTCGGCACCAACTGCCATTGAAGGCCATTTGGACAGCGTCATGTCCGCCGCGGCAGCCGTGCGGGCCATCATACCCATGGCTGATAGCTATGATGCCTTCCTAGTGGCCTGCTACAGCGACCATTCTCTGATCAGACCGCTGAGAGAGGAGCTAGATAAACCAGTGATCGGGATAATGGAAGCGAGTCTGTTCGCAGCGCGGACGCTCGGCAATCGATTCGGACTCATTGCAACCTCGAACAGGTCAAAACCAATGGCCGAGGATGCGATCAGACATTATGGCTTTGATGGCTTCTGTGCCGGTGTGGGAAGCTGTGGATTAGGTGTTTTGGAGCTGGAGAGCAAGCCCCAGAAAGAAGTCCTGGATATTATGTGCAGTGTTGCCAGGGACTTGGTGGCTAGGGGAGCAGATACATTAACACTGGGGTGCGCTGGAATGTCTAAGCTGAAACCTGCTGTCGAGGAAGCCGTGGGTGAGAATGTGCAGGTCATTGATGGTGTCCTTGCAGGCGTTCATCATCTTGTCGGCCTGGTGAGAATGGGAAGCAAGACGGCCAAAGCAGGCATGTATGCTAGCTCGAAAAGTAATAGGCAAGGAAGAGGCCAGCAGTACCTTTAAGAGTGAGGTATTGATGCTGCAGCTATATATGACGCTCAATGGATATATTTCACGGCCAGTAAACCGAAGGATACTTCGACGTTAGATAATTCAAACAGTTATTATTATTCTCACCGCGTCTCCGATACATAAAACTCGTTGCTAATCCCAATTCCAATTAATAGAAGCAAAAACATTACGTTGAGGGGCAAAACATATCTCCTTAGTAGGAAAGTCCCTGGAAGTGGCGGTTGAACCAGTCAATGGCCTGATCCTCGGCTTCATCCGCCTGTTGCTTAGCCTCCTTCAAGATATGATCCGCACGAACGGCGAATCCGTGGCCCGCTCCATAGTAGGTTTTGACCTCTCCTCTCTCGCCCTCGGGCTTGGCCTCAACGATCTGTCGGATTTGCTCAATATGCGGAGGCCTGACCTGGATATCCTTGTCTCCAATCGCAAAGCTGACGGGCTTCTTGATCTTCTCGATCTCAGCGGGAATCTCCAGGTTGCTTGGATGAGCCGTGAACCCAGCGTCAATGAGAGGCTTTCCATTACTTTCATATCCCTGGGCCAGATTCAACGTGTGCTTGCCGCCCCAGCAGAAACCGGCAGCACCGATGGGGAGGTGAGCACCCTCGTTCTCCCTCACCGCAGTGAAGAAATCCTTGACAATTGGCCAGGATTTGCCAAAAGTGTTGCGGGCCACGAAAGGGATCATGCCATAGATAAGCCATGCTACTTGGTATCTGACATAAATGGTCAGCCTGTGCATTTGGGATACTCAGTGAGAGGCGCTTACGGCTTAGCTAGCCACGTCCACAATCCACCGCCCTCGAAGAGGCTCGACAGCATCCCTGGGACCCAGTGGGGTGCCGCATTTCCTGCCGTAAGAAATCAATAACCGCGATTAAAGACATCCAATGTATAACCGAATACGCGCAGTGTACATCCGGGTACATGTTTCAATAGGACGAGTGATGATCATACCGTTCATGAATTCCGGCAGGTACACTTTATAGCTGCCCTTCTCGGCATAATGGTCTGCTAGGAATCTGTTGTTCGGGAACTCCCAGCCAAAGGCATCGGGGATGATGATGATAATGCCCTTCACTGGCTTGCCTTCTTCAGGCTCGGAGACGTACACGTCGAGTCCATGAAGTTTGACAACGTTTCCCTTGGGAGTGCCTTGTTGCACCGAACCACTGAAGCACTGAGAGCAAGACATGTTTAACTAGGATTGCGTAATAGCGCTGAAGTAGTAACTTGATGCTGGGTGCCAAGCAATGAGCGAGCTCTTTTGTGAGCTCTTCTGGTTGTTATTTTGAAAGAAATCAATTCGCCAACCCAATTGCCAAGGGTCGTAGATGAATTCAACAGGTCTCAGTCCTTTCGATAGGCCGAGTTTGATGCGCAAAAAAGCATTTTCAGCCCGTGCGACTATCGATGGAAAATGAGGAGACGGGATACGGGGTTAAACGCGGAGTTACCAGTGGAGCCTTACTGCCTTAGGTACTTAGCGCATCTCCCGAGGTTGTGCGCCAGTTTAGATCGCTGCAGAAAAGATGCATGTGCTTGCATTTTGTTTTGTGCATACTCTAGTTACACTAGCAATATGCTTACTCTGACGAGCGCTGCATAACAAAGCACTTCAGCGTGACAATTACATTATTGCCTATGCTTTCCAATATACGGGCAACGATGATGATAAGCAGAAATTTAAGTCAGGTTACACGAGTATCACAGACCTCTCGACGAGACCGGAGAGGTTTCCTTACATTTAAGTACAACACCACATATTAAAAGATGGATCTCCATGATGGCAGCAGAGAGGAACCGGAAGAAATCAGCAAAGAGCGTCAGGTTGAGAGACCTGCCGCAAAGACCAAGCGTGATCGCCCAAAGCACATGAATCCACTTCAGGCCGGGATTCAGAACTTCGTGATAAACAAGCTACCACCATCTATACTCTCAGCCAATGGGGTCACAAGAGAGACTCTGTCTTCGGCTCTCCCGAAGAGATTCACCGTCTACCAACCTCTTTTATTATTGCCGGCAAATGCTTTCAGCTCGCCTCCTGCATGGGGCGCTATATACAGAGGCCTCGATAATGACCAGCGAGTGACCCTTTATGCATCCATAGCTACGGCGTTTAGCAGCATGGGAGTCACTCATGTTGCTATAAACGCTCCCATCGAAGCCAAAAACGACACAGGAAAAGAGAACAGGATGCGGAGTCCGACTGGCCTGGTACCCTTACATGGTCATTTTGGACCCTTTCCACAGTCAAGGGACAGAGAAGAACAGCAGCCTACATCTTCAGATTTTGAATCCGCATTTTGGGTGCATAGCTCTCAAAACGGTGGGATTGTTCAGACCTGGGCACCTCTTCATACCATGTTCTCCCGGGGCAACATTACGGAAAAGGCCCGAATATTAGGTCAAGGGAGCAGATTTGACGGCCTTGATGAAGACTCCCTGGAAGGGGAGAATGTCCAGGATATTAGTGTTGTCGATATGTACGCTGGCATCGGGTACTTCGTGTTTTCATATCTGAAGAGAGGAGTAAAGAGAGTTTGGGGCTTTGAGATCAACGGCTGGTCAGTGGAAGGATTGCGTAGGGGATGTATGAACAATGGCTGGGGCTGTAAAGTTGTCCAGGTCCACGACGACGGCACAATAGAAGGAGGAATTCAGAAACTTGTCGATGAACTTGGTGACGCTCACAGAGTTGTGGTCTTTCACGGAGACAACAAATTCGCAGCGGACATACTAAGGCAGGCCAAAGATCTCATGGAGTTTCAGGGATCGTGGAATAGTGTGAGGCATGTGAATCTCGGTCTGCTACCCACGTCAAAGCCAGCATATGAATGTGCTTACAGACTTCTCGATAGAAGATATGGTGGGTGGGCTCATGTACATGAGAATGTTGATATTCGTCAAATCGACGAGAAGAGAGACAGCATCATTGCAGAATTTAAGTCGCTGTCGAGTCTATTCGATAAGGAGACCATCTCTCCTGGATCATTGACCAGCGTGCAATGTCAACATGTCGAGCAAGTGAAGACTTATGCACCGGGAGTCATGCATTGCGTTTTTGATATTGAGTTGACGTTTGGGGACCCTTGAGAACAAAAGCATATCATTCCGTGACCATTAAATCGAACTAATATATAATCGATGGCGACCTGCCAAAGACTCTATGAGCTCCAAACCCGCGTGCAATGCCGTGTACCCAGTCGTCTGCGGTCTTTTCGATAAAACACCCCATAAATCATCTTATATGTACATATCGAGAAATCACCACGTATTCATCATGCCTTTCGGAGGAATTTCTGCGGGATGTTGGCTTCGACAATCTGCATCCTTTCTAGCTGGTCCAGCCTTGCCTGAGCCATCTCCTCCTCGTCATGCATCCTGAAGTGTTCAATATCCTCGGGATGCGTAAGCTCCTCCTCGGTCGCATCATCGCCGTGATACTTTTCGAAATGGTGGATCTCATATTCATATTCCATATCTCCGTGGTGGCCTGGACCAAGGCCGAAATCCGGCAATTTCCTTCCAGCCTGGCTGAGGCGCATCCAGTCACTGAAAGAAATAACGCCGGATTTCAAAGGGTCAAAAAGCGCAAACACTTCGCGAACAACTTCCTGCTTCTGCGCGTCGCTGACGCTTGCAGTAGAAGCATCATCCAGACCGTAAGTCTTGCGGACTTCGTCTGGTGTCCAATCGCCAGAGCCGTCGTAATCGTGCAGGGTAAAGAAAGAAGCGGCGTCAAAGTTGTCGATATGGTGCTCCTCTACATAATATTTTAGCAATGCGATTCTAGCATAGACTTTATCGCACTTGAGAAAGAACCGAGTTACCTTGCATGTGCATTGTAGCCCAGTCGAGGTTACCCTGCTGTCCGGACGGTGGGTGGTAACCGTGGCCGCTGGCAATGCTGGTCAGGCCCAGCAGAGCCGTCACAACACTCATAAACGTAGGCGTCATGGTAGATATTGATGGTGATTATTTCCACGGAGAACTGTGACAAGTGGAAACCGATACTCAAAGCTCCAAAATCAACCTCCTGCAGCCTCTCGAGTAATATCTCTCCTATTGTCAATGGATAGATCGAGTGTCCAGAAAGGAGCTTGTTTGCATCATTTGCATCCTGCCGGCCCGGAGCCGGAAATCGGCCGACGAACACCACGCAAAACGATGTCGACTTCAACATCCGCGAGAAGCAGACCACTCGACCGACGCCCTACGCCCTCACTTCCCACGCCCTTCTGTCGCGGCTGTTGTGCCCTAGGGTGTTTCAATTACATCTCCGGAACACCCTACATTATTCAATTCCGGATCCCTTCAGCAATGCTGACATAATGCAAGGTCTGTGGTCTCGAGCCGCTTCGTCACAGTCGGCCTGTCGCTGCGTTTCCTGTATAAGTACTGCTGCCAATGGCGTCAGCTCACGAGCAGCGACAGCGGCGAGTCGCCGACGGCTTCGAATTGGAAACTCGGTGACGGCATTATACTCGAGCATATTCGCAGCGGCTGCATTAGCTGATGCCCAGGTCAAGGACAAGCGTCGACATGAATGGGAAGAAAAGATTGCGGCAGTGAAGGAGGAAGTCAATGAACTAGTCGATGAGGAAAAGCGGATACTGGAGGTACTTTCTTCACGGAAGAGGAATGGACAGCTTTCTTCTCGACACATGCATGTACGACAATACAGTACTGCGGCTGGACTCCGAGCAGACATTGAACCGCCGCAGCCAGAGCGATATACGTTGGAGGGTAAATTCCAACAATTGGAAAAGTCACATGAATTTCAAACAACGGAAGCGGTGGTTACTCCTGAACTGGAAGCGGAAGAGACATTGTTTGATGAAGATGGCGAGGAAGAAAATGACATATTCGGTTCTTTCGACACGTCATGGACCGTTGGTGACCCTGTTCGGGTGAAAGCAATTCAGAAACTTGCACTGCGACAGCTAGCTATCCGGCTTTTGCTCCGTCCTGTTATTGCTCCCAATTATTCCGGCTTAGCTGTGGACTATCCGATAGATTCGGAGTTGCCCAAATTAAACGTCACGGAGCTAATGACGCAACTACGGATGACGCAGAATAGGATCCATGCTCTTAGATACAGAGAGAGCGAGGCGTTCGATGATATCGCAACAGATATGTATATCCGCGATCTCCACGAGCTGCGGTCAGAGCGTTCCAGGCTTGATGAGGTCCTGCGGGATGACATCAACCTTTATCTGTCCAATGCAATGCCTTTACCGGAACTGCTTGTACGGATCTCTGATAACTTGATGACATGCAAGGAGCCGGACCGCCCCAGAGCCTTTCAGATGATGATTATGGCCTTTACCAAAACGCGCAAAAACGACCTTGTTGACCTCGTTCTACGGATAATGCTGCCAAATCAATTCGAACTAACACCCTCCGTGATAATTTCAGCTTTGACGTACTTTAGAAAGTCGAAAGACCTCAGAAACTTCGACCTATTTCTGGAAATGTTGATGGGAGAAGGGTATCCTGTCAACATTCCCCCTTCATCTCGCTGGACACTGAAAGTGGTTAATGGAATGGAAATTATAGTTCCTCCTCCTGCTGCCTCTAACCCTGTTATCTATGGTACTCTTATCGCCGCTGCACTCCGTTTTGATCAGCCTGACAGAGCGGAGGCCTGGATGCAGACTTGGCGGGCGGCTGGCTTCATGGATGATTTCAGCACCCTATGTTCTTTCTTCAGATTTTACACTATCAGGAAAAACTGGGAGAAAGGCAGGCATACATTGAAGAGGGCCGTTGACTTTATGCTGGCTTCAACCTCTCACCCGACCAAACGCATTGAGCGATTAATCGTACATATGGTGCATTTTTGCGACTCTTGCAATCGGGGGGATGTCTCTGCTTCTCTTATTGCGGCAGCTGTAAAGAGCGGTTTCCACTGGAAAGCAGCTCGCAGACAGCATGACATTTCTCCTGATTTCGACCCTGCTTTTAAGCGATGGCGGGACGCCGAAGCTCAAATTTCATTTGAGCCGGCCGTTCACCGAGATACAGCAGAAAAGTGCTCTTCGTTCGCGGCTCTAGTCGGGAATGAAATAACCGAGGCATGCAAATCTGGACAGGAGAGGAATGCAGTTCACGAGAAGGAACAAGATACTCACACCGAAGATCTGCGTACACTAAAAGAGGAAGTCACGCGACTGAAGGCCATGGTGTCTCAGCTATATCAAAACGAACAGGCATCCCATGTGCCTCACAGAACACCGGAGAAAATACCTTTCCCTTCTGCACAGTTAGGTGCTCACCTGGCTGAACAGGCTTCCATGCCCTACCAAGCAGCCTATACGCCAAGTTCCGGTAATATCAAAGATGCTACACCACGATCACATGTACGGGAAGAGGGCCCAAAACGTATGGTCGTACGCGCAGTGCTCAGTCGAACTGCCGACTGAAAGATTGGCTCCTTGAGAGAACGAGTGTTGCGAAGTTCTCACTTGTATCGGCTTTTGCACACAATATGTGGAGGTCATCCACAACCAGACGAAACAACTATAGAAGCTCATATTGTGCGTGGGAAAATGGGTCGTTAGTTCTATAGACATTCACGATTTGGCGCAATGGGTGGCATGTTCCGGAATGATACTCTTACTGGGCCCGTGTTACAATTGTACTGATAGCTCTTGCATTTCTGCCGCCCAGGCGCATCTCCTACTCTCTCCTTCTCTCATTTTGGGGGCATTTCGTATATGTATATATTTTACGTCCATAGGATTCATCATAAATGGATGGGTGACCTTTATAGATCTCAAGCCCTGGCTCTGGCTCTAGAGTCTAAATATGCCAGGATATGTAGTAACATGGACCTACTTAAGATATTACGATGTACAAAGAATGGATCAAACGTGAGAGTATAATTAAAGATGTCAAAATCAATTCCATTTTTTATTTTCATCTCAAGATCTGAGAAGTTGTACACTCCAGAAAGGCCTGTGAACAGAACAGAACAGAACAGAACAGAACAAGGTCACAGGACAGATTTTTAGATACATCGCGTCGGGTTTGGATAGAGCTATCGAAAGCACGATCTATAAGGGCCACTCTGGGCCTAGATGACGCCACTGGCTAACTAGAAGGACTCGCGGAAGTACCAGACTCCATAAACTGGGAAACGAAGAAATGATGGCTGCATCGAAGACCGAAGTCTTCAATATTCCCTCCATATCGATGACAGCCGGTCAGGGTCCGACCTCCCGGATAATGTGTCTCATGAGGGTATCTGAAAACGTGGACAGGAATCTTTTTTAACGTCTCTTGCCGGGGTCGGCGCGCATCTTCTCCTTGCGGGCAAGTCTTTCAGCAGCGCGAAGAAGAGACGAGCGAATGTCACCTTTCGGGAAGGTAGAGATGTCATAGTAGGTTGGGGCGATCTCCTGTGGCAAATATTAGCTTGAGTTCGAATAAGGCAGTTTGCTGATATAGAACTTACCAATAACCACTCTGGCTTGACAGCCGTGACAGTTCGGATGTAATTCTTGGTGGTCAGGACGAATTCGTTGTACAAGACCCACTCCGCTTCGTGGCCCAAGACAGTGCTGGGATGGAGGAGCACGTTCTGGTTGTCCTTGACAGTGATGTACATGTTCTTTCCCTGAGATTCTTTCTTTGCAACCTGCATGAAGAATCCGGCACACAGAGCACGACGAATGTTCTCATAGTATTTTCTGTCTTCGAAGGGTGTCGATACGAGTTCAATCTCTTCGCGCTCCATAATGCGCAAAAGTTGCAGACGGACATTGTCTGCCGACTGTAAAGATCTCAGATTGAGGAAATGGTCATGGCACCACTGCTTAGGGTTTGCTTGGGCATCTGCACCCTTAAAGGCGTGGTAGACGTTCAGAAGAGTCAGATGGTCACCATCGGGGTGCGCGAAAAGATTCTTCATCTCGTCTGCCCGTTTCCGTTGAGAGTTTGGCCGGACGAAGACCTGCGGGACTGAAAGCAGGGCAGTGATTGACAATATTTCGTTTGAGCAGTAAAACTCAGGAGAACTGATCAACATCACCGCAAGGGCAGGATCCAGCGGGAAGTCGGAAGCAAGTCGACCAAGGGCAGTCAAGTTACCGTCATCATCGAGGCATGCAAGATAATTCAGTTCCTCCAGTGCTCGCATCAGAGTCTCTGGGGCTGGCGGATCCATCAAATCGAAATGAACCAGATCATCAATGCCAAGTTTCTTCAGCTCCAACACTGTGGACGAAAGGTTAGATCGGAGAATTTCTGGGTATGTCTGGTCAATAAGTTCCTTCTTGAAGGCCGCTTCGGTATAGAGACGGAAGCATTTTCCAGGACGAGTACGACCAGCACGACCAGCTCTCTGCTGTGCAGAAGCCTTCGAAATCGGCGAGACCAGAAGAGACTCGACTCGAATACGAGGGTTGTACACCTTCTGCTTCGAGAAACCAGGGTCCACCACGTAGACGATACCATCGATAGTCAGCGAAGTCTCCGCAATATTCGTAGAAACAATGCACTTTCTTCCTGGTCGGCCACCTGGTCTCCGTGGCGGCGGAGCTGGGTCGAAGATGCGCTGCTGCATATGAGGAGGAAGACTTCCATAAAGCGAATAGACCTTCATGGGGCCAGCATCTGCCTCTCGTATCATCTCATCTGCTTCCAGTGAGATCTTGCGAGCGGCATCCTCGATCTCCTCCTCTCCAGTCAAGAACAACAATATGTCTCCTTCCGGCTCCGTAGCGTGGATCTGAAGAACTGTGCGGACCGCAGCCTCCACATAATCCTGTTCCGGCTCTGGGGTGTAGAAGATCTCAACAGGGTGGGTTCGTCCTGGAACGGCGAGAAGAGGAGCGTCGTTAAAGTAACGCTGGAACTTTTGCGCATCCAGAGTAGCAGACATGATGATGATCTTTAGATCCGGACGGCGCAAGACGACCTCCTTGAGGAGACCCATCAAAACATCAGTCGCCATGGTTCTTTCGTGTGCCTCATCAAGAATGATCGTGCTGTAGCGATTAAGTTCGTGGTCGTTCATAGCTTCTCGCAGAAGCATACCATCCGTCATATATTTAAGGATCGTCTTCTGGCTGGTCATGTCTTCGAAACGAATACTGTAACCGACTTCCTCGCCCAGCTTGACATCCATTTCCTCCGCCACACGCTGAGCAACCGACATAGCGGCGACACGACGAGGTTGAGTACAGGCGACTAGTTTCCGCTGGGTTTGAGGAAGGTCATCGAAAAGGACAAACTGAGGAATCTGGGTCGTCTTTCCGGAACCGGTCTCACCAACGAATACGAGGATCTGGGACTGCTGGTAGAGCTTCAGGAACTCATCTCTGGTCAAAACATTAGCCTATACCCTCTCACAGATTCCAAGTCTTCAGCTCCTTACCTCTGCGCATGAACGGGAAGATCGCGGCGGGTCTTCAGGATGGAGAAGTATTTGTTGGAGAACGGCTTGCCATTGAACGGGTTGGTCTCGCCATCTTCGGCCTTTTGCGCCATTTCGGCCGTCGTCTGGTGTCTCTTGAACTTCGCAAATGGACCTTTGCCGTCTGCTGCGCCATTTTGCGCATTGCCGTTGGACTCATCGGCGTACATGTGAGCCAGATACGGATTGTTTCTGGGGTCCATGTCTTCCTTCTCCGTCTTCTGTCGCTTTGCGCGCGACCCTTCTCCGTCAGGACGCCTGTCAACCATGATTCTAGAGAGTGCTGCGGGGTCCAACAGTCTCGTCGAGCAGCTTGTTGTGGCCAAGGAAGAAAGATATCGCAGAAAAAAAGTACGATAGGCAATCTTGCCGAGCTATCGCCACGCTTGCCTATCCTGCCTCACCGCCCTGGATTCTGCCGGCGATTCGGCCGCCCACACACGCATCCCGCCGTGAAATCTGTAGCAAACAGACTCAAGGGAGCAGCTACAGCTGACGTGCCGTTCAATCAAGGGTCTGCCCCTTTCCTCCCTTCAATGATGATGTGGTCTGCATCATGTCTGTGATGCCTCTGTTTCTTAAACTCACCTTTGCCAGAATCTGCCTGAAGTGAGGTGAATGATTGAGCGGACTCCGCGCCATAACTTACCTACTCCCCCCACATTAACTATTTCTATACTATTTCGGACGAATGCTCATGGTATAAACAATACCACTTACAGCCAGCTTACCCTCAACAACCAGTCAGTATATTGCTCACAGTCGCTGTAGCAGGCGGTATATTCTACTCAAAGGACATCGACGCGTCCAACTGCAGAAAAAATGGCGTCGACAGCAGGAAGCGAAGATATGATCTTCTCATTCTGCGTGGGCCAGCATGAGAGTAAACGCTCTCTGCCTGTCACTGCGGACGCAGTGCAAAGGGCGCATGAAAGTAATGTATGGGATTCGCTCTATACTAGTATACCTCTGCTTCTTACTGATGACCTGCGCAGTATGACATGTTGACGACTCCGGTGACGACCCCTCACTTCCACTCTCGAGTACTCACTTTGCTCTCTACCCACCTCTCGAATTCACAGCCTCCATCCTATGATATTAGTGGTACATTCGAGACATCTCAGAATACGCGACCTCTGACGGTTCCTCCTTTGTCGGCAGTGGATACGCCATTGACCCCCAACGATTCCATAAGCCAGTTGATGGGTGTCACTAGTACCTGGATAGATCTATGTTCTCCAGACCCTCTGATTGCAGATGTTTCGAGGCAGATCTTGATGCTTGAGGTTGCCTATGCGGCTTTTTGTGGTGTTGGATACCTGGTCATTCCTGGACCTAAGCTTCATCATGGTAACCTCCACTCAGAAGGCCTGGTATATTACGCAAGGGCGGTCCAGGAGGCCCTCAACCTCGCCCCGTATATACAGTTCCACATCTGGCTGAAGATGACCGATAATCCTGACCATGAAGTGGATGAAATGGGCGATCTAGCTCCGTTCGCGCGGGAAGAGTTCCTCCAGGATCTAGATGAAGGGCGTGTTCCCAAAACGGATCCGTTCGGAACTTGGGATGCATGGGAAGTCATCAGGAGAATATGTAAATACCACACGAGGCTTTTCGTAGGTAAGAATAGAGAGCATTCTTTTATCGCTGTCCCGAGCCAGCAGATCATATGGCCTCTGAATGCGGCTGCTAACTTTTGCTAGCTTTGTCTTTACCAAGGCATCTCCCAGCACTGCACATTCAGTCGCGATGGCACTGTGAGCCCGTCCATTTGCTCACAATACATGCCAATTCGTTTATCAAGAACCAGAAGGGATATCCGGTTTTGTCAAAGGCTCACCAGGCTCTCATAGCCAAGTTCATGCGACTGCGCACGCCACCATGGATCCTTCTTTGTGATGTCGGACCTATCCCAGGATTGGATGGGCTTGAAGCAGAAGAAGCTCAAACGGCTACTGAGCCTTCCATATCGGCTAGTTCGAATTATCCAACTCTCTCTCAATCTGTAGCACAAAGCAAGAAACACCATGACCCGACTCCTCATCTGTCGTATATTCGGAACCTCCAACAAAGGCAGCCGCCTCGCACTCCTATCGAGCGATTTGGAATCGGGTACCAGGACTATCTGCAGGCACCGCTACAGCCATTGACGGTGAATCTAGAGAGTATAACCTACGAGGTCTTCGAGAAGGACCCTATCAAGTACGAGTGGTATGAGCAAGCCATCGCGAAGGCACTCAGAGACTGGGTGGATCAGAAGAAACCGACATCCAGTCCCGACGGCCGCGTTGTTGTCGCCGTCGTTGGCGCAGGAAGAGGTCCCCTGGTGACTCGTGCTCTTCGAGCCAGTGCGGAAACTGGGGTCAGCGTTGAAGTGTGGGCAGTAGAGAAGAATCAAAATGCGTTTGTTCTTCTTCAACGCCACAACGAGAACATCTGGGGCGGAGAAGTCAAGTTGGTCAAATCAGACATGCGCAGTTGGAAAGGTCCTTGCAGGGAACTGCCTCCAAAGAATCCACGAGAGTCATACATTGGACAGGCTATCAGCCCTGAGAGCTCAACGCTCCAAGTACCGGAGACCAATGATAAGGAACAGCCAACTACAGCTGCCAACCCTCCCCAAGCCTCTGTGCTCACCCACACCCCCATAGATATACTCGTATCGGAACTCCTGGGCTCATTTGGTGACAATGAACTGTCTCCTGAATGTCTCGACGGTGTCACGCACCTCCTGAACCCCGTGCATGGTATCTCGATCCCAGCGTCTTATACCGCGCATTTCACGCCGATATCAGCGCCCAAACTCCACGCGGACATTACGGCTCAAACTGTCTCCAACCCTGCGGCCCCTGAAACGCCTTACGTGGTCATGCTACATGCAATCGACTATCTTTCCACGACACCTCCAGCCATCTCCATCGCTAGCCCTCCTACATCAGGCGGCGGTGCTGGCAGCGGTCTCAAGGACAGCAGCGGAAGTCGATCTGCAGCATCCACACCCCCTCCAGTTATTGAAGGAACAACACCAATCGTACAAACAGCATGGTCCTTCTCGCATCCGAACAACAACATCTGCCCTCCGTCCCAAGGCAGTTCCGTCCTCTCTAACGCACACAATGTTCGTCAAACACGATTGACATTTCCCTGTCAGAACCGCGGCGTTTGCCACGGTCTCGGCGGTTACTTCGAGACAGTTCTTTACCGTGATGTCGAACTGTCCACAAATCCAGTCACTATGGATACCAAGAGCTCAGGAATGATCAGCTGGTTCCCTATATTCTTTCCTTTAAAGGTAATCTCCACCCCTCTCAAAGCCAACAGTTCCTCCTTTACAATAGAACATTCCCCAAGCTAATAATAAATCTACACAGACTCCCCTCTACGTCCCAGACAATGGCCAAATTGTCGTCACTATGTACCGCCTGACAGACGACCGCAAAGTGTGGTACGAATGGATGGTCGAAGTATTCGCCCTGGAGCGTATCGCAGCGCCAACCTCTCCCACAGGATACACGAGCCCTGTCATGACCGGCGCGCGAATGACGTCTCCTGGACCTGATAGTGCGAGAGTCAAGGGCAAAGACCAGCTGAGGAAAGAGGGATGGCGTCGAGTTAGGGTCGGAATGAGCGATATGCATTCGAGCATCAAGGAGGCTTGTTTAATGTGAGGTTATGGGGGTCGGAAAGCTGTGAAATGGGCTATTGGCGAGAAGTTTCTCCTTTTAGAAACAAGAATAATTGGGGATAATTGGTAGACAGCGAGAAAGTAGAATAATGTCCTTTTTTGAGTCAATTCTCCATGCTTGTATTGGCGTATTAGGTTTCTCATTATATATATCCGATTTTTTTTCTCCCGTACTTTGTATATTATCGTATCATATGGAGGTCCAGTTCTTATCCCCTCTCGTACGAGTTACGTCATTCGACTTCGTATGTAGGGCTTAGTGCTACCTCTATTAGAGGCAATATTCAGAACGTAACGGAAGGTTGAAACCTCCTCTGGGCCAATACGGGCCAGATGTTGTGATCAATTCGTCTACCATGAGTGACATGATGTAGCAACAATTGTGCATTCAATGCACGCGACTGAGCGATCGCCATGTTGAATAACGGTGATATCTAGTCTAATATTCAGAGCAAAAGAAATAGCACGCAGATACTTTTGCGAGCAATTGACGAAACGGTGTCGTTGAAGAAAGGAGATCATCGACAAGTGGGAAAACGAAATGAAAAAGAAAAGCTAACACGGACATAACATGCGCCAGATAAAGCCACTGATAACTGCAGGATAGGTACTACTGGCGCAGTATCTATTTTCCTTGGGTTACTGATTGAGGGTTGGCATGTATGGTGTTTCCCTCATGATCCATACTATTCAAGACAGGGATGGTCATAGACTCTTTCAGGCTGTCCGCGCTCTGGCCTCTTTGCGGGCTTGGACGAGGAGAAGATGACGGAGTCTCACGCTTGTCATGCTCCGTGAGACCTTTACGGATGGCAAGAACAGAGTCGACAATGACAGCATCGATTCCCTCCGCCACTTGGAGCTAGTGTGACATGTTCATCAGCATCATTTCTTCCAAGCACAGGGACATGGATGATAGACTTACCTTGACATTCTCAGGGTCATTGTTGAGGGTTCCGTAGGAGACACAGACAAGACCAGACTCCTTGACAACCTTCACAAGACGGGGTGCGATAACAAGGGGTTCAGCACTCGAAACCACACCCAGGAGACTCCACCTGGAGGCGAAACGGACAGCCTCCTGCAAGCTACTTGCACGGATATCGCCAACAGGGGAAGTACCCGCATCGCTTAAGAAGAGAACCGGGATAGAAGGCTGCTTGAAAGCAAGCAGCAGGCAGCAGTCGGGGTTAAAGCTCGAGAAGAGCATGTTGCGACCTTTGCCCATGTCATAGACCTTCGTGAGGACAGTATCCACGAAAGAATTGAGTTCGACGGCATAAGTATCCATCTCTTCCTCCTCAGTCTCGTGGAGCATGGGGTATTCTGGCGATCGATGTCAGATCGTCGCGTAACTGTTCTTTTAGGGTTGTAGCAACTCACTTAATTCCATGTTAAATCCAACAGACTTCGGCAGCTTTCTGAAAAGATCCTCTAACGTGGCAAAAGGTGCCTGGATATGACTTCCGCGGCTGTTTCCCTTGAAGCCCTTCTTCTTAAAATCGCGAGTGTGCTTCATCTTCTCGTTCATATCTGACGAATCGTACTCGGAACCACCAACTGACATCGATCGCTGACGAGAAGTGCCTCCATGTCTGATATGTCCCAGACGGTCACCACTGCGAGAAGGAGATCCAGAGCTTGACGATCGACTGGTACGAGCGTCACTCAGATGGAGGAACTTGTGCAAGTTAGACAACATTCGTAAGGACGTGCGCTGGGAAACATACTTGCTCAAGAGTGAGTGTATGAACTGGAGCGTCAATTCCAGTCTCACTGACGAGAAAGTCGTGATAGATGACGGGAACGTGATCTTTAGTGAGTTGAATGTCTTTTACTTGCGTTAGCCATCATCTTGAGGGAGAACAAGGTACTATGATTCCGTACCGAACTACAGGTTATCAGTTAGTGCTCAATTTTTTTTATAACGTTTATCATAGAGAATCAGAAACTTACCTCGACGTAAGACGCTCCTAAGTTCGCTGCAGCAATGAATGACTGGAGAATTATCAGATTACGATTACTGTCACACAATTTGGCATAGCACCTTACCTGAACAGTGTTCTCTCCGAGTTGCAGGGACTTGCGGCTGGCAAAGTTCTTTCCGAGACCTTAAAAGATGGGTTAGGAGAAGAAAAAGGGATAGAAAAGAGACAGGAAGCCAACCTCGATGCCCGATAACCATAGTCGAAGTCATCGTTCTCCAATACGTCTGGTTCTCAGTGATCGACATGTTTGGATGGCTAAACGGGGTGATGACGAGGAAGTTGAAGGTAACAGAACCGATCACTTCGAGCGTATTCGCGGCCACGATGGGGACAGTCGAGTCTCCCTTCAGGTTGATCCGATCAGAGCCGATGCTAGGTCTGATACTAGAAAGCAAAGCAACACCTCGACCAACAACCTTGTCTTTAGAACCGGCGTATGTGGGAATCAAATCAAACAGGAGTTTGACTTTCGATGGGTCTGCGGACTGAAAGACGATGGGTTCCGTAGAGATGTTCTCTTGAATGGGGAGATCAATCAGCTCCGGCTCACCGTGGGCACCACTCGCCGACACGACAATAGATAATGCTGTGTCAAGCTGAGTGGAATGCGCACTGGAGACTGGAATCTGGTCGAGGCTGACGGCGGGAACGGACTTTCGCATGTCCATAGTACCCAAGCTGACCAAGATCATGGACTCATCTGTAAGATATCGATGTCCGAAAGACTTGATAGGCTCAGGACTCCGTGATCCAGAGGGCATGGTTGTAGAAGTCGCATTTTGATTTGACGTTCGCTCAACAAGAGAGGACGGTGGCGGAGAAGACGACGGGGGAACAGGAATATTGACCGGTTCCGATTCAGTGACAACAGGTGTAGGGTTGATCTCAGCAAGGCGTCGAGCAATAGGAAGATGGCCCCTGAGAGCGGCATGTTCCTTGGCTGTCCATCCAGAAGAATCGAATCGCTCAAGATCTGCACCAGCTTCAATGAGCAGTTCTACCACGCTCAGTGAACCATCGACACAGGCGATGAACAGGGGCGTCCATGAATACGTGTGCTCTGCAAGCTCAGTATTCGCTTTCTGGTTATTAGAACCTTCCAGGAGAATCTTTGCACACTCATCATGCCCGAAACGAGCCGCAATATGAAGAGCGGTTTCACCCTGCTCATCTTGATAATTGATGTCAACGCCCGCATCAACCAGCAGCTTGACGATATCAACGAAATTTGCCTTGGTTGCAAGTGCAAGAACAGCGCTTGACTTGGAGACATGCTTGCGGATAGCAGCCTTCTCCTCAGAAGAACCCTTCCAGTTCTCTGCATCGAGCAGAGTGCGAGTGGTAAGAGGATGTCCACCCACCACACTCAAGTGAAGGGGGGCCCATCCTTCATTGTCTTGCCAGGCGGGACTATCAATGCCTTCGCTCACATCAAACATATCCCATGCCTGCAGATGCTCGATAATGATTTCGCAAACAACCCTGAATCCATACTGGGCGGCATAGTGAAGAGGAGTGCGACCAGTCAAGTCCTTGGAAAGCAACGCCTTTCTCTGGTGAGGATGGAGATTATCTAGCAGGTGCTGTAGCATGGAGACAGACGGATCGTCTCTCCTGAGAGTCTGTGGCTGACTGGTCTCCTTCACAACTGGACGAGGCGGTTGTAAGGAAGGAGGAGCAGCCGGGGTGATGTAGTTGGACGTTTCTAGAGGAAAGTCTAGGACCATAGAAGCAGACTGCTCCGAATCCGAGGTCGTCTGCGATCTTCCAATGGAGATCACTAGACGGTGGATACAGTTCCGCTTGTTGATATCGTCATCCTCCTCCAGATTGTCAATTTTGCCTAGTAATACTGTAACTGATGACTTCGCACGCGCGAAAATTGCTCGTTGCAAGAGGTTTTTCAAGACCTTGGGATAGATATGTTCACCCATCTCATCTGCTGCAATCCTGAGCGTCTCGAGCAGTTCCAGAAGAACGTGCGTATCATCTTTGCGGAGTGCCTCGTCAACCGCCACGAGAACACTCGAAGGCAGGTTCAGGATCGGGCGGGATGAGACTTTCTTTAGAGAAAGAGAGGAATGTGTGGAGCTGGCATCATCTTGGACCTTCTGGTCGCCTAGCACCGATAACCAGTCATTTATGCGCTTCAGGGCCTGAGACAGACGAGTGTTCGTCGCGAAAGGCGACGGATCCACCTTCGCCTCGAGATATCTCTTCTGTGCCTGCGCGCCCGGGACTTTCTTATCCAATTTCTTGGTGATCTTGATGAATCCTCGGCGGTTGACCTCTCCGTACCACTGCAGCTTTCGCAGCTGACCACGCAGCTCCAGCAACGCAGCTAGGAGATCCTCAACATCCTCCGGTTCTAACCGCTGCCCCGCAACCATCGAATGCCCGAAACGATCCTCCAGCAGTTTCAGGCGTCTAGAGAAATCTGCGAACTTCTTGTTATAGAAATGGTCGACATCCTCGAGATTTCGGTCAAGGGAGTAAAAGAATCCTAGAGCATCAAGTTAGCAAGTCACGGTCTGCTGGGAGATGTGGAAACTTCGTACCAGCAAGGTCAGGCTCTTTGCCAGCTTTCATATCATCCGCGGCAAGCTTGATCAGCTTCTTCAAGGCCTTGTACTTGATGTACGAGGCGCCCCATTCCGGGACGACATTTCGTGGGAGGTTGCGACCAAACTTCATGATGGTCGTATAGTTCCCCGCAGGAACACTTTCCAGCGCAAAACGCGAGCCGTTCTCTGGTGTCTAAGAAATGATAACGATCTCCGTATTCGCGACTAATCGTGTATTCTTTACGGATCTCGCGTGTCCCCAGAATCCGTAGAGATTAATTTGGTTGTCCTTTGTCCGCGGCTCCAACAAACTTCTCTCCACACTCTTCGAACCGCGTAGTGAAGTAAAAGAAAGTATGAGGAGAGAAACCTCGGACGACTCGGAGGCAGGACAAGAATTATTGGTTACGCTGACGACGAGCGCAGACGGACTCTGAAAGCACGCAACAAAAAGAAAGGTTGAGGATTCAGGTACAGAGACGCCATGTATGTAGCTCCGAGAGCTTGCAGGTGATCGACAAGGTCTTGCGGACACCCCTTCGGCCTTTTGGTCAGACCGTCTGGGAGTTGAAGCAGCTTCGGGGGGATGCGCGAGATTCAGTGGGACGCAACGAAGGACCGTCAATGGTTGCTATCCTGCACGTTCAAATTTCAGTCGTCAGTAAGACCTGCTCAGTGCTCAGAAACCGGCCTAGAGGCGGAGCGTAGCGGAGAGTTGACTAACTATAGGCGCCGGGCTGAACAATCAGGCGGGCCTGCGTCACCTTCCAGATCAATCCTTTTGTGGGGAAGAGATGGTCCTACTTGGATGACACTTACGCTCGTTATAGGGCCAGAGCCCTTCCGTTTTTTTTCCTTTTCGTGGGTGCTTTACTAAGTAGATCGGCGGAAAGTTTGGTCGCGGGAGACCGGTGGCAACCGTCTAGATGGACCAGCCAAATCTGTTGCGCGAATGAGCGTCAGAAAAGGGAATTCTGCGCAGAGAACGAGGGGAGCGAGTGGGATGTGCGGAATGCAGCACACGGAGCTGCAGAGGGCACGCAATGGCAGATGGTGCTTGCTGGAGAGTAGTAGATAGATAGGACAATGGTCATGGACGAGTACCAGTATGAGAGGATCACGGAGGATGAATGACCGCCCAGCGTGCGTGTCTTGGTGCCTCTGATTTGCCTGTCACCGCTCCGGGCTCTTGCTCCACGATGGCCCCTGGGCTTGTCCTTCGACCACGAGGTGGACTAATACAGGCAATCTTTGTCCAGATGCGAGATGGTGGCAAGCTGCTTCTAGAGTCGTTCTGCTGGTGACCCACGGTCAAGAGATTTAATGAAGGAGTGATCACTCTGCGCGGCAGCGTTGAAGCGAAGCGCAGTCCATACCATACACCAAGTGATCTCCAGGACTAAGTATGTACAGGGCGCTTAGGGAACCAGGTACGGAACAATCAAATTGTCTTGGACCCCGTTGTTAAATAGCTTCAGGTTCCCGAGTCCTGAAGACTACAACCCCTCATACACGAATAATCGATACATACACCAGACCAACCGACCGCTGCACGGCCGGAGGGTCACAGACAGACCAAGTGGAAAGACCAAAACTCTTTGACGGTCGCTGCAAACGATCACTTGTTGAGTTGGGATAATAGTCTTCGCCCTAGGTCGTGCATTCGAGCTTGACTCAGCTCGGCCGGACTTTCCAGGTCACCGCCTCTTATCCAAAGCCATCTTATTCGAGCAATGCTGGTCGGATCCCTGTACTCTAAAGCGTTCCGCCGTTCCTGACGCGGACCGACCGGCTTCCAGTGGCTTTCCGCCACAGCATCAGAGGTGTCAAGAGGAAGAGGTGTCTCCTTGAGTTCTCTATCAGACCTCTCCGATTGTTCCGCTCTCTGTTTGCATCCTGGTGGATGCAGCTTGATATACCCATCAAGACACAATCAATCGTCTATGGTATGATATCTCCGTCGGGGGACCGAAGATGAGTGCGGAATGAGCCCCGATCGCAACTGTTACCCAGCGTGGGGACCGTCCAGCTACCCTGGTGCTCTATCAGAAGATCTGGATTGTTCGAGCCGGATAGAACCCACACAGCTCAGAGCTTCCCCACGCCGATCCAAGACGAGTCAACCGGACCCTCAGATGCGAGACGGGCTTTTTGCTATTTACCACTCTTGAGCATCGGCTGCGGAATACGTTGATAATTATAATAGCTACAAGTAATAACTCAACCGACCGGCAACGCTCTGTTGTCTGATTTGTCGGATCGCTCGGTTCTTACTATGAGTCCAGTGGTCCGCCCTTACTGACTGTCTACATACTTCCGCACAACTGACCCAGTGTCGCAAGCAGACGAGACGCTTGCACTCGGCTCTTCGACGAGCTCACAATCTCGACCTGATCCCTCAACATCACTGTTGATCCCCCTGAAGGAGACACCGCTTGTTGGACCTGATGCCAAGTAAGAATGAGCCTGGAAAATAATAGATGCTAGCTCGATGTGAGTATCCCAAAGGAGCATCGAGACGGGTATAACAGGCCTTCAGATTCAACGTAAGAGTGCGGGAGGCGATCCCGATGCTGTGATGCGGCCCACTGGGCTTCGTGGTCACTCTGGTCTTTCTTTTCTACAACCTGATGCATATGCCATAGATAAACTTACAGCTTCCACTGACCAACAAGACTACCAACTCAACAGTTGTCGCGGATAGATAGGAAGTGAACCTCTCTCCTTTCCACGTCCTCACTCACTGCTTAGTATTGCCATAAAACAACTCCGTAACCCACCCAGGAATTGTATCTCACACCGCAAAAACGAATAAAAATAGCAATCGATCAACGAGTGACTACATGCACGTGAGACCTCCATAACGGCCTCCACTGACGTCAACAGCCAATGATAGGGCGGCATCTTTTCCCCTCCAGGGAATCTTCCCCGTAACCAATGCTTACAGTACGCTACCTACCTACCATAGGTACCGAGAGAGATCTCGACATTATTCCCCAGTATAGACTCGCGACACTTCTACCATCAGTAACTAGCTATGCATGACGATCTCGAACAAGCACTCGCCCTCCTGATCAAAGCAGTCGCATTCTATGTCTTTGTCCTTGCACTTCGTGAACTCCTACACGTGCTAGAACCTTTCATCGATCTATCCACACTGCAAGTATGGTCGGAGCGCAATAGACGGGAGTTCGGACCTCCGCCGCGGCAATCAGCGCCTTCTTAAGCCAGGCAGGCGGACTCTATGGTATTAGCCCCGTATAAAGCGTGGTGGTGCCAGTGGTTTAATAGTTATACGGAGCATTAGTAGAACGCGGGGCTGACGGGAATGCCGCTGACGACACTTTACAGTAACCAACGACCGGAAGGGCCCGAGCGAATGCATACCATAATAATAAGAATAAGAAGAAAATAACCGATCCCTGCAATATCTACACCACACAGGATCTAGGAATGCAATGATGCAGAAAGAAGAAAAGGATGATGGATGTTCTAGATCTTCTCAAATTGGACTGTCATCAAGTCATGTAGTAATTTCTCTCACTCGCTCACGGCAGAAAAAAAAGATGTCTAAGGGCCGTAATAGAAAAACGTTTCTAGCAATTAACAGGAAAATAAAATAACACCAGGAAAAGACATATCTCTCCAATAGCAGAGAGAAAGCAAAGCACATTGAACCCCGGTTGACCTGATAATTCCCCTCCTGTCTACGCCGCCGTAAGTAATACTCCCGTAAAAAAAAAAAAAAAAAAAAAAAAAAAAAAAAAAAAGGTAACAAGCAAAGTAGAAAAGTAAGTGTTGCACAAGTGTTGGATGGTCGTCGTTAGCCATGATCCTAGCCCTGGCGAGCCGCATTGGTGGCATACGTCCCGCCGGTGCAGATGAGGTGCATTCGGTGATACGCGACCCCCCAAAGTGTATTGTTATAGATCTCCCATATGCCGCGATGCCTTATCTCTTGAACCAGAAACCAAGGCTAGCCTGATTGCCAAAGCGGGAAAGGGGGTTCGAGCGACGAGATCTTCTCCATTGCAGTCAAGAGAAGACTTCGGGCTGGATGAAGTCAAGTTTCTTGGATATTATCCTGTCTACCCCGCATTCTACTCGACCAACGGCTTCAGCGCCTCAACTCCGGCCTGCAGCACTGCTGGGTTGGTGGTCCGCCTGAGACAGCCTTTCAGGGTGTCGATCCCTCCGCTCCGTCTGACTGCCTCTCTTCCGCGGACCCCGATATCGCCTGACGCGCACGTCAGATTGCGGATGCAGGCGATGCCCCGATGGACAAGACCATCGTCCTCCTCCTGGCACAATCCCAGCAGGAGATTGACGCCGCGTGGTCGATCGAGGACAGCGGCCACGGCGGCATCGAATTCGGTCAACATGGCCAGCGCGCCTCCAGCAGCTTTCCGCGTAGCAACATCATCGACGTCTGTGAGAGCAAGCAGTACGTGGAGGCGTTGAGCGGCCCGCTTCGAGCCATCAGCCAATTTGCCTACTCCCGACTCGCAGGTCATCAAGTTACAGACCAGCTCGCAGGCGGCCCGCTGGATATATGGAGAATTGGACAGGAGCAGATCTTCCAGGGTAGCCCAAGCGTGGCGCACAATCGCCTCTGCGGCACTGGGATCTGGGGACGAGGCGAGGTTGGTCAGAGCGAGGAGACTCTCGAAGACAGGCAACAGGTCGCGTGGCTGATCGGCGGAACTCTCTGGCGGAGTGAGCAACATCACCAACGGCCGGACAGCAGATGTTATCTGGGGAAGGCCGGAAGACGGGAAGACGTGGGATGGGTTGACGGAAATCAATATCCGGGCTAAGGCATGAGCAGCGGCTCGAGTCGTTTCATTGACGACCGGATCTGAATTTCCATTCTTAGGCGCCAGAATGGTGAGCAGGAGCTTAACGGCGCCCTGCTGTGCGAGCTTGCCGCGAGATTTCGGGTTCTTTGCGAGAGCCAAGAGGATCTTGCTAATCAAGTCGGAGATGGAGGTCTGGGCGAGATCGTTTTTAATGCATTCGACAAGTAGTGGCACGATGCCGGCTTCAATCACGGCGCTGCAGCGTGCAGTAACATGCTCTTCGTCATCGAGAGGATCGGGTCCCGTCAAAGACCCAGAAGCATTGGCGTAAGCTTTGAGCTGGGACATTTTCTTCTGTTCCTCAGACATATTGGGAAGGTATTTGGCAATATTCAAGATGATCATCAGACCGCCGTAGACCACCGACGAGTCCGCGATGTTGCGGCGAAGCAAGCCGAAAAGATTCTTCAGAAAAGAAGAATCCTTAGCAAGTTGTTCTTTGACTGTGGGCTTGACCGAAGAGTATGCCAGGCCCTCGACCGTGTTCTGGGGGTTCTCGACCTTGGGTTCAGACATCAGTCCCTTGAATCTATCGACGAGTTCCTGCACGCTGTTGTCATCATCCTGAGCCTTACCATTCGACTTGGAAGGATCATTCGGCTCCGAAGCCCGGATCTTTGCCAGGATCACGGCCGCTAGATCAGAACTCTCATCGCTACCGTTGGTGAGCGTGTGAGAGAGCCACTCCGAACAATGCTTCGAGATCGCCTCACGACAGGCACGGTCGATACAGGCGGCATTGCATAGATCCAGCATCGCAGTCTCCGCGCTCCGGCTCTTCACTCCGCGCGAGACCAGCGGTACAGCGGATTGCAAAAACCCTTCTGTCAGAAAGAGAGAAGCCATCGCATTGGGCGCCACGGGAAACACCGCCGCGGCCGCTGAAAAGGCAACTATCAAGTCTTCCGCGCGAGCCTTTTTCACCTTGGCTGAGATGATCCTGGAGAAGCGCTGCTCGCCAGCATCCTTGGACGCCTCGAGATATTTAGCCACGCACAGTGTAGCCTGACTTCGTAGATCAAGGGGAAGTCTGTTATCCAACGAGGTAATGATCACTTCCAGCTCTTCGTCATCCACCAGGTGCTGTAGCCTGTCTGCATCGACGGCCAGTAGCCGTGCAATTCCTTTCAAAGAGCGACCATCGAGATCATGGCCCGACTCCATCAACTTAGCAATGAAGAGTTGGAAAAGCTCACTCTCGCAGTGCGACCGAGCATCTTCAGTCTTCCACAACGTCGGATCTAGCACAATTGTATCCAAGCAGACAGCTGCTCCATCTCCTCTATCGTAGATTGCGTCAAAAAAAGCCGTGACGGAGATCTGGAGCTCACTGGCAAAGAAACGCCGCACGTTGACACTCTGGCGCACCAGGCCCGATATGATTTCATCTTGCGCAGCAGACAAATCTCCAGGCTTCTCGGCCAGGATGAGTTTCAGACACTCGAGTGCTGTGCCCTCTGGGGGCTTAAGTCCGTCTGTGCGGAGATAGCGACCTGCTTCCTTTCCGGCATTCTCATCCTTCTGCGTAGTGTAGCGGCGACAGAGATCTAGTAGCGGATGACCGTTCTCCTCGTCTTCTCTGACTCGAAGGAAGGAAGATTTCACCTCTGGGTTTTCCGGGGCGATCGCAATAGCTTGACGAATATATTGGGAGGCGACCTATACACATTCGGGCGTGTTAGCATGATGGGCTGCCGCAAAATAAAAAAAAAGTATAGCAGAGAGGACGATGTGTTACTGACCTCACGCTTACCCGCATCTATCGATTTGACAGCTTCCTGCGCCAGATATGCAGCATGTTCCTGGTCCCTTGTCTGGGCCATTTCCAACATGAAGTTGGAACAAGACAAAAGAATATTGCAAAGGGTTGCTTTTGTCAAGAGAAAGGTGACGACGAGCTGGAAAGCTTGCAAAATGAGGCGACGGCGCGTAGCTTGTCTTTATGGGCTTGCGAGAATCCAAGATTGGGCAGAGGAACAAGTGTTCGGAGGGGCCCTGAGGCGCGACAAAGCAAAGGACCGCGAATCTAACCGCCGGATTGTCGGACCAGGCAGACACAAGACCGGCGTGTAATCATGGGAAAAGAACCAGATGACAAGGATGCAGATGATGCGATGCTGAACACACCGAGATTGGGGCGTTTTCTTTCCTTTTCCTTTTCCTTTTCCTTTGCCTCTCTGGCTCCTTTCGGCTGCGGAGACTAACTTAACTACTTATGCTGCCCCTCCATGGAAAAGGACGGCCGATAGCGCACGGAGCACGTTGGGATAAGTGATAGCTATGGAGGATCCGTATCTATCCGTAACAATGGTAACCAACTCAGTTACTCCGTAGTTAAGCATAGTAATTGAATTGAATCACTCTATCCGTACCCCGTAGATGTATCAAACATACCACGATCCCAACATCCACCACCCAAGACTCTTGGGGAATGATGCTGCGCGCATCACACAGGCTCTCTGAGACAATCACCTACTTGGCAGTGTTCCTGAAGAGCAAGCCATCGACAATCTCGATGCTTCCAGTCGCCTGCATGCTTATCTGACCCGGTCCATCGTCCTCCGCCCCGTACCACAGCCATACCACACCAGGTCCCAACTAACTATACGGCATCACTACTCTATATCCACCCATGCCACCGGCGAAACAACACGCGCCAACCACGGCAACGGACGCTATCACGTTTCCAAGACAAAGGAGATCCCGTAACCCATCGTCCAAGAATCGACATGAACCATTCCAGAATGACAGTCGTAAGGGATGCCAAGTCGAGACCAAGCGTTGCTCAACAGAAACATAGTCTGCTTCCATGTACGGAGTACCATGGGATATGGAGCATGCAGGGATGGGATTGACATCGTGGCTCAGTCTCGCCTTCTCCAGAACCCCCCAGACGTAGCACTTATCTAAGCTCGTTTTAGACCTGCTGTACTACTGCGTACTATTGCGGCTTCTATCTGCCTACCATAGGCCTCGATCTGAGAATATTGGTGGAGTCGGACGACAGCTGGGATGGGATCTGAAATCAGACCATCTACAGCACCCTGTTAGCCTGTCTCCTGGGGCATACCATAGATCTCCGTTCAGAAAGTCCCGGATAAGTACTCTAGAGTATTACGCATGACGAGGATCCCGTTTGATTGTGCTGAATAACTTATAGGTGGATTAGTTAGTTAGTTACGGAGCTGAATGACTGATTGATTGATTGATAACCAGAGGACATAACCATTGGTTATTAACTATTATTGATCGTCGCATGGGAGAATCGCTGGCTGGTATTTATAGAGTCACGTGCTTTGGTGTCAATGGCGCGCTCTCGTGACAAGATCTCTCCGACAGGCGAGCTTCCGCAGATCAGCACCAAAAAGTGAAGCTCGGGGATCGCAACAGAGCATTCTGCTATATCTAAGCCTCACTGCTCCCGCTTCACTTCCCGAAGGCTTGGATGCGAGCAGGAGGTGGATTCGTGCCAAGGATACCAAGAGAGACGAAGTGACAGAGCACTGGATAGTGTCAGAGCTGATTCCGTCTGAACCTCCATTCCGGACTGCCCCCAGGATGCTATCTTTTCTTTCCACCTCACTGATTCCACGATGAATGCCGTGGACGCATCGGAGCACTATGCCACAGGCGCAAATGGTGAGCTCCCCGTGTCCTCTCCCTCCCCCAGTCTCGTGATCATTGTAAGATCTCCGCGATCTGCTAGTCTGCCAAGCTCTCCCAGACACTCGAACTGATAGTATCGCTTTCTAGAGCCTGCTCCGTCCCTGTTGACGATCGTCCTCGACACCAACCCCCATGCCTGGGCCCTCCTGGAAGAAACACTGCCTCTCTCAAAGGCGGTAGCAAACATCCTTGTGTTCATCAATGCACATCTTGCCTGCAATTATGCAAACGAAGTCGCCGTCGTCGCTTCGCATAGCCAGCAGGCTGCTTGGCTGTACCCATCCCACGGGCAGCAGGCCAAGATATCCACTGATGCGGACGGAGACATTGTCATGAACGGTGGTTTGGAGGACGGCTCCAGTTCCCGCTCAGCCGCGCAAGCCAACAAGTATCGCCCATTTCGTGTGGTCGAGGAGCAGGTTACTCGAAATCTGGAACAGCTGCTCGCAACGACCAGTGCATCTGATGTGAGCGCGACGACGTCCACCATGATGGCCGGTGCTCTTACGTTGGCGCTCAGTCATATCAATCGCCAGACCCTTGCATGGGCTGAGGCTCACGGGGCGGCGAAGCTCGATGCGTCGACAGCAACATCAGCGGAGCTCGTGCCGGGAGGGACTGGCAGCGGCACATCTGCGTCGGGGAACAGTGCTACCGGACTGCAATCGAGGATTCTAATCATCTCGGTCAGCAGCTCTACTGATTCTGCGCACCAGTATATTCCTATCATGAACGCTATTTTTGCTTGCCAGCGCCTTCATGTTCCAATCGATGTCTGCAAGCTCAGCGGCGATGCGGTCTTCCTGCAGCAGGCTTCGGATGCAACAAAGGGCGTGTACATGTCATTGACAGAGCCGCGCGGTCTACTCCAGTATCTGATGATGGCCTTCTTGCCTGACCAGCGTTCTCGGCGGCATCTGGTTCTTCCAGCACGAGTGGATGTCGATTTCCGTGCTGCATGTTTCTGCCATCGTCGTGTCGTGGACGTAGGCTTCGTCTGTTCCATTTGCCTCAGTATCTTCTGCGAGCCGCCGGAAAATGGCGATTGTTTGACCTGTGGCACTCATCTCGAATTGGGTGACTATGGGGCTAAGCCTGCGGTGGTTGCACGTAAGAAAAAGAAAAAGAAGGCTCGCACAAATGGAACCCCCGGTGCTGGCACTCCTACGCCAGTAGCTACGCCCGGTCGATGAACCCTTTTCTATGATACCCATGATTTACTAACTTCAATCATGCCATACGAGAAAGTCACTCCACTACAACTCGAAAATTATACAGGATGGCAACTGAACTGTCCTTATGGGTTTCCATACGTCCCAACAAACAAACATAACCGCCCTATTACTCTGAAAACGTAGAGCGATCATGCCCAAGCTATAGGCACAAGTGAATGAACTATCTTATTCCCACCAAGCCGAATACTTATCGTGAAAACCTATAGCTATCTGCTACTGGACGGACGGCAAACACGATAGACGCTACCTGGTATGAGGTCACAATCTGCCAATGCGAGATACAACGATCAACAACAACCGCATGGGGCGGGATTCGCTATGAGCTTCGAGCTCCCAACCGCTCTGGTATCATTATGGACGGAAATAGAACAACCGGGCACACGAACGCCTCTGTTAGTGAGCAAACCCAATGCAAAACCCACATACTGTATACTGTATGTGCTGGCGCAAATGCAAAGTCTAGAAATCTCCAGCAGGGAAGTGTCGGATTCTGTATCTGCCGCGTTACGGTTAGCTGTATCGTCTCGGTGGTGATGCACATTTGTTTTCTAATCGAGATGATGATTCAACCTACCTTCTGTGTCTGTAAGCACGGCCTCCTTGAGCAATGCTTCCGTTTCCATTGCTGCGCGACATCACACAAACTGGCTTTCTCTCCTCGGAGCTCATGGAAGCCAGAGCCTGTGTGATGTTTAGTCAACGATCATTCAAATAGCAGAAGCTTACTTACAAACGAATCTGTATTGTGACCGAAAAAGAGGAAGACTCCATCTTTGGTCTTTTTGACAGCCATAATACCAATGGCAGCTTGGCAGTGACTATTCTTCACGCCAACATGATCTGTATAGGCTGAGTTTAGGAATGGGAATACTATCTATCGGTTTTGACGTGTAGAATAACATACCCATGAAGTCCTTTTCGATCATGGCTTTCATAGCCTCGTCCTCAGTGACCTCTTCAAGCATGCCGCCCTCGCCCTTCATTTGGCTGGAGTAAATGCGTGATGCACAAGTGCTGGCGGCCATTGTCGTCGCCATGTGTTCACCAGTCCCAGATGTAACAGTGGCGACAGACACCTTGTCAGGATCGGTCTGCTCTGCGGGAATAACAGCAGTACCAATCCCCACTAAGGCTGCAGGTCCAACTCTGCCACGATGCTTCATTCCAATGCCACCAGATGAAGAGGCTGCTGCAATATTTCCGTAACAGTCAACAGCAATGGCACCAACGGTATCAGTGATTTTGTCGCCTTCATGCTCATTGGGGTCGTGAACTGGAAAGGTCCTGTGCGGCGTAGGGGAGGGGATCTGACTGTGCCCGTGTTCTTCTTGGGTTACTTCAGCATGTTGTAAGTGGTGCAGGCGGACAGGAAGCTTTGCTGCTGACTTCAATTGACCATCGTGGCCAGAGGAGCCGCCAGAGGAGCCGTCAGAATCTCTCAAGAAGTTGGAAGGGCGCTGTTCCCAAGCGAAAGCATTACCGATGTCATCCTCTGGCCTCTGATAGTGCTCGTATTCCATGAAATCCTGAAGATGATCCTGAACGTCCATGGAGTCGATATGCTGGTCTTGATCGATGGCATAGGAAGTATTAGCACCATCCTCAATTGCAGTGCCCCTAGTAACCCTGGCTGTATTTGGACTGGCCGCGGCATCGACTGCAAGATTAGGCTCGACACTGGAAGGCGGCGAGATAACCTGGGTTGGACGTATGATGCCTGGGTAATCAGAAAGCATATATGGATTATCTTGACGCTCCATCACCATCTGCTCTTCCAGCTCTATCATTGCCTGGCGATCAGCTGCCTGCAGATCTTGTCTCCAACGGCGCCAGCGTTCCCTAGCAGCATCAGAAACCAAGAAGTCAGGAGGTAGTACGTGCATGCCATTGTCATAGGCAAAGTCTGTAGCTCCTGGCCCGACAAGAAGGTTGGGAGGAACCCTGTGCAAGGAAAGAGGCTTTGTCGAAGCATCAAGGATTTTACGTGCTAGTGAGATTGGGTTCTTTATCTCTGTAACTGTTCAGCAGGGACTCTTCTGAAACCTCGGGAAATGATAGACACTCACGGGAGAGAGCACCAACAGCACCACTACGTCCTAGGTGATCGACGATAGTAGCATCACACTCGACAGTACCATCGACGGTCAGATTACTTCCATAGCCTGCGTTCGTGATTTCGTGATCCTCCATCAATGCAACCGCCATTTCTACAGCATCGACTGCTGAGCCACCGTTCTTGAGCAGTGTCATTGCAACCTTCGCTGCCCTGTTGATATGTTAGATCGGATGCGTAGAACGACACATTATCAAATTGAGGAAATTACTGACTCATTGCAGGCTTCCAGATGTATCCTCTCATTCTGGACGCTGTGGTATCCTGCTCCTGCATGCACAAATATTGCAGCAATATCTCCCCCTTCTCTATGGCGGGGCGTCATATTTCGTATGATCCTGATGCTGTTGTGAAAGGCAAGGGTTAAGCTGGCACAGGAAGCCAGACTTTTTGTTTTGTTGATTCGAGCAGGAGGTAGATACCTGTGGTCGAGGTAGCATCAGTTGCAGCAGCTAGGAGATCTGAGAGGCACGTGTTGAACACAGACGAAAGGCCTGCTTCGGGCACCGCTGGAGTGAATCGAGGATCAACAGAGCTGATCTGTTGCGGGAAAGGGGAAACAATAACAATCACAGATGAACACCAGTTGTCATTTTGCACTGGGGTTCGCCGGTTTCACTTTGAGATTTCTTCCAGATAGTCCGGTGACTCTTAGCAGATCTGCAAGGACGATGGTCCCTGTGAGAAGGACGGTACCATGGGGTCACAGAAAGTATCTCATGAAAAGAGCCAGGTATCTCTTTCTCCTTGTTTTCGACTTAAAGAATATAGGAAGGCAGAAGGGAATGTCAAGCCTTAAGTAATAATACTATGGTATCGCGAAGGGATTTACAGGGAATAGAACCGTGGACAAAGAAAGCTATCCAGAGACCCTCTGGATATGAAACATAGGAGCTCGACTGAAAGATAGAGATGCGTAGAACGGCAGTTCTATCGCCACGGCGGTTTGGGGATGATGAAGACTGAGAAGACGTTGGTGCACCTTCCCTTCATCTTACATTCAGATGTCTCTCTTAAGGCTCCATGGTGGATAGCAGCAGGAAACCACCATCCGCCCGTGCTGGTTGATTCCTGTATAGTCGAATCCCTGTGATACGGGATCACAATGGCTGTCTATCCCAAGCGCTGTCCAAATCTTCAGTATTATTGATTTGTAGCGTTGGTAACTATCGACAATCCCCGCCAAAGACAGAGCGGAGCACATGACGCGGCTTGGCGCTCCCACTTGCCGCGACTCCAGAACCACCGGCGGACACGAGGCAACGACAGCTACGCTCTCTATACTACATCCTCTCCCCGTGCTCTCCTCTTCCTCGGGGTAGGCAGCACACCACTTTGTTCATCCCCTGCTACCGTTCTGCAGGTACCGTGCCAGGAATTGTGCACTGAGAAACGTTCGATATCCTGATCCTGAGCCTCGATTCCAAAGTCCAGTGGATCGGGCAATACCCCGTCCAAGGTCACCATGGCTACCCAAACCCCGGCCGTTGTCATGGACAAGTATGTTCACTGTTCCAGATACCTCCTTACAAGACACTTATGGCTGACTTCTGTTGCCTCCTAGCGGTACCGGCTTTTCCAAACTTGGTGTGTGCAATCGCATCAGCGGTGTGTATCCAGTTGCTGAGCTGGGAACTGACTATTGGAACAGGATTTGCCGGTAACGACTCCCCTTCATTCGTCTTTCCAACCGCAATTGCAACCAAAGGTGCTGCTGGTGGCGCTGGAAGCTCGACAGGACGACCTGCTGTTGGAAACAAGCCCTCGTTCCTATCTGGCGGTGGCGGGGCAAGCTCCCACCTGTCTGGAAAGCGGGGGACTGAGGATCTGGATTTCTTTATTGGTGATGAGGCTCTAGCAGCTGCGAATGGCCCTGGATATGGTATCAACTACCCTATCCGCCATGGTCAGATTGAAAATTGGGACCACATGGAGCGGTTCTGGTCAAACTCCATCTTCAAGTACCTGCGAGTCGAGCCAGAAGACCACTACTTCTTGCTCACTGAGCCTGTAAGTGACTCCTTTCCAGCTAGCCCCAAACTCATTCTCGCCGTTGCTTACCGTAATCATCGCATAGCCTCTAAACCCCCCTGAAAACCGAGAGAACACTGCCGAGATTATGTTCGAGTCGTTCAACTGTGCCGGTCTATACATTGCCGTGCAAGCCGTCCTTGCCCTGGCGGCATCATGGACTTCTTCCAAGGTCACGGATCGATCTCTCACTGGAACTGTGATTGACTCTGGTGACGGTGTTACCCATGTCATTCCTGTCGCGGAAGGCTACGTCATTGGATCCTCCATTAAGAGTATTCCCATTGCGGGTAGAGATATCACCTACTTCGTGCAGAGCTTGCTCCGTGATCGGGGTGAGGCTGACAGCAGCCTGAAGACTGCAGAGAAGGTCAAGGAGGAATACTGCTACGTGTGCCCAGATATCGTCAAAGAATTCGCCCGGTACGACAGAGAACCAGACCGATTCCTAAAGCACACTGTCACTTCCCCGAACGGCCGTTCTGTGAACATCGATATCGGATATGAAAGATTCCTCGCCCCGGAGATTTTTTTCAACCCTGAAATCTATTCCTCTGACTTCCTTACGCCGCTCCCTGTCGTCGTCGATGGTGTAATTCAGTCATCGCCCATTGATGTCCGAAGGGGTCTTTACAAGAACATCGTCCTTTCCGGTGGTTCGACTCTCTACAAGGACTTTGGACGTCGTCTTCAGCGTGATATCCGACACCTCGTGGATGCTCGTATCCGTGCATCGGAGGCACGTAGCGGTGGAGCAAGGAGTGGTGGTCTCGATGTTGCTGTCGTCACGCACAAGCGCCAAAGGCACGGGCCGTGGTTCGGAGGCAGTCTGCTTGGTCAGACGCCCGAATTCAGAAGCTACTGCCACACCAAGGCTGAGTATGATGAGATTGGTCCTAGCATCGTCCGGAGATTCGCTCTGCTGGGTGGACCGGGAAGCTCTTAGTGCAAATATCCAATTTTTAGTTCCGCTTGTCGATAGTTATATTACGACTTCTAGAATCAATCCATGCATGCGTTCGAGCTTCCTTGGCGGGCCATATTCGTAATTCATCCATCCACCCAACAGGTAGGAAAGAGGAGTGGAAGTCAAATATTTAAATGGAAGTGAAAGAAGAAGCTGTAGATGTACCGACGCTCATCGCTCTATTCCTGCTCAATCATAATAGAATCATACAATCTCCCAGGCGCCATGAGGGAATAAATATATAGCCAGATTTACTTTTAGTGCACCCCCAATATGCAAGACAGTCGATGAATACAAATTAGTATGCTGTGATCAGAAACATCTTTCACTTTTCCAATACTCCCCAACGCCAATGAGTGCACGTGAAATATAACTACGGCACACTCATCTATGACTCTGTAGAGACAACCGGTGCAGGAGTCGGTTCCTGCACGCGGTTCAAGATCGCCACACCTTCGACATGACCAGTTTGAGGGAAGAAGTCGAAGCCGCGAATGCTCTCGATCTCGTAGCGGCATTTGCCCTCCTTGTCGCCCTGGACCATGACCCCGACGTCGCGGGCCTGCGTGTGGACGTTACAGCTCACGTAGACGACGCGTCGGGGACCGTATTCGAGCAGCTGGTTGAGGAAGTCGTCACTGCAGCCCTTGCGGGGAGGGTCGATGACAAGGAGGGTCTGGTCGGCGGGATAGGGGACATCCTTGAAGAGGGTGGTCGCATCCGCAGCTGCGAAGCCGGTGTTGCTGAGGTTGTTGGCGCGGGCGTTCTGGCGTGCAGACGCAATGGAGTCGCCGGCAA